>OU015551.1:5280732-5880732 GCA_907165065.1 Caprimulgus europaeus
TTGGACAAAGGCTAATGCTTGGGCAGACATTTCATCTGACAACAACTCAAATGGTTGCCCAGAGAAGCTGTGGCTGCTCCTCCCTGGAAGTGTTCTCGGCCAGGTTGGATGAGGCTTTGAGCAACCCGGTCTAGTGGAAGGTGTCCCTGCTGCTGGCAGGGGGGTTGGGACTGGATGAGCTTTAAGGTCCCTCCCAACCCAAACCATTCCATGATTCTGTGATAACTCCTCAAAAAGCCACAGTGCAAACCCACCCTCTCTAATACTGAATATTTTTTACCTGGTAAGTATGAAGAATTTCTAGAAAGGATCTGTAAATTTCTGGATGGTCAAGGAAACGCGTTTTGATCTTATTCACGTAACTGATGGCATTGTTGAACTCCACAGAATCAGACTCCAAAGGAATTTGGGATTTATCTTCTTTGTATGGAAGCTGCTGCCTAAACTCCTCGGAACAGTCACTGTGGTTGTGCGAATTCTCCTGGGAGTAATGCAGCAGCAGCCCGCTGCCGGGGACAGCGCTGGGGACAGGCTCTGGGGGCACCTAGTGGCACGAGACACACAAGACAGTGACTTCACTGAAACACGGGGGCAAGTTCAACAGCAAGTCAGCATCAGGATTTTCAAGCTGTTTAGGTAAAAAAGATTATCACATGAAGAAGAAAGATTTCATTAACTAACATATTTACCTATCTAGTTGATTAATACCATCAGTTAAAAAACTCCCCCAAGTCGTTATCTGGCTCAGGAACTGACTCTCTGCTTCTGACTGTCACTGCTTTACCCACGACACCTGAGAGGCTGTACCAAAAACATCCACTGCAGTTTCTGTTACCACCCTTCTATTTCAGAGGAACTGGCAGTTTTAAGAAACATATTAAAATGTAAGCCTCTTAAAAGATGCTAAATTTCTAAACAACCCAGAGATCTAAGAGAACTGAGATCTAAAAGCTATTTACTGCTACTAATTAAGGGTTAAACCACAAGTTTATCAGCAGAATTCAGGTGATAGCTCTGTGTCAGCCTCCACAACCACACAACAACAACAAAGCAGCAGCAGAGGCCAGTAAGGTCTCTGTCTGTGTTACACCAGGTGCCTTTCTCATCTCTCAGGATGTTTGCATGGCAAGACCTGACGTGGACTTTTTGCCTGGTGCCTAAAGACATTGCCCAGTTTCCAACTGGAAGACTGGAAATGTGATTGTGCTTTTGAGATGTGTCACTACACACACTGCATACTGGGAATCGATATAAATACGTCAAGCCAATGACAATTTCAGTTTTCAAATCTGACTGAAGTATTTCAAGTGGCACTTCATGCAGGAATATCATTCTTGTGTATGCTAAACTAACAACTGGTTTGAGAATAAATATTTACATTTATATTATATTTATATATCATAGACTTTGAAAACCATGTAAAAACTTTAGCAACACGAAATACACATAAATCTACGTAGCTAAACTGTGCAAGAGATGTGTACAGCCAGCCATGTAACAGAATTTATTTAGAGAAGATGAGCTCTAGAACTCACCTGACTATTCAGAGGTGACTGTATACTTAATTTCCCATTCTTTGGAATTTCTATCCTGTAGCCCAGAGGGAGGAAAGCATTGAATCCTACAATGAGGTCGGGATGCTCATGGAAAAGCTGTGAAACACGTCGGATGACTCCAGGTGTGTCAATGCTAGAATTGAGAAGAATTTATTACTTGTGCACAAGGTGAGCTCAGCAAATCACGGGGGTATGTGAAGCAGCTGCCTTCCTAGAGAGGCAGTTTTTTAACAAGCAAGTTTGGGAACCTCAGATTTAGAAATTAGCTCAAGCAGAGGGAATGACCAGCATCCCCTGCAGCCTCACACTGGGAGTGTTACCCAGAGAGAGGAGAGACCAGGCCAAACGGGCAAGACAGCCACCAGCTCTGGGGCTGGCAGGTCACTGAGAGCCGCTGCACTCCAGCTGCTTTACTTATTTTCCACATCTGCATTTCAGAGTGGGAAGTAAAAATAGATTTGCCTTTTCCTGTGGATTTATTCTCTGGAAAACGATGGGATGGATAGAGACCCACCACCTCCAGTGTCCATGGCTGCACTGCTGGGGGAGAGGCCAGCAGGGAGGTCTGTGTGTCTGCAGAGGTGGAAAGATGGGGTGAAGGTTGAGGGACCCCGCAAAGGCAGAGCAGCTCCCCGAGCAGCCCTGGGGCGCAGGGCCTGGGCTTTACCTCTGGCTCTTGAACTCTTTCATGATCTCCAGGAAGCCGTTGTAGGTGGCGGGGTCGCTGCCAAAGCGGATCTTCACCTGGTCCAGGTAGGAGAGAGCATCCTCCACCTGCAGGGAGAGAACATGGCTGAGACCCAGGAAGGGGGAACCGTCCCCGGGGCACCCCAACGGCCCTGGGGGGGGTGGGAACAACCCCCGGGGGGAGCCCCACAGCAGCGGGGAGGGACATATGGTACTGGAGGAGGAGGAGGCCCTGAGGAAGGCAGGCCCCAGTGGGGCAGCACGGTACTGGGGAAGGTCGTTCTCACGGTGCTGGAGGAGGATGGCAGGGCACGGTACCGGGGAGACGAGAACAGGCCCCCGGGGAGGATGACCGCGGTACCGGAGGAGAACAGCCGGGCTGGGGAGAGGGGACACGGTATAGGGGAGCGGGGAACAGGCCGGGGGAGGGTCTCACGGTACCGGAGGAGGAGGGCGCAGACCCCAGGGGACCCCACGGTACCGGGGAAGGAGACCGGGGTGCCCCACGGCAGCGGGGTAGAAGGCCCCGGGACACCCGGCGGTACCGGCGCGGGGGGACAGGCGCCGAGAGCGGGTTCGGCGCCGCAGCTGAGGCGGGGCAGGTCACGGCGGGGCGGGCAGGGCCGTCCCGAGGATGGGGAGGGGGGGGTCGAGAACGGCGGGGAGCGGCCCCTTCGCAACGGGGATGGGGAGGAAACGGGGGGGGAAATCCCGGCGGGGGGCGGCCGCCGAGGCGGTCACCGCACTCACATGCACCGGCAGCTTCTCCTGCGCCGCGGCCCGGCCGCCGCCACCGCCGCCACCACCCCAGCGCGGGGCGCTGCCCCCCCGGCCGCCGCCGCCCCCCGCCGCCATGTTGGGAGTCGGGCAGCAGCGCGCGCGCGCGCCCCCCGTCAGCGCGTGCGGGGCGCCTGCGTCAGCGCGCACAGGGCCCGGCCCGGGGCGGAACCCGGGAGCGCGCGCGCTGCTTCCGGCCGTTCAATCGCTGTGGCGGGAGCGGCGCGAGCCCGGTGAGCGGCCTGAGGGGGCGGGGGGAGGCGGTCAGCGGGGAGCCGGTGCTGGCGGGCTCGGGGGTGGCGGGCGGAGCGGGCTGGTGGTGCCGGGGCCGGAGCTGAGCCCCTGAGGGAGCAGCGGCGGCCCGAGCCCCGCGGGGTGTCTGTGACGGGACGGGGTGCGCCGGGGTGGGGCGCGGGGAGGCCGCCTGAGCTCGGGCCGGGCTGTGATCGGTCCCTGCCCTGGGGTCGCTGGATAAAATGTGGGGTTAGAGCTGGTTTTGTTTGTTTGTTTTTTTTTATTTACCTATCTTAGGTGGTTATTACTGTGCAGGATTGTGCCAGGGTATCAATAGACTCTGAATAACAGCAGCGAGGGAGTTTTCAGTGATGTTTAATTGTTTAATAATTAATTCTGAGGCACTAAGGCAGAAGGATAGAGAGAGAAACCCGCCAGCTCCATCCTGGGTGTTCATGCTGGTTTATTCTCCAGCACCTGAAGGGGCTCCAGGAAAGCTGGGGAGGGACTTTGGCCAAGGGCAGGGAGTGACAGAACAAGGGGTGATGGCTTGAAACTGGCAGAGGGGAGATGAGATGTGAGGAAGAAATTCTTTGGTGTGAGGGTGGTGAGACCCTGGCCCAGGTTGGCCAGAGAAGCTGTGGCTGCTCCTCCCTGGAAGTGTTCTGGGCCAGGTTGGCTGAGGCTTTGAGCAACCTGGTCTAGTGGAAGGTGTCCCTGCTGCTGGCAGGGGGGTTGGGACTGGATGAGCTTTAAGGGCCCTTCCAACCCAGACCAGTCCATGATCCTAGTCATCTTTGCTTTTTACACCACTGAACAGATCTGAGAGAGCTTGCTGCTATGAAACAGGCTCCCAGAAGGATTTCCTTGGTTGTACTGTTGCTTGCTTGAGTTTTCTCCATCCCTCTTTCTGGATTTTACCGTACGCGTTGCCCCGGCGCTCTGGAGAGGGTTGGACTGAGGAGGGGTTTTAGGACAGTGAAACTTCTCACGGATTATGTAACCAACTTTTGTTACTGCAACAAATCCATCGGCCGTTGGTACCATTCTGTTAGCAGTTGTGTACACACACTGCACAGCCAGCAAGGCACCTGTGGAAACCAAGCTCAGAATAAAACATTCACTCTGTAGCAGGACTGGACTTAAAATATTGGACTTCCCTTAAACAGGCCCTTGTCACCAGACAATCTGAACTCAGTAAAACTGGGTCATGTGAAAAGCAAGGAGGAGAGGGGAAAAAATAAGCCATGCTGCTTCTTTCTCCTTAGAGCATTAGAGATGATTTGCATAATAAAACTTATAGAAAACTTTCTTGCTTTGCCCTTAACTCGCTGCTGATATTTGAACCCAGAATATTTTTTGCTACTATGTGCTGGAATACTCCAGCTGTAGTCTGACAATTGCAGTTTTCAGTCACAATATGTGACCTCTGAATTCAGTGTTCTAGCCTCTGTTCTGAAACTTGCACAAGCTCTTTTCCTTCTTACAACATGAGGGATGCTACAACCTGTTGAATTCAGGAAGGAGAACAGAGTTGTTGCTAACATTTCATGATTACTCACCGCTTGCGACATCCCAGACTGTAATGGACTGATCCAGCGACCCAGTGTACAGGTACTTATCATCTTTTGAGAAGCAAGCACAGCAAATGCCTTTCAGGAGAGATGTGGGCTGAAAATGGATGGTTAAGGTTAGATTGTGATGCTGGTAAATACAGGTTGAGGTGAAAATGTCTTGGAGTATTCAGTGGTTATTCAGCGCTTAAGAATAGAGGTAATCAATAAAGATTTCCACAAGAGTGATTCTGGAAGGAGAATGGGTAGTACCACAAAATACAGCCTCTGTGAAGCACTCTGTGGCTGTGTGGGAAGGAGAGCCCAGTATGCCTGTACAAAAGCCCATTATTCCAGCAGTAGCTCAGACAGGTCTGTTGTGTGTTGTCAGCTGAAAGATTAACAGCCTTGATCCACCTTCTGCTATCACTTTTTCCCCCCCCCTACTGGATTCCCCTGAGCTGGCCCAATTTACCCCTTCTGTTGCTGTTGTTAACTTGTGAGTTCTCATGCTCTTCACTGGTTTGTGCCATCTAGCTTAGGCTGGCTAAATGAGCAGTAACGAGTTGGAGATAAACAACTCCTGTGATGATGTTTGGTGCCAGCGTGGTGCTGACAGTACTCCTTCATTCACTCAGACAGCACTGACACCTTGGTCGTGTATCTAGCTGTGAGGATGCTGAAAATCAGACCCAGATCCTGAGAATAGCTCGCTGCCTCTCGGCTGAACAGCTACATACAGGATCTGGATACTCTCTGTGAAAGCTGGGAACCCTGTCAGCTGGATCTGCCCTGACAGCTCAAGGCAGTTATTGATTATTGCCACTGTCCTACCGCTGTGGTACCTTAGAGCAGCACATCTCGTGCTCCTGCTGACAGGACTCCAAGTCCCAGAGGCGCTGCAGGGAATCGTCCGACCCGCTCAGCGCCCGCTGCTCTCCGTGGCTGCTTTCCAAGCAGGAGATCTGGCTTCTGTGACCTTCCAGAGGAAACACTTGGGCCCGAGGGCAGTCATAAAGGAACAGGTCCCCGCTAGTCATGCCACAGAGCACTCTGTAACCTGCAAGGACAGCCACTCTGGAAATCACAGAGCCAGGGGTCTGTGTTGTAAAGGTGTAGGCAGGCCTGTGGATCACTGGGCAGGGATCTGCAGGGATAATATCCAGCACAAGGACTAGATCATCGTATGCGATGGCAAACTGCTTTTCCTCCTTGTTGATTGCCATGTGGCTGACTGGTTTCTGTGCCTCTGGAGGTGGGATGCATGCTACGTCCTGCCTGGAGTTCAGTGGAAAGACAAGGACTGTTCCAGATACGAGCCCTGTGAGAAGGAGCTGGTTTTGCTCAGCTATTTCCAGGCATCTCACTCGGGCAGAGGTGTCCAGTGTGTCACACACTTCACCTGTGAAACAGGAGGAGATCAACAAAAACTGTTCTTACTCCAGCTGCACCTGAATGTCTTCCCTCAGATGGGGCTCATGCTTGTCTTCTCTATTTGTGAAATATTTAGCATATTATTCATATTTCCAGCTTTCCTATGTCATAAAAATAAGCTATTCTAGACTTACTATTATCTCTTCTCTCTAGACTTATTTTTATCTCCTTTGGAGAGGAGATGAGAAAGTTCTCCAAGCCTGAAACAAACTTTCCTAAATCTCATGCTTGGGAAAAGCAGAAAGGAGCAGACTGTGCTTGTCACCTGCTCAGAACGTGAACCCTCCCTTTGCTGCCTCTGTGAGTTGTTTTGTTTCTCTCCTACCCCACATGCAGGCTTAATTGAATGCAGTTTTTCTAAGGTGCTGTTCACCTTTGGTGCTGTTCCAGATGATGACCTTATCTCTGCCTTCAGGTCGGGTAAAATAGACGTAGTTCCCGCCGTGGGACAGTGCAGCGCAGCCGGTATTTGGAACAGGCGGCAGAGTGTTCTGCTGATGATCATAACTGAGGTTCCAGACTCTCAGATACGGTGTGTTGTGGGAGGCAGAAACCAAAGTGCAGTCACAGAGGGCTAAGAGTGTTCCTGGTGCTCCCATGCCATCCAGTGTGTCAGTCAGCAGCCCCTGGTCCGATAAACTCCACACCTGGGAGGAGTTGGGGAGGGGAGAAGTCAGTGCTTGAGCTACCTTGTCCTTAAGAGCTGAAACAACACATCTTAACTAACTTGTACAGAAACATAAGTAAAGTCAAAGGATCACATCCTGATACTGGAAGGCAAAACATTTCCTGCTTCCTCTGAAACAAATGTTTGAAGCACCTGGAGCCATTCAGCCCACTTGCTTCCTTTGCTCTGACAGATCTCTCATTAGATCCTGCACATTTGGGACTGTACTGGCTGTTTACCTCTTTCTTTAGCAAGAGGTGGTGCTCCAGATGTTGCGTATTCCATCTGGCTCCTGCTCAAAGATGGGTAACAAGGCAGCTTTTAGGAGTTCAAATTTAAAACATTTCAGAAAAGAAATTGTATTTCAGGCCTCGGGCATGCTCTGGCTTGAGGCTGGCCCTCGGAATTGAAGAAGTGCTCTCCATTCAGTGTCAGAAATAAAAGGAGAACAGGAAGGCTTGAAGCGAGAAAGAGAAGGGTCAATGGTCAGTTTCTTTCTAGAAGTGTGTCAGTACTAGAAACATCTTATGAATTGCAAATCCAACCCCCAAACAGGTTGTTGGGGATCAAGATGACCTCCTGAATGGATTGGGGCCATATTCTGTAAGCTGCATTTGTAGGAGATTGTTGATTGGGAAGCTGCCCAGCCTTCCTTCCTTCCTACCTGGATAGATGCAGGCTGAGAACCAGTAACAATAATGCTGTTGCCAGCAGAGATAACGGCCGTGTGAACCACTCCTTCGTGTTCCAAATCTGCTGCTGGGAACCTGTGGAATCCCTTTGAGTCTGCCAGGTACACTCGCACATACTCCCCAAAGCCTAAAACAACACAGTGTTAGTCCCTGATTTATTGAGCTGAGGAAGTCTCTGATCCCTTTTGACACCATGTCCTTATGCATACTATTTAATTCCTCTATTTCTCTAAAGATAAGCCCAAAGGGTAGCTTAGAATCCCTAAAAAATAGTCATGCCAGCTTAAGGCCTTGTCGCTACTTACATCTCACTTATTCCCTTGAGAAAGGGCTCCTGGTACACAGGCAACGTTCTGACTCGTCACAAAGAGAGTTTCACCCCATCTTTGTTACCCCCTTAAGCCCAATAGTTGGATAAGGCCAGGCTAATGGGAAATTCCATATGGTGGCCACTTTTAAAGGACACTTGGCATGTGGGAGAGCAGCTGTAGCCAACATTTCCCTAAGGAATGGGTGCTTTTGAACCTGCAGCAAGGATGGACTCATCTTCTGATGCCACCACAAAGCAAACCCTTGCAGGAAGCTTCTCTAGCAGTCTGTTTCCATCAGAAGAGATCTGCACAAAAATAAGGCAAGAGTGAGACATGAGGCTGAGGCAGCTGAGCTGCCTCTCTCGTGAAGGAAAGAGGGTGGATTAGCAGTGGAATTTAGTTTGGCTGCGTGGTATTGGGCAGAGCTGTAAGGTGCAGGGGGATGGAAAGTGTTAAGCTCATCCATTTGGGAACAAGGATATGGAAGTCTGAGGAGGATGCTCTGTTGAGAATGGAGAAGGAGGGCCCATTGGTTACCAGATCTGTTGTCTGGTTCACTAAGCCTCTGGATATTATAAGAAATACAAGAAATATCATAAGAAGGTTGGAGAGAGAGATGTGTACCATGAATAGAGATCCTCTGCTAAATCCCACGACCATCTTCCCTTGCTTCTGGATCAGAACGCTGGATGTTGGTGTTTCTTCTTGTAGCCCGGGGAGCTGACACTTGGACCTGAGCTCACCAGTGTTGCTGTTCCACAGACTCAGTGTTCCTCTTTCAGACACTGTCACAATCACCAGCCTTGGGCTGAGCACTGCAGAGCACACCCATGCGTCTGATGCCTCTCCAGAAACCTGGAGGATGAGTTCTGCTGTCTCCAGGTGCCAAGCATTGACCTAGTAAAGAGGTGACAAAGAGATAGGAGTAGTGAGGGCTTAGGTGGCTTTTCTGTCTACAGCCTTCATGGTTGTGGCTGTAACTTCTGAAGTTCTTGTTCTTTAAGTTAAAGCCTGGCCATACCTTTGTATCTGAAGAAGAATAAACAATCATGTGCCCCTCATCCACGTGAAGGTGATGTGAGGGCTGTTCTTCAGTATGTGTATCCTGGATAATAAACCTTGCTCTGCCAGAAATCAGATTCCAGATGCGCAGAGTGTGATCCATGGCAGCTGAAACAGCACAGGTTCCTTTTCCAAACACTTTCACACACCTCACCTCAGCTATAAAATAAGATGGGGAGTCACAAAATGAGGATTCAGCAATTGGGAAGGATGCTGGCAGCTGGGAGGTGTCTGTGTGCCTACGGCCCAAGGATTGCCAAGCAGTCACAGCTCTTTCCAACCATAAAAAGTGGAGAAGGCTCACCAGAGTGCCCAGGAAGGGCGTGCAGCAACTCAAAAACTTCCATATTCCAGGCAAGCATGGAGCCATCCTGGGAACCTGCCACCAGCAGCCGGTAGTCAGAGCTCAGCGCCATCGCTGTGACACCTGCCATGAGACACAAAGAGGAAAGGCTGTTCTTGATGCCACAGACAGAAAAGAGACATTCTGAGATTGTTAATATGCTGTTTCCTCAACTGGAACCCTCCTGTGCTGTCTGTGCCGAGAGCAAGATTAGGTTCCCTCAGACATATCTAGGTCAGTGTGTGCTTCTGTTGTCCTGACGACAAAATGACCCACTTTCTCCTCATTTGTTGGAGCGGTTGCGAATGGGACTGGTGCATGACCGAGCGCTACGCAACGGCCCTGTATCCTGCCTGTGTGTGAGCTCACAGCCCAGGCTGGATTTCTGCAGAAACAGATGTTCTCTCCCTCTTGCTCTGTTTGTTTGTTATGTTTCTCAGATCTCATTCATAACAGATGGATTACTGGATAAATTCTCGGGCTGGATTTGTCCCCGGGACTAATCCTACCTTTGAGGAATCCGGTGAGCGTCGTGCGTAGGGGCCCACCAGGTGGCTGGAGAAATCCAGACAGTGGAATGAGAACAGGGTAGGGACAGGCAGTGCAGCAGCTCAGGCACTGCTGGCACAGCTTCCCGATGACCTCCGGGTAGGAAGGCACGAAAGAAAGGAGCCGGGCCAACACCTCTGTGTATATTACACTCACTCCTGAGAGACAGAAAAGTGGTTTAGAACATGACTGTGGGGGGCCTGTGAGAGTTACTAGAGTTGTATTTTATGTGATGTACAGTATGTGATGGACTGGGCTGGCCTGCTCTGGCCAGGCACTTGAATAATATAGGGAAAGCTACAGTGTGAAATATGGGCAAATGTAATGGTGTGGCAGGATTTTTCCCTTGAGGGAGGAGTGGTTTTCCTGAGGAGGATGGAGCAGCAGCACTGTGTACCCTCTCAGCTGGTCAGCTTTAGAGCTGCAAGGGAATCTGCAAGGGAATCAAGGGGCAAAGGTGCTTTGGTTGTGGCAAACTGCTCTAATAAAATAGAGAAAATTAAGAAACCTCAGCTTCCCCTACAGAGGCCCTACCAGAATGGGGCATTTATGAGTCTTGATGGATCCCAGAACAGAGAATTTTGTCTCTGGTTGTAATTCCTGAGAAAAGTACTTTGACTTGGAAAGGAAAAGTCCAATTCTTTCCTCTGATAAGCGTTTGTGTCGCGCTCTGTGGCTCTGACCTGGCTGTTACCTTCGGGGCTGTGTGTGCTGCTGACTGCTGGCTTCAGAAGGAGAAGGGTCCCCTGCACAAGGCGTAGTTCTGGACAGCTGATGCGCTCAGTACACATGGCAAAGTCATCAACAACACTCTCTATTCCACAGGCAATTGTTTTGCAGCTGATCCAATTCATATTCCCTGCAGGAAGAAATACTGTTAGAGCAGAGCACATCAGCCCTGAGAATGCACCGTGATTCTGAACAGCCACTGGCAGTGGAACTGGGGCTCATCTGCTGGGGAAGTGGAGGGCTCCCATTGTCACAGTTCCTTCTTTAGCCTCTTAAATGATCCATCATTTATTTTTTTAATTTGTTAGATTTTTAATATGTTTTCTTCTCAGTGTTGGGAGGATCTAGATAATTTATTTCAGCTGTTAAAGGAGTGTGGTGACAATTCTAGGGTAACAGTTCATAAAAGTTAGCTTATTTCTCTTTTTCAAGCTTCCTTCTCACAGCAGTTATTGATGCTGCACGTTGTGATCCTTACCTGTGGCTGTGGGCATGCAGCAGGCTTCTGCAGAGCCCTCTGTACCCCTCTTGCCCAGTCCTTACCCAGCACGTCCCGCTTCAGCTCCTCGATGCGCCCAGCGTTCAGTAAATGAAACGGCAATTCACTCAACTTCCTCAGATTTGCAACAGCATCAGAGAACCAGAGCGGCTGAGGGGCTGCCTGGGAGTGACCAGAAGGGTGGATTTGAGACATGGTTTGTGGATTAATCCCTTTGCTTTCACAACTTCAGTGCTAGATGCTATCTCATGGTATGCCAGACAGCACTTTCAGGACTTTAATTGTTTTGAAATGTTTTTCATGACTGAATTTCTCTTGCTACAGCCTAAGGTACTCTGCCTTTCTGCAGATATGAGTAATAAATTCCTTCCTTCCCTGTTGCAGTAGCCTTTGACAGATATGAAGACTGCATGACAGTGTTTGTAAAATGACTGTAGATCTCCTTGGTTGGAGATACCTATTTAAAAAAAAGAAATCTATATCTACATATCTTTGTCATGGTTGAAAGCACTGAATAGTGTCATTTACTGTTATTTCCATTGTCTTCTGATTTCAGACCCTGTCCAGCAGTCTGGAGACACAGAGCCGTTGTCCAGAGCTTACAGGTATGGAAATGCCTGCTGATATTCCTCACCTTCCTGTCAGCATTTACAGTCCTGCTAAAGTGTGGCAATGTAAGAGGTTTCTTCATTCCCCAGCTCCAAGTCCCCTTGAATAAATCTGCCAGGAGAAAATGCCTCTTGATTTGGTCTTGCTTTGATAGATAACGATCCTGCACCATTTCAACAAATTGCCTGGGAAGAGAAAAAATAATAAATGTACTGGAACAGGGAGCTGGGGCTGGGTTTCTTCTAGATTCTCAGCACTGACAGAGTTAAAGCATGGAGGGGAGCGTAGGCAGGGTGCCCAAAGCCCAGGATGGGAACATCCCCTACTCAGAGGTTTGGTTTCTTGTCCTCTGCCCTCTAAAGTACCTGTGTGCAAAGCAAAGAAGGGTGAAGCCATCTGCCTGCCGTTCTGCCAGGCACTCGCCCATGTCGCTGCGTAGCCGCGCCCAGTGGAGAGGAGGAAGGCGCAGGATGGTTTTACTTGAAGGAAGGTGGCAGTGGTGAATCTCTGAGAGAACTTCATTGTCAAGGGATAAAATGTCCTTCAGCTCCATGTCTGACAGCCCATTTCTGCAAGTGAAGTGTGATATAGGAAAGGAAATTATTTCTCCTCCTCCTCACTGTTTACACTGATATCCACAGTAGGAGGGTGAGTGGTTTCTCTGGCAGCTCAAAAGCACTAATCACCAAAAATCTCATGGCTCACATGCACACGTGGCAGTCTCAGCTGAGGGCTTAGACCATGGATAAGCCAGGGAGGTGGATTTCCTTGTCCAAGTAATCCCAGAACATCTCCCTTCAAGACAGTATTTTAGGTATGAGAGGAATGCTACGCTTGGTAAATATATGTGTGAACACATTCACAGGCTCAAAGAACTCAGAGTTTTGGTGGGTTTTGGCTGTGTTTAGACAAATTCCCTATGAAGAGCGGGAAATATGGGCTGTTCCATCAGACACAGCAGTACTCACCGTGAGGAGGCAATGTAGCCGAGCGCGTGAGCCACGAGCACTGCGCCGTGGGACTTTTCCAGTCTCTCGCACAGACGGCGCGTGGCGTCCTGGGCTGTGCTAGCAACCACCAGTTCTGAAGGTGAAGTGTAAGATGCCCATTTTCTGGCCTCGAGGGAGGCCAGCTTGAAGAGCAGGGCTGGCCCGCCGCTGGGGAAGCTCTGACGGAAATAGGCCCACTGAGCTGGGCTTATCCGCCGTCTGTCTGACGCCAAGAGCGTCTCTAGCATCTCCTCACCTTCCTCACGGGATAAGTGTCCTACTTCAAAGTGTGCTTCAGCCTCAGGCACAGCGTGCTGGAGAGCTTTCAGACAGGCAGGCTCTGCTGTGGAAATGGAAATGATGATGTGGACCTTTGGAGGGCAATCTGTAGGGAGCCAGTGGAATCTGTGAGCACCGTTGCCAGGAAATAATCTCTCCACAGAGTCAAGGAGCAACACCAGTGCCTGTTTGCCACAGTGGGAGACAGTGAGGAGGAGTTTACTGAGGAACAACACTAAATCACTGCAAGCCTGTTGGGTTTGGCTTGGAGGTGGTGGCAAATCAAATGCTAAACACACTTGGAGGCAAATGTCCCTCAGCAGGCTGTGAAGGGCAGAACTGAGCTGGGTTGTCCCCAGCAAACGAATCACAACTATGGTGTCTTGCCCCAAAACAGCCCGCACCTGCTCAGAGAGTTTGCACATCACAGCTGTTTTTCCACAGCCTGGTGGCCCATAAAGGATGAGGGCTGTGTGGGTTTTATCATTGTTCTGCCTCATACGGTGAAAAATGTTATCCAATAAATTCTGTCTCCCACAGAAAAATCTGCAGCTCTTCAGGCACAGAGCCGTGTGGTGGCCCAGCTCCTGCAGAAGTCCCCGTGGCTCCTCGCTCATCTGTCCTTGGTGTTGAAGATTCTCTAAAACCTGGTGATTAGTGACAGCAGTGAACTGCTCACAAAGTTCTTTCAGGTATTTCTTATTCTCCTTGTACTGAGGTTTCCCAGAGTCTTTGCTGTATGGCAGTGTGTGTACTTTGAGGTGTTTGGGATAGTGGCTTGCAATTTTTGCTTTAAGGTTGCTGAGAAGCCGTTTTGCTTCACTGTCCAGATCATCCTCTTTTTCTAGCAGCTCATTGTTTGTTCCTTGTCCACTTTGTCTGTTGGAATCCTCAACCTCTCTGAGGAATATGAAAGCCCTTGGGTTGCTCTCCTGGGTATTGAGGAGACCGTGTTCAATCTCCAATTCAATTGCTACAACAACAACAAAAAAACCCATTAAAAAAGGGAGATGAGCATTCAGTTTCAGAACAGAACACAGGAAAAGCCATCCATCAACATTAGTGTGACATCTCTTGGTCCTTCTGTGTTTCACATGATGCCAGCAGGTCAGCATTCCCCATGTCAAGGGAGATAAAAAAGTTTCTTCTTTTTCCTCCTGTCTGATGTATTACTGTTAGTGAGTCAGCACCTACCTTGGAATTCAGGATATGGCAGATAGTTAAGCAAGTTTCTTCCTTCCCTTCACCTTTCCCCTTGTGTACAAGCTGATGTTTTGAAACAAACTGCTGTGCTCCCTGAGAGCTCTGGTTAGAAGGATGTTACAGCCCTGCCAGAACACACCTGATCTGTGGTAGCGGCTCCTCTGCTCGGGGCTGAGCAGCCCACACCTCTCTGCCTGCCGGGCTGCCTCGCGCAGCGCCGAGCCCAGGCGCCTCTCCAGGCAGCGCCAGGCCTGCCCGCCAGCCGGCTGCAGCACGTAGCAGGTGGGCAGCGCGTTCTCGTCCCTCCAGTACCACTGTGTCAGGAGCTGGGCAGGGTCCCCTGACAGCTGCACACTGAGGGCCTCAAATTCCTCCTCCGCAATGAGCCGAGGCACAGGCTGGCGGCCGTGGTGGTCCCCCAGGAGTCCCTGCAACAGGCAGAAAAGGTCTGGCATTGAGGCACTGCTGCAGTGACAGCTGGGACGTGGGCTGGCTGCTTGCCTTAGCGCTAGGATTGCCAGGGAAGGCTGCTCAGAAAGCCTGCTGGTAACTGCACCGCCCTCGTGGCTTCCCCCTGGGTGGGGACAGCCAGGCAGAGCCCTGCGGTCGAGGAGAGGTGGCTTTCCAGCAGCTGCTCCTCAGGCCTTACAGTGTGTCCAGGGGGAGGTGGACAGTGATGGAGTTGGGGCAGTGGAAGCACAGAGCAGAATTGATTTGGAGAGTTTGGGCAATGGTGCTGTAAGATTGGCTTTGGGGTGGAGGAGAACCAAGGGAACAGGGCTGAGCCTGAGGACTTTTGATCAGGACTAAAGGCTGGGCTGGGGAAGAGTGAGATCCTGAAACGGGTCAGCATCCGGTATCCACACAGCCTGGAAACAGCTGGAATGAGCTCAGAGTGCAAACCCACAGTGTAATCCTTGAGCAGTGCCTGTCTGGTGTGTAAGGGAAAGAGGCAGTAGTCAAGCCTTTGTGGCTGGCTCTGCTGGGATTTCCAGGCACACGCTGAGAACCAGGCTGAGGAAGACTCTGAGGAAGACCCTACCTGAGTGCCTACAAGTGCCACCTGCGTACGCGATACGGCACTGTGGGCAGGGGTGAGCTGCAGTGACGGTGAGCTCTGGGTGCAGCAGCGCTGTGGTGAGGCTCTCGTGCTCTCTGCCCCTCTGCTGCAGGCCCCTGGTGGCAGTGTCTCGAGGGAAATCAGGCACAACTGCACAAACACCTAATTGGTTATTTATTTACTGGTGGCTTCAATTATGCCCCCTGGGGCTGTGTATTTATTCTCTTTGTTCAGCAAAATTTTCTTTCTCCCTTTCTTAAAACCAAAACAACCTGAGGAAGCAACCTGGCACTTCTGCAGATGTCTCAGCCTCCTCTCCCCTTCTGCAAGTTCTGGGTGTGGATTTCTGTTCAGGGCTGTCACCAAAGTCCTTCAAGGAAGCTGAGGTGGGCTGCTGCTGTGCAGAGCTGTCAGTGGTTAGGAGCAGTGATCGGAGGGATTTGTGTAGGGCAGAAGCATGGAACACCCTGCTCTGTCCCTGGTGGTTGCTATGGCATTTTCATTTCTGGTTCTTTGCCTGGGGAATTTGTGTTTATTCCTTAGTTACTGAAAAAACCTCCTCAATATCGAGGTATTGGGCAGGAAGTAAGCTTGGAATAAGAGCTTCATGCCTTGTGTGTACCCCCATCTGCCTCAGATCTGTTAGTTCATACACACAGCTGCTGTTATCTGCTGCTCTGACAAGGCTCTGTGCTGAGGGCTGGACTATGTGTGTGTCTGTCAGGGCTTCTTTTGTCTTTTGGGGACTACTGGCAGTTATTGACATCTCAGCCCCCTCAGCTAGCTGATTTGTGAAGCTGCTCAGGTGGGTTAATTTGAAAAGCACCTTACTTGCCCAGTAGACCTTCTGAGTGTGTGTGGCCTGCTCTGTCTCGCTGTAGCTGTGGGGATTGGGGATGCACCACAGTGCAAGCACTTACAATGAAGGTGGGACCAGCTGACAGTTTCTGACAGGCTTCAATTTCCTCCAGAGAGAGTTGTGTGTTTCTGTGATCAAGGTCTGCAAGCTCAGAAGTGCCCCATCTCAAGTCAATTACCTGCACAAAAATATTTTTTTATGATTCTTAGACTAGTCAATACTGTCATAAAAACAGTAACATGGAAAAATTAAGTCATTCTGTCATGTTTAATTTTTAAATCAGTCTGAACCCAACTTTCATTACTGGAACTCTGTAAGAGATGCTGAGATATTCAAAATCTCTCAGTAGGGATTCCTCCTGTGGAAGATGTAGGGATTTGGACCATGGATGACCAAGTCTTTCAGGACAAGGAACCTCAAGACTATAGGTTATTTGCTGCACCATTTCAAGCCTGTCTTCTATCACAGAAGACAAGGATCCCCCACATTTCAATAGCCCTTTTTACACTAGAAGTTCTGTGCAAATTAGTATAATTAGGACTAGGTCAACTACTCCTCAAGTTTATCCAGTGGAATTGATACATGGAGCTTTTTTCCCAATTGATTATAGAAACAAGAGGATGCTGTAAACCCTCGTGTCCAGGTGCTTGGAGATGATTAGCCAGCTAACTCTGCATTGAAATCCATAAAACCCAAGCATACACATGTATTTTATCCATAAGTTCTAGGAAAATCGATATTTGACTCTTAGGAGACTTTGAAGGAGATGGAAAACCTATGAGCATTTGGGGTTTTTTTCTTCCATCCCACATATTTTGTTGACAGGGTAGAGAGGAGAAAATTGATTTACCTCAAACATTAGGCCGTGCTTCTGACAGAAGGCCTGTGCTTCTGGGTACGCTCTCTCCAGGAGGGTCTCTCTCTCTGTAGCCATGTCTGCATGGAACAACACAAGGTAGGAACTCAGAGCCAGGCTGCCTACTTGTCCTGTTAGACCTTGCACTGAAAATTGCCGTTTGGCTTGCAAGTTGCTACCATCTGATCTTGTGCTGAGTTCCCTGTAGCTGACAGTGTGGTTAGGGCTTGTAAAACTGTGGTTTCCAGATGTCTGCAGGCTTGTGCCCACATCACTGCATGACCCATGCGAGTGCATTTTCATGGCTTGTCACGCTGTGGTTTTATTTGCTGGCAGGAAAACGCTGGATTTGGAAATGTTGGAATATTGTAAAGAACACAATACAGCAGCATTGATCCAGAAAAATATATTTCTTACATCTTGCTGCTGCAAATCCTCCATCCTATTTTCAGACCACTCAGCCATGCTGTTGGCCATCTCAGCAGTGATAAAGAGCCACAATAAAAGGCAATTCTACCCACAGGGAACCTTTTCATAGAGTCAAGTCTGTGAAATTCTTATGGCTGCTTCCCCTGCTGTGCTTTTTATAGGAGAGATTACCACTTTCTAGAAAAATCTCTGTAACACCTTTTTAAGTGACATATTTACTGAATTAAATCAAACAACAAATTAAGTAAACTTAAGATAAATTAAGACAAAGCAAATAGGAATAAAAGTAAGTGTGAATATGCACACAAACACAGGCCTGAGCGCTCAGTCCCAGGGCCCGCACGCGTGCACCCTCTCCTGTTAACTGATACACAGCTCTTAGGTTCATGGATACTTTTCACACCTGCAAAATTAGAAGACATGGAGAATATAAAGGACATTTTTATCCTTACATATCTGTTATCATATGAGATTGTAATTTCTTCAGAACTGGAAAATTATCTCCCCAAAATTATGTAATCATTAAGGGCGCTCCATAATCATGTGATGAAGTAGTGCAAGAGGGAATGCTAAAATTAGGACGGGGAATGGCTGCATCTGCAGCTTTCCTTGGGACTGTTCTAAGTGAAAAGTGATCACTGATGAAGTCTGTGCCAGGGTCAGATGAGGAAAGAGCTCTCTTGGGTTAGGAATTACCGTGCCTGTGCTGCTGTCCAGCAGGGAGCAAGCGCTCTCAGCATAATACCCCTGGAATAATTCATTAGCTCTCACTAAGGTGCCAGTAGTTGCGGGAAATCCTTGTAACTAATCCAGCTCCAGCCCACACGAATTCCAAACCTTACAGTGAGAGAGTGGATTTAACTTACAACTCATCTGGATTTAACTTACAACTCATCTTTTGGTGAAAATCCGATCACATGTCACATCCTTCATCGCAAAACTGCTCCTGAAAATACATGAGGTCTGCCGCGACTTTGACAGGTGCTGTAGGTACAATCTCAGCGCTAGCTGTGTCCCTACATGCCCTCTAGTTTCAGATTGTCTGATGTTCTCATCCATTCCTCCCAGAAATGCAGCTCTAACTGTTTCTGTCAATGCTGACCTGCCTGCTTAGGTTGGAAACACCTCGCTGTCCAAACAGCATGTTCATCGTGTTACTGGAGGAGATGCTGCAGTATTTTCTTTCTTAGATGGCACTTTTTGTGGAGTTGAGAGCCTGTCTAAGCCTGTGGGTTCTTATTTTAAAATGGAGACAGAGGGAAGGGTTTTCAGAAGAAGAAGAAACTGAGTTTTGTAATTCCTGAAAATCTGAGTCATTGCTGCCCACTGCCAGTTACCACTGTAGGAGCTCAGTCTGGCAACTGTTGTCCCAGTAGGCAGAGGAAGTGGGAAATATTTGGGTATTGTCCAAGAAGAGAAGTTCTTCACAAATATTTCTTGCTGTTGCAGTGGTGGATGGGAGTCAGATGGGTGTTGCTCCAGGGTTCAAGGAAGCCTGCAAACGTTGGACAGGCACCGAGCTGTTACTGCACAGTAGTGCCTAGGCTGAATTTGGCTTCACTGCAGCTAATGCAGAATTCTGCCATCTCTGACATGTTCTAAGTGCAGATTGGGTGTGACAGAATAGAGCTGATATAAATGCATGGTGATAGGCATCTTCACCTTCAAATGAAGCTGCAAGCTTACGGCTTCTCTGCTAAGCACGGTGGTCTCACCGCACTGTGACGCTTTGCAGACTCGAGCTGAGAGAGTGCCTGATGCATTCAGCAGCTCCAGGACTTCTCAGCTTATTTACCTGAAAAATCTGAGCTGATGAAGATTCGGACCAGGCTGGAAGGCTGGAAAGGAAGAGGAACCATCTTCCCACAGAGAAGCTCCCGGCGTGTGTCTGAGCTGGTATCCATGCTGCCGTCTGGCCTCCCTGAGCTCTCCTCAGCAGCGACTGCGCGTTGGAGGGGAGATGACTAAGGGTAAAGAACACCAGTCCGTGGTGCCTCTCTCCAGAAAGCTGGCTTGCTCCTTTGTTAAAGGAAAGCCTGAGAAGATTTCAGCTATGTTGGCAGGAACAGTAGGAAATGGTTGACTGTCTGCACTGAGATGCAGTGAAACTTCACCGCGTCCTGCAGCGATCGTCTCTATTTGAGGAGGACAGGTATCTCCACAGCAACCAGTGTTTGTCTTGGGCAGAATCCCCAGGGTCTCTTTCTAAGGTGGTAAATGTGCTCCCTATCAGGTGCTGTACACCTGAGCTCCCTTTGTTCACTACCCTTGGCTATTTTAGAAATACTCATCTGTGTATTTAGCACCAGACAGGCCTGCCAGTGCCGGTATCATTTAGATTCAGACATTCTCAGACATTTAAAGTAGGTTTCTTAATACCCAGGGAGTATGGCTGTGCCCTGTCACTATTTGCCCTCTGTCAAGCTGTGCAAGAGTCAATTTACTAAAAGGCATTTAAAAAATAAAACTTTATGGCTTTGTTTGCACTGGGGTACTATCCCCAAAAAAGCTGCACATGGGAAAAGGTAGAAGGAAAATTTTAATCATTTACAAGCTCAAAGGCAGGAAACTGCAGCTGTCAACAGGGAACAAGTAGAAAAAGAACATCCTTGTCCAAATGCCCTTGGAATGCACAGGGAGAGAAGGTAACTGGTGCAAACGTCTCAGCAGAGGCCCTAACAGAAGAGTTGTCTGCAGCTCATGTTCGCTGAGCATGCTTTGCAATGCCTTTCTTCCACGATGGTCTGATTTCCAGTATTCCCAGCACGTGGCTATTTCAGTTTGTTTCAGTATGTCTTTCTGCATTTCTTCTGCTTTTCCATAGGAAATGCTGCTTTCTCCAGGTCCTGTGGAAACAGAGGTGGTGCTAAACCAGCCAGGCAGATTCACTCACTCTGAACCACTTTCCATTTTCCCATTTTCTCACAGGAGACCACCATCTATTTCTGTGGCTTTTTGCCTTTTCCAGGAAACTGAACTGAGCATGTCAGAGAAAACCAGTATCAGCCAGAGCAGCTGCTGTAGTTTTTCTGTTTTTCTCACAAAATGAGATTTAAGAGGCTGGTGTCTATCCCTGTCTGTGCTCCCTCTTTATCCCTTTGGCATACAGAGGAATAATTAAAGAAAAATTAGTAATCTGTATTTATAGGCTCCCTTTGCAGACAATACTTGATTAATCTCCAGTCATCTAGCCAAATAAGAAGAGATTAACCGACATCCTAATCTATCATAAATCAAAAAGGCAGAGGAACAAAGCGTCTTACCTTAAGAGACAACATTGCAGAGAGCCTGCTTTAGGGTTTAGCCTACATTAGTCTAAATCTAATGTAAGACAACATCTGGGCTCTAGAGTCATGGATTTTTAGGTGGTTCTTCAAGGCACTGCACTCTGTGATGTGCTACATGGACCTCACACTGCACATACCTTTCACTATTACTGATTGCACCAATTCTTGTCACCAACAAATCAAAGAAAATTACCTCACTCACTGATTCAAGCAGTTGGTTGCAGTGGGACCAGAAGTCTCCAATTTAGCAGATTTGGTTGTTTGGAAAGTCAAGATCTGCCAGCTCTATTGAAAAGCATCAGGGGCTGGGAGAATTGGAACAGCCACAGCTTGCTTTCTGCAGGAGTGCAGGGTGTGTGTTACAGTTTCTGCTGAGCTTTTGGTAATTTGCAGATCAAAACCAAACAAAATCAACCAACCAAATCTTTCCCAGGGACATCCTGGATTTCCTCAGGCTACAAAAATGTTCAAGCCTCTAAACACATCAGACCTGTTTTCCTGCATTCCACCAGTATAGCTACCTGTACCCTAAAGCTAAGATGAAATCACTATCTCTAAGTGATTCTTCCTAAAAGGTTGCATTCACATTTCCTTGCAAATTCTCTTTTGGAACATAAAGGAAACAGATAAGGATCATGATAGAAAATAGAAATGGTATTTTTTCTGGGGATAGTGTGTGAAAGATGCAAATGCACGAGAGTAAAGGAGAAACCAGACTCAAAGGTATTCAAGAATTTTGATCTCAGCACTATCAACATCTCCTTTTTGTCAGAAATGTGGAAGGTGAAGTGAGTAGCAACTGTGAGTCAGGATGGCAGCAGCGTGGGCTCTGGCATGACAGGGAGCTTGTTTTGTCACCGTCTGTCTGTGCCACGAGCCACCATCCCCCCACAGCTTGCTCACAGACTGCTGCCTCTACAAGACCAGAGTGCAGGATGAAATTCTTAGCTAGGAGGTAATTTTGTGAGTGTTTACCAAGTAAGAACCACGCTGTTGGTGTCTGATGAAATCCCAGCTCCTTTAATTGGCCTTTGCTTACAGTGGATAGGCACATGGGACAAACCAGATCTCCCTGGGGCCAGTAGTGAGAGCACCCTAAGGAGGGAAATACCAGCCCTGAGTGTGCAGAGTGGATGTCTCAGCTGTGGTACCCACAGCATATGTTCTCCATTGCTAGCAGTGTGCCTTGTCGGTGTCCTGTCTTCCTAGTAGAGCTGAAAGAAACTCATACTAAATCCAAACTACCTTTGTGAGCTTCCTAGAAAAAAATTATGGATGTATATTCTGATTTCTTATTGTTTTGGCAAAGAACTAAAATATCTTGAGAGAAAAATCTTTGCTGCAGCAAAAAGCTGGGTATCTAAGGTTGTAGGACACGCCGTGCTATACCAGCCTCACCTTCCTTGTAATCCCTAGGTCCTGGAGGGAGTAGCACAAAAACTGTAAAGCAATTATAGCTAAGGGCCCAAATAAAGTGAATGTGAAAGTAAATTCTAGCTAAGAGCTGAAATGTGAACTGCAGAAAGCTGTAATCTGTAATGCTTCTGTCCTGTGTGCTGTTTGGACTGACACTCCCAGCACTGATCTAGTGCTTTACATCTTTAAACCACCATACAGCCACGAAATAGGCTGGAGGAAGGAGAAGGAGGCATTTGGCAGCAAATCACCTGGCAAGTGTTAAAAGGAACAAGTTCTCTGTTGCTCTGATGGCCAAGGCAACTTCCATCTTTATCTCCGGGTCTTTCCGCTTGGCTGGGTTATATAATCTGGTTATTCTTTGGGCAAAATGTGGGAGAATGTGTGTGCTGTCATTAATAATAGAAGGAAAAGGGGAAAACAAGGACACTGGTGGCACCAGCTTGGCACTCCATTGTATCAGCTTTGCCCTTTGGCACATAAGCTCTTCAGTACAGAAATTCTTCCCTTTGGCCTCCCCTTTTTTATTTTTACTTCAGATCATTTACTGTGAAGAATTTTCTTAATGTTTTCTGTAAAATTATCCTATGGGCTGGTTTTGTGGGGTTTTTTTCCTACAAACACAGTAAGGGCTGTAGAGCTTTCCCTATCTGTGGAGCTGATCTGCAATGATGACAAAGCTGTGGACACTGGGTTTGGCTCGCTCTGTGTAACAGAAGAGGGAAACCTGCCCGTCAACGAGAACTGCTGAGGGCAGCAACTGAAACACTTCGCTTTTTCCATCAGGCAACCAGGGCCTCTTCGAGGATTAAACCTCTTGCTAAATTTAGCTGCATCTCACCAGGGTTGGTATCAGGAGTTATCAGATCAGGACATCTCTGGAGGGAGTGACGTCTGTCCTGTGGAAGCCTAAGCCCTGGCACGCTCCTCTCCTGCTCTGCTGCAGCGGAGTTTGGAGCCGGGAACTCTGCACAGCCAGCACAGCGCGGGACCCCTGGGACATCACAGGGTTCTTCAAAGCACTTGAAATCCCTGCTCTCACCAGCCTGCTCTTGGGTGTTGTTCCATCCACATCCTGAGCAAAATTTGTTCATGACACTGAAATGGGTATCACGGTGGAGGAGGAGGTTTCACGTGCTTTAACCGTTCTAGTGCTTTTTTCTGCAGTTTTTTGTTAATAGGTTGGGTCATACAGAGACTTGAAATCCTACACTCCAATGCATCTCATCATCTCAACTGCTCTGATACATTAAGGACTACTAATAAAACTTTTAAAAGAGTTCAGTCTGGGGGGAGAGAAGTGGAAGCCTTTGGCAAATAAAGAGCTTTTTGCAGGTCCTCAGTCAGTGAGCCAGAGAGATCAGCTGCGTCATCTTGTCCTCATCACTCCCATCTCTGTGCCATGGAGGCAAGTTACTCCATCCCTCTTGGAAATGCCCAGCTACCATTTTCATTCTGGTTGGAACAGAGCTTCAGGAAGTGTATGGACAGGTAAATTAGGGCTTCCTGGAAGTGCAGAAGCAGCCCTGGAGAGCCCTGTGTTCCTGCAGCCGTGGTTAAAACACGCTGCTTTTGAAAGATCCATCCTTGCCTCTCGGGAGGAAGGGTGCCTGTCTGGAACTGTACCACAGACCACCAGCACCGAGCCATAGCAATGCAAGAAAGGTTCCACATCTCTCACTGTCAAAGGCTTCACTAAATGAAACTTGTGACTCTTCTTTATGGCAGTTGTCTTCTCAATACCAGTCCCATTCCAGACAAGGTACTTTGGAGATGTACAGAGCTTCAATTTTACCATCTCTTGCAATATTTCTCCTGTCTGTTCTTGGTTAGCAGCTATGATTTTTCTTAATCCAAAAGACTTTGAACAGCAAGGACTCTGGCACTTAGAAACCAGCACTAACAGTACCATGCTAAATAAATACTCATACTTCTTCAGAGCACTTTGATTATTTTTTTTTTCAATAGAAATACTGAAACTCCATATAAATATGCTAGAATTGTGTGTGTGGGGTTATATATGTGTGTGTATATTTACCTGTCCCAGGTGAACGTCCTCCTTCCTCTTATAGTGACAATAGGAAAGACAGAGTCAACTGGTATAAGCACCAAAGGAACTGGGTTTCCTTATTTCTCTCCCTGAAATCTCAGAAAGTCTGGACAATGACACTACAACTACAACAAAAGCAACGGACCTTTTACCCTGTTATTTCCATTTGTAACATGCTCAGCCATACCTGTAGACATGTCAAAGTTTGACCCCTCCAGTTGGAATCATTTTGTCATCAGGCCAAGGAGACTTTAAGTAGATCAGGGAGCTTGTGGCTTCTGAGACTTGCAAGAGTGAAAGAAACGCGCGTTTCCTCAAGTGCCAGCGGACAGTCAGAGTCACTTCACAACTTTTATTTGTTGATGGCTTTTATAAAACAAAAATCCCCTCGAGTCAGACATCTCATAAAACATTTATAGTCTCGTGCATGCTAGTGATACATCAGATTACAGTAGACCAGTATCTGCAACACCAGACAGCTGAATTGTCAGGTAGAATTCCTGTTTTCTACTGAAGGGGAGGGAAACTCACAAAATTAAGGCACTGTCAAAACTCAAACCCACAAATCATTTGACCTTTTGTACTGGCTTTCATCTGGTTGCATACAATAAATGTTTTTTGTTTGTTTTTTTTTTTTTAATTAACTGTCAATTTAAATTTTGAACAGGGACATACACGCAAAAAAAGCTTTTCTTAAATCTTCCTATTTATGTTCCCTGTTGCAAGATGACAGCAGCAAACTTTATTGCTAGGGATGGCATCGTGCTGCTTGACTGAAGGCCCAGTGCCACATCCCCACGTGTGCCATTTTCACCGCAGTGATCCCAGCCCTTGGTGATTAAAAAAACCTCAGAACGAATTCTGGTCTTTTGGGTACAATGCTTAAGATGACACTTTTCAGAATAAAATCAGCTCTAAGAACATTAAAGCTAGTTTATAAGCCAGTATTCACTAAGCAGAACATCAAGGAACTGGCAGACTCCTCCCTGAGCCAGGCAAGGCATTTCAGATTGTTTCCCCGCTCACTGGGCACGAGCTGCTTTCACAGAGCAGTGATTTGGCTGAAAGACACCGACAACGGGTAATCAGCACCTTCAGCTGCTGTGCTGTTATCAGTCTTTTACAGTGGTTTTAATCAGCTGGTGTGAAATCCCCTTCTTCAGCCTTTATATCTTAATTTAAGACTACAGGAAATATTCCTTCCTGCATCCAGTGAGAGCACTGGGGCTGTCCTTCAGCACACCAAAGTCACTGCTTCAGGCACAAACCAGCACGTAGTGTGGGCTTAGGACCATACTTGGAAGTATCCAATTCTCTGCCTAAAGATGCAAACTTTTAAAAAAGCCAGTTTCAGGTCCATTAATTAGGTGCCCTGGTAATTATAAATAAATAGTAATAAATACTTATTTACACTCACACACCCTTCTTGTATCCCACAGGATTACAAACAAACCAGAGCCATGCTTTCTTCCCTAACTAAGGAGGATCAGGTCTGAGGTGGGACACACAGTTATTAACAACGTGCGGCAGTGCTACACAGCAGTTTAGACAGTAACAGTGCCAGTGCAGTGCCAACTCGGAGCGTTTCACAGCTTCACAGCTCTTCAGACACAGATTTAGTTAAGAGAGTGACCATGTTCCACCCATTAAGAATCAGGGGGAACTCAGGTGAGAGAAACAGAATTTGGCCAGGACACCGGAGCCGGTGTCCTTATTGCGTATGAAATGTCACATGAATTGGAACTGTGGCACACGTGGGAGCTCGCAGAAACCAGATCAGGCTCACACGAGACCATTTGCTTTCCTTGAGTACAAAATCCAATTTCCACATTGATTGTGTCTAAACAGTTTGTTGTTTTGGCAGACATCAAAAAGGTCAATGAAAACTCAAAGGAACTTTGAGTTGCAGGAGCACAAACCATTACCTCCACTCACAAATAAACACAGGGAAAGATTTTACATCAATTGACAATGCTGCATCATAATTGCTGAGAGCTTGGGAACTGGCTCCCACTTCTCATCCTGGCACAAACCTACAAATCCCTGAAAATATGATCTGAAGAGAGAGACAAAGACCAAGGAGCAAGCAGCAGCACAGAGCACAAATGAAATTCAGGGACCCGCCTGGCAGTGTCCTGGCTTCCACCTCTCCTCTGGAGTCTGAGAGAGGACTGGAGGGTAAAGGAGGTCGCGGGTGGCTTTGAGACTCAGCTCTGGAAGAATTTTCTTGGCCTGTTTACTGTGTGGTTGCTTTTTTATTCAGCTTTTTTTGCTTTCCTTTTCCTTGTGCCTTCATTTAGCTCCTCTTTTGACTTGGCAGGAGGAGGCGGAGGATGGGAAACCTCATGGGAGGCCCCATGCTGATCATGATGATGATGGTGACTAGTGTGTCCACTGGAAACACAGCCAAAGAAAACTGGGCAGATGAAGTTTTCCACCGGAGCAAAAGGTGAGGCGTGCGAGTGAGTTGCTGTCATGAAAACCTGCCAGACAACAGGGAATGCTTTAAGTTAAAGATCACATACAGCAGCTATGAAATACTAACTAGCAAGGAGAATTCCACTTACCCCAGATAAAAATCCCTACTGCTACCCAACTCAAGGCTCCATCATCTCCTGCCATAGTGCCTGTATGATGGAGAATTGAGCCTACAATTTCCTGAGCAGATCTTCCCTGGTACGCACAGCCAATGCCTTCAGTGGTGGCTTGGGAAGGTGAACACCCCCTGTTTAACTCCATACCCTCTCCCTGGGTCTGTAGGTTTGTGAGCAGCAAACCTGCTGTAAACTCACCTTGCAAACTATCATGAACATGGTGAAAAAGAAGATGAGGTTGGCTTCAGAGATAGGGAGCCAGCGGGTTTGTTGCAGAGTGAAGAGGATGGTGCCGTACAGACTGGCCTTCGTAGGGCTAGGAAATAAATAAAGAAGCTTTTTTAGAAAGTTTGCATCATTTGCATTGAGTCTTGAATGGTTCTTTAAATTCCACTTTTAGTCTGGCAGAGGGTTTACAGGCTACCTACTTACAAGGACATATGAAGAATTTCATTTGTTTCTGGCTTCCAGACCCCACGCAGCAGTTGCTCAAAGTTAGACATCAAGGCGACACCAGAACCTGTGAAACAGTGAAAGAAGTTAGCCTAGAACAACAGAGCAGGACAAACACCTCCCAGATCTTCTAGAAAGTGTTTCCTGATGCAGGGAAAAGGCATTCACCTCTGTTCCATTTAGTGATGCTCAAACACTTGCCCAAACAAAAGCTACAGGAAAACTGACTGAGTGTTTCAACACTGATAGAACCCCCCTGAAAAGATCAAGGTGAGGGCAGAGACAGTAGAACCCAGGAGAAAGAATAAAGAATTCCTGAGTTTTGCACCCATCTTTGATAGTGCCTCCAATTCTTCATGCCTCCTTTAAAGTCAGATGATGACTCAACTGACAGCCATTCTGCCAGTCCCAGTAAATACCTGTGTTCTAGAGACCTTGATTGATTGAAGCCAGCTGACCACATCCACCACCCAGCCTGCTGGTCAGCACCCGGTGATGTGGTCACCTTCAGCTTCACCCACAGATTCTCCCGTCCCTCCCTGCTGCATTGAGAATATCTCATGTTTCACCTTTCACCCATCCAGTAGCCACCATAATGAACCACCCGTGGTGGTAACGGTGATGAGCGTGGTGGACCCCCGCTGCAATTTTGCGAACTCTGACCACTTCCTTCATGGCCACAAAGATGAGCTTTACAGGCAGAAAGCTAACACACTTGTAGAAGACGTTCATGGGACAGAAGAATATCAAATACCTGGAACAAAACCACAGAGAGTTAAAGGATCCATTTGTTTGTTGTGATCTGGGATGTACAGAGAGGATTAATTAAGAGTAGTGTGGTGTTAACCCAAATTAACGTCAGGGAGAAGGAAATGCTGGTTCTGTCATGCAAAAGCACACCCATATGCACCAAGGAAATGAAACCTGGAGGAACTGTGGTTAATTTGTGCACATTTCATTAGCACAATGAACAAAATGCCCCCAAATCTCCGGTGTGTGCCACTCCTACATGCGCTATCGGTGCAGGACACGCTGCCGTTGCGGTCTGGCCACAGTTCAGCTGCAGCAGCTATGAACAGAAATGCCCAGCGATTGGACTGGACCCAGCCCGTATTATCAACTGGACAACTGGTCAGAGAAACTGGAAACTAGATTTAGGAGTACAAAGGACTCAAAGACTACCTCACCCCACCTCTTCTCTCCCCAGCTGATCCAAGCAAGATACTACACGTGTGTCACACAAACAGGGTAACTCCCTTCACACCGGACGGTTTCGTACACGGAGCGGCGTCTCATGCTCAATAAAGGTGAAGTGCAAAAGACTCACCAGACTGCTGTGGCCAGGATGACACTGGAGTTATTACTGAAGTAATCAAGAGGTGATTCTCCAAGTAACACATCAGCAAGTATGTAACTGCCAAAGCAGTGGAGCATAGCACAAAGCCAGGAGGCAAAAGGGCTCTTACGAGACATCTCCACGGCTCCTGTGAAGCAAATTTTAAGTGAGAAGATGGATTCAGCAAATAAGCAGAAATTTCAAGACCCTCTAAGAAAGAGGCTTGGGGTGCATGTTCTCCAAAATCAGTCAAAGAAAAGTGTTTGTAAATCAAAATACAAAAATGTCTATTCTCTGAAGCCTGAACACGTATCAGATATTGCCAAGAAATGAGGTGTGATCATAGCTTGCAGGCCCCCCATAAGGTTTTCAATTAACTGAGTCATTAGAAGTTTATGAAGTGCCTACGAGTTTATCTCCTGTGTTTGCTGCTACTTACTGCAATCAGAAAGAACAATTTTTCCCTTGAAATTAATGTCTTTTTACAGTCTAAAAACAAAATGCATACTAGTACCATTCTCTTCATTGCTTCAACCTAGGTGCCCTCTAGAATTCATGAACAATCTGTTCAGCTCTTTCATTCATAAGATAACCTGTGAAAATAGAACAGTAATTCTTAATCTTTATTAAAAAAGGAGAAGATTTAAGGATTCTTCCCTGTTCCTGCACTAGTTTGGAAATGCCCTCTGAAAATACAAGTAGATATTAGAACTGTGTTACTATTTGCTAATACATTATGGTCTCCTCCCACAACTTTCCTCTTTTTATTCCTCTAGCCATTTCCATCCACCTCTGTACACCTTCAAGGAAATCTTCTCAAGAACATCAATTCTGTAAGATTGTTTCATCACCTTAAACTGCTCCAGAATCCTTTGGGCAGCATTTCAGATACCAAACCCTGTTCAGTAAGCCAGGAACAGGCAGGCAAAAAGAGACAGTGCTAAAAAATCATGTCAGCATTCCTCAGAGTGACATGACTCAAACAGCAGTAAGGGAATCAGTGTAGCTAAAACTATGACTGCTTAGGCTCTTCCATCCTCAAAAACATTTCAGCCAGCTGAAACCGCAGTGGAAGCGAGACAGCTGCAGCTGCCATGATATGAACCTGGTTCTATAGGAACCTGGAGTTTAAGCCTGAGGTTTAAATTTAGTAACACTTGTTTTTCTTTGGCTCCATGAAGCCACGTTGTCTCCAAGGAGGACACAGGACGTTACTGTCCCGACACTGATCTCCAGCATGGGAGCTGTGGGATTGAGCAGTGTAGGAATCCAGTGAAAAGTACACCCCAGCTTTATCCAGTCCACGTGGATTACTGGGCTTGCATATTTTTAAATGCTATTTTCATAAGGGTTGCCTGTTAACTGCTCTGTTCAGGACCTAATGCTGGAGGACAGCTGTAAGTGATCAGGCCTCCAAAACCCAACACTGGTGTTTACACGGAGCTTAAATAGAACAGTGTGTAGACTGTACAGCACGGACATCTCACAGCGGGGGGATTTAAAAACCATACCAAAGCCTGGGGTGGTTTTCTTCTCCTCCAGCATCAGGCAGTTACTCTGAAACTGCTCAAAACAGAGCACAAATTGTGTAGCCACTATCAAAAATACAGAGAGGAGATGGCATTTGGAAAAGACCAAAGGAAATCAGACTGCAGCGGCGCAGAAGGGGAAAGCCAAGATGCAGATCTATCGATCTTTACAAGATCAGCCCGAGACAACAAACAAAGCAAGGTCAGTTGGGGTGCCTGAGAACAGGCTACGACATGGACTGGAAGATGGGAAAAAACTCAAGGTTTTATGTGCAGCCCTTTTGTATATAAACAGGAGAGTATTGCCACAAAAACAGAAAAGCAACGGGACAGAAATGTGACACAAAGTCCCGGGATAGCAGCAAAGAAGTGACTGAACTGAAACATGTCAGTGTGGTTGGAATGTAGTCTTAAAATGCAAGATTAATTTTCAAAATCAGAGTGACCAGTTCTTATTTTTTCTCCCTTATATTTGCACACACACGTCAGACCTCTGAAAAAGCAACGCAGCAAGGCCCTGAATACCCGCGGCACTGCACCTGCTCACAGCAAACCCTGAGGAGTACCGACCCGGCGGGCAGGAGCACCTGTTCATGCACAAAAAATCACAGAATCATTGAACGTTGTGAGCTGGAAGGGACCCACCAGGATCATGGAGTCCAACTCCTGTCCCTGCACAGGACAAGCCCAACATTCACACCGTGTCCCTGAGGGCCTTGGCCAAGTGCTGCTGGGATCTTGTCAGGCTTGGGGCCATGAGCACCTCCCTGGGGAGCCTGTGCCAGTGCTCCACCACCCTCTGCCTCAAGAACCTTTTCCTCATGGCCAACCTCACCCTCCCCTGCCACATCTTCCTGCCATGGCCTCTGCTCCTGGCGTTGGTGGCCAGAGAGAAGAGCTCAGCGCCTGCCCCTGCTCTGCCCTGGGGAGGAAGTTCCAGACCGCCAGGAGATCTCCTCTCAGTCTCCTCTTCTCCAGGCTGAACAATCCAAGTGACTTCAGCCTCTCCTCACACCCTTCCCCTCTCAACCCTTCCCCAATGTTGTGTCCCTCCTCTGGACACTCTCCAGCAGCTTTAGATCCTTTTTCTGCCGTGGTGCCCAAACTGCCCCAGTGCTCAATGTCAGGTTTATGCTCAGAAAACACGACACGAGTGTCCGCGCTCCTCCCCAGCACGGCCCGTGTCATTCACCGCCCGTTCCGCCCCCGGCCCTGACTGACGGGGCTCTGCCCGAGGCCTCACCCAGGGCCGGGCCGGGCGGCCAAGGGCGCGGGGCCGCACTCACCCGGCTCGTACTTGAGGTAGAGGATGGAGACGATGAAATAGGCCGTGTCGAACAGCGGGAAGACGGGGAGGGCGGCGAAGGCAGCCGCCAGCTCCCCGAGCGGCAAAGCCCCCGCCAGCTCCATGGCGCCGGGGCAGCGGGCAGCGCCGGCCGCCCTCCTCCGCCCTCCGCCGCCGCAGGCCCGGCCCGCCCCCGGATCCGCCTCCAGAGGGATGTCCCGGGGCGCGGCCTGGCGTCTAACGGGGCTGTGGCGGTGGGGGCGTGGCGGGCGCAGCCCCAGGCCCGTGGGGCGGTTCCGTCCCTCCCGGGGGTCCGGTCGCGGAGCTCCTCCCGCTCCGCTCCCGGTGCCGCCCCCGGGGAGCGCAGGCGCCCGGACCGCTGCGAGCAGCGCCCGCCCTTTCCGCTTCCGCCGCCGGAGCCGCCGCCATGATCGGGGACCTGCTGCTCTGCGGGTAGCGGGGCCGGGGCCCGGGGGGCCGGGGTGGCCTGGTTCGGCCCGGTCCGTCCGTGCCTGACGCCTCTTTGTGTCTCTCCCGTAGGACGCTGCTGATGAACGCCTGCGCCGTCCTCAACTTCAGGCTGTGAGCGGGCGGGGAGGGAGGGAAGGAGGGAGGGAAGCGCCGGGTCTGGGGGTCCCGTCCCCCTCGCTGACACCAGCCCCCCTCGCTGTCCCGCAGGAGGAAGAGAGACGCGGAGGGCTTCGGCGAGGAGGCGAGGGAACCCACCACCGGTAACGGAGAGAACCGGGCAGCGGGGTCTGGGCAGAGCCGGCCTGTGCCCTCCCCACCGCCCGGGGTTGTCTGGATACATCCAGAAACAGGCGTTTTCTGAAGGAAATTCTCACTTAAAGCGTTTTTCAAAGTACAAGTTTAACCCCATTTTGTTTGGATGTGAATTACTCTGTGCCTGGAATAACTGATTTACTAAATAGCAACCTGAAGCTTTCCTCCGTCGTGTTTATGTACAGGCATGACAATCCCAGCCCTCGATCCCAGACTGGGGATTTGAGAAGAAAGACAAAAATGGACATTTCTGTCAGCATTTGCAGGTGTCGGTGCCTGTGGTGCAGAGGGAACACTCTGCTTACAGCCTGCTTTCCATTTCAGTGTTTTCACTCCTTTGTGTCTCTGCTGGTTAAAAGTGGCAGGAAGGGTGGAAATAACAAGAGGACTGTCCTTCCCTTTTTAATAGTGTGACCCCTTTTAATTATTTATTATTTATTTTGACCCATGCCCTTATAGGGACTCACTGAACATAGGGTGCATCATTTACCTAAAACTTCAACTTTCAGGTTTTTATTCTCTTTCTGGTTTCTTTTCTGTGCCAGAGTCACTTAACATTTTTCAGCCAGAGTTTAAAATGTGACTTGTCAGTGTTTTTAGGTATTTTTTTATGTCAAAGGTTTCTTCTCTTGACTTTTAGGTGACAATATCAGGGAGTTTTTGCTGAGTCTCAGATATTTTCGAATCTTCATTGCCCTGTGGAATGTCTTCATGATGTTCTGCATGATTGTGTAAGTAACACTGCAGCATCTTCTTTGTTCAGCTGAAGTCATGTATGTTGGGGTTTTTCTTGCACATATATTTCTTTTCGGGTCTCTTTCTCTCCCACTTTATTGTTCCATTATTCCTTTTCATTTCACATATTCCAATCTTCAAAGAGATGTTGGTTGACCTCACAGTTTATTGCTACTGTGGGCACCTGTAGTGCATGAAAACCTTCTTTGCCAGTGTGTAAGTCATTTTCCCTTAAATACAGTGTTGCTTGTTGTGGGTTGCTTAGAGAAAACATCATTTGGGTCAGCATTTCAGTTGAACTTTTGGGATGGTTTTCATTTTAGGGAGGAAAAAAACCCTCACTAAATAATAGAATGGAATCAGCCTTGAGAACAATCTCTGGAGACAACAGGTTTTAGTTCTGACGGGCAGGCTGGCGGGCTGCTCTCCTTTCACCCACGTAGCTGTATGGCCTGATGTACAGGGGAGCAGAACCCATGGCCAGGTGTGCACTGGTGGTCTGAGTTAAGGGCACTGACCTGACTTTTCACAGGTGTACTCACTTCTCAGCTACTTTTTTTTCTCCCGTTGCATCCACTAGGTTATTTGGATCCTGAAAGTCATCCGCAAACATGTCTGTTAACTTGGAAGAGACTCTTTGGCTGGAAACATAACTTTTCTATAACTAGAAGATGACAATGCTTTCAAAATGCAGCCCTGGGATTGTGGCCTGTTCTTCGGTACAAGCTCCTGGACAGGACACGTTCAGCCTCCCCAGCCAGTCCTGTAATAACACGGTGCACGCTGGTTCGCTTGCTGCCGAGGGGGGGTTGAGCCTTTAAACCCCTGAGCTAAAATCTTCAAAGTAAAATTATTTCAACTGTACTAAAATAAAGAGAAACTCTCCGTTGTTTTGTCAGGCTTCGAGCGCGGTGCCCGGGACGCGGGGTAGGGTTAGGACATGACTGAAGACCTTGGTGTTAAAGCTCTGCATTGTTGGTCCCTCCCGGTCTGGATGTCTGTCTGTAGTGTCACCATTGTCCAGGTTACTTTGAAGTCGCACTTTTTGATTCTCATTTTTATAAAGTTGAGCAAAGTATTGGTGTAACTTCTCTCCATTCCATTCAGTTTTGTTGGAGAAATAGAAAAGGAGGATGAAGAAAAATTGGATTCTCACCTGCTCACTGTTTTTCCAACAAAATGCTTTTTAAATTAAAGTTTCAAAGATAAGAATTTTTTTTTCTAAGCAATATGTAAGGGATTTTGAGTAGGAAAAATAGCAAAAATAATTCTATAAGTCAATCCTAAGGAATAGTTTTGGAATAATCTTGGATTTTTGTTGAATAAAGTTGTTCTATTTAAGGGTAAAATGTATATTTGGTGTTGTGTTCATTCTGCTACAGGAGAAATCAATTCAGTATTGGTGTGTTTTGAGACATTTTAACTACTCTTGTAATTGTGTCTGGCTTCTTGTGTTATTTTTATTTATGTGAAGTTCAGCCTCTTTAACCAGCAACTTCTCCCCAGCATCACCAAGGTAATTTAAGGGAGTGTGCAGTGCTGGGTGTCTTTTAAATCAAGCTGTAAACTCTTAGTGGAGCTTCCTCGGCTTCTGCTTCTTCAGCTGTCTGGGTACTGAGGAGAGCGGCCTCATTGAAATACAGCAAAGTCCTGAAGTTTGTAATTGCTGAAGAATACTGAAAACGCAAAGTTCTGCTCACGGGCAAAACCCTTCAGTCACGAGGCTGCTTTCCAGAAGATGTTTTGACTCTTCCCCGCTCCCGGGACGGAGTTACCTCCCCGCCTCGGGCCCGTCACACCCGCGCACCGAGGCTTTATTGCCCGTTTATTCCCTTCGACCCTCTCCCTCCGCGCGGGGATCGCCCCCACCAGGTCCCCGGGGCAGCGCTGCCCGCTCGGGGGTACGCGGGGTTCGCTCCGCTGCGGGGCTCCCACCATCAGCCCGGTCCCGCCCCGCGCGTGCGCGCTTCGCTCCGGCCCACCGCGCGTGCGCGCTCCCCGCCCCGCCTTTCTGCGCAGGCGCGCTCCGTGCCCGCCGCTGCGCGCGGCGGGGCGTCAGGGCCGTCAGGGGCGCGCCGTGCGTGACGGCGTCGGGCGTGTCCCAGGGTGCCCTGCGCGGGGCTGGCTCCTGCCCACAGTTGAGTTTGGCCCCGAGCGGAACAGTCGGGCCCGGCCCGGTCGCGCCGTCGCGGTTCCTCCCCCCCGCGCCCCGCTCCGAGCGCCGCTGCCCCCGCCTCGCGGGGAGCGAACATGCGACTCCGGCTCCCCGAGGAGGCCGCCGCCGGCGAGTGAGGAGCCGCCGCCCCGGCCCGGCCTGGCCCCGCCGCCCGCCCGCCCCGGCCGCAGCCGCCCCGCTTCGCCCAGGCAATGACAGCGGCTCCGGCCCCCTCCCCGCAGCAGATCAGGGACCGGCTGCTGCAGGCCATCGACCCGCAGAGCAACGTGAGTACGGCCCGCCGGGCCCCGCGCCTCCGGTGCCGGCAACACGGGGACACCGGCCGCGGGCCCCCGCCGCGGGCACCCCCCGCAGCCCCCAGGGCTCCCGCGCCGCTGACCGAGGGGTCGCTGTGGGAACCGCGCCTCCGCCGCTTCGCCTCCCGCCGGGACCGCGGCGGTGGCCGGGCTCCTCCCCGGGCACCGGAAGCCTCCGCTGCGGGCGGTAGCGGGGAGCTCCCCAGCGCCCTGCCCGGCCCGGGGTCCCGCTGCCAGCGGCGTCTCCCTGCCCGCTCCCCCGAGCCGGGGCCGCGGGGCCGCCCGGGCGGTGACACCGGAGGCCTCTCCCCTCCTCCCAGGGGTGCCGCGTCTGCCCCCCCCGCCACGCCGCCTCCCGCCGCCACACGGCACCCCCGGCGCCCGGCCGGCGCTGCCCGGCCATGCGGTGTGCGGCCCGGCGGCCTCCCCACGCCAGGCCGTGGCTCGGGCGCGGCCTGCAGGGGGCTCTGGGCCGGGCTCTGCCACCGCTCGCCGGGACCTTGCGGGGCGCCCACCTGTTCCTCGGCCCCTGCGGCCGCTTCCAGCCGGGGCTGTGGGGTACCCCGGGCCGCGGGGACACCGGGAGGGCTTCACCGGTGGCTGCGGGGCTCTGGAGCCGCTCCAGCTGCGAGCAGCTTCGGTCTTCGCTGTTATCCTTCCCTGCAGCGCGCTAATGAGCTTATCTGCTCCTCCTGGGATGTGGTGTAAGCACAGAAGTCAGCGTGTATTTTCTTATAAGTGGCCTTAAGGTTTAAGGGGCGCTTATCTAAAGTATCCTTTACTCCTTTTAAGGGGTTTTCTCTTTTTTTTTTGGCACATTAAAGCAGTTCTCCACTAAGGTGTTTATTACTGGGAGAGGACTGCAGAGCCTGCAATCTGTCAGATTTTTTTGAATCTTAGATCAACAGTCACAGCAGCAGGATGCAAAGGTGGGTTTGTCTTGGCCATCTGCAGATTGTTGGGGCAGCCATGGGTGCATCAGCCTGAACACACGTGTGTGTGTGTGTGTTATTCCAGGAGGGCTGGGTCTGTGAAATGGTATTTTGCTTCTATTAAAGTCATACCTGCTCCTGTCTGAACCAGTGTTTTTTGTACTAGAGCTGTATTGAAGTCTGAAGTAGCTAATAAAGTTCTTGCTGTTTGGAAACGTTTTGGAGTGGCCTGTATGTGACATGAAAACTGAAGAAAAATCACCCTGACCTTGTAGCTTCTGTAGTAATCCCCTGTGACGTGCGTTTGTCACAAGCTGCAATAGTGCATGTTCGAGTAACAGTAAGGAATTATAAAGGTAATTGTGGGCTTTTAGATGCCAGAGTTGTTTGGGTTTGCAGCACTTTAGCGTGGATCTTGCTGAAATGTCAGTCAGCACACTTCATGAATTCCCTTTGCTCCGAGTTCTCGTTTTGTGGCTGCAGATTTTTCACTTTACCCTGGACTGAGCACCAGCCTCGTGTAATAAAATTCTACCAGATCTGTGGTTTCTCTTAACTTCAGAACTGTCAGCAGCGATGGTTACCCTGACTCTGGTGTTACTTTCTAAAACACTGTGGCTGTGTGGAATTAAGCAGCCGGGCAATATATTTTGTGGTGGATACTTTTTCCCTTTCCCCAGAGTTACTGTTGCGTTCCGCTTGCGCTTGGGTTGTGATGCGGGGCACCGGGAATACCCAGGCAGCTCTCTGCAGGGGGAGGTCAGAGCATCAGCCAGGAGCTCTGCTCAGCTTCCCACAGGTCAGTAGCCCCATCAGCTTTGGAGTAATGTATGTTAAATTACAATTCTACATACTTGATACTTATCCAGGGCAATAATTGGTGGCAGAAAAATCAGCCCATTGTTTAGAAATGCCTGTGGGCAGGGGGCTGACTTCCATTTTAACCTTTTCTTGAATGAGAGCAGAGGTGGTGCAGGGAGATCCAGTGTGCAGGCTTCATCTCAGACTTCTTTTCTCCAAAGCACGTAGAATACTTGGTGAACAACCAGTAAAATCACTTGTCATGGCACTTGCATGAAGGGAATTAAAACTTAGATTTTGAACAGGCTTGAAAGCAGATTCTGAATTTAATCACACCTGGGCACCAGGGTGGAAGTGTAAGAAACTGTTCTGATGCTTTCCCGCGGGACGAAGTCGGTGCAGCTACGAGCGGCTGCGCTCGTGGGTGCTCACAGAAAACTGGCTGCTTTCTTCTGGCTTTCAGAATCTTCTCTTAAATAAGCAGTTGCATTCAGACTTGCAGTATTCATTATTGTGATTGACTTCCTTGTTTACCAAGAAAGTCGAGCTTTGAGACCTGGATTTCGGTCAGGCTTTTCAGTCTAATTGTCGGGGTGTGCGTGTTTCTGCGGAGGAGAGAGCGTGAAAGCTGCATGGAAGTCATCAGGTGTGCAAAAAACCAGTCCAGTTCTGTGAGGCTGAGAAGGATGTGGGTCTTTATAATGCTTTGCCATGGGGAGCTGTAGATTGAAGCCTCACTGATACATTCTCCAGTACAAGCTGTGTCTCCACTGTGGGTGTTCATTCCAGTGTAGCTGTGAAGGTCTTTGGGGTATACACAGACCTTGCTTTACTCTGAAATCCTGCCTTAAGTTAAAAGAGAGAGAGATAAATTTCCCTACCTGTGTTGAGTTGAACTGGTCAAAATAATCTTTTCCCCCACTTTTCAGAACCTTCTTGCCTTGAGAAATCATCTGTGGTGATTGTTCATCTTTGCTTTAACTGCTCTGTAGAGCTGCGCCGAGTCGGGGGCGATGTTTTAATTGTGCACGTAGCGCTCGAGACCTCTTCTACTAATTGCTGCAGAATATATTTATAACTTAGTTTCACACACTTGGTTCAGCATTTACACGGGTAACCTCTATTTCAAAGGAGACATATAAGAAATAAGCTATTTTAAAAAGAATTACATCATCCTGGGAGCCCCCCGGGATGTCTGGTGTTGTGTCTTCATTTATTCAGCCTTTTCCCCTCGAAAAAACATATGGACACACTGCTTGTGTATCAACATCAGTTTCCTTCCAAAGCTTCTTCGTTAGTGAGAAAGAACCAAGCCTGGTGCTGGAGGAGAGCGTGAGTTTAGTGGTATCACCCACAACCATGGGGGGGGCGATTTGCTTGCAGGAAAAATCCTTTTCCTGGAAAAATCCTTTTCCTGGAAGAGCCGTGTAGAAACAGTAAGGGGAGGAGAGTGTCCAAAACCTTATTGTAGCAGTTGTGTGAGGTCTTACAGGGGACATAGTCCTTGCTTCTGGCAGAAGCAATGCTTTTCCCTTCGGAGAAACCACCTTTCCCACCCAGCAGAACACCTTTGCCTTGTTAAACTGTGCTCTGTGCTCCTGGGGGAATTTGTTACCTGATGTCAGGAATAACGAGATCTGTTCGGCTTTGCTCTGTGGGAAAACCTGTCCTTTGCAACTGGCTGTTAGAATGGTGCTTGTGATTAAATGGTTCCTCATCCTGAATATGGAGCCATCTCTTCCTGATTTAAAGCATTAAGACAATAATTTAATTATTTGCCTTTAATACCCCTCTGTGATGCAAACCCAGCTTTGGTTTGAGTAACAACCCGTTATGTGCTCGCTGCATGGTCGGAGCTGGTTGTAAACCAGGCTGCTGCTCATGTGGGATCTCAGCTGGCCTCGCTGCTCAGACCTCCAGGAGAGGTCCATGGTCTGAATTATGAACAATCACCGGGTCGGGGTGTTGCAGTGTGTGAAGCAGCTCATTGGCCTGGGGTCATCTCCCAGTTGACTCAGGAGCTGCACAGTTACAGACGCTCCCATGGCTGTTCTCTGTATTGATCCCTTTACCAAAGTCCTCGAAACAAAAGCCTCTATCCTCGGTGATAGATGCACTTGTTAGAAGTGAGTTTAAAAACTGGAGGGAGAAGGTGCCAGACGCTGCTGGGGTAACACAGATGTGGGGTGGAGGAGGGCAGGGGCTCGCTCGGGGTGTGGTGATTCCTCTGGACGGAGGGAAGTGCTACGTGTGGGCGAAAGTAGACTAGGCATGGCTTTTGCTTCAGCTTTATCCTCTCCTGTGAGACCTTAATAAGATTATCAGTTTTGAGGAAGCTGCAGCGTGCAGAGAGGCTGGAACCTGTTGTACCTCTCGCTGGTTTTGTTTATTTCTTTATTGCAGCTCGTCTGGTTTCAAGTATTATCCCCCTTTGTGCGGGAAGGCAGTGGGTTGTGTGTTAGGTCTGTGGTGAAACATGTGAGTGGTTGTGGCATTTCCTAATGTGTAAGGTCTGGAGTGTCGTTATCACGTCAGTCCCGAGCTCCAGATGCAGTTTTGGGCCTGCTGCAGTAAGTCCCCTTGTATTCAGGTTTGTTTCATAGTTTTAAATAACCTTAAATGAGGATGGCTGCTGCTTCTGGTGCTCCGTGTTGTGCACAGCTGGATTCACTTCAGTTCACCTGTTTGAGGGTGGTGGGATAGTGGATTTCTTGGCCTTGCTTTGCAGATTTCCTGTCTGCCTCTTTCCAAAAAAGCCTTTTTTTTTTTCCTTGGTAGAAGAACATTCCAGCAATGCCTGTGATGCTTAGGTAGACACTGAGTTTAACTAGTCCACTTGCCTGGTTAGTTGCCTGGATAATCCTGGTCAGTTTGTTATTGGTGGTGATACACCACATTACTTTTTGAGGTGTCTTTTGAGGGGGTTAAAAAACTTTGGGGGCTGTTAAAAACTTTACATTTGCACAGTACCCCTTGCAGTAACGAGACCATGATAAAGTTTGAGGTTAGGAAGAGAAGATCTGAGCAGATAAAGTAGCAGGGAGTTTGGGCTGAGGGGTCAAAGCCAGGGGAATGCCGAATTGCCTTTCTATTGTTAATTCCTTGAAACTCCCCAGGTTGCAGTGCTGATGGCAGTAGTTATTTGCTCTTAAGCTGTAATTTGAGTGTTTGTTTCGGCAGCAGTGACAATTTGAATAACACCCACTTCTTAGTCCTGCTCCACACACCCATTTCGTGTGTGCGGTGCAAGTATTTGCAGGATCATGTGGTGACCTGAACTGGGGAATTGATCAGGGTTTAGAAAAGAGAGGACAATGTGTGTTTTCTTGGTCAGGTAGTTCTTGGTGTAGCTCAATTACCTGACCAAACTTTGGGTGCATCACAAATAGTACTGGCACAGGTGTGACAGCAGAATTGGGTGTTCAAGTAAGTATGGAAGCTGGAAAGTGGAGTGGTGTTTGCTTCCTCGTGCTTCCCTGCTGCCTTGGGACCTCCTGGGAAAGAGGTACGTGTAACCTGTAAAACTTAACCACACCTGGCTGTGCTTTTGGGAGATGAGAGTGGGTACCTTGTGGTCAGGTTTTGTTTGTAGAGGTTTCATTGTCACTGTCACCTGTGTGTGGTTCAGGGATGTCTGGAGTCGCTCCCGTGCCCGTTGCGGTGCCGTAAGGCACGGGCTTGGCGCGTGTTCCTGGGAGAAACGCTGGGAAACTTCGTCAGGGATATCCAGGAGGATGCTCCTGAGCACAGCCTCCTTCCACTGGAGGCTGTGTGGGTAATGCTCCACATAGTCAAAAATTGAATTGCCTTGGCTTCAACTCACATACTTACACCAGGGGGAACTGCCAGTGGAGCCGCACCCGGCGGGAGAGCTGCTGTGATCCCCATCCACTCCAGCTGCACATTCCTGTTCCCTCCCCTGCGCTGGCACCAGCTGCCTGGCTGACCCTGTGCTGGGCTGGCTGAGGAGCTCACCTGGCCAAACCCTACCTGGAAGGGGGCTTGGCTGGGGCCTCTGTCCCTGCCCTGGCTCACCCTGGGCTCAGGGAGGTGGCAGTTTTGGCACAAAGCCGTAGCTGGGGGAACGCGTGTGTGGTGCAGAGCAGTTAATTTCTGATTTCTCAGGGTTTACTCCTTCAGTGGTGGGGTGGTGGCAGCCCCAAGCTCTACAAGCTCCATTGCAGAGCAGCACCCTCCAGCCAGACACCCCGTGATTTGCCAGGTTGTTTCACTAAAGGGAATGGGGCTCTTCAAATCCAAATGATAAAGCTCTGCGGCAGGTCGCTGTCTACACGCCCCGCAGCATGGGCCCGTGGCGAGAGATGAACGCTTGGGTTGCTCAGGGGAAGCGCTGGGAGGGAAATAACTCATCCAACACATTCTTCTTGATGTAACCATGAAGCAGTTTGCTGAATGGAAGAACCAGCTTTTTGCAGGTAGAATAAACATCAGGAATAATCTCTGACAGTCACCACGAGCCACAGCGTGAAAAAATAAAGCAGGCAGCGTGAGATGTGCGTCCTTCCAGGGCACACGCGCTCAGACAAACTTCCCGACAGCCAAGAACCCCAGCCTGCAGCTTCCCAAGCTGCTCTGACTTGGGGCACCTGGGACCCTGTGTTACACCATTTCTGTGCACATTGGCCCACAATTGACCCAAGAAAAGAGGGAGCTGAGCACCGCGGGGTCCTGGATGGCTGGAGCTGGTGTGAGGTGAGCTTGGGTCGCAGCTGGATCGGCTCCTGCTGCCGAGGTGCTGCAGCCTGACACTGGCATGGGCGAGAGGGGAAAATAGTGGCTGTCAGAAACTCCCAAGCGGGGAGACATCTCATCTGTATCTTAGAAAACATAAAGACCTTTGGCTTAACTTGTGTTTCAGAAGCCTGGACCTCGGATAGAAACTCCCAACTGGTCATTTGTCAGGTTTTGTACAATAAATTGAGGGTGAGCCCGGTTTAGGAGATGTAAGATGTGGGTTGTTGCCTCTCTTCAGGGTTTTTGGTACGGCCATATGACACAACAGCACTGTCATCCCAGCATCTTTGGCTCCTGATCAAAGTCATTTCAGAGCAGCTGAAGCTTTTTCTCCCGGTGTGCTGTGAGGGGAGAGACTTTTCCAGTTTCTTCAAGGAGCTGCTGCAGTCGACAAGTAGAGTTTTCTTTGTTCAGGAACCACAAAAGTTTCATGATGGAGGAAGAAGGAATCGATTCTGCCAGCTAGGAAAATTTGCTGTTGATCCAGAAGCACCTCTCTTAAGGCACAGTTACTCCAAAGTATTAGATTTGGAGTTAAAATTACCACTGGTATCGTTTTTATAAATTAAAAACCCCACGTCTGTGTTGGCTGATAACGTTTTACTGCTGTCGCGTCCCCCCCACTTTGTGCTCCATGATAACTCCCAATAAACTTTCCTCTGTGTGTTGTAACATCTGGTGTGGTGTGGCCCCACTTACACACTTGGTCTTTAGAGAAATATTTAAGGTAAAAGTGAGTACTTTGCATTCAGTTTAGTGTAAATGTAGGTTTGTTTATACAGTGTTTGAACAGCTAAATTATTCTTTCTGCAGGTAATTCATGCTTTCAGTGTTTGGAACAATATTTAAGTGCCAGCAAATGGCTTTAACTTGAGGTGCAAGCTGCTAAATTTAACAGTGTGTCAGTGTTTTCTGGGGCATGGCTGTGGTGGGGCAGTGGTGCATGCTGAAGTGTGATTGTTAGTAGCAAAGAATACAATTTTCAGTGTGTCCAAACAGTCGGTGGCAGAAACTTCTACTGAGGAGTCACTGGGAGTAAAACATAATTAGTTCTGTTTTACTGAACAAAGTGGTTTTCTGACACAGCAGCTGGGGAGGAGAGGAATCTTAGTCCCAGGCTGTCTGTAGTATTCAGCAACATACTCAGCTGGGTGTTATTTTGAAACTTTGTGCTGTGAAGATGGTTGTGCAGAGGTGGAATTCTTGTCGAAGAGTGGCAGCCGGCGCTTCTGTGGAGCTGCCTTCTCACGTACTGTTTCATGCAGAATCAGCTTGCAGGGTATCATGATTGTGCTGCAAGTCTTAATTGATTTATTATTTTTTTAAGAAGTGTGGAACTCCCAGAGGTAGAGGAGCACGGGTTTGCCCAGGGTGGTGATGAACATCCATAAGTTGCCTTCAGTGAACAAACTTCAGTGCTGAGTCTGAGCCGTCACTCGAGCGGAGCTCTCGGAGCTGGGTGGCGCGGTCAGCGTGGCAGCGCTCCTGGTGCCCTGTAAATGCATAGCATGGGAGGGACATGGGATTTGGGTGTCTGTAGATAAGGGATCATCCTGGAAGTTCCATAATAATGTGCACCTCAGTGTTATAGCTCATCCTTGGAGAAACTGCAGTTGATTCTTGAATAGAGCTGAGCATCTTGAGATGGAAGAGCAGAAGCAAGAGGTGAGGTTTCAAAGGTGGGGTGCCCACAGCTTGTGTGCTCCTGGGGTGAGCCCGCTAGTTAAGGATCTGACTGCAGCATGAAACTCCATTGTGTGTGTAAGAGTTTCAGTCTGTCAAAGTATGAGCTGTTGGGGTTTGACTTTGTATGGTATTTTCTTCACTGGACTTTTTAAGGCAGGCTGCCAAGGGGCTTAAGCATCAGTGGGGTTTTCTCAGGTGGAAATCGGTAAGTTTTTTGCTACAAGGTTAGAAATAACCAGTGCCAGGTTGCAGCTTCCTGGGTGTTCTCTGTTGAAATAGAAATAAGATGCTGGGGGGGTCCTGGGTTCTTTTGTCCTGTCATGATCACACTGGGCATTGGCTGTGGAGTGGAGCTGGTCTTTAAAGTAAAGAAGCTCTCCAGCTTCCAAGCTCTGAGGTGAAAGGTGCTGGGTGTGCTTATGGGCCTCTGGAGGAAGATATTTTTTTTCCCCAGCCAAAGGTAGAAAACTGGTTTTGTTCCTAAGTAGCTGCTAATGATTGTGGCACTGACCGGAATGGCCGAGCATTCCCGGCTGATTATCAGGGGCTCAACACTTTATATTCTCCTGAGGACCTGCTCTGTCTTCAGAGAATGGAGACACTTGGAAAGAGGTGACTGGCAGCAGCGTTTTTATCCAGAATTTGCTGAGCAGCAATTCTAGGAGATGGGTACATGGATTTTATTTTGTTTTTTGCACATCCATAAAACTTCTCGATGGTACATGCTGACAGAAACCCTGTGTTAGTAATTGCTGCTGAAAGGACCCAGCAACTGCTCCAGACTCGGTGTTTAAAGCTTTCCCAGTTTGTAAGGCTGTGTTTCCCAGGTTGTGTGAACAAATACACCATGCTTAAATTCTCATGAGCCATCGTGCAAGCAGATTGTGCTCCTGGGTGATGAATTAACAAATGCCACAGTGCAGGGTACTCAACAGTACCTCTTACCTCGGCTTCCTTTGGCCTTTAAGGAATCAGTGGAGAAGCTTCCCCAGTATTTTGAAAAAAATAATAATAATTGTCTTGCTGCACTTAAAAAGACACCAATACAGTGAGAGATGGTTGTATTTTTTAAGGAAAGAGTGAAAAGTTTATGAAGTGGTGACGTTAGTGGGGCTTTCTGTATTACCTTCGGATAGAAACTGCTCCGTGTGAGCGGCTCTGGGCAGATAACTCACGTGATGGGTAACAACATTTGAGAACTTCAGGAAGCTCTTGACCCCTTCAAGCCGCTCTCATCGAGGCTTTAAAGGAGTGTTGCATGGTTTTAAATATCCCCTCGTTCTCTGGAGTGCATTAAGTGTAAGCAGGTGATTGCAGAATGATCCTGTCCAGGCTGTGTTGCTTTTAAGGGTCATTCTCATAACTCAGTTGGGTGTCTGCCCTTGCTCTTACCTGGGGCAGGCAGATGATGACGGCGAGTTCAGGGGGAGTGGAGAGCTGCCGTGCTCGGAGCGTCCGGCTCTGTCGGCACCCGCCTCAACTCAGCGCTGGCTTTTCACTTCCCCGAGCAACTGCAGTCAGAGCACAGGCTCTGCCTCAGTGAGTGGATCTCTCCTTACCCTAGAAAGCGTCAAGATAAGGATAAATCACAAGGGGTGCATTTTAAGGCCAAAATTTCTGTCTATTCTGTATTATTCTGCATGGAAAATCAACAGATTCTGTGTTTGTCTGTTGCTGAAGCTGGACCGGTCGCTCCTGTGACTTCGGTTGCACAGCAGCCGCATTTTGTGGCTCTCTCCATTTTTAAGAAATAATTGTGGACTTCAGTTCATGGCTTATAACAAATAGTAACTACCAAGATTCATCTAGTCAAAGTTCCTGCACAGGTGGAAGAGGAGGAGAAATGATTGTCATGTGTACAACAACTTTTATCGTGGTCAGATGTCCTTAGGGCCAGCGTAGCAGTTGGGTTTTTAGGGCTCGTGTGTTAGTGATGTGTTCTGTGGGTGTTATTTATTGTGCTGTTGAGTTTGGAACTCCTCTATTATAAAGATCTCCTTCATCTAATTACCTCTATGTGTCTCTTTGAGGGGACAGGATTTAGAATTACTGTTTTGAGTTAGCTCTTGGTTAGGACTGGGTAGAAGTGAGATTGGGTATTTCAGTGTTTCTGTTACTTGCTGTTCAGTCTCTGTTCCCAGGTGTGAATCACAGAGGTGCACGGCTGGAAGGGACTTCCTGAAGCTGCGTGGTCCATCACCTTCACTGAAGTAGCATCATCTATCTCAAACAGCTCCTCCAGACTTGTCTAATCTGTTCTTAAACCTCTGCAGTGGCTATTTGAGACCTTATTTGAGTGCATTGGAAGCTCTCTGGTTATTCCCCATATGTAATCAGTGTTTGGTTTGTTGCAGATTAGGGCAGTGAGCATGAAGAGAGTTCATCACCACTTTCTGTGTTATGACTGACAGTGCATAGGGAGGCTTATTTCCAGCTTTGTGTGCCTCCTTCCTGGTTTTTCAATACTGCATGAACCGAGTACTTAAACTTTTTCGTGTTAACCATGTTTTCAAAACCTCTTATCACTGCTCTCCTCTGACTCCTCTTTGTATAAATTCTTCTGGAGCTGTGGTGCCTTGAGATGAACGTGCAATTCCAGCTGAATGCAGTTCCTGTACCGTTCCTTCTCCCTGTGGTGTCAGGTGGAAAGCAAGGTTAACGTTATCTTGCTTGGGGCGTTCTGTGGTGGATCCCATTGGGACTGCTGCTCTGCTGTGACAGTGTCTGCCTGCCTTTGTGCTCCACAGTGTCCACCCCTCTTACTCTGTTCTCTTCCCTTGAATTTGTGCCACACATCTTTCCAGTTTAAGAACATTTCACGTAACTCACCTTCACTTCAACTGCTGGGCTTTAAAAATCAGGCTAATAAACTTGTTCCCCAAAAACATTTTGCCCAACTTCATGGGTTTGGGTTGTTGGGTTTTTTTTTGTGGAGGGTGGAAAAAGAAGTGGAAGGGAGTTGTAATGAGTCTTTTATATTCCATATACAGCTGAGGAGTAGGCGTTACAGGTACAATTCTTAGGATATTATACAAAATACTTAGTAAATGGTGAAGTGTACAATGACAGACATTTATTCCTCTCTGTAGTAACAACATCTTCCAGTTATTGACTAATAAATATAAATGGAGAAAAGTGTTACACTGTTGACTGTTTACTTCAAAGAACTCTTACTTGTAGAGCAGGAGAGCTTCCCTCAGCCTGCCACTGCTGTCCTGTGAACTCGTGTTCTGGGTGTGCATCTCGTCTCCATAACCTGTATTTTACTGCTTCTTATATCTTACCTTCTAAATGACTCCACTGGTGGGTACTTCTTTCATTGGGTGGTTTCCCTGCCTTGCCAAACCGTGATGTGTTTTTCTGCTGCTCCAAGACCAGACTTTAGGAGTCTCCTTTGGAGCGGACCACGTAGAGGAGAGCTGGAGTGTTGGTGGCACTCGCCAACTGCTGTGGAGTTGTCTCGAGGCTGTTTGTAACTGCTGGGGCAAACTATTTTCTGCTGGCAACCTCCTCTTGATCTCTTGCCTGTTCTGGTCTCTGTGCCTTGCTTCTGTGCATACGTGCTGCCAGAAGGTAGCGCAGAGCTGAGCCGTGGTCTTGCTCGAGTGAAATCTCTCAGGTCTGCTGATTTCTGCGCAGTGGTGTTCTGTTGGAATCTGACCTTGTTCTTGTTTCGTGATCCTGGATCTGTAAAGTGAATATGAGAAGGTATCTGGATGATGTTACTTTACCATTAAATAAAGCCCAAGTACAAATAAAACAGATGCAAATTGTTTTGACTCTTTAAGTTAGACCTGGAGATCTTAAATCCAGAGGTGTAAGGATAAGTGCGCTGTGCCTGGCCACGGTTTGGACTGTTCTTGGTACTCAAGGAGTATTTCTTCACCTGTTGTTCTGCAGCACAAATTCCTGATCAGTTTTCAAAGCATGGACTCCAAATGAATTTCTCTGTCACAGAAGAGACTCTCAGTGGATGACTTTCAACCCAAATCACTGTTTGCTTCATGTTTCAAGATCTACTTCACTAAATACTCTTAGAAAGCTCACCTCCACCTTTAAGAGTATCTTTTGTGTGCTGGTGAATATTTGAACTCCACTGAGCAACCTGACTTTCAAACATTTTCAATGATTATGAATAAAGTGGTGCATGGTCATCTTTTTGGGATGTCGTTTCTGTGAGTAGCACCTCGTGTCCCCTATCTTTAGACAACTCCATGTCACATTGCAGGTAGGGGAAACTGTTAATAGATCAGTTGCAAGGGAACTGAACTAAATACCAGCAGGTTGTAACCTGAATTCCAGCTGTGTGTGTTTGGTCTGTACCTTTGAAAAACTTACATTCTGGTTTATTGGTTGTGATGTGCATTGTTGTGTCTGGTACCTAACGCGTCCTGTGTGAAGTGCTAAATAAACACTATTCTGCTGTATTTCCACTGCTGCATTTAAATAAAGCCTCCTGTGAACAGCAATTTTCTTCCTCCTTACGCTGTGTTTCAGATTCTTACGCAGTGAAGTAGCTTGTGTACACAGGCAGTGCTGGGAGCGAGGTCGGGTACTGCTCAGAGGGCTCGGTCTGGGGTGGGAGTGGGTGCTTGGGTGCAGGTCACCGCTGCACCGCTTTGGTGGAGATCCATGGGAGCAGAAGATGTTGCTGGTGGTGCTGCTGCTGTAGCTCCTTCTGAACCAGTCCCGAGTTCCTGGCAATTTCAGCAATATTGACCTTGAACGGGGTTTTCTTGGACGTTTCCCTGCGCTGCCTGAGGATGGACATGGCCCAGGGGTACATGGTGATTTCTATAACTGCCCAATCCAGTGCTGCTGCTTCTGGGAGCAGACAGTAAAGAAATGGTACAAATGCTCCTGTGAACTTGTGCATGGGCCATGCTGCATTTTCTGTAACTGCCAAGAGGAAACACCACCTTGGCAGTGAAGATCTGGATTGGTATCTGTAGGGAGGCTGGAAAGATCTGTTTGGTCTTCCACTGTGGATCTGCTTCTGCTTGTTTTACTGAAATTGCTTTGATACTACAGGTGGAAAACGGGACAAAGTCCTTTCTTTGAAACTAGCAAAATACTGAGTATTTACAGCGTGTTCCGAGGAAGGAGGTTGAAGTATGATGACAAATACATTCTCTCAAAGCCAGTGTCTTCTGATACATCTACAGTCTGTTTCAAAATGCTTACAGTGGAGTCAGATTATTGATTGCTATCACCTGTGATTTCAGGAGGATGGTGGCATTACACTCTGGGTTTAGAAAAATGTCAGTGGTTAGGGACTCTGGACATACTGGGCCAAGTTTAAATACCCTTTAGAAACTTCTAAAGTTACTAATGTGACCCATATGGGTGATGATACTGTGTCAAAAGATGCCTTTTAGTGCTGTTATGTGATTAAAAAGAGCCTTTCTAGCCAGAATCCAGTAGGACAGGAATCTGTGTTAGCAGTTTCAGTGCCTTTTTTTGTTTGTAGTTGTGCACCTACTCCTCCTACTCCAGGCCTGTGTAACTAAGTCTCTCAGCAATATCCTCACTAACTCAGATCTGGTTTACCATCTATCATGCTCTAGTCAGGCATGCAAAGATCTTTAGAAACGTGCCTCTGAAACATTAGAAATAAACAGAATTGCTGTATTCAAATGAGTGCAGCTGAATGTGTGTGTAAGATCGATTTCACAGGCAGCGGTGCAGTGAGGTGCAGGTTGTCCTGCGTGTCGAGGCGCTCCTGAGGAAGAAAGGCAGATGTTCACTGGTGACCATTGTGTGGTTTGTATCTGGACTGGTCTGTGGATGAAGGAGAGAGTCAAATCGTGGCATTTGAGTGTGCCCATCCAACACAGAACGTGTCCCACACATGGAAACAGTGATCCCAGCTCGAGTGTGGATGCTGAGCTTGCTGCTATTTTCAAATGTGCCTGGGAAGGAGGCAGGGGAGTTGGAGGTGGCAGGGAGCAGCTGTCCATTCAACTTCCCAAACCTGAGCCTGCTTCTTCTCCCTTTAAGCTGCTGGGTGACACTTACCATGGAGTTAGTTACTGAATTGCTCTTGCTTTCTAAAAGCTAAAATAGGATTAAAATGGCAGTTAAAAAAAGGAAATTAATCTACTTGAGCTTTTCCAGAGAGTTCAGAAACCCAGGCTTTTTATCTGAGGCTGTGCTAAAAACACTCAGTGCTTCACTTGGAAAGGATCTCAGGTAGCAGCAGTACGCTCCAGAGCACGGCTGAATGACTTGGGGAGATTGCACGGAATCAATAAGATTTGGTTTCTGTGGCTGCCATTGGGATTGGCTGGAAGGGATTGTCACAGATGACTCAAAGCAGATGTTCTCCAGTAAACTTGGAGTGAATTGGTCTGTGTGCCAATCCTCACAACATGGGAGTAGCCAGGGGTATCTGAAATGCAGTCTGCATAATTCCAGCCATTTTCTGTGGGGTCCTGGGGTTGCTTCATGGCAGTTCTTGTTTTGGGGTGGTGGTAACGGGTTGCAGTGTAAGCAGACGAGGGCAAATAGAAACTAAAAGGATGTGCAAGTTCCTGAGCTGCTGGCTTGTGCAATTGTCCTCGTAACCAGTGTCTGAGGAGAGCAAGGTTGCCAAGCTCCCTTGTCCCACTCTGTTACTTATCTGCTGTGTAGCCAAAAAGCATTTTTAATAGCAACTTGTGTTAATAAATTATCATTTCTGGTGCTGCTCAAGCAGGGTGATGTCCTGGTAGGTCTTGTAACTTCAGTCTGTGTCAGTTATGTGACAGTAAATTAATTTTACGAAGCCAGAAGATACTAACGTGCAATACTGATGTGCTGCTGTCATCAAAGCGGAGCCTGCACGGTGGATAGACGGCACTGGAGGCGTTCTGGGGAGGCTGCCTTGTTTTTATCATAGTGTTTAACTGTACCACAAGAAATTCTGTGTTATTTTGAAATAGTTGAATATGATTTTTATTATAAGTTTCTCTTTATGGCAGTTTGGATGAAACATTCCAAGAAAACTACACAAAACTACTGGGGAAGGGTGGAGAAGTTGTTGAGCCTGCCTGAACATTCATTTTTTTTTTCTTTAAAGAACCACACTTCCCTGCAGGTCAGAAAGAAGGGAAGAGGAGAGGAGCTCCTGGCAGCTCTCGAGCGTGAGCCTTGTGCTCCTTGCAGCGCTGCTTCCGTGCGACAGCGCCGCTTCAGTGGGTTACAGATGTGTGGAGAATCTGCCAGGGGTGGTTTGTGTTCTGCCAGCAGTTGAGTGAGCACAGGCTCAGCCCTGTAAAGCTGCAATTGGCACCGTGTGTCCCTCAGAGGAGGCAGCGGAGTGACAGGCTGCCAGTGCTGGTGTAGGCCTGGGCTCTGGCAGGTGATGGCGCGTGTTGGGGCACACTGAACAGAGCAGAGCTCTCACTGGAAACTCCCTGACCAGTTCCATCTTTGTGGGTGTGTGCATGAGCGTATCACTTGCACATCTTGACCTTTTGATAGGCTGATGATCCTTTTCCCATCAGTTTGTCATTTAGATAATGAATATTTGGGGATTACCAGTAACGGCAGAAATAATTGTACCAGTTATTGGTGTGTGCAGTACAGAGCCTGTTGCACCCTGGTAATTCAAAGTCTGAAATATGTGTTGGGAAGGAGAGTATCGTGTTTTGCAAGTCTAAAAATGTTTGTCTGGAAACTCCCAGAATTGAGGATGAGCTATTCCAAGTGCTGTGGTTCTAGAAACCAAGGGGGGGGGAAAAATTGTATTTTGTGTTACTTAAACTGTGGTGCTAAATCATTCTCCCTGGGCACTGAGCACAGTGCAGGGATTGTAGCGTGGAAGAAACTCAGTGCACTGAAGGGAAATAGAAAGAACTAAAATATGTCAAAATATGTGTTAGCAGACCTGCCCGGGTGGTAAAGCTTTAAATATCTGCTGGGGCGTTGTAGTTCAGTGAAGACAAGACCAGGACATGTTGATAATTCTTTTATTTATTATCCTTATTATTCTTCTTGATGTTACAACCTGTAAAGTTACAATCATTCAAAGCCCATACAGACTGCAAAAATAAGTTTGATAAAAGTAAATGTAATCGGGCAAAGTGTTTAACTGCTGCTGGCTTTATCCAGGTGTGTCCAGTGTGAAGCAATCCTGCTGTGGTGGGAAAAGTATGGCATTGTCTGTGCACGAGGTTTTCTGAAAGGAAGAGAATTCAGCTCCTGATTCTCCTGTTGTTTGTTAGCAGAAGGGCAGAGTTGATTTGAAAAAGCGAATTCTTGCAAACCTGCAGTCTTTTAAATTGAAGAATCTTGCAGCAGTGTGGGGCTGCCTGCCTGTGCTCCTGGTAAGACTTTGGGATGATGTGGGATCCCTGCAGAGGTTCTTGCTGCGAGATTTTCTCAGATGCAGTTCACATCCAGTTGAGTCACAAATGAAATTAAGCTGTAAATGAGACTGTGATTCAGGTTTTCCTTTGCTTATCTCCTAAATCTGTCTACAAAGGTGAATTAGGAATTCTGGGTTTTGATGCTTCTAACATCAGGTGATGGCAATACAGATCTGTGTAGTCTGGGGTTTCTCACAGAAATCATTAAAGTCACGCTCGTGCCTGACGGCTGCAGCTTTGTGTGGAGCTTGCTCAGGCCTGCAGGGAGGTTGCAGGGAAGCCCATCAGAGATTCCGGTGGAGGCTTTGTTGGTGTGACAGTGAGTGTCTGCAGTCACTCCTCACCATCCTCCCTCTCAGAAAGCACAATTCCAAACGATGATGGAGTGGTGGAGGTGGCTGGTCAGGAGCTGGAGCCGTATCCCAGCCTGGTCCCTCCGTGCTGGCGATGGTCTGAGGACACCTACTGGCACAGCCTCCGCTTCGGCTCTGCTCTCCGGCTGGGAGGGGTTCAACCTGGATTTTCAGACTCCTGATGTGTAGCCACAGGAAACATCAATGTTTTGACTACAACTGTAGAATGGTGCCTTGTGTAAATCTAAAGGAATAAATGTGAGATTGGTGATTTGGCTCGTTGCTCCTCGTACGTTTCCAGCTAGGCTGTAGGACAGTTAACCCTGGCTGAGGGTCTCAAAACTGCTCGTAAGTCCCACGGGTTTTATTGCCAATGTTTCCTTTGGTTTTATATAAGAGTATGCTTGTTACAGCTCCTGCAGTTTCCAACTAGGTCAGTGAAGTGTCCTTGTCCCTATTCCTTGAACAATCAGCTCCCTAAAGCCAGACAGTGAGATAGCAATTTTGTGATTAATACTTCCAGCAATTATGAAGTGGAAGGTCTTAAATTACATTTGATAACTGAGACCTGTACATGAAACATGAAGTGACTTTGTCTTCCTTGTTGCAGATCCATAACATGGTGGCAGTGCTGGAAGTCATCTCCAGCCTGGAGAAATATCCCATTACCAAAGAGGCGCTTGAGGTATGTCACCCTCGAAACATGGCTTGATTTTGTGTGTATGAAAGGACTTTCTCTGCCTGTCTCATTTCCATAAGAGCTTTTCTTGAAACAATAGATTGTTTGCAAAGAATTCACAATTAAGGTATTATTTTATCCCTCTCGTGCCGCTTCTGGCGTCTCGGTGCGTGCACAGGATTCTTTCTGGGTTCAGATCAGCGTTCTGTGCAGCACAGTTCCTGGTGGTGTAGGGCACTGAATTAATCATCCCTTGCTACTGATTAATTCTCTTGTACTCAGCAACATCCCTCTGCTTGCTGAAGTACTGATCACCTTCTGAGATGTTTGGTGAGCAAGCACCAAGGAATCTGAAATAGGGATATAGCTACTCTGTGTCTGTAAAATTAATCTTCAGTTCAGTCAGGCAGGTTTCAGTGCCTGAGCTAGGTGGTGAGATTAGGTGTGTTAGAAGCTGAAGTAGCGGGTGGGATAGCAGCTCCAGCCTCACTGGCCACTCTTAGAGCACAAAGAAGTTTTGATGGCTAATTTATAAACTTTTTTCCAGTTTTATATTGAAATTCTTGGTGTGACTTGCTTTTAACTACAGCTTAACTATAACTCCAGCTGTATTTCAACTTACATATCACAACATGTTGCATATTTCTCTCACAGTCTGGCCTGTGTTTGCCTTTGAAATGCTTTTCTCAAGTAATCTGACTTGTGGAACAATTCTTTGTTTTCAAACGTGCTTTGGGAACAATCAAACACTTCACTTCCTTCCGCTTATGAAACCACTCTGGGACACCCTGGGAATGCCTGTTTGAATCAGTTCATACATTCCCAAGATACTGGGGAGTGAAGGGAGAGGAGAGAGGGAGGAAGAAGGTAGGACATGAGTCGCACCCTGGCTAGTCAGGTTTGTGAAATGGAGATTTTTATGGTCAACCTACTACTGCAACAGGCAAAGATGCTGGATTTTTTTTTCTCTTGCCTCTCTCTGTGCAGATCTTACACTTTCCCTGTGATAAACACACAACTTTTCTGCCTTGTGTGCTGATTTTCCCTTCAAATCTGAGCTTGCACCTTTATTCTCAAGATTTTTGCTGATTAAAGAATTCCTTTCTGATGTCTTTCACAGCTAATGGCTCTGGTGCTTTAGCCAGGGGAGAAAGACAGGGTGACTTGAAAGCTACAGAGGGGTTTGTGCTGTGTGGCAGAGCACTGGGCCAGCTGGACTCATCCTTTCCACAAAGATTAATTCAACACTTAAATCTTGAGTGGTTTTTAACTAGGTGTTAGAGGAAGCATTCCAGAGCAGAAATGTACCTTCAGCATTTTGTTCAGCACAATGCCTGTTTGTAAAACAACTTTTTCTTTCCTTATAGGAAACGAGACTTGGGAGGCTTATCAATGAGGTGAGGAAGAAAACATCCAATGAGGAACTTGCCAAACGTGCCAAGAAATTGCTGCGGAATTGGCAGAAGTTGATCGAGCCTGTCACCCAGAGCGAGCCGGTGCCGAGGGGGCTGCCCAACCCCCCTGGGTCGGCAAATGGTGGGGCTCACAACTGCAAGCCAGAAGCGCAGCTTCCTGCTGTGGCTGGGTCCAAGCCAATCAGCGAGTTGAAAAGCAGGAATGATATACAGAAATTAAACTCTCCAAAAGCAGAGAAACTGGGCAATCGAAAAAGGAAAGGTGAACACAGGGACGGGCACCAGGGCCCTCCTCCCCCAAAAGTCTCCAAAGCTAGTCATGAAGTATTACAGAACTCCTCGCCCCCTCCCACGAACGGAATTGGAGGTAGCCCTGAAAATTTTCCTAGTCCTGTAGACGTAAATCTACATGCAGGGCCCGAGAGCAGCAGGACGGAACTCAGTGAAAACGATAAACACAGTAAGATCCCAGTAAATGCTGTAAGACCTCACACCAGTTCTCCAGGACTTGTAAAACCTTCGAGCACTTCCTCGTTATTAAAGACTGCGGTGCTTCAGCAGCATGACAAGTCGGAAGAAACCACAGGGCCGCACCAGCCCAAGAGTCCTCGCTGTTCCTCCTTTAGCCCTAGAAGCGTTAGGCATGACACTTTCGCTCGGCAGCATACGACGTACTCACCAAAGGATTCGATGCCTAGCCCATCTCAAAGGTCTCAGTTCTTAGACACTGCACAGGTGCCATCGCCGCCACCATCCCTGATGCAACCATCAACACCTCCAATGTCAGCAAAAAGACTGGAGTTCCCTCAGCAGTCGGTAGCGGAGGTATCTCAGCACTGGCAGGAGCAGCCGGTACCTGCTGAAAGCCAGCACCGGCTCGCAGCAGGGGCGCTTCAGCAGCACACGTCTCCCAGCTGCAAAACCAGCTCCCACCCTGGGGAATCTCTCACACCACACATGGGCTTTTCACAGGACACTTCAAAAATGGACAGTGATGATGCTGCTTCAGGTTCCGATAGTAAAAAGAAGAAAAGGTACCGACCCAGAGACTACACAGTCAACTTGGACGGGCACGTGACAGAAGGGGGTGTGAAACCTGTGAGATTAAAAGAGAGAAAACTCACTTTTGATCCCATGACAGGACAGATAAAACCTTTAACACAGAAAGATCCTTTGCAGGTAGAAATCCCTGCACTTACTGAACAGCACAGGACAGAAACAGAAAAGCAGGAGCAAAAACCCAACCTGCAAAGCCCCTTTGAACAAACGAACTGGAAAGAATTATCCAGAAATGAAATCATTCAGTCATATTTAAACAGACAGAGTAGCTTGCTGTCTTCTTCAGGAGTACAGACTCCAGGAGCTCACTACTTCATGTCTGAATATTTAAAGCAGGAGGAAAGCACTAGAAAAGAGGCTAGAAAGACTCACGTTCTAGCTCCTAACAGCAAACCCACAGACTTGCCTGGGGTCACGAGAGAGGTCACAAGCGATGACCTCGCCAGAATACGTGACCATCACTGGCCAGGCGTGAACGGTTGTTATGACACACAGGGTAACTGGTATGATTGGACACAGTGCATATCGTTAGATCCACACGGGGATGATGGGAGATTGAACATCCTGCCTTACGTCTGCCTAGACTGAGCTCAGTTTTGCTAAAAAGTAAAAATGCTTTTTACATCTGCAGTTAGCAAAAATGGCAGACACTGCCACTTACAGACGGAGAAAACCTCCTGTCCTGGAGAAACAGGCCCAGCGAGCACAGGGGGTGGGGGAGCTGGTTCTTTACAGCTCTTTCCTTTAAATTCTCCTTTTGTGAAATGCTGCTACCAGTTTACTAACAATGGCAAAGGAAGGCATACGAAGGTTGATAAATTGAGTTCAAAACTCTATAGCCAGCCAGCTATAAAAAAGTGTTAGTCCCCAAGAAGTGAAGAGGATTTCCAGCACTTTCTGAATGCCGGAATCTTGATACAGGCAGGTACAGAGAAAATTGTGGAAGTTACCTTAACAAAATATGCATCTATTTATTTGACTTGATTTGGGTTTTTATTTGGCAGTGAGATATTCAAGAGACAATGTGCAAAAACTGTAGTTTTATTTGTATCACATCTCTGAACATGATTGCGTTGTTTTGTTTTGTTTTTTTAAGTCATGTGGTACGGAGATTGGGTTTTAACAGCAGGTGTTGCACTGCAGGCCGGGAGACCGGCTTCAGCTCAACATTCCATAGGCATCCACATACTTTAGTCTGGTTTCAGTTTAAATCCAGTCTCTGAGAAATGCTGCAAAAACTAGATGTTTAACGATATTTTTGATCCCACCACCACCAGCCAAATATTTTTCCTCCTTTTCCCTTCCTGCAAACTTCTAGGAAAAAAAAAGAAAAAAAAAAAAAAAAAAAAAAAAAAAAAAAGGAAAAATCACCTTTTCTAGAATCTAAATGTAATGAGGGTGCTACAAGTTTGTAACTGTACTGTGAGAGGGAAAAAGGAAGCCTGTTTGTATGCTGGAAATATACTTGTTACCATTCCTTTAGATATTGTTTGCCTTATGGATATCCATCATAAACGCAATTTGCAAAAACAAAGAGCCTTAGTGAATGTACAGTAACTAGACTTCTGTGTTCTCGGGATGCAGAAGGGAGCAACTTTGCTATTTGGTCCTTTAAGTGGACACATTGTGATATAAATGTGGAAATAAAAAAAATTTGCACAAACCAGTTTGTGAATTATTTATACTTCACTCATTGTTTTTTTTCCCCAAGTTTGCTCAGTTCAGACCAGCTTAAGTGACCACCGACACTGCGAGTCCGTCGGAGCCGAATCCCGTCCGACGCTGCCGAAGGCCGCTGGCTTTAGGGGTACACAGGATGTCTTCCAAGGACGTTGGTGGTATTCAGTCGCACAGGTTGGATTATTTTTTAACTCTGGTTGCATCCAGGGTCTGCAGACTGATAACCCAATCGCTGTTAACGTACCTCAGCGTCTGAAGAGGTCACAGTTCATCTCTTTTTCTCAGTAACTTTGTAAGATATTATTTCTAATTGTTCAAATGCTTTCTAAAGCAGCCTGGTTCAGTATAGAGAGCAAAGAATTTTTATTAACTGTAATTGCTTTAACATTTGGGACTCGTTGTTTTCTACAGTCCCCAGCGCTGGGCTTCTGTCCAGGGGAAAGGAGAGGGGACACGATACCAAAAATCTTGCTAGGCTTAGCGATGTGAACTCTGTCAACCCCTGTGTGCTGGGTCGCGCTTCTGTGGAGAAGAGCCTTGGCCAGAGTCCTCCTGCCCTTGGGAGCAGAGTCAAGCTCTTGTGTGGTTTTGAAAGGGTGTTCCTCGCCAGGTGTGTGTTGAGTTGGTTCATTCCTTGGAATACAACTGACAAGGTTTGGTTTCTCTTGAAGTTATTCTTGTTCAAACCTCCTGCTTTTGCGACCTGACTGGTATTGAAATGTGTGGGTGTCTCAGAAATCTTAAACCAATGTGTGTTCGCTTCCCTTTCTGAAACCTGAGGTCTGAGAGTGAAACCAGGAAAAGTGGCTACCAAAAAAATGTTTCCAAGTGTATTTTCAGTTTACTTCCATTTTGTCCTTCTGCAGTTGATGCAGTGTGTCCTAGAGTTGGGGAAAGCTACGCTTTTGCAGTTCAGAAAGGTGGGTTTGATGGCAGAGGGCTAAAAAGCTGCTCATTGTGGAAAATGTTTGGCTTTTGTTCATGTAAAAAAAATACCGTGCATCTCCTCTCTCCCCACCCCTCTCCCTCTTCCTCTGAATGGTCTTATTTAGGAACAGGGTCTGTGCTCTTTGAGGCCTTTGAACATGGGGCAAATTTCAGGAAATGACCAAGTATTACATTACACTTTACAGACCCCACCTTGCTCTCACTGCTTCCGTTTCTGAGGCGATCGATGGCCCCTGTGGGCCACACTCGGTGAGACGATGCCCCAGGTCCATCATCGCTTTCCAGTTGCATCCAGCCCTCGGTAGCACTGACGGCGCTGATGCTCGAGGCAGTGTCAGTGTCAGAGCCAGCTCCTTCCCTGGCGGTGCCAAGCGCCAGAGGAACTCGCTCGCGCCGCAAGCTTTAAATCTCCTTCCGCCCCGAGTTGGTTTCTGCTGTTAAGGGTCAGCTCACTCGGATGTCGCCCAGGGTGAGACGAGGCTTGACAATCTTTGTTTCAGCATGCGAGTACAACCAGTTCTGTGAGCTCCAACAAATGTGAATAAGTTTACAAGGTGATATTTTTTTTGTCAATTTTGTAAACAAGTTCAAATGAAGTTTACCATGTGCGTACCTGCTGTGTGCTCTCATTTTTGCATGAACTCAGTTTCTCTGCTGCTTGTTTCTCCTAACTGCCTGATAAAATTTATTCTTCTAATCCTAAAATCTTTAATTAATGTACTGCCATCTCTTTCTTGTCAATGGATGACATGAAATGGCTCACGTGCAAATCTTCTGGGAATCGCTGTTACCTAAAGTGCATGTTTTAGAGGTACATTAATGATGGAAAATGTCTTTTTGCCAGTGCATGGATGAGGTATAGTCTCTAGAACCCCTCCTGCTTGACAGGTACTCACCCAGCTTTTACTACAGCCAGCATTACGTATTCCTGGAGTTAGTTTTAAAGGTCAGGAGCAATTGTTTTGTTGCCTTTGAGGAGGTGACCTTTGCTCGGTCGCTGCGCTCGCTGGCTGCCCTTTTCCCGAGGCAGTCTTCAGGGGCCGCACGGCCACACCGACCCGCCTCCCGCTTGGGGAGTGTAAAACAGGGCAGAAAAGATAGTTTTGTGCATTTTTTGGGTACAGCACGCGCTCCCCTGAGTTATTTTAACTTGTCAGGCTGCCCGAAGCCCCGTGGAGAGCTGTGGAGGGCTCCGGTTTACCGGGCTTGAACCACCGGGCGCCCAGGCTCCTGCGCTGGAGGCGGAGGCTGCCGCTGAGGGCCCGCCCGGCCCTGTCAGCCGCCCGCCAGCTCCCGCAGCGGGGCTGAGCCCGCCCGGAGGCTCCCGGTGCCCCAGGAAAGCGCAGCCGGGGCCCGGCGCTGCGTGAGGCGTAGCGCGGAGGGGGGCGCGGGGCCGGGACCCGCACCCGGCGGAAGTGACGCGCGGGAGCGGCCCGGCGGCTCTTCCCGCTACCCGGAACCGCTGAGGCGGTGGCAGCGGCGGGGCCCAACCCCCGTCCCGCCCCAGGAAGCGACGCGTTGGCGGCGGTGACGTTTGAGCGGCGGCCGGGCGGCGCAGGGAGCCATGGCGGCCCCGCTGGCGGCGGCGGGGGGGGGGCGGTGGCGGGACAGCGGCGGCGGCAGCGGCGGCGGGGAGGGCCGGGCGCGGGCCGGCGCTGCGTGAAGGGGCGCGGGTGTCGGCGCTGTGCCTGGCCTGGTACGGGCTGAGCGCCGGCGGGAACGTGGTGAACAAGCTGCTGCTCGGCGGCTTCCCGCGGCCCGTCACCGTCTCGCTCTTCCACATCCTGGGGCTGTGCGGGCTGCTGCCGCCGCTGCTGCGCGCCTGGCGGGTACCGCCCGCCGGCCCGGCCCAGCTGCCGCCCCGCGCCTACCCCCGCTACATCCTCCCGCTCGCCTTCGGCAAGTACTTCGCCTCCGTCTCCGCGCACGTCTCGCTTTGGAGGGTCCCGGTCTCCTACGCGCACACAGGTGAGGCCCGGCGGGGCGTCTGACTCGTGGGGGGTCCCGGTGGGATGGCCCAGCGCCGGTTGTGCCCATCTGGGGACCCAGTGCAGTGACCTGAAGCTCGGCATGTGCTGTACTGGTGCCCAGTGTGGTGTACTGGTACCCAGTGGGGTGACCTGATGTCCATTGGGTGTTCGTACGGGTGCCCAGTGTGATGCCCTGGTCCCCAGTGCCCCTGGGGGTGTCTGGCATGATGTCCTGTGCCCGCATGGATGCCCATCACAGTGTCCTGTGCCCCTACGGGTGCCCAGTGTGGAGTGCCAGCGCACCAAGCACCAGCCTGTGTTTGTACAAGTGCCCAGCGCGGTGACAAGGAGGGGTGACCCAGCGTGGGCTGTTACTGGTTTGGTGGGACCAGACCTGAGGCCCTGCTCCATCCCCAGCACTCACCCTCTGCTGGTGGTGGTTAATGGGGTTGACTGAAGCTTTGTGTCCCCACCGACATTCTCTTTCCATCCCCAGTGAAAGCGACGATGCCGATATGGGTGGTGCTGCTGTCACGGATCATCATGAAGGAGAAGCAGACGACGAAGGTGCGGACAGGTTTGCTGAGGTTTCTTCTCTTGGTGTTGGTGGTGTGCTCTGCTGGCTGGCATCAGGAAAGCTCAGGCTTTGGTGAACAAGTTCCTTTTCCTTTTATTGTCAATATAAAGAAAACGCCTCAAGACACTGAGTAAGGTGATGCTCTGGTGTACACCGGAGTTGTTATAACGTCTATTGTAGTCACTTAATTTTTTCAGATTACAGTGGTATAAAAGTTGATCCCTGGTTCTGTTGCTTTATTCTTCCCTCTCCTTTCCTCCCCAAGTCAATGATATGTATAAACTTAGTTGAAGTGAGAATTCTTAGAAGATGTAAGCTACTCCTCTCTGTTCCTCTTTCAGGTGTACTTGTCTCTGATCCCCATAATAACTGGTGTCCTCTTGGCCACTGTCACAGAACTTTCCTTTGACATGTGGGGGCTCATCAGTGCACTCGCTGCTACTCTGTGTTTTTCCCTTCAGAACATCTTCTCAAAGAAGGTAACAGTTTTGCTGTTCAGAGCATGGTCAGTAGCATCATCCTTTAGCAGGATAGTGTGTATTTTCCAGTACAAATATATATTTAATATTTTTAAAGTTGACTTTATAGTTGAAGGAGCCCAAAGTAAAGGTTGGCTGTTTTGTAGGCCTGTTCTCTACTGCTCTTCCTACCTGTTGAAGTTGTTACACTGAAAATTAGGCAGAACTCAGAGTTTATCCCGAGTCTTTTCTTTCCTCCTCAGCATGGATTTTTTTTTCTGCTGACAGTTCAGTATTGCTTACATTTAACTGCTCAAAGCTCTTTAATATATCTTGCTGTACCAAATCTTTTCTTTGTAGTGAGTGAGTCAGTGTCAACACTTGACATCTCAGAAACAAAATTAAAGTGTATTTCTTGAATCTATTTAGTTACAAAATGATTTCAGGTTTGTAGGGCATTTGAAATGTATTATTATCTGGTTAATACTAAGAGTCACCACTTCAGAAACCATTGTTTTTCAAAAGGACATGAGTTTTCCTCTGGTCATCCTTCTAGGAAATTCCTACTATAACAATAGTTACTTATTTTCATAATTTGCCTGTCGTCTAAAGCTGTTGCTGCTCCTGAATCTCCGCTGATAATTTGGGCAGAAGCTGAAGAAAGGCTGTTTGATGATGTTTTTTTCAGGTGTTAAGAGATTCTCGAATCCATCATCTTCGGTTGCTGAACATACTTGGGTGCCATGCTGTGTTCTTCATGATCCCAACGTGGGTTTTGGTAGATCTTTCTTCCTTCTTAGTAGAAAATGACTTGGTAAGTCTTGTATTTGGGGCACTGTTTGCTATTAAGAAAGAAAAGAGAAAAAAAAATCAAACAACAAACACACACCACTAAAAAAAAGTGCACTTGAGTGTTTCGGTGTAGTTCCTCATCAGCGTGGAAGAAACCGTTGTGAAATACCCACAAGGTGTTTCGCAAAGCAATGGAAAGAAATAAGCACAGTGTTTGTCGTGAGAATTTCTGCCAGGGTTAGGGGAGGCAGCGTATGTGACAGTGTAAGTGTCAGGAACTAGTAACTGGAGACAGGAACAAAGGCCCCCAGAGAGTGTTACAGGTACATAGAGAGATGGTTTCTCAGAGTCGGTAGTTGCATAACGCAGCACGCTTGCGTGCCTCTGTAGAGTTAAGTTGCAGAAATTCTTCCTATCACAGACAGGTAAGAAATGACTCAGTTTGTGTTTGTGTTTCTCTTATCTGAAACCTGAGATAATTTTTTTTTTCCTTGTAATGTTTGTCTTTATGACAGAGCACCATGTCTCACTGGTCCTGGACCTTGATGCTGCTTATAATCAGTGGGTTCTGTAATTTTGCCCAGAACGTCATTGCCTTCAGTATTCTCAACCTGATCAGCCCGCTGAGTTACTCTGTGGCAAATGCCACGAAAAGAATCATGGTCATCACGGTGTCCCTTATCATGCTGCGCAACCCGGTTACGAGCACCAACGTCCTTGGGATGATGACAGCTATCTTGGGGGTCTTCTTGTACAACAAGGTGAGGGCTTTATGTGTTTATTTATTCAGGAAACCCACTTGAAACAGCCCAGCAGCTTTGAGTTATTTTTTGTATGAGTTAACAGCTAGCAGAACAAAAATTTAGAATGCTTGGCACAAAACTTCCTCGCAGAGGTCTGTGTACCACCCGAGTGAAGTCCTCAGGTGCCTGGCTCAGACCACCTGGGAGACCTCTAACAAACTTAACTTTTGATCTTAATTATTTTCCTGAAGAATGAAGATTGGGGAATAACTCACTCAAATCTCTTGAGCAAAAAAGCAGCTTACTGATTTAGGAGATGAGAGGAGTGAGGCTTTTATTAGAAGGCACTAATATTTTAAGGCTCTAACGGGTATAGCTGGCAGTGTAATTGGAAAACTGTATGCTCTTTTCTAGGGATACGAAACTGGTAGGTGATATCTAAGAAAAACATTCTTTTTTCTTTCCTAGACAAAATACGATGCCAACCAAGAAGCGAAGAAGCAGCTACTTCCAGTTACAACTGGAGACCTTGTCAATTTGGACCGGCATCGGAACACTCCTGAGAAGTCTCAGAATGGACTGGCAGCATTTGCACAGCACGCGGACTATCAGTACGGCCGAGCCGGTGTCTTAACAGACCACTTCCAGTACGGTCGGCAAAACTACCCAGCCGCCTACAGCTTAAATCGTTTTGATATATAGAACCCTGGCACACAGGTAGAGACTGTGGTAGCAAAGTGTCCCCAGCATTATCAGAAACTTTAGTCCATCCGTGAATGTAAAGCCATTTTGTTGTTACAGGTTTTGCAGAGGGAGGATGCATGTGTGGTGAAAGCGGTACAGCCCTCCAGCCGTGAAACAGCGGGATCCGGCACTGGAACGAAACGGGGAGGGTAGCGCTCGCACAAAATTCAGAGTAAAACACCTGTTGTCACTGCTCCTTTTCACAGTCTGTCAACTGATTATTTGTTTGGCAGCTAAATTCTGGCCAGTATTTTGTTTCCACGCTGGTAACGTCCCCTTTAATTTGTTTTCTAACGTGTTTTAATGATCCTTTCTTTTAATGGAACTTTCAGAGAGAAGTGAAGCTGCGGCGTACGTCTGGTTCTCAGGATTTGTCTGTTTGAGGAGGATTGACTTGTGTTTATCAGTTGCAGATAGGTTAGACCAGAGTTCATCTCGAGCAACTACAAAACTTCATGTGGGTATTAATTACTTCTGTGCCTGTGCCTTCTGTTTTTGATGGCAACCCATGAGTGTTTCTGACAGAGCAGGCAGTAAAGGTCGGTCTCTTCAAGAAGCGTACGTCAGGCACAGAGAAACAGGCTTCTCTAAAATCACTGTCCCCTCAGTACTGTAGATAACAAACAAACAGAGCCTGAGATCCGAATTGTTTTCTGATTAATGTAGTCCTGTAACTTCAGACATTGCTCTTCCTTGGCAATACAGAAAACACCTTCACAAATAAAGTGTTTGGAATAATTTTTTTTTTACTTGTTTCACACCAGTTCTTACAAAACTCTTTTGTTGCTTTAGAAATGGAAAGGTTTAAGGTGTTTTCTTCTCAGTTTGATGCATAAATTATGCTCTCTTATATGAATCATATATTATGAATGCATTAATTTGAATAATCATTATTCTTAATTGTTTCTCAAGTCTATCTTTTTAGCCCCCAATTGATTTTGTTTAAGTTTCTTAATTACTGCTGTTGGAGTTGCTGTGTGCATTTAGCCTGACTTCCACTTTCTAATGAAAGAAGCTAAATTTTGTATCCTGCTCTGTTCCTGCAGCTCCCCTCGCTCCAATAGTAAATTGCTAAGAAAAAGTTATTTGAATCAGCAGTAAACAGATAATTTATGGTTAAGAAGAACTGATTCACTTAGTAGAAATGAGCATATTTAATTCTAGACAAGTCGGTTTTTGTGCGTCAGACACTGCATTTGTGCATGAAATCAGCTGAACCTGGGTTGCACCGACTCAGACCGTTACTGTCGTTACTGCAGCGAAAGAAGATTTTAGGGACTCTCTCCTTAACAGAAAAGCTGTTGTACAGTGGGATTTTTGATAGCAGAAGTATTGTTTTTACTAGAGAGGTATCAGATACCAGTGACAAAATTTTGGGTGTGGTACAGAACGCTCCCTTTGCTTATTTATTGCTTTAAAAATGACCATTTCCATGATGGGAGATGATGATTTTGCTCCTTCCTGGATAATAAATAATTTATTTTTAAGTGCAAAGTCAAACTTGATGTTATTCTTTTGGCTGACTGTGGAGGTGGTTGTGTGGACTGCCTTCCACTGTGCAGTCCAAAAGAGGAAATGGTCCTTCTGAAACTTCAGAGATGGGTTGAAGATGCTGCTAATGTTTGTGAGCAGAACTTCCTTGACTGACTGGAGTTGAATCTGTTCATGCTAGCTTAGAACTTGGGCTTTTAGTTTAGAAAATCTAAATAAATTATTCCCTAAACCTGGTTAACAAAAACAAGGTAATGGGGAAAAAGCATTCTTTTAGATGAAATTGCTTTTGCCTGTTCTGGTATGAATTGGTACATAATTATTTCTTTTTAATATGGGAAAGTGCAAAATGTGTATTTCTAAGGTTCACTTCCTAATATTGAAGTGCTTTTACATACGTGCAAGGATTGTGTGGACTCTGGATTTGGATTAGGTTCTGGCTCTGCAAAACACTGATTTGAGATGAGATATTTAGGCTGAGATTTTTAAGAGAGGCTGAAGTCCTCCAGCTGCTTTTAAAGGGAGCAAGCTGTAAACTGTTAGACCCTGCAGATGCTTAACTGTGTTCCTTGTGCCTCAGTGTCCCATTTGGAAAATTGAGATGATTCTTCCCTACTTCATAGGGGGGTGAAATACCAGGAGAAAGTAGCAATGGGGGCCTCAGGGATGTACAGACACACTGTGAGTTCTTCTGTGCATCTTCTGGGATGTCGGCTGCTCTACCATCTTCATACAGCTTGAACTGTTACATGGAATAAAGCTCTGCATACTTAATTCACAGATCAGAGGCTTTATTAAATATATTTAGACAGTTTGTTTTAAAAGAATATAACCAGATCTTTGTTGCAGCTTTTTTCAGAGGAGGCTTGCACTGCACACTTACTGTGGCAGATCTTTAGCTCAGCTTTTTCTGTCAAGACTGCAGTAGCAAGTGAGGGGTTTTGTTTAAAATACCTCGTCCCAAATTCCCGTCTGGGCTTGTGGCCTCACTGTATCTCTGAAACAAAACTACTGTGCTGCCGAGCAAAAAGGGGCTGACCCAAACCGAGGATATTGTCTGCTTGGGGCTTGGAGAGTGAATCTCCTCCCTGGAGACTGCCTGGCGGTGTTCACGCTCTTCCAGCTCAGGTCTGTGGTCAACAGGGTTAATTTTGTGCGGTAGAACATATAATTAGAATGGGGAAGTGAATCGGCTACAAGAGGCCGTTCTGCTGGGTACCTGAATCCGAGTCCCTGAGCAATGTTGCTCACATTCAGGGAAAGGAAGTTTCTGATGCTGTTGTAACAGATTTTAATCTTGGACCGCTGCGAGGTTTGTTTGGCAAAAGGTGAAACATTTGTTTTAACATGGTTTGTAAATTAATGACGTATTTAACTGTGTACATAGGTCTGCAGAAAGTATGGAAACACTGGAATAAAAAGGGCATATCTAGACAATCGTGTATAATGACCCTGTTATTAAATCAAAGTGAAGGGGGTTGGTTTGGGTTTTTTACTTGCAGGGAGCTTTGGGAGTGCCACGCATTAGTAATGGCCACTGGTGAGAAGCAGGATTCATGTTGTGCTGTGTGGGTGTGATACCTTACCCATGCTTACGTAGACTGAAACGACAATGATGTGGATGCCATAACCAGTGTTAGGACACTGGTCCTTAGAAATGTTTTGATTTCCATTATGCATTTCTAACATACCTGTAAATATGTCACAAAATGGGGAAATTCTTCCCCAAACAATCCTGGATAGTTCTAGAAATACCAGTGTGAAAGAAACCAATCTCTCCCCACTACCTGTGGGGTTTTTGTTGATAGCTCCGTAGAGTATTTGGTGCTCTTTGAAGATCTCTTGGAAATATTTCCCTTGCAGATTCAATTTTAGTACCCAGTAGTGATTAGAGCATCTTTATCATCTGGTAAAATGCTTATGTTTTTTAATTACCTGACTGGTAAATAAAATTGAGGCAATACTTGGGCTTTGTGGGTGTACAGTGATTTGTAAAAAAAGTGTTGGTAATTTGGGGTCAACTCATGATGATTCCTGAAGCTCAAGACCTTTTCTTTCTCGTGTGTATTCAAACCTACATTTTTCTGATGTAGCATTTTGCAGCAGAAGAAACTTCTGCTGTGTAGCTATTTGTGAAAAAGGTGCAATATAAATAAAGGGGAAGTTTTGTTTTTCTAAGGCTTCTGTTTCTGGACCATGTTGTAAGATGTTAAAAATAATTCTGAAATATCCTTGTGGTGATGCTACAGGCTGGTAAAACAAATTTGTTAATCCTGAGATCACAGGGGTATGATACAATCCCATTATGTAGATGTGCAAGTGCAAATAAGCAGGTGGCAGTCACCGCCCATCTTTTTGTTGGCGTTTTTTTTTACATTGGTACTTTATAAATTGATGTGAACATGGGTGGCTTTACAAAAGAAAACCCCCAAAACCTGCACTCCTTACTGTATGAAATCTGGCACTGAAGCAAATTAACACTTTTGTATTGTTTTCCTGTTCTTACTTCACCTTGGTCGTTGTGTGAAGTTCTGGATGTTCCTCCGGCCTGTCGATACTGCTGCTGGAGCTCGGGTCCCTTACAGGATGATGGGGTGAAACCACATTGGTGACTTCCAGGTACTGGGACTCTTTCCTGTCTAAAATAAATCAGGTGTTCAGATGGTTTTTGGTGGCCAACTCTGTAGGGGAACTGTAGCTTTTGGGGCACTTTGTGGAGGAACCATTGCTGAGGAACACGGCAGCTGGACAGTGACTCTGTGGGCTCTGACATGCAGAGCAGGAACGGCAGCAGCAGGAGTTTTGAAAAGTTTCTTATTTTTAAGTATGAGCTAAGATTTGAACTTCATTTGGTCTTCTGGGATCTGTGTTATCATTTCCAGGACTGCAGGGTGATGTGGAATGATGAGAATCTGTATTTGATTTGTTTGTTTTTCACTTGTTATTTGGATACGTGGAACCATCCATCTTCCTGAGGGTTTATATTCTGTAGATAATACAGTGGGGTCTTCACAGTATGTCTTGTTCAGAATAAAGAGTTCTGCCTTTTGGTGAGGATGTCTGTGTGACCTGTGTGACTGGAAATCCTGTAAAGTGTAATGAAACTTAAGATAGTGATTACAGCTCCGGGTGAGCATTAGGATGCTTCTCGAACGGGAGTGATCGGCAGCTCTGCAGGTGCTGAGGGAGCTGAGTGGGGCAGGATGAGCTCTCACACGCTGCAGCCCAGAAGCAGTTTCTCCTTCAGGGGCCGGCAAAGGCGATGTGTGCACAGAAGCCCCGGCTGGGGAAACACGAGTTCTGGGCCGAGATGGCTCCTGCAGCGCTGACAGAGCGGCCCTGGGCCTGGCCTGGCCTGGGCCTGCCCCAGGGCTTCGGGCTGCTCCTTGTCCCCCGCCGGCCCGTCCTGGCCTCGGTCCCGCCCGCTGCTCTCCCCTCAGGCTCTCCTCTGCCCTCAGGGCGCCTCGTCCCGCCCTCAGCGCGCGGGGCGGGGTGAAGGAAACGGCCGCGCGCCGTCTCCATAGCGACGGGGCCGTAAAGCGCGGCTGCGCGTGCTGCCTGGCCTCTCGCGGCACTTCCGGCCGGTGCGGCCTAGCAGCGGCGGCGGAGGCGCCCGTTGTCCCGCAGCCATGGAGATGCCGCTGCCGCCCGACGGTGAGCGCGGCCCGGGCCCGGGCCCGGGCGGGGAGGGACGAGACGGGAGGGTGAGGGGGGCAGCGGGGCGGTGGGGCCGGCGGGGGCTGACGGCGCTGCCTCTCCACAGACCAGGAGCTGCGGAATGTCATCGACAAGCTGGCGCAGTTCGTGGCGCGGAACGGGCCCGAGTTCGAGAAGATGACGATGGAGAAGCAGAAGGAGAACCCCAAATTCTCCTTCCTCTTCGGGGGCGACTTCTACAGCTACTACAAGTACAAGCTGGCCCTGGAGCAGCAGCAGCGTGAGTGGGGCCCGCTGCGTGTGCCGGGCCGGCGGCGCGGGGCCATGGCGGGCGCTGCTCCCCCCCGCTGCGGGCACGGGCTCCCGGCCCCGGCTGGAGGAGCCGCTTTTCTGGCCCCGGGACTGGTTTGCAGCCTCTCCCTGTCCTCTAAGCTCCAGGTAGTTGGCTGAGCCCTTCCCGCGGCTCTTCCCGCGCCCCCCCGGTTGCGGGTTTGTAGGTAGGCAGGGCTGCACGGCAGGGATGGGCAGCGTGGTGAGACGAAGCTGAACACCGGGAGGGCCCTCGAGAATAGGGTGGTCCAGCCCAGCAGCTCCGGGGGCTGGTCTTGTGTTGGAGTCATTCCTCTCCAAGTGCTCAAGGAGTTGCTGACGCTCCTCTTTTGCTCCATCCAACCTTGACTACATGATTTTCATTTTATATTAAGAATTATAAAAAGAATGAGGGTCTGTTTTGAAAGCACAGTTTTTCACGTGTGGGTTGGTGGTAGCAGATTTCTTTGAGGTTTACTTTAACAGTTTACTTTGTCTGATAGTGTTGTGCAAGCAAAGTCAAGATATCGAGGCTACCGCACAGATCCAGCCGCTGCCACAACCATCGCTCCCACCAGCTGCACCCATCCCGGCTCCTCAGGGCACTCCTTCCGTGGAGGAACTTATCCAGCAGAGTCAGTGGAACCTGCAGCAGCAGGAGCAGCATCTCCTTGCGATGAGACAGGTTGGTTGAAGATAAACACTCCACTGGTTTATCCTCAATGGCCAGTGGCTTTAAACATTAGGAGCAGAGGGAGAGAAGAAGGTTTCCTCCTGGCCAGTGGTGATGGCATCACGTGTTGGTGCGGAGAGGGAGTGTTACCTGGCTTATTTTTGTTGTGTGGCTGCAAGATTGATTTTTGATGATTAAAACAGTTTGTTTATTTATTTGTGAAAAACCTTGTTGGTTTGCAGAGTGGAATAAACTGTGACTGCTTTAATCTGTGTGTAGTGCTGGGAACTGCAGGACATTGTAGCTTGTAGATTTCTAAGGTGGATTCTGATTAGGGGTGGAAGGGAACTGTACTTTGAACTGGTTGGTTTTTACAGGCGGTGTTTTGCTGTTAAAGCTACTGGGAACAAAACTAAAGGCTTCCTAGAAGAAGGCAGCATGCTTAGGTTATGTTCTGTACCTTTAGGAGCTTCTTGCAATTATTTTTTTCATGCTGGAGAGATTTTAGAGGTGGAAATGAATTGGACTTTTCCTCAAGAATGAGAAGAATCTTTTCTTCTCAGAAATAAATAACTGAAACATCTGTGTGTGGTCACATTGCTTGTAAAAAGTCTTGGTCTTCAGTAAAGCTGCTTACAGTGAAGACAACGGGGATACAGCAGCTTAGGTCTTCAGAAGAACGTTGGATGTAATAGAATTCTATAATAATAATAATAATAATGATATTATTTTCTTCTTCTTTTCAGGAACAAGTCACATCAGCAGTAGCCCTTGCAATTGAGCAACAAATGCAGAAAGTTTTGGAGGAAACCCAGTTAGATATGAATGAATTTGACAACTTGTTGCAGCCAATAATTGACACCTGTACGAAAGACGCGATCTCGGTAAGCGACCTAAATCTGAGCAGTTATTTGATGGCTTTGTGGATTGAGGATAATTTGGCTTTTGAGGTTGTCTGTATAGCAAACACCAGCTGTAATGCTTTGTTGTGTGGTAGGTGAGATGATAGCTATTGCTTGAAAACTCCCCTTCTTGCAGTTATTTCAGAGTTCTGGGAAGTCTGTATGATGTTGGCACATTAGACTAACTGAAAATACTTCCCATGTGCTTTTCTAAGGCTGGCAAGAACTGGATGTTTAGCAACGCCAAGTCTCCTGCGCACTGCGAGCTGATGGCCGGGCACCTGCGAAATCGGATCACGGCGGAAGGAGCTCACTTTGAGCTTCGCTTACATCTCATCTACTTGATCAACGATGTCTTGCATCACTGGTAGGAGTTAAATTGTGGTTTTCAGTTTGATGTTTTGATTAATTGATGAAGTCTCTCTCTGCTAGATCCGTTGTTAGTTTGAAGTCACTTTTTGGTGTAATATGTTCGTTATTTTAGCAGCTGTCTTAAGATGTCCACAGCTGGCACAAAGGTCTTCTGCTTTAATAATCAAATTCAGCTTTTACCATGTTTGTATTTTTCTTCCAGACAAGACTTTACAGTAAAAATGTAAAGGAGGGAACTCTCTATTTTATAAATGCACTACTTTTAGTATAGCAGAGGTTGGGATGAATTGACTATCACCGTGCTCTTAGCGTTTCACTGAGAGGCAGTAACTCCTCCCTTCCCATTCCTGTCTTGAAGCCAGCGGAAGCAAGCACGAGATCTTCTGGCTGCTTTACAGAAGGTGGTTGTGCCTATTTACTGTACCAGTTTTCTAGCAGTGGAGGAGGATAAGCAACAGAAAATTGCCAGAGTGAGTATCTGGTTTTGGTTTACCTGTGTGCTTGGCTTCGTTAGGTTAGTGCTGGGCAAATTCACAAATATGAGCATGGGAGAGGAGCACTGAGATTTTTCTAGTGTGATTGTCTTAATATTACAGGATGTGCTTTAATTCATGTTTAAACTAGAACTGAAAGTACCTAGGCTTTATTTAAGTTATTGTAATGTTAAATGCATCTGAATCTTTGGTGGTTCAAAGACAAGTGCTGAAATCCTCGACCTTTTGACAAAGCTAGAGATGTTAAAATGCTGTGCTTCATTTTTTCTTCTATTGTTCATAATTTCTAAAAAGCTTTCACTCTTGATTTTACTCAGCTTCTTCAACTATGGGAGAAAAATGGGTACTTTGATGAGTCAATTATTCAGCAGTTACAGAGCCCGGCTCTTGGACTTGGCCAGTACCAGGTTAGCCACAAAAGAAAAATAACACTTTGTGTATTTGTGTCAATATTTTGAAAACAAATGTAGGAAATATTTTCCTTTTTTGAAAGGTAAATATTAAGCCCTCACACACACTCCTACCCTTGAAGTTGTTTACAAGGGATTATGAAAATAATGTAAAACATAATGTTGTTATTTCAAACATTCAATCCTGGAAAGCCTGTTTGCGTCTGTAACTACTGCAGTCGTGTACGTATTTGACAGTGTGTTCTCAGTGAATGCTTGGTGAAAAGGAAACTAAAGAAACTCTAGCTTTAAATTGTATAGTCTAAGCATAAAAATTGTTGTGGCAGCAGGAACTATTAATTTTTGGCATTAGTAATGAGTGCTGTTAATTTTAGCTGCAGTGGAAAGCTAGGCATTAATACAGGCAGTGGATTGTAGCCTGCAGAGGATGTTTTGGAAACCTTGGCAGAGCTGGATAATGTGAGTAGGTTCTCCTGCCAGCAGGGAATCCTGCGTTCCCCTGCATTTCTTGGGAGAGGGTGGAGAGCAGTGCAGGAGATTCTGAACGAGCAGTTAGGATAACTGTTCTAGGTACAGTCTTACTTGTTCTTATCCCATTTTATCAGGCAAATTTGATCACTGAATACGCAACAGTAGTACAGCCTGTGCAGGTGGCCTTCCAACAGCAGATACAGAACCTGAAAACTCAACATGAAGAGTTTGTCAACAGTTTAACCCAGCAGCAGCAGCAACAAATACAAATACCCCCACTAGAGAACGAGGTGAAATCAACGCCCCCTCCTCAAGCCCCCACAGCGGCACCAACCTCGGCTCCACCCTCTGCTCCAGTTACACAAGCAGGTACGAACCTGTTCTGGGGCCCTGTGCAGAAATCAGTGGGTGGCAACACTGAGGTTTTTTTTTTTTTCTCCTTTTTTAGTGGTGAGGGACTGTGCTATGCTGGTTTGGTTCAGGGAAAAGCCTGACAGTGCTTGGAGGCTTGCAGCTGGTGCGGTCTCATGCTTGAATATAAAAAGAACCAGAGAGACAAATGTTAAACAGAGCAGAAATCTTCTGTCTCAGTGCTAGATTTCTGCAGAATGTTTACACGTCCAGCAAAATTCAGATAGAGCCTGTTGTAGGTGTGCTGGTGTTTTATTAACTAGATGTGACCTGGATGCTGATAGTAGTCTCCAATTTGTTTCAGATGATGGCAAATCTCAGCTGCCTCTAGCTGGTTCTTCAGAGTATGACACAACAGGGTCTGGAGTGCAGGATCCTGCCTCTGGTGGACCACGTGGCCCTGGATCTCATGATCAGATTCCTCCAAATAAACCACCCTGGTTTGACCAACCTCACCCTGTTGCACCATGGGGTCAACAACAGGTAAGAAAGATAATTCTGAAGCAACATGTAGAGGGAGGTGGAGGTTCAGAATGACCATCTTCGTTGCGGAAGTGTGGTGAAAAGCTGTGAAAAGTAGAAATCCAGATTCAAATGCCAAGTGTTCTCATTCTGAGCCCAGTTAAAGGTCAAGTATAAATTGTGTTTCAGTTTGTCAAGCATTGTGCTGTCCCTGTGAACATGCAGAACAAGAAGTACTGTCCTGAGTCCAGAGCAGTCTGGTTCAGTAACAGTTTGGTCTCTTCTCTGGAGCTGCAGTTGTTGTTCAGACCTTGTATTTGGAAAGTTCTTTCACTTGTGCCTGTTGCCTGCAGGCTGTATTTACTTAAAAAGGTAGATTGTTTTTAATTACATTCTTTATTTTTGTAGCCTAATGAGCAGGCTTCTTTCCTTCACCACTAGGGACCACCTCACTGTCCTCCGTGGAATAACAACCATGAAGGAATGTGGAACGAACAGAGAGATCAAGGCTGGAACAATCAGCGAGAGACACCCTGGAACAACCAGCCCGATCCTTCTTGGAACAACCAGTTTGAAGCACCGTGGAATAACCAGCATGAACAACCTCCATGGGGTGGGGGTCAAAGGGAACCTCCATTTCGAATGCAGCGGCCACCTCACTTCAGAGGCCCATTTCCTCCACATCAGCAACATCCCCAATTCAACCAGCCCCCGCATCCGCATAATTTCAACCGCTTTCCACCTCGCTTCATGCAGGATGATTTTCCCCCGCGCCATCCCTTTGAAAGGCCTCCTTATCCTCATCGGTTTGATTACCCCCAGGGGGATTTTCCTCAAGGTAAAGTGTGTACCAGGCCAGGTTTTCTTATGTTGTGATGCTGATTACAAAATTATGTAGTGCTTTGGGGTGACAGCTTATTCTTGGTGGACTGTTGTGATTTTCCTGAGAAATGCTGAGTTTGGGGGTTTGGGAGGCTACTGCTAACAACTCAGTAGGAAATATGTCCAGAGTTGGAGGTGTTCTTGCTTTTTGAGTCTTCCTTTCCTATGGGATGCAGATAACAAGCAATCACAATCCAAACTCAAGCCAGCATTGTTAATTTGATCTCCTGCACCTCAGACTGTGGATGAGGGATTTTCAGCTGTGCCCTCCGTAGATGGAGGAAGTTAGAGGAAGCCAGGCTGGAAGCGTTTGCTCTTGTGCATACATTCATCCATGCCCTTCTTTTCTTCTCTTTATTTTTACTGAAAAGCTCTCTAGTTATCTGCCTTAATGTTGTGTGGCTTGGTGGTGTCTGGTGAAATGATCCTTGCCTCCAGTTCTCCCTTCCTCTTTGGTTTGCCTTCTCGCTGGAACACGGGGATGCCTGCGAGGGCAGTCGGTGCGCTGCTTGCCTGGCCTTTGTGGTTCAGACGTGGCTGTGGGCTCCCTCACAAAGCCTGGTGTAGTTCTGCCCTGATGTAGTTTCTATTTCACATGCAGGAGTTATGATTATTCTGGAATGATCCTTATCAGTGTAAAGTCTAAAGATCCCTGTGGTTTTATACGACAAGCCACTTAAAAGAGCAATTACATTGCTATGTAGGAGTTGCTATTTTAAACTTAAAAGATTCTCAATTCCCTGAGTGCACAAAACATTGAAAACCAATGAATTGGAGCTGATATATTTAGGATTGTGATTAACTTCACCAGTAGAGGTTGTTCCTTTTTTTTTTTCCTCCTTTGGGTTTGTTGTTTGGTTTTTTTTAAGAGTTCTGGTAGTAGGGAGAACAGTTTTTCTTGTCCTGGGGCAATTTAGGTTTAAGCTCAGAAAAGATGCTCTGTTCGGATTGTAGTGGAGATCCAAAATATCTGTTGTTTCATGTAAAGTTGTTGGAGGAGGAGATTTGCTAAAATTAGGAAAGTGGTGAAGCAGTGACAGCACAGAGTGTGCTCAGGTTCTGATGAAGATGAGTCAGTAGTACTGGCTGAAGATTGGGCAGTGACTGTAATGGCTTTTCCTGGAAAAACTGTTAATCCTGCTGCAGAAGATGTTGATTTTCTGTCTTGTGGTTTTTTTCTGTGTGGTGCAGCGAGTTCAGCAGGGCATCCTGGCATTCATGGCAAATGGTTTGTCCATCAGTGACTGATGGATGTCTCTATTTTAACAGGATATTATCTCTACCTCTTCTCAGTGCCTCTTTAAACAAAGTATTTTCTTGTCATATTTATTTCTTTATATATGTTGATTTGGCATAGAGACAGAACTAATTACAGGTCCCTGCTAAGCCATGATTGTGTATTTAGGCTTCACAAATAGATCCCACCAGTAGCTGCCCTGCTGCATCTGAAACCTTTTGTTCTTGAGGATATCTTTCTTGTGGTGCTTTTTGACCACGGTATGTCCCAAAGTAAGCAGGGGCTTAGGGTTTAAAGTATCCTCTTGTCTTGAGAGCGGTTGCTGTGGCCAGAGAGGGAGATGAACTGTAAGGTATTGATGAAGGTGGACCTGTAGGCAGCCTCTAGCTCTTGAGTTCTGTTGCTTTCCTGGATCTGCAAGGCTCTGGGTGCCAGGATTGGTTTTTAGGATAAATGTGCTATTTGAAGTACATCTCTGATTACCTTCCTTTCTTTATAGCTAAATAAAACATTTTAACTCTGCAGAAATTGGACCTCCTCATCATCACCCTGGTCACAGATTGCCTCATCCTGGAATCAGCGAGCATCCTCCCTGGGGAGGGCCGCAGCACCCCGATTTCGGGCCTCCCCCGCACGGATTTAACGGGCAGCCTCCCCACATGCGGCGACAAGGGCCCCCTCACATGAACCACGATGATCCCAGCCTGGTGCCAAACGTTCCCTACTTTGATCTTCCTGCTGGACTGATGGCTCCTCTTGTAAAAGTGAGTGCTTGCAGTCGCCCTGACGAGTAGTATTGAAAGATGAAAATCTTGTGGCCAATATTAGGGACAGTTTAACACCAACAGTTATAATTTCAAATCTTTCCAGCCAGCAGCCATGAGCCAAAGTTGTTGTAGGGTGTAGAGGGGCCGGAGCAGGGGGAGAAGGTAGTGAAAATGATAACGTTTTCAAGTGGTGTGTGCCAGTGAAAGCTGATTGAGCTCATGTATGTGAAAGATTAATTTACTCTTGAAAAACCTTACCCCCAGTGATTTTCAGATGGTCAGAGGGACCTTGCAGTTCTGATGTGGCCACTGTGTACTTGTTGTTGGTATTCAGAGTTCTTTCGTACAAAGATGTTTTGCAGTGCTAATGCTACATATACAAACAAAGAATGATAGAGAACAAGAAATGTACCTGTACTGGCATCTTTGGGGATATCTACATTTATGCATTCCATGTTTGAGATCAACACATAGGTCTCTTCCATCTCTAACTCTGTGTCACTCTTGGCGTGCACCAGCTTTTGCCAGGCTTCCATCCAGCCACTGTGATCACAAAGGTGGATCGATGAGGTCTTCATTTTATCTTCCTGGTGATCCACCTAATGCTGCAGCATGTCTAGAGCTGGCTTTTCTCGTAGAACTCAGACTGGTAGTGGTGGCACGAGAAAGCACTGGGTCAGCTGCAGAATCCTTATTTCTGGACCTTTTTTTTTAATCCAGTAGTGAAATGTGAGGTCCCTACACCGTTAAATCTGTATTTCTCTCTTCGGGTAGCCACCCCATGACACATGACTCGAATGTAATTTGTTTTGTTTCCGGCAGCTTGAAGATCATGAGTATAAACCTTTAGATCCTAAAGACATACGTCTTCCACCCCCAATGCCCCCCAGTGAGAGACTGCTGGCTGCGGTTGAGGCATTTTATAGCCCACCATCTCATGACAGGCCTAGAAACAGGTAAGAGTAGGTATAGCTAACAATGTGGTAAGGAAAATGCCCTAAGAAGCTGTCTCAATCCACCAAGTGCCTCTCTCCTCCTTCGCCTGTGTCTTGGTTCTTCTAATGCTGAATTGAGTGCTCGTGTTGTATTTGAAGCTGCACACGCTGTTTGATCTCACTGAGATTTGTGAGGCCTTTTTGCCCAGGCCCTTTGTTCCCTGCGAAATCTAGTGGAAATCCTGAACTTCTCTGATTCAAAGTAGAGTTTTACAGATGGTTCTATGTGTGGTTGATTTATTGCAGTGAAGGCTGGGAGCAGAATGGACTGTACGAATTCTTCAGAGCTAAAATGAGAGCGAGGCGGAGGAAAGGTCAGGAGAAGAGAAATAGGTGAGAGATCCTGTCTGCTGCCTTCTGATGCATGATGGTCATTTGGAAGGTGCTACTAACACCTTGGGCTAAATGCAGAGGGAAGGTCTGCTCAGCAACATGCTGATGGAATAACTGAGTTTCACCTCATTGGAATTTCTCTCATCTGCTGAAAATAGTTTTTGCCACTCGAAAGCTTTCACTGGACTGTGCAGAAATCCAGTGGTTCTGTGTAATTGGAGTTTGATAGAAGTGTATTTGTGTTTGCTGTGCCTCTCCCAGGAGTTTCACTGGGGTTTCTCTGGTTTTGTCTGTGCAGTGGGCCCTCTCGGTCTCGCAGTCGGTCTAAAAGCCGAGGTCGCTCATCCTCCCGGTCCAATTCGCGATCGTCAAAGTCATCTGGCTCCTACTCGAGGTCGCGGTCTCGCTCCTGCTCTCGGTCCCGGTCCTATTCACGCTCTCAGTCCAGGTAGGGTGCAGTGGGCTGAATGCTGGGGACTGGAGGGGTGGGGAAAAACTGACCCTCAGGACAGAAGGAGGAACCTTGGATGTTGCTCTGGTAACTTGTGCATCTGACCTCGTGTGCTCTCCCTTTCCAGGAGCCGGAGCAGGTCCCGCTCGTCTCGGAGCCGCTCGCGATCGCGGTCACGATCACGATCGAAATCGTACTCGCCAGGACGGCGGCGCCGGTCCCGGTCCCGCAGCCCCACTCCTCCGTAAGCTTTTGTTTGTTTGTTTCTCTTTTTACCTGAGTTGTTTGGAAAAGTCCTGACAAGGGTGGCTTTTCTCACAGCCTGGGTATATTGGGCATTCCAACAAATAGTAGAAAAGAAGATGGAAAGCAGATTTAGAAACCCTTTCTATGCTGTCTGTGCTTACAGAGAGAACGTTACTCTGTTGTGGTGGGGTTTTGTTGTAAGAACACTCCGTGCAACTGCAGAGGCCTCACGTGCCTTCCTGGGAAGCAGCAGGAGAAATGCTCTGAGTGCTCTCTGTGTTAGGAGGGCTGGAGGGTTTGATTTCCTGAGAAACAGGGTGTTTCTGGCACCTTTCTAACTCCATAATCTATGAAGAATAGCTTAGTAGAGTGGATGGGACTATGTTGGATGTTTAACAGAATATAAATGACCTTGCTTTGTGTCAGAACAGGATTGCTTGTTCATAATTTGTTCTGTTTCCTTAGTTCTTCTGCTGGTTTGGGCTCCAGTTCTGGGCCTCCTATACCAGAATCAAGACTTGGAGAAGAAAATAAAGGCCATCAAATGCTTGTGAAAATGGGTAAGATGCTGTTCTGGAATCTGGCACAAGCCAGGAAACAAAATCAGGTGTCCAACTCTTGGGTACAACTAATTAATGCATGTTCATAAATAATTATCCCTTGGTATTCCAAGGGCAACGTGGGGATATTCAGAGATTAAGTACAGAGAACATGGAGCAGTGGTGGTAGTTGCCTTTCTGGGAAGGATATGGAAGAGGGATGTGAGTTTGGCATCAACAGGCAGTTTGGCTGCCTGTTACCATCCTGCTGTATCAAATTGATGCTTTCTTTGGTTGTTTCCAGAAATGTCTATTTTCTTCAGAATTCTAGTAATAAAAAAAATAGTTACAGATGGCACTGGTGTGTCCTTACTGCAGGATGGAGTGGATCCGGTGGATTGGGAGCCAAGGAACAAGGAATCCAGGATCCAATTAAAGGAGGGGATATCCGAGACAAATGGGATCAGTACAAAGGAGTGGGAGTTGCACTGGATGACCCTTACGAAAACTACCGAAGAAATAAAAGTTACTCGTTTATCGCGCGCATGAAGGCCAGAGACGAATGTAAGTGAAGGTTTCCAGGGGATTTAAAAACATTGTGCAGATTGTAAGTGATTTTGTCCTATTTACTGTAAACTCAAAAAGACTAGCAACTCTGAATTCTAATTGTAATGGACACAGTAAACCAACAGGTAAGTAGAGAGATCCTCTGATTACTCAGCATCTTTTCCTTTTCAGGGGTTGTTTTGTATTCCTATTTCTGAAACATTAATTAATTAAGTAGCCACTTCCTGGCTGCAATACCAAGAACCTGCATCTCTGAATGTTACCCTTCAAAAAACAGGAGCAATCCCAAAGGCAGTGGAGGGAGCAGAACCACAGGAGGGGGACAGCTCTTGGAGCAGGAGGGTCTCTGTGGCTGGAGTGGAGTTACACCACACTTACTGTTTGGCCCTGCCCAACTCCAAGTTTCCTATAATTAGTGCTGTGTTTTGCCAAAGCCAGAACTGGTAATAAATTCACTGTAGTGCAGGAAGGGTTCAGAAAAACTGGAGGAGGCCCTTCTTAAGAGATTAAGACAATTACCCAAATGCTAGATTTTAATCTTTTTTGCAGAGAGTCTGTGTTACGTGCACTTGCCAATGACTAAAAGGAAAACAAATTGGCATGCTACACGGAAAGTCACTTCTGCCTACAGCTGCAGTAGATGCATGTAATAAAATGGGTTCAAACAAGGCCCAAAAGGAAAAACTCCTTATGAATAGAGCCCTCATTCCATGAAACATTTCAGCCAGCTTAGGTAACTGCAGAATGTGTAAGAACTCTTTTCCCTATTGTTTCAGTGAAGCGTGAAACGCAAGACCCTCCACCACCCGAGTAAGACTCTCTGAAGAAAGATGTCATGCATCTTCTACAAAACACTAAACTTGTATAAATCCGGATTAAAGTCTGGAGGAAGTGACAAATGAATTACTTTTTAAAACTATGGTGAAAAAATGGAAAGCTATGACATGTACCTCAACACTTGTCGTTCAGTGTTTAAAAAAGGCCAGTCGTAACTATGACATGTCTAGCAAGTTTAAGAATTTCCATTTATTTTGCAAAATTTTTTAATTAGTTCCCCATTTTATACTAGAAATAAACCCCAGTCAAGCTATCCCTGGTGCAGAATTGTGATTCATTCATTCCTGTGGAATACAGACGTTATCTGATGTGGTTCTATGTTCTCTAGTTCCATAATTTATGTTTATTTCTCTCAAAAGGTTAATTCTATTTGAAGTGGAGGGGTGCTGCCTTGGGATCAAGTCAGACTGATGCTGAGCAGTGTATCCTAATGTCTAAATGGGGAATGAAGCATCTAATTCCAGTACAGGTGACCTATGAGCACTGTGCAAGCTTGTTTAGAACCTACCACCCAACTTAACGCCCCTACCCAGCAGCTGCTGCAGTCACACCTGGTCAGAACACGAGGGTTAACTGGTGTAGCCTTTCGAGCGCTCCAAGGGATGGGCGATGCTTTGTAATGGAAGACATTCTTTAAGCTTTTTATATTTTTGTATATACCCTTTAATAAAAGCTAATTAGTTGAATAGAAGAGAATCCATTTTCTCTGCTCTGCAAGTTTCTAACAATTAAAATGTTCTTGGAAACTTCCTTTAGTCTAAATGGGGGGGGGGGGAAGAAAAAAAGCCCTTTTGTACCTGTTTCCAGAGACCACCAGCTGAAGATGTCTTAGGCCCTCACACTGCACTTCCACTCCCGAGCTCTGCGTGGTGGTAACCTCTTCCAGAGCCGTTTGTTTGTATAGCAGAAACCCTCCTAAAACCATTCAGTGAATATGGTGAAATACCAGTTTGTTCTAGATCTGCTGTAGCTGTGGAGCTGTACCTGTCTGTGAATCGGCACACACCACCTGTATGTTATCAACTTGTGAGTTTTATTGGTTTGCCCTCCCAATAAACACTTTTTTTAAAAAAATAAAAGTAAAATGGTGGCTTATATTTCAGAGCAACTGGATTTCAGTGTGTTGGCTATAAGCCTTTCTTGTACTGAATTTATCTTAATTTTGTGTGGGTTTGGTTGTGTCGTAATCTGACAAAATAGTTATATAAAAAACTGTTGAAATATGACACTAAAGTCAGGCTGGGGTCTGTTCTGCTGGGATTGGATTCTTATTCCATATTCTACAGATTTTCACTTTACCATGATCACAGATCACAAGATTTACATGGTACATACTGTGATGACTTACCACACTCCCTCTAGAGAGAAGTGTTTTCTTGGCTTCTTTTTTGCTGAACACTCCTGCCTATCCCTGTATCATGTACATTAGTAAAAAATCAGATAGGAAAATAAATTATGTATAATATGATACCAAGCAATTAGTACAACTCCTTCCAGTACATAGTTTAGAACTTATCTGTACACCGTGGAAGGGTTTCTTGTTCCAGCTCGAGATCTGTAAATGTAAATTTTACTTAAAATTCAAAGAGTCACAGCAGATTTTCCTCTTGTGCTTTCCAAATGTCTTGACGTGCTTGCTCAATTGTTAGAGGTGGGGATTTGTGATTCTTGATGTACTGCAAAAAAACCCAAAAAGGTAATACACAAATTTTTTTATCATGTAGATAGATAAATACTAGAAAGTATTTAATGAATAATAAATCTTCATGTCAAGATATTTGCACTTTTCTATACCAGCAACAGAAACTGATGCTTCTGCTGCAGCATTAGGAAGATTCTTGCTTGTTTGAGGACAGCTCAATACCACAGCAGAAAGCTTCTTTCAAAACTACAGCCTCGAGTAAGACTTTAGTCTTTCCTGTCTAAACTCCTGTTGTGATATTAATATGAGCACAAGCATTACAGCGTTCTTCTGTGAAGTCATTTATTCAATAATAATATGAACCTTATCTGATTAATGAAGAATATGCAAAGAAAATCTGTTTGCTGCAAATACTAGATGTGCTGGGAAAGGAATATAGACTTTATGTAGGCTGCTGTCTAGTCTATCACAGATACCTCTTTAGCCTCTTCCAGGGTATGGTAGTGGAACTTCTCATTCTCTAAGGACTCCACAAGGGAGAGGTGAAGGTGGTGAATGTTCTCTACAAACTGCTGAGTCAGCATCAGGTGCTGTTTCAACATGGAGTTCAAAACAAGAACCGAGGGGTTGTATGCTGTCAAGGCTGCAAGAAAGGACAATGTGTACTTCAGCAATAGATCAGTCCAGCAGTAAGGGCTAAACAACCCAAGCAGGGGTTAGATGCATAAAACAGAGTAACACAGAATAGTAAGAAACATGTTTTTTCCAGTACCTTCTACTGCATCCATGCTGACGACGTGACTGGCAACAGGCACGGGATCAACGTAGCTGTTTCCTACAGGTGGGCCAAGCACTGCAGCGGCGTTTGCTGTGTGCAGGATAAAATCAGAACTGCTGGGGTTGCAGGGTGGAAAGGTTTAGTGCTAGAACTTGGGTCATCTTCAGCAGCCTCTGGGGACACCAGCTGCTGTAGAGCCTAACAGGGAATTCTGTCAGCCAAAACCAATGCTAAAATAGTTCTATGACCTCCAGTTTCTTTACTCTCATGTTGACAACCCAGGCAATGGTGGGAGGCAGCTTTTCTAACCCTAGTCAGAGTAAAATTAAAAGCTTTTCTACTTGAATGAAGCTACCCAAGCACACCCAAGGTTCTATTTTCTCCTCCTTGAGTGTGGCAGGAAGTGGCTCTTAACCACTTTTTCCTTTAAGTTAAGAGGTAGGAAAAGAGCTATCCCTCAGAAACCGTTACAGGTCATGTGTCTCTTGTCAATGGGGCCACAGTGCTTTCCCAAAAACTAAAGACAATGCACAAAAGAACTCTGTGCTGGGTGATCACTGCTAACAATACAATAGTAGTGCTTGCAATAGTACAGACACAATAAAATGTTGAATTCCATTTGGGAGTATTACTTGGGCTATTGCAAACTCTGTCACCAACACTAGCTCATCCATCGAGTTCCTGGTGGTTTGTTTTTTGGTTTGTTTGTTTTGGTTTGTTCCAGGTCCTTACTCTGTTGTCCAATCCCAATTGTTTCTACAGACAGCAGATTACAGTGCTGGGCTTTAGAAAGTTTCTAACAATGTCAGCTGGGGGAGCTAAGGGCTCTATCAGTGCTGACCAGACTAGCATATAAAATATAAAAGTGTACAAATTTCCTAAACAGGGCACTACTGCATGAACTTACTGGCTGACCAGCAGTAGGTGAATGGAGAATCCACTGTCTGAACCGCGGTTTCTTTGACAGTTACTCTGCGTGCCTGGCCACGCCGCTCTGTGGTAACTAAAGGTGACGATGCTGAGGATGGGTGTTTTCCAGAAGATGTGCAGCTCTCAGAATGTTCCTCTGACATTTTCGGTGCAGATTCCCCATCTGTTGCAGAAAGACAACTTTCAAAGTCTTCAGAATATTCTGAATTAACAGTTCTGTCATCATGAGCACAATAATCCTGTTTGTGTCTAGGGAGATCTTCAGAAACTCCGCTTAAATGCTCAGAGATTTCAGCTTCAGTCACATTTTCTTCAATATCCTCTTCAGAAGCAGCATTCACATCATTTACTGCACTTGGCATTTTGAGAGATGTTGGGTCTTTTTCCACCAGGAATGTATCTTTTTTTGGATCTCTGTTTGATTCTTGAGTAACTTGAATGTCTGTCCCCTGTAAAACAAAACAGCTGTTTGTGGGGAGAATCAACAAAATATAACCTAGAATAAGTCTCCATGATTCTTCATCTGCATCACTGAGAGCTGGCTACTACTTTATTAGGAAATAAAAACGCTGCTCCCCTCTGTCACCTTGCCCACTGTGCCCTGCTGTTATACTTACTGAGGAAATGCAAACACTAAAATGAATTTGGTCAGGCTCCAGTAGATTGTAAGATCCTGCTCTAACCCTTGCAGCTATGGAACGTGCCCACCTCAGCCTACAAGTACAACAGGAATATTTATTTTACAATATCCACCTTCCACCAAACAAAGGCAGAACAGAAATAAGTGCTAGTAAAGAACTTCTACTTACTTTCTGCTTTAATTCTGCTGTCTCACTGGGGATATCTGGTGCCAAATCATCAAGGCTCAGGATATTGAGTCTGAAGTCTGCAATCAAATAACATATTGTCATGAGAACTTGCATGGAAGTTACAGTACACTTGAGTGAGAAAAGTGGGGGAACTAAATCAGTACGACACTGATCGTTTGAAGTGTAACACTAAAAAGTAACAGCAGTCACTCACTCTACCTTAGCAGCAGCTCTCTGTGAAGTCTCCTCCTTTGCCTGCTGAGGGATCTGCTAACTCAAGCTCGAGAGATTCCTGCTGTCCCTCATTTACACTTGTTCTCACTCAGACCCATTACTGTCCCACTGATACATGACAGCTACTCTAGATGTTGTAATTGTTTTGATGTCATAACAAAGTGTCACCCATCACTAAACTGAGCCCAAGAAATATACAAATATATTACACTAGAAAAAAAAGAGATCAACATAATTCCTTTGATAAAGTCTTAGTTTAGGTAAAACTGCAACACTGAATCCTTTAAAAGCGAGTATGTGCCCATGTTTATTAGTAAATTTATCAGGAGATGATTAGCACAATTCATGCCAAGTCTACTGAGACATTATTTTAGAACTAACTCACCATTTGAGCTGCTGCTGGTTGAATCTTCCGCATCATCTGCTTGTGAAAACAATTCATCTAATGATTTTATTTCACTCCTGTCACTTTCAAGCGATATTTGGCTTTGCTTGACGTTGCCTGTTCTAGGCAGAGCAATCCTGACGGTGTTGGCTTTCATGGGAGAAGGCAGCGACTGAGATCTCATATGATGTGGTACTGACAGGTTTCTGCTGGCTGGTGAAGGTGTTGGTGAATTAAGTCCACCAAAAACATTTTTCTCTGAGTCTTTGCTGTGAAAAGAAGATGCTTTAGATACCTCTGTTGGTGAAACTTCCTTACGAGATGGAGGAGGCAGTCCTGATGAAACTGTACTCTTACTCTTTTGAAGAATAAAAAGAGATTTTTGTGTTACTTCATTTATTATTTGTATATAAATGAAATTATTTGTATATAAAGGAAAACAAATTATAATGGGTAAAAAAAGAGTAATTTTAAAATGTGAATTGAAGCTCAATCGTATCATGAGCAAACCACAAACGCAAAATTAACATTTAGTTTCTGGTGTTATCTAAATAAAAAGTGACCTACCAATTAAAACAATTTCATAAAAGTGTAAATAAAAATAGATTATCCAGTGAAGCCTGTATTTACCTTTCCAGCCCGTTTAGAATCACGTGCAACAACTCTCTGATTCTCCTTTCCACTGGAAATCTCCAAAGATTTCTCCATCAATTCTCTCATTTCCTCTTCATCACTATCCAAACAAAGCTGCTGTTTAACCACAGCATTCCTTACAGGGCTTGGGATGCTTTCCTCTTCCTTAGAACAAGCATTACCGAGAGTCACATTTCCCCCAGCAGTAGCATAACTCTTTAGATATTTCTTGCCCCTCGCACTGTGCTCATGATTGGATGCAGCTGAGAAGGACTCTTCATCCAAAGACCTCTGGCCCAAGTCAGTTTTTTGCAGTTCCAGCTGCTTTTTTCGGTTCATGATTTTGTTTTCTAGCTGTGCCACTTTCCTCAGAGCAGAGCTCGACCTGGCGTGGGAAGTGCTGCCCCGAGTGCTCTTGGCTGCGGGCCTGTGGGCCGCCTGCGCAGCGCTGCCAGGTGCCTGGCACCACTGGCTTCCCTGTGTATCTTCATTGCGCACCTTTAGGAATCTGCTGTGGCAGAATGGAGCTCTTCCAGATTTCTCCACCTCTGTGTCAACCACAGCGAGGCCACTACAGGAGCGGGGAAGGACGCTGTGCCCGGCTGTGACGGTTCTCCTCTGGGGAGCATCGCCGTGTCCCTGCCCAGGAGACGATGCAAAGCGGAGAGAGCGCTCAGAGGCGGAGGCAGGCGGCCCGGTTCAGTTCCCAGCTCCCCGGACTGGGCAGACACTCCCGCTCCCCACGGCCCTGCCCTCATCCCAGCCTGTACCGGGCCACCTCCTCCCACCCTCCGGTGCGGGCCCTCCCCACACGCGGCTGAAACACCGGCCCGGCGCCCGCGGCTGCCCGGGTACAGACCGAGCGAGGCTGGCGCCTCACCTGCCCTCCGCCCGCGGGAGCCCTCCGCGCCCAAGCGATCGCAGCCATCGGGGACGGAGCGGCCTGAGGCGGCGACGGAACCAGTGCGACCGGCGCCCTCACGTATCCCAGAAACCGCGACTCCCCAACATCCCGCTCCCTCATTGGCTCCGCGCAGAGCCCCCCGCGCACGCGGGCGATGTTTGGGCGTAACCAGCCAATCCCAAGCAGGCATACTGCCCCCGGCCCGCCGGAGCGCCGACTACAAGCCCCAGCATGCATTTCGCCGCGCGAGCACGTGCAGCACACTCCTCCCGCGGGGGAGCTAAGCCAATCAAGTTCCGTTGCATAATACATTGAGAAAGCGCAGCCAATCAGAGCCCGCTGTGGAAAAGGCGGGCTCCCGGAGGCGCGAGACTGCGGGCCGCTGGTGGCCGCAGGTGTGAGGGCGGCGGCGGCGGCCATGGCGGCGGCTGGGCCGAGAGGCCGCGGTGGCAGAGCAGCCCCAGCCGCCGTTGCGCTGAGGCTGGCCGTGCTCCTCGGGGCCGTGCTGGGCTCTGCCCAAGCCGCGGTGTATTTCCAGGAGCAGTTTCTGGATGGAGGTTGGGTGAGGGCAGGCGGGTGGAGCGGGCAGGGGGGCAGCTGCCGGTACCGGCTGTGGGTGTGTGAGGTGGCGGGGAGGGAACCCCCTCACTGTACCGTGTTTATCGATCCCTGTCTTGTGTTGTTGCTGGTGCTGGCCTCCCACGACAGACAACTGGCAGAAGAGGTGGATGAATTCTGAGTACAAACCGGACCTTGGGAAGTTTAAACTCACTGCAGGGAAGTTTTATGGAGATCCAGTGAGAGATAAAGGTATGTGGGTTTCATTTCACATGAACGCTCTTAAGACTTGGGGATTTGCTTTTATAGAAATGCCATGCATGGCAATAAAAGTATTTTTTTCTTTGCAAATGGAGAAAAATGTAAGTTTGCATATTCTACTGATATCTTTACAGGTCTACAAACTAGTGAAAATTCTAAATTTTATGCTATCTCCTCACGATTTAAACCATTCAGTAACAAAGGGAAGACTCTGGTCATTCAGTATACTGTGAAACATGAGCAGAAGATAGATTGTGGTGGGGGATATGTTAAGATTTTTTCCTCAGACTTGGACCAGAAGAACCTAAGTGGAGATTCACGTTATTACATCATGTTTGGTGAGTTTGTAGTTATTTCTTCATTACTAAAATCCTGTCAGTACTGTTGTACAGTTTGTCAAAGATCAATGTGGAAAAATCATAAAGAAAGACAGTCTTAAAACAATAAGGATGTTCTGACTGTAAGGAGTCAGCTCTTCCATGCTTGAGAGATCTCAAAATATGTATTAACAAAATACGTGTTTATGCAGACATTCTGAGCTGATTTGAAGGACATAACTGAAAGTGAATAGAGTAAGCTTAGAATAAAAGTGGTTGTTCAGCAGGATCTTTTTTTAAGACCTTTAACTGAAACCATTATCTGCCCTTCTATATTTCTATGTGGTTTCCAGTGACTTAGTGAAATTTGTCCAATTTGTATGTCAATGTGAAATTTGTCATTATGTATCTAATATAATTACATAGTTATTCAGATTGTCCCATAGATTTTTATTTTAATTTTGTTTTCTGGATTAGTTTTCTGTATTTAGTTCTGGAACAGAACTAAACCCCAAACTACAGCAAATCTAATTCCAAGGTAGATTTGGAGTCTTTGAGTAGAAGCCTCATCATCTATTAAAAATGAAATGGAATACATCAAAATATGTGGGATGGGGGAGATGTCTAGCAGTATTAGAAGGAAAGGTAAACAATCTTTTTCTGCAAAGAAGCTAAGGATACAAAGCATATAATATCTTTGTAGGGCCAGATATTTGTGGATCTGAGACAAAGAAAGTCCATGTCATTTTAAATTACAAGAATAAACCCCATCCAATCAAGAAACTGATCAGATGCAAGGTAAATACACATTTCAAAGATGCATAAACTTTAAAATAAATGTTGCAGGGACATTAGGAAGGGGAGGAAAAAAAAGCCCAAACAACTATTCCAAACATGTAACACTTTTGAGAAGTTCTACTTTTTATCATATCTTAAAAGTAATGTTAATTTTGGAACTTCAGATATTTCTTAGTTCATTACATATTTGCATTCATAAAACCCAATGCTGACACAGGCTGAAACAAGGTTGCAGGGGTGCTGTGTGTTATTAAGAAATGTGTATCATTGTGTTTCTTAATTGGAACTTTAATTCCACATTTCCTAGTGAGAGAGCACTTTCTTGGGATACAAATGTAAGATCCTGGCTCTGTTTTCAGTATTTTTGCTTTTAACCTATGTAGTAAAGCCTTTTCATGTGCCCTTGCTGTGGCTATTTGGGATATAAATAACTTGTATGTAATATTAACTAAAATCTTTACTTTATCTGACACTATTTTCAATCTTGTGACACTTCCTCTTGCCAATCAGATATAAACTGTGTTTTCTTGCAACCATTCAGGTCTGTGCAGAGACCTAGATGGGAGGACTGGAAAATATATATGAAAAACATCATTATTTTCCCCTTTAGGAGACTTTGGGAATTATTTTTTCTTACTACCTTAGAAATGAGTATTATGATTCTGGTTCGAGGCAGCTCCTAAAAGCTACATTTAAGGTTCTTAAAGAAATTTTACTTGCTTTCTTTAAACCCCAGGTTGATGGATATACACACCTATATACTTTGATTATAAGGTCAGATCAGACTTATGAAGTAAAAATTGATAACAAAAAGGTTGCATCTGGCAACTTGGAAGATGATTTAGATTTTTTGCCACCGAAGAAAATTAATGATCCATCAGTGAGGAAACCCACTGACTGGGATGATCGAATCCAGATTGATGATCCACATGACATCAAACCTGAGGTAATTTGCTCTTTTTATTCTGCATTACTGGATTATTTCATTTCTACTAAATACACATTTGGTGAGAGTTGAATGTCTGCACTAGCTTTGCTTTCTCAATCCTCCTGTGTCTTCCAAGGACTGGGATGAACCTGAATACATCACGGACACGAGTGCCAAGAAACCTGAAGACTGGGATGCTGCTGTGAATGGAGAATGGCACCATCCTATGGTCAAGAATCCTCTCTACAGAGTATAAATAATTTTGTAATCCTAGCTATCAGTAACACTGTAAGCAACTTCCCTTTGCCTGACAGTATTCTGGACATGTGGTTTATTCTAGGGGGAATGGAAACCACGGCAGATTGATAACCCAAATTACAGAGGAGTTTGGCCTCACCCACAGATTGACAATCCAAATTACTCGCCAGACTTCAGTATCTACAGCTATGAAAATATTGGCATAATTGGACTGGACATCTGGCAGGTGAGATCTTACTGGGAAATAAAGAGCTTTTCTCTCACTGAGTGTATAGCAACGTGTTCACCCTCTGCATAGAAACTTTATCTGTTGCTTTGGGATCTCAGGTGATGACCTGTGTCTTTAACTTGCTGTTATGTAAATATGTGTATAAAACTGAAAAATCTGTAAGAGGGACTGATCTTCTCCTGTAGTCACTGTTTCCATGGTAATCATCTACAGGTAAGTGAGGGGCCTAAACTAATTTGTGCAAGTGTTGTAAAGTATGATCTACTCCACCTGACCTGAGGTGTGTAACTGAGGCTTCAAGCAGCTCAGTTACTCCTGACTTACCCAAAGATTAATGAGGAGAAAACTGCTCTCAGAGATCTTCCTCTGTCTCAGGTTTCTTGGCTAGCTAGTGATGAGACTTAAAACTTCTTCAAAGAATAATGAAGTGCCTAAAATTAAAACAAGTTCTTTAGATTCTTGAAAACAGTTGTCCTAAAAGAGGGAATTCTTTATCAAATTCTGCAAAAATCTATGGGGTGCTTAACATGATTATACTGAATACAAACTCTATAATGATACAAACATCCTGTTAAAAAATGAGATGAAAACTCAGAAAACAAGGGACATACTTTTTTTTTTTTCCTTATTCCTTCCAAGGTGCGAGCTGGCACAATTTTTGACAACTTCTTGATAACGGATGATGAGGTTTACGCAGAAGATTTTGGAGATGAAACATGGGGAGAAACAAAGGTAACGTGAAATTCTTGTGTCTGTTTTGGTCCTTTATTGCCTCTTTTTTTAAAAAAGCCCCTGTCTAATGTGATCAAGAACCTGTGGGTGCATAAAAATGAAATCTTAATATTAGGGTCCTGAAAAGGAAATGAATGTCAAGCAGATTGAGGAAGAGCAGGAGAAAGAAAGGGTGATAGAAGAAGAATATTTGAAGCAGCGGTTTAAGAAAAAGCTAAAGAGAAATAAAGAATCTGGAAAGGATAGAGCAGTGAGGAACACTGAGAAGGAAGAGCTTTAATTGTTATTTGAAAGAAGTTAACTTTCTTCACTTAAATCTCTAGAGATTTTTATTGTTCTGTTAACAGCTTGTTGCAAACTGCACCCACAGAGTTGTATTAAAACAGGATTTTTTTTTTAAAGTCAACAGTTTCAATTATTTTTAATAAAAATACCATAACATAGTTACATTCACTATAGAAAAGGCTAATTTTTATTAACTATATCTTAACACTAAGATGTTAAAATGTATTCCAAACACCTATAATAAAGCACGAGGTTTTGGAACTGTTTTACACCTTTATGTTTTAATATTAAATGTAAAATTCATGTTCACTTTTGTTGAGGAAATGGGGGGGGGTTTAAATGATATTTCATTAAAGGGTTTGGCATGTCAAATGTGTGAGATGTGTTTCACAACATCCTTCAAGCTAAGGAGGAGATAAGCTCTGCTAAGCTCTGCAGTAACCGTGCACCTGTCGGTGCTGGGGATTAGCGCAGCTGCGTGGCTGCGCCCGGTGCTTCTGCCATTGCTTATCTGCTGGGGGAGGGTCCCAGCTCTCGGGCTCAGTCTGGCACCTGAGTGACAGTAGTTTGTCCATCCACAAATCTGTCCTGAGAAGTTTAAATGTAGTTGGACAATCTTTTCCCTTTCAAAAATCTGGGGTTAATACATACAGTGCATAGAAGCTGTCCTAAAATATATATATATATATATGCATTTTTAATATTATTTTGAATTTCTTCCTATCAGTTTGGTAGGGGGAGGAATTTGAAATGGTGAACGATGTGCCTGTTTTTCTGTCTGACCTCTCACGTTTGTAACTTGTTCAGTCACTTCCTTCCCCCCTTCTCTGGTCCTTTGCTTTTCTGTATTCCACACACCCCCTGCTAAGAACTCTGCTATAAATTTAGCAAAAACTGAAGATGGTTTTCCAGACCCGATGATTTTTCCATTTACACCCAGGCTACCCCAACACTGAGTAGAGTTTTGTGTGGTAAGGAGATAGGGCTTCCACAGATCCTCCCACTTCCTGACTTTAGCCGGGCCAGTTTCTGGCCAGTGAAGTGTTTGAGGGACAATTCTTCTGCTTCTGGTCTAGTGGAAGGTGTCCCTGCCATGGCAGGGGGGTTGGAACTGGATGAGCTTTAAGGTCCCTTCCAACCTAAACCAGTCTGGGATTCTATGAGTCTATGCTTGGCCAAGTGCTGTCCCCTGTAAAAAAAAAAATTCCAATGATGCTGTTGGATGAAAAACTTTGAAGGCTCCTGAAATCCACTGTAGTGACAGTTGCCCTTTACCTTTTTTCCTGAACAAATTCCTGTTGATTTAGGGTTTTTATTATATGACTGCTATAATCTAGCCCCGTTCAGGCTCTTGTTCCAGTATTTATACATTGCAGTCAGGAATTTAACTTTGATGTTGAATATTTGATCATAGACCAGAGGAAGGTCAGGTCTGTTTTGACAAGGTTTAGTGTAATGAAGCAAAATTTAGTTTGTCCAGGAGAAAGTTGGATGTGGGGCATCGAGCTAAAAGGTGGATCAGTGCCTGGGCTGGGTTACCTGGGAGGATATTCCCCAGGGCTGAGCTGCTGTCTCCATAGCGTAGGTGGGTCGCTGCCAGCTTCGCTCGAGGCGCCTGGAGCCAGAGCCGTGTCGGGGAGCGGAGGCTGCGGGCAGCACGGGCTGAGCTGCGGCAGGACGGGGCGGCCCGAGCAGCCCCAGCTCCTCGGGGTGGGGATCGGCTGCCGGGGACAGATAAGCCGCGGCCGCTTTGTTCCCGGGTCAGACGCGTCTCCTCAGCCGCCTGACAAACTCCCGGGCGGCAGCGGCGGCGCAGCACACCCGGTGCCCGTCCCCGCCCGCCGAGGCCAGGCCCAGCGGGGCCGCGCGGTGCCAGGCGCGGCCGGGCGCCCTCCCGCCGCCGCTCGCCCCGCCTTCCCCCCGCCCCGGCCGCTGCCCGAATCAGTGGGAGGAAGATGGCGGCGCTCATCCCCCTCAGCCAGCAGGTAACCGGGCCCGGCGGACCCTGCCGCGGGGCGCAGCTGGGGGCGGCTGAGGGGAGGCGCGGCCCTCTGGCCCCGGCGGTTGAGCGCCGAGCGGGGAGCGGGCCCTCCCCGGTGCGGGTCCCCCTCCCGCAGGCGGGTGCATCCGGGGCCGGGTCGGCGCTGGGGCACAGGCCCTGCCTCTCCCTGCAGCCGGGGAGCGGCTCGGCCCGCGGGGGGAGAAGGTCGGGGCGAGGCGGGGGAACAGGCCCCGGGCAGGCGCGAGTGGCTCCCGGCTGTCCCCGCCGTCGGGCCGGGGCTGAGCCTCCCGGGGCTGGTGCTGGGCGCTTCTGTGGGGGCACAAAAGGCGTTGGCGCCTTCCCCTCCCCTCATGGAGGCCCCGGGGCTGCTCCCCTGGGGAAGGGGCAGGGCAGCCCCCAGGCTCTCCGTCTCCTTTCCCTGCCCGAGCTGCAGCGCCTGGCTTTGGGCTGCGGGGATGAACGCGGTCCGGGTGGTCGGGGGTCCAGGGCTGGGCTGCAGGAGAGCTGGGGTTCGCTCTCTGCTCGGGACCCTGACTTTGGTCACGTCACCTTGTTTTCCTGTCTGTAACCCGGGGTTCATGTCGCCTGTAGCTGTTGGGGTGACATGACTCTGCTTAATGCTTGGGAGGTGCGTGAGTAGCGTAGCCAGAGGCGCGGGTACACCAGTAAAGGACTCAGTAGGTCGGAATGAAAAGGAGTTTTTCACCCGTCAGCAGGAGAATGAAGCTTCTGCAGGGGAGTGGAAGACCCTGAACCTTGGAGCTTGTCTCACAGAAGGAGGGTGGCATGTCTCTGGGCAGAGACTGTGTTTCCAGCTCTTGTTTAACGTTTGGGATCCTTGGGTAGATTTTTGTTGTTATTGTTACAAGTTTTTTGATTAATTTCTCACCCAAATAATTTAAACTTGAACAGCCTGATCACTATTTATTCTTGTCCATAATCCCGTGAACGTAGTTAGTTTACTTATTTCCTTTAAAACAAAAGAAAAGCAATGCTACCCCCCCAATGCCTTGAAATTAAAACTATTTTCTACACTGTGGCTAGGCCAGTCAGGAATTCAGAACAACTGGTAGTTCGAATTATTTAAATATATAGATTTTTAATAATGGACTTTTATTCATGGTACTCTGAAAATTTATCTTTCAATGGAGTTATGTGATGCTTGGGTAATGTGTAATTAATTTGCTGTACATCTTATTAAGGGAGTGTGTTGCTTTTTAGCTTCCAAATAGCAGTAGGAGTCCTGATTAACATCTGTTTAATTAAATTAACATGTTCAGAAACATCTGAAAGCATCCATGCACCTACAAACTACTAGGAGAAGTTTTCAAGTGAAGTAATGTGGTGCAAAATGTGTATGTAAAATAAACTCTGGACTTGACAGAGTTTGTTGTTGTGGAACTTCTATAGTATGTTGGTAAGAATGCATCAAATATTTAATATACTAGAAACCCTGCTTCTGTGGTGGTGTTTAAATTCTAATTTATATTTGAGAGACTCCCATCAGTGGTATTTTCTTTTGTATAACATCTTGCATTGAGGGGAAAAAGGGCCACATTCTGCGAACATATCAGTTATTTTCACATATTATTTTCCAGCTAATTCAGTGGAAGCATTCTAGTTTTAAAACTTCTTTTTCAGTATTGAACTGTCAAGAGTAATCTAGCTGTCATCAGGGCAGCAAACAGAATTTCTAATAAACTTCCTCTTTTAATAGCTTCAGTTTCATGATTGCTACAGAGGTATGTGCTAGTTATAATAAATGCCAGAAATGGTATTAAAAGGGATAGGAGAGGTTTCGTGTTCTGTAATGTTGAAGTGTGTTCACCCAGAAAGCTATAAAATAAGAATATTGATATCAGTATATTAGGAGCTGTAAACAATATGGGTAATTCAAGCGTGCAAACGTGTTTAATCATATTTGTTCTCATAAGTGAATTCTGCTCTGGTTCTATTGTTTTATGAAGTTATGGTCTTATGAAAGAGAACTTAGATGTCTAACAGTAAGCAAACTAACATTTCTTCTGTCTTTATTTCAACTGACTGCATAAACACAGTTGAAAAGCAACCATGTAAAATTAGTTCTTGGGGTTCAATCAAATCCAGTTTCAATCGTTGTTTATTTTTGATAATTTTATTTTATTGAATATTTGAACAACTTATCAGTGGTCTTTTCACTGTGCCAGGCATGTGCGGTCTACAGCCTCTGGAGGTTATGGAGAGTTGTGTTAGAGATACTGGGGCAGTACAGATCATTTTGTAGCTCAGTCTTCTGAGGCAACTCAGGATACTCAGCAAGTATGGTCAGGGCAAAGGTAACCTTTCTGGGCAGCAACAACCTTCTTTTGGTTCTCATCTTTGTGGGACACCTTGGTTTTCCTCCTTTCACAGTATCTGTTTTCATCCATCACAAGAGTGGCTGAAAGAAAATTGTGAAACAGGAAGACACCAAGGAAAATAATTCATCTGATCCAGAGTTCTTGTGGCCCTGAGCTGACCTCAGGAAACGGGGCTGCTAGGAACTGCTTAATAGTTCTGGTGGCAGCAGCTTACGCTTGTCTTTGCCAGCCCGGCGCTGAGGGACGTGGAGATGTGACCGTGTACACAAATGCAGTGTGCCAGGTCTGCTGTGGGAGTGCAGGTCCGAGACTTGGACTGCACATTTGTACAGGAAATCAACTTAAAGGTCAAACAACAGGGCACCAGGGTTCTGAAGTGTGTGCTTGGGAGACAGTGTCAAGTGTTGGTTGTACATAACATTTTGGGGGATACAGAGTAGGTGTAGAAGCCAGACTGTTGTTAAACTGTGATTCAAACTGAATCGCTGTATAACAGGTTAGATCCTTTGACCACTCATCAACTGCGAACTCTCCAAAGTGTTTTCGTCTGATGGCCAGCACTGACACTGTCTTGGGCAGATTCTTCATCAGCAGAGATCATAAAATGACAGAATCCTCTTGAAGGATGGTGATGTAGTCACATGTGGTGATGGGTAGGTAGGCAGCTGTGCTATTTTTACCACTTGAGCCCATTTTGTCTGGTCTGCTTCATCACAGAGATGCAGTCATTTAGTTAAATCGGTCAGAGGCTTAATCCTTGTAAAATTCTGCAAGTAGAGAATCGAGTGATGAAGTGCTTTCCAGCAGCACTTGGATGAAAGTATTTCTGTAGAAGAAACTTCAGAGCACTTAAGCACATCACCCTGGATTCCTGCCACCTCTCAGGTAAATCAGCTGTATGTCATGGCTGACAATATCAAATGAGGATGACAAGAATGTCTGGTGATGGGATGAGATCATTCAGCACTGCTGCTGGAGTGGTTTGCTCTGTATCTTGGTATGAATCCCATCTCTGCATGCTCAAGGATACTCACCAAATTAGTTCAAGGAGCTTGTAGTTAACTTCTCTGAGCTTTCTGATAAACAAGAGGTGAGTGGTTTGGTGATAGTTGGCTAAAACATGCTAGGTTTTATTCAGAGTTGGACAGACTATTTCTCACTTACACCTTTTCTCTGAATGATGTGTTTCCTACAAGCACTGTGTTCCTGTCCAATGCTGATTGTTTACAAGCCACCAAAAAGATGAGTCAGATCTATGAGTTATGGTCGTAGCTTTCCTCTGAACTCCTGTCCAGCTGCTGGAAGAGCAAGATCTTCTGGAGTGTACTGATGGAGAATGCAGTGGCTTGTTTTGTTGATGGGTATAAATGAAGTACAATTAAGATGTTTAGGAAGCTCTTCTGAGAATCCATGATCTTTCTAGCCAAGTAGAACAACTGATCTTGAAAGAGCTTGGTGTTTGCTTGCTTTTGATTAACAGGTTTAGTTATTTTGGATAGCTCCTTAAATTAAGATTTGGTGTGTTTAGTAAAATTACAGGAAGATTCTCTTTGTGTAAAATAAAATGTCATGCTCTTTCATGAGTCTTTTCTTTCATCATATTTCTGTCTCCCTCCCCTCAGTGTAGGCAGAGCATCCGGAAATCCGTGTGGATGACGAGGAAGAAGGTTGTGTTTGGGAGGTGACATACCAGTGATCAGAGTTAGTGTGAAATAATCGCTCGTCAGATGTCTGACTGGTGTCCTGTAGGTGGAGAGCAGTTATCCCAAGCAGGTTTTGGGATGTTTCAACATCTCTGTGTCTCGGTCATTAAACTGCCTTTATTGGGTTGGTTTGTTGTTTGGTTTTTAAGGCTTTTGCCTGCTCTTGTTTGAGGCTGGATTGTAACGTTTCTGCTCTTGGTGTTGAGGCTGGAGAACGGTGTGGAGGTGGAACCTGCACGTGGCTAGAACTTGTGTGGCTGTTGTAGGAGGCAAGTGCAAAGATGGGTGTTGGGGCTTTTACTCTGTTTCAGTTTAGGATCCTAGTCCTGAAAATGCATAAACAGACTGATTTGAGACCAGGGCTCTGTCTGTGCGTGTATATAATTACCTGCTGAAAATATTCCATAGGTACATACACAGTGCAGGAGGAAGCCAAGCCAGTGTTCGGTTGGAAACTCTGCCTTTGAGATCAGTGGTTCTCAAACTGTGATCTGAAATACCTTGGCAATTAGTTCAAAGCTGTTCTACAAAACCTTGTTACCATGTGGTGGTGTTAATTAGCAGTGCAAGTATGAGTATGGATGCTGGTGAATACGAGGTTTTAAGAGGTGACAGCAGTCTGCTGGCTGCAAGTTTTGGGGGATCACTGTTATCCACACTTAGATTTCAAGTATCCAGTTTGGAACACAGCACATTAACATACTATTTTATATTTCTGATAGAAGTAACACACAAAGTACCATGCACTTTTTTCCTGTCAATCCCTAAAGGTGGGCTATCAGTGCATTCTTTGTTTTCTTAATGTCTCTCTTATTTTTCAGTTTTCTACTGGGAATCCATTATATGAAACTTACTACAAACAGGTAGGTTATTTTAAAAAATAACTAAAAATAAAGTGCAGTTTCCTCTTCCCCAAGATTTCCCTCTCTTTGCTTTCCCCATTGCAGTGCTAAACTTGTGTAAATTCTCTCTCCTGAGTGGTAGTGCATGCTTCTGTAACTCCTTTTGACCTAGAGACAAGAGACGTTTCATTTCTTATCTCTGCTTTCATGACAGACATGCTGCAATTAAATGTGAGTTTTTATCTTTCAGGTAGATCCAACATACACAGGGAGAGTTGGGGCAAGTGAAGCTGCGCTGTTTCTTAAAAAATCTGGTCTCTCTGATATTATCCTTGGCAAAGTAAGTTGAAAGAGTTAGATAAAGCAGTAATTCTTTGTACACTTGCTTAACTGTAGCTAACATTGAGCAGAAGGAATTTGCAAAAAGGAATTCAGTGGAATGCAAATCAGATCCTTTGAACATTAGGTTAACCACAGATTAGTAATAGCTCCAAGGTATTGTTCTGAGTTTCATAGGAATCTAAAAGGAGAAAAATTGTCTTTTGTGTAACACATTTGAGAATTAAATCACATTGTATGTCATAACTTGAAAGCTGCAGCGAGCAGTTCAAGAAGGCATGTAGTATGAACTGCTGAGCTGAGTTTTATTTTAAAGTCACGATGGCTTTTATTGTGTATCTCCACAGATATGGGATTTGGCTGACCCAGAGGGTAAAGGATACTTGGATAAACAGGTAAATGAAATGTACCTGTAGACATCTTGGGTTACCTTCCACAGATTAACCTTGTTTCAAGAAAACTGATATGCATAGTGGTTATCCTTAGCTTTTTTTTTTTTTAATTTTGCATTTACAAGATAATAATCTTTAAAAGCAGTGGGGTGGTTGTCACCATACAGTGAACTGAATGGGTCTAAATGTCTGTTGTTTCTACACTTTTCTCAGTTGCACGTGTATGGTGTTAGTAAAAATCATAAATGGGCTGTTGGAGGCAGTGATTTAGACTGGTTGTTTGGGGTTTTTAATAAAACCCACTGTCCTTTGTAGGGTTTCTACATCGCATTGCGCCTTGTAGCGTGTGCACAGAACGGCCATGACGTTAACCTGAGCAGTCTGAACTTGACTGTGCCACCTCCTAAGTTTGTAAGTAATGTATACCTAAATGTGTTTGTGTGTTGTATGAGAACTAGGGGTTCAGTTGGAACACTGGAATGATCTCTGGTTTATAAATATCGTGACTCTGAGGCTTCAGGCTGCTGTCAGACTGTTCCTTTGGACAACTGCAGTCGTGGCTGCAGTGGTCCTGTCTTCCTATGTAATATATACCAGCCCCTTCCTGGACTGCAGAACCGAGGCAAGTTTAACTGCAGTCAGCTTGTTCAGGAAGCTGATGTGGCTAAACTCTAAATTTATGAAAAAAGGAACAGAAGGAAGAAAAAAAAAGATTATTTTTGGGCTCTGTCAACAGGGTTGTGTAGTAAAGGATGTGACTGCAGCTTTGCCTGCAGTAGCTGCTGTGGAACCTCCTTTAGCTTGCCTTAGATCTGTGTTTGGGTACCTAATGTGCCTGATGTCCTTATCAAAGTTCTGTAATCTTATAAATCAGTCTGAGTTGTTTTTTAATTTGGGTGCAGCCTTTTTTCTTTTTCTCAGTGTAGTGAAGCTTCATGTCCATAACATCTCTTAAAGCAATTGGTATGGATTAGAGACAGAAGTGTGTGGGGGTGGTTTTTATTTATGTACATATAAATAAAAGATTCTTTAATTTTAGCATGACTCCAGCAGTCCTTTGCTGGTCACACCTCCTTCAACAGAGACTCACTGGGCTGTTAGGGTAAGTGTAAAAGAAAACATATTCCATCCATTCTTTAAAAGTCATTATTTTCCTTGTCTGTAACTTTGCCAGGGAGAAAGTTTTGTATCAAATGTATTTCCCATTCCAGAAGTCCTCCCTGTCTAATGACAGACTTGTGCACAATAGAGAATATTGAGCTATAGTTTCATATTTGTAATAAGTATTAAACAAGCCTTTGACAACCCCTGGTGTGATGTTTTTAACACACAATGAATTTTAATCTTCTGCCTGGATTTCTTCCAGAATCCTAATAGTAGGCACTTTCGTGTTTGTATAAATGAACCCCGCTGAGAACAGCAAAGCATTTCACCAAATCAGTCCTGAAGTATCAATTTAGAGCTTGAGTTCATATGTTTTAATTATTATTCGGTGATATACACAATATATATCAATGGAAAAAAGTAACTTTTGATACATACATGGGAACATTTGTATTTAGTTGATTTCCAAATGCAAATCTCCAAAAGGTAGAAGTCTAATAAAATAACTCCTGATGCTGATTTTTCTGATAATTTTATTATTATTATTATTTTGTACTTCCATGGGGTACTTTAAAGTGGGAAGCAAGTTATTTGGGAAGAATAGTTTTTAGTTACACAGAGTTTGTCAAAACTGGTTTAAAATCTGGTCAGTAGTGTTTTAATGGAATGCATTGTCCTTTTAGAACACCACAGAAACACATCTTACACACTACATGTAAAAATCTATTAGCTATCATAACTTTAGCTTTGAAATTAGGCTCCAAAATCTAGCTCCATGGGGTTTGCATTTAAATACAGCATGGTGGCACTTGCAAGAAAGTTTGGAAATTTTAAATGAATGCATTACTGTACTGACCAGTCTTAATTTCTTGCAAGATCTCATTTTCAACACTCACACAGGCACACTTTTTTACTTATTCAGGCTATTTCTTACCAACTAGGTGGAAGAAAAAGCAAAGTTTGATGGTATTTTTGAAAGCCTTTTGCCAGTAAATGGTTTACTTTCAGGAGACAAAGTAAAACCAGTACTGATGAATTCAAAGCTACCTCTTGATATCCTAGGAAGGGTAAGTATGCTGTTTAGATTTAGCTCTTCTCTATTTAGCTTCTCATAGTTGCAACATTAAATATTTAAATGTAACTTATCAACATAGTCAGGTTTTGGCTGAGATTTTAGATCAAGTGCATGCTATAAAGCAAGAACATGAAGTAGGCTCTGAAGTCTTCCACTAAGAAATAAGAATAATAGTAGTAATTTGGGCCCTGGAGTACCTTGGCTTCATTATCTCTGTATTCATTTTAAGAGCTGAAAATTTTTATTTTGGTTGTTTAAAACATGAAAAAGCTCTCCTAAACACTAATAGCTTTTATAACTTTACATTCCACTGTTTTGTCACCTTTCCAAATACAAGTTATTAGACATACCATTAAATCTATCCACTGTTTGTACAAGAGAACACTTTAAAACATCCTAGTTTATTGTAGCTGTCAAATTGTCAAGTATTTTATTTCATGTATATTTATAAATATCTCTGAAATCTGAGTTTAGTGCATCCATTGCATATTTGCAAAGGGAGCAAACCTGCTAAGTATTTTTCTGCTTCCATTTAAAATACGTATTCTTTAATGTTTTGCATATTGATATGACTGAGAATTAATACATTCATGTGAGAGCTGTATTTGCATTATATACTCTCATCTCTTCAGGAAGAACTGCCTCTCTCTGTGTTATCCTCAAAATCTAAGTATGCCTTGGTTTAATTCTGTACTTGAATATTGTGGAGTACTCAGTCTTGAAAGGCTTTGTATTTTATCTTATTGTCATGACAGAAATTCAGGAAGCTTTTTCCTGTTCCAGAAAAGTCTGCAGACAAGGCAGGGGGCTGAGGAAATGGGCAGAGGAGAGAAATCAACCAGCTTCAGTTTGTACAGGGATCCAGTGGTAAAACTGGCAGTAGGGTTCAGATGATTGAGTTTCAGTCTTAGCTTTCTGTCCACTCTACTGTACTGCCTCCAGGTTACATTGATTAAACATTGTTAGTTGGTGGCTGAGTATTAGAGTACACAAAGTTTTGTATCCTTCTAAATCCCTTGCAGGTTTCATTGACTGTACCTGACCTAGTGATGAACTAAAGTTGATAGATGCTTAAATTTTCTCCTATAGAAAGTTCTAGTGGGTGGATATATTATTTGACTAAAAATGAAGACTAGAAATTTAGGAATGGAGTGCAAATTAGAAATATATTTAATTTTCTAAAATACTTTTAACTTTCTGGTAAGACAGATTTGGACAATCTGCTAGCCCACACCCTCTGGGCAATTCTGAAAACCACTTCTGGGTGTTTTTACTCAACTTGACTCTTCAGTTGCAACAGAGAAAGATTAAAAACTTGCCTGTGTTTGATCCAGAATTTGTTAGAGCCAATGTTGAATCCACATTACTGGAAAACTCTGATCCAGTCTGTTTCATCAGAGAATGTTTAACTAGGTCTAATAGAACTAAAATGATCTTCACAAAAATCTGCTGGATGTCTTTAGAGAACAGGCTTAATATGATGATGATTAATATCAAAAGCACAAAAGGTAGCTCGTTTTCTAAATCACTGTTTTTTTCATAATTGCTGTAGGTCTGGGATCTCAGTGATATTGATAAAGATGGTCACCTGGACAAGGATGAATTTGCTGTGGTAGGTTGCTTTAAATTCTCAATTCACAGTGTGTCTGCCAGAGCAAACTGCTCAGTTTTCTCTCAAGAGCTTTACAGCTTTCCCTGCTACAGTCGACTGTTCTAATCTGAATTGATCACATGGAGCTATTAAATGATCTCTCTCAAATCCATGTGCTGACTCTTGCCTGTGTCATCAAGATTAAACTTTTTGGAATTCCATTTGAAATTATCTCCTCTCGTTTACATCTCTGATCTTACTGTCTTTGTTTTACTACTATGTAAATGACTGACACTGGAAAATCTTGTCGCTTTTTCTTCTGGTTGTTAATGTTTTCTGACCTTTTGCCTTTGCAGGCAATGCATTTGGTTTACAGAGCTCTTGAGAAAGAGCCAGTTCCTTCACTATTACCCCCTTCTCTCATACCACCTTCCAAAAGAAAGAAGACGCCTGTCTTTCCTGGTGCAGTTCCTGTTCTCCCTGCGAGTCCTCCACCAAAAGACAGCCTCCGTTCTACCCCATCTCATGGTAGTGTCAACAGTCTGAACAGCACAGGGAGTTTGTCACCCAAGCACAGCATCAAACAAACACAGGTACAATTTTGGTTTTGTTTTTCCTCCTCCTTTTTTTTTTTCCTTTTTTTTTAAATTACAATAAACTGCAGGAAAAAGTAAAACTATTCTTTGATTTCTGCCTCATGTGAGCATTTTTCTGAAAATGTGTTCGCTGTTCCGTGATTTGGGTAGAGGGAATGAAATGAGAATGGTTAAGACTTGGAAGAACAGAAGAAGAGGAAGTGAATTTTAGTCAGAGTGACTGTGAAGTGGCACATCTTATGGGGAATTTTCCCTTTTCATAGAAAGTGAAACCATAGAAAGGTTTTATTCTTGTATCTGCTTTAATAGTGAATAAATCATTAATCTACCTTCTCAAGCTCCTGTGTCATTAGCATGAGGACTTACTATGCCTAGTTGCATCCATATTTTCAAAGAATAAACACTTTTCAGCTGATGAGTAGCTGTTTATCAGTATTTATAATTCAAATTAAAAGTATTAAACTAAAACATTAATGGGAAAAGGGGAAATCCCTATTTACCACTCAGATTTCATTGGGTGAGATGTTCAGTGTCCTGCATACTCAGTGTGTTGACAAAGACTGTTTATCTTATTTTGAAATATAAAACTTTGTTTCACAGCCATCTGTGAACTGGGTGGTACCAATGTCTGAAAAAGCGCGATACGATGAAATTTTCTTAAAAACAGACACAGACATGGATGGTTTTGTGAGTGGCCAAGAAGTAAAGGACATTTTTATGCATTCAGGTCTGTCTCAGAATCTCCTAGCACATATATGGTAAGAATTCTGCCATACTACAGTATGTGGGCTCTATGGAATACTCACTTTGCTTTTCTGGGAGGAGGGTATATCTCAGACTGTGAATTGTGATTGTTTTTTGAAGTTCTAGTACTCTAAATATTTTCTGAGAGTAACAGTTCTATTCAGTTAAATATGTCTAATAAAATACTGCTCTATGTGTGGAACTCTTTCACTAGAATAAGCAAGCTGTGATGAGGCTAAATCAAAAGAAAATTACATGTATGTGTGTGGTAGAGGAGAAATAAGCTTTTCTTGTTTATAAGTATGATCTATTTTTTTACCAGGGCTTTAGCAGACACAAGACAGATGGGAAAGCTAAGCAAAGATCAGTTTGCACTAGCAATGTATCTCATTCAACAGAAGGTCAGTAAAGGGATTGATCCTCCACAAGTGTTGTCCCCAGATATGATCCCTCCCACAGAGAGGAACACTCCCATACAGGTAGGTCACTGATTATTTGTAGATAATACTGAGCTTATGTGCTTTGAAAGTAATGGGCTTTGAGTGTAAAAATGCTGAGAAAAGTCTAGCAGGAAAAATACTCCTTTGTCATAGAGAAGGGGTTTTTTGGTTGTTGTTCTCTTTCACTTCAAGGAACTGTTAAAAGCTGTTTTAGTGGCCTGTCCCTGACTGGTCAGTACCAAATTCCTCCCATGAAAATGTACAATTATTTAATGGCTAAATGAAGAGTGATGACTTCTTAGTTTCTGGCAAATGGTGGTTGATTCATCTGTTGTAGCATGACAGTCCACAGTCCCATATCCATTCCTGTTAATACCATTTCACTGGAGCATCTCATCTTTTCTTTTTCTTTGTTCCTTTCATCAATAATATTTCTGAAACTTGAATGAATAAATACTTCTGTCATGTCAATACTTTCATCTTTTCCATAAATTATATCATATTTTCCTTTCTCTTTTGACTTCCCCTAACCAAAAAGCTTTTGAGCCTCTCACTATATTTTAATTGTTGCTGTTGCTCTGGTCCTTTTAAGGTTTTTCCTATATCCTTTTTCTATAGACTCTGTCAGGTTACTTGACCCCAGTAGGAACTGAGATCTCAGCACTAACAGAAATGCGTCGTGTGAGTAACTGTAATGTCCAAAAGAATGCAAATTCGTTCATGTACACTGCTTGTAACTTCAAAAAAGTTTTTATTTCTACACCTTCCCCTGTCTCTTTGCTCTTGTGTTCTGCGATGCTTGCTCTTGGCATGATGATAATGTCACAGTGCTGTGAAGTTACCAGTATGGGCTGTTGACCCAGGGATACCACTTCCTTCAACAATTTGAGATTCATTGGTCTGTCAAGAAGTTCTTTGATAGGGAACTTCCCATTATCTTCAGTTCATTTGATCTTTTTTTCATCTGCTGCAGTTTTAGCTGAATATAACATGACATGAACTGTGTGTTGCTGTGAACATAGCAGATTAGTTTTCAGTTCATGTGGAACAAAGAACTGTGTTGTCCTAAACAATACAGCAGCTCATTTTAACTTATTTCATAATCAAATTGGGTAACTCTTTATTATGATCCTGTACAGCATACAGGACAGGTCTCCCAGCAAATCTGTATCTAGTCTGAAGATATAAAAGTGGTATTAGAAGCTTTTGATCTATTAGCTTGAAGAATTAGTCTGGATTGTTGTTATCCAAATAAAATGCTCATCCAAAAATGAGGACTTCATTAACTTACTTAAACTGGATATTCATTTATGTTTCCACAAGAAAGGTCACATTTTACTGTGCTATCTGCTTGTGGTTTGTTGGTTGGATTGTTGGGGGGTTTTTTATATTGAATAGGGGCAAACTTGCTGTGGTTATCACAGCAATCTCAAGGAGAGCAGAGTAAGGAAACTGTACTTTCTTCTTTTTAAAATGCTGTTAAAAATGGCAGGCTTTTCTGATTTGTCGTACTAGCATTGAGTTCAGTGTTGCAGTTTTGGCTCAGTTGCAGTGATTTTTTTCAAAGAACTAGCAATCCTTTGTATAATAATGACAAGTTTACTACCAAATACTGAGATCCTTTCTTTATAATTTCTAATAACAGTTTTCTTGCCTAAAAGACAAGGGACACTTTCTGCATCTTCCCCGATCTACACTTGAAGGGCTGTAGAAATAACCTGCACCACAGGAAATTGGGTATAATGGCAGAAATTGGCATTAATTTGTGGCAGGGCTTGGGAAGACTGAATTTACAATCTAATTTCATTAAGTTCCCTGGAAGCTTTGCAATTTACTGTAGCAGAGCTGAGTTTTTGGGTTTTGAATTTTAATTCTACCGCTGCCTGCAGTTTATTCATTGGCATGGTGCATGTCTGACTGCTGTGTATTTCAATTATCCCATCTGTTCAAGGGGCAGAGAGAAAATTCTCCTGCCTCACAGGTAGAATTGTGTGGCATGCTCAGTGGTTGTTTCATAATTAATTTTGTCTCCCATAGAATTTTGCAAATGCATATAACGAGGATTGCATCACACCTTTGTCCTCAGCCTTTGTAGAGGAAGATCTGCTGGTACAACTTCACATCTTAATGGAATGTTTCATTCTTAACAGGATAGTTCAAGTTCTGTTGGATCAGGAGAATTTACAGGGGTGAAGGAACTGGATGACATCAGTCAAGAAATTGCACAGCTGCAGAGGTAATAGTTGTGGAACATTAACAGAAAAGCCTGGAGTAGGAGAACCAATTAAATATTTAGTACTGTTGTGTTTATTATTTCTGGTTTAGTCAGTTTGTCATTGCTTGTCACTGCAGTTGGTGGCAAATCTCCCACTGCTACCCTACAGTTAGTCAAGTATGTAAAGCCAGCCTGGATTCTGCCAGGTGACTTCAGAAGATTAATTATGGAAACAGTATTTTTTGAAGAATAGTTTTTATGTATCCACGTTTACTCCTTTAAAGAATATATCAGGATATGAGCTGGCATTTTTGGCTGTGTATTGTTTCCAAAATGCTATATTTTAATTGGTTTTTGTGTACATGCATGTGTTGTATTATTTAACTAATCATGAATACATGTGCTTGTTTATCTTGCAGAGAAAAATACTCACTAGAGCAGGACATTAGGGAAAAGGAAGAATCAATCAGACAGAAAACCAATGAAGTTCAGGTAAAAACTCTGACAGGTCTGCTGACCTGTCTGTGATTGATCAATTCCTGTAAGACAACAGCTAAATGTAAGTTATAAACTGTGGAATTTTCCTCAGGAACTGCAAAATGATTTAGACAGGGAGACGAGTAACTTGCAAGAGCTAGAGGCTCAGAAACAAGATGCCCAAGACCGCCTGGATGAAATGGACCAGCAGAAAGCCAAACTGAAAGATATGCTGAATGATGTAAGGCAGAAATGCCAGGAAGAAACACAGGTGGTGAGTGTGTGTTAATTCTGGACATGCTCAAGAGCTTTGTGTCTCTTGTTGAAGGAAATTCTATTTATTTAATGAATAAACTTGCTTTGTTTGTTCATTTTTAGCATAAATTTCCACATATTCCACATATTTCCACATAAATAGTGAGGTCCAAGAAAGGATTTTGCTAACCTAAGTACATTTCATAATGGTCATAAATGGGGGGTTGAACCCGAAGATCTCCAGGAGTGCCTTTCTGCATAGATTGTTATTGCTCTGTGTATATATGAAACATTTATGTGACCTAAGAGGGTAGTTGAGAAGTTGATAAATGTTTGAAGGGAAAAGGAGGCAAGTTCTGAAAACTACAAGGTAATCATTTCAGGAACACCTTTCAGTTACCTTTATAATTTGTGTGGTTTTTCTGTCAATTAAAATCATAATATATCTTGGTTTTACTGAATATCCTATGGGCTTTTATTAAAGATTTTGTTTAATGTAATAAGGAGAGTGCAGTTCTTCGTATTAAGTTCTTGTTGTCTTCCTTAGCAGTCAATAGGTTGCTTTACAACTTTTTATTACTTATTATAAATTTAGAATTTAGTAAGTTACATCTATTTCAAATTGCACGCTGATTTTTGTAACGTTTTGTTTCAGATTTCATCACTAAAAATGCAGATTCAATCTCAGGAATCAGATTTAAAATCGCAGGAAGATGACCTTAATAGAGCAAAAGCAGAGCTGAATCGCCTCCAGCAGGAAGAGACTCAGCTGGAGCAGAGTATCCAGGCTGGAAAAGTGCAGCTTGAAACAATAATCAAATCTTTAAAATCCACACAGGAAGAAATAAACCAGGTATTCACCATAGATAAACAACTTCCTTTTTGCTTCTTGAAGTGCTGAGAGTTGAACATCAACTAGAAAGATTATATTTAAAAATACTGGTTCATGAAATAAGCCCTTTTGACTGGTGCTTAGTTTAGTGGAACTAACTTAGGAGGTTAGTTCCCAGTCTGAGCTGGGAAAAGTTCGATTCTGATGAGGGGAAAATGCAACTGTCTTGCAGCCACGTGTAATAAGAATGTGAGAATTAAAGTGTCATTGAATGCATAACATGCTAAAGCATTTTTCACTGCTTAGGCAAGAAGTAAACTTTCTCAACTTCAAGAGAGTCATCAAGAAGTCAATAAGAGTATAGAGGAATATAATGAAGCTCTCAATGGGATTCACGGTGGCAGTCTGACGAATTTAGCAGACATAAGCGAAGGCCTTGGGCAGACAGAAAGAAGCAATTACGGAGCTATGGTAAAAAAAATTACTGTTTAATGTATTTTACAATAATTAGGTTTGTGACTTGCACCTAATCTGTGTTGGAGGCAGTGTAAGTGGGCAGTTGTTATTAGATATTTCTTATGTTAGAGTTGAATGCCTTTGATTGTCAGCAGGGCTCTGTGGCACTTCTGCTGAGAAGCCACTTACTCAGAAGGTTCTTTAGGAAGTAGTTTTTAAGATCATTAAACAGGAACCCAGATACTGTACAACTTCTGCTAAATGGGTAACTGAGCATTTTAGTCATGGTAAGTCGCTGTAATTTTTCTCCTCTTAATTTTTAGGATGATCCATTTAAGAATAAAGCTTTGATGTTTACCAATAATACACAAGAATTGCATACAGACCCATTCCAGTCAGAAGATCCTTTCAAATCTGATCCATTTAAGGGAGCAGATCCTTTCAAAGGCAGTAAGTGACCAATGGCTTACCTGAGACCTGGAAGACCAATTGTTGAGTAAATGATATTTTCTCAAACTTTTATCATCTTGCTAAATAGTGGATAAAACAAATGATTTTTCTATTCTGCATAGGTGACCCCTTCCAGCATGATCCTTTTGCAGAACAGCCACCTGCTCCAGCAGGTAATAGCTCTTTTGAAGACAGGATAGATGTGATAGAAACAATTTGTAGCAAAACAAAGATTTCCAAGGTTTCCCTGGCTTCAGATTTTTTATTTGCATGTGGGAATTTAGAAACCCGACAGGGTGTGCATTTGGGATCAATATGTTGATAAATGCATGTAACTCTTTATTAACTCCATAACCTTAACACAAACATGTGCTGTTCAACCTTAGTAAATACCCTGTTCAGAGAGGTATCTGCAAGTTTATCAGATTTACCAAATCATTGTGTGTTTTTAGAAGAAAAAAGACATCAGTGAGTATGAGGTCAAATATAGAATAGTTAATTAAGGACACCCTGAGTGCTACAACCTATTTACCTGTTAACAATCCCTCCAGATCCATTTGGAGGTGATCCGTTTAAGGAAAGTGACCCATTTCGTAGTTCTGCGCCTGAAGATTTCTTCAAGAAACAGGTGAAGAGTGACCCATTTACCTCAGATCCATTCACAAAACCACCCACTTTACCCTCAAAGGTCAGTAATTTTCAAATCTACATATAATAGATTTATTTGCTATTGACAAGTTTATTGTCTGAAAGCTAAAAGGAACTAAATATCACTAAATACTTTTCTTCAAACTGATGAAATATGATTAATTTTATTCTTAAAATTAACTATGGATCATTACCTGTTTGGATCATCAGCAGTTTGTTCTTTCCAGTTCCATGTTAATGATGTATATTCACCATGAAGATGCAGTTAGGTGGATTTTTTTTTTCCTCTGTTGGGAATTTCAACCCATCAGCACCCACTCATTCCCACCACCTCCTCCATCCCGTCAGTGTTTCTGTTTGTGCAGTCACATAGTGAATCGAATCGAGGAACTGATCTGGCTAAAGGATTACTGAGCCAGCAGCAGACAATAGAGCCAACACAGTGGAAGGACTGCACAGAACATGTTTGTCAAATGTAGTCACAGCTCTTAAGCTGTCCTTACGTGTATGAGTGTGGTTGGTTTCAGTGGGGGTATGGATTTTTTGCTTTGTTTTTTAATTAATCCTTTCCCTCAGCCTTCCAGCATTCATTGACTATTGCCACCCAAGTGTTAAACAGTGTTCCAGTATCAGTGGGAGTTTAATTTGTCTTGCAATGTAGGCTTTGTACTTGGGTACCAGCAGACTTTTCAAACTGAAGAGCAACTGTAAACACCATCTGTTTAAAAAGAAGCGATGTACAGGCTCTCTGGATTAATAATAATAATAATAATAATAATAATAATAATAATAATAATAATAATGTAAATACTTGACCTGAATATTTAATCTCTGTTGCTTAAAGACTGAACACTTCTGGGTGTAGTTTCTTATTTTGCCCTGGTAACTAATGTTGCTTGTATTTCAGTGTGATACGCTTTTCACTTGGTTGTGTTTCACTTGTAGGTACTTGGTGTTTTATTCAATAGCACTAATAATGCAAATTTCTTATAATCAGTCAGTGTTATCCTACTATATGTCCACTGAACAGAGTGGTCTGAAATTGGAAATTATTTGTTTTAAAGCAAGAGATTTTGATATGCATAAAAAAACAAGCACACAGTACAGCAGAACAATAATTATGTATATCTGTTCTTGTTTAGCCTGACCCTTTTGAAAGCAGTGACCCTTTTACATCTTCCAGTATCTCTTCAAAAGGTCCAGGTAAGAAGAAAAAATGTTTCTCATGCAGATGGATAAGGAGGTGTCTCTTTATGAGATAAGAATCAAATGTAAAACTTGAGAATAAAGAAAGTGTCTTCTGAACTGTTGGCAAATGTCATTGTGGTCCTATTATGAATTGTAAAGATTAAGTCTCCATGTACACTATAAACTTCACCTTTTTCTTTTTTCTTTTTTTTTCCCCCTCTAAATAACTGATAAAAAAACCTGTTGTTTTATGGAACTCTTAATGTCTCATGCCAGGTGAAAATGCAAGTGTTTTTTAATCACCTGCTTAGTTCTGTGCTTCATTGGCACCAAGCAGTCTTCATAATTATTAATAAAGTATTATTTTAAATAACTTTTTCTGTATCTGTTTCAGATCCGTTTGGAACACTGGATCCATTTGGAAGTGGTGCTTTCAGTAGTGGTGAGGGATTTGCAGACTTCAGTCAGATGTCAAAGGTAAAGGTTACAAGGAAAGCAACTGTCCTTTTAAAAATGTGTGTTCAGATGTGGCTCTTCTCAGGGTGTGAGGTGATTGTCACTTTTCAGCTGACAACTCACTTTGTTAATTTTTTTTCCGATCAGCCTCACCAGTTACTGAGCAAAGCATTTTCCATCCATCTCAGATATCACAGTCTTACCAAGATGAGTAGATTCAGCAGGGGTAGATCAACTTTTCACATACATTCTTCAAATACCAGAGGAGCAAAAGAAATAACTTCTAGTTTTTACTTGTAAGAAAACGTGGTTATTCCAGATATTAATATATTTCAGCGTCCAGCCTTCCTCTGAGTGCTGTAACCTGCTTCTGGGATACTTCATCTCTCGTATCCTGACTTGTTCTTAAACTTCTCCATGAGTACAGGGAACCAGAGGAAGGTGGAAAACGTGGTGTGCTGATATTTCATAGCTCTTAACAGCACTGCTGTTGCCTTGGTATAAACTGAGCACATAGAGTATTTCAGATAGAAGTGGGTCCTTCCCTCCTGGTCTGGATCAGTCTGCTGGTACCTTTCAGAGGTGGAGTTTGGAATGACATCAGTTTCCCAACTTTTTTTACACTTAGTTCCACAATAACTCTTGACCATTGTAGAGTAAATGTTAACTAGAAAATAGATTATTAGATCACTTTGACTAATTAAACTTCTATTTTTTATTACCGGTTTTTGGGGGGGTTTAGCTCTCCACTAGGTGGCAACAGTCTTCACAAATACTGATGTGTTTGGCTTGAGTCAGAAGTTTTAGCAAAGGTCCAACTGCAAGCTTTAGCTTTGCCTACAAAATTCCTCTTTCTTGATTTCAAGATGATAAATTCCCCTGCAGGACACAATTTTTGTGCCTTTTTTTAATCAATAGGAGATTTCTTCTCAAGTTCCAGCTTAATATAGGAAACATTAAAAAATACAGGTTTGAAATTTTCCCTGAGCTTTTACAAAAAAGACAAATATCTGTGTGTAATTTGAGAAAAGCTTGGAAAAAAGCTGTCCATTCTGCTATCTCCATGTTTGTCCAGTTTCTGTCATGGTTCTGTTTATCAGAGTGGAGGCCAGACTGCAGTATGACTCTTCATTGCCAAATGGTATAAAGTAGAGTTTTACTTCCTTTTATTTTTCTCATCAGGTTTTTACTAGGACTAAAGGTTCTAGCAGTACTTAAGTGATTAAGAGCTCATGTACTTTTGAATGTTGATGAAATCCTAGCACCTCTGTCGGTGGTGTTAGCTTCTGACACCACTGACATAATTCTGTAAGTGTGTCCTCATTTTCTGAAGGTAATGCTTTTACTTGAGTTAACTTGTAGCTTTCATGAAACAGCAGGTTTTCTACAGTGTGCTTACATTCTTTTTCTTTTCTCTTTTCTCATGTAGTCAGTAGCTTCAGACCCCTTCGCCTCCTCTTTTGGAGGGGTGGGATTCTCAGATGACCCTTTCAAAAGCAAATCAGACACACCTGCGTTACCACCGAAGAAAAATGTCCCTCCACGGCCCAAGCCACCCAGTGGTAAGGAAGTTTGCTTTTTCTAGTAGCCAGTTCCACTAGTTTTGTATTTATTATTGGACTTAAGGACAAGCTGATGGTCTTCTATCTCATTATCTTGTATTTCAACCATGGAGGAAGGTGTGAGCTGATCAGTACACTGGCAGAAATTGTCAGTAAACCAGACAGGAACTTGTCAGACTGGAAAACAGATGATTAGGGAGTGGTATGACACATCTGTAACATCACTTGTGGCAGGGAAAAATGGGGGGAAAAAATTTCTGTCTTTGCCAAGCAGGCAACAAATGAGATCAGTAAATGTCACTTTCAAAATAAACAGAGGTTTGTTTTTATACAATACTTTAAATTTAGGTTGGTTTTTTTTTTGGCAGAGAATATGATGAATACAAAAAAGTTTAAATTAGCTTAAAAAAGAACTAGATAATTCTTAGAAGAAAAGTTCAACAGGAGCAATAGGGTCTACCAAAAGCCAGAGTATTATTTCTGGCTCCTGTGTTGCTGAATGTCTGCAGGGTAGTCTGAAGTGGGGCTGTATCTTTACCTTGTTTTGATGTTCTTCCTGAGGCATCTGCCACGAGATACTAAGAAGGACAGGGTATGGGGCTAGATAGACCTGTCCTGATCTGTCTGGGTATGATCATTCTTGCATTCAGACACTGCTGCATTAATTACATATAAAACACTTTCTGAATAAATGGCTTATTCCTGCTGCAAGTCCATTATGTGTGGTAATTCTTGGACATGTATGAATCTCCTGAATTGAAAATAAGATCTCTTTTAATGGAGATTCAACCTCTACTTGTTTGACCTCCCTGGAGTTGATTGCCAAAATACTCAGATACCAGTGAAACTGTTTGAAGAACTGAAGCCACTCAGAGCTGTTAGTTTCAAGTCTTCTTCTAACAACAGTGGTACAGTTCAGTTAATGCCAGCAGTGAACTTGCAGTTGGCAAAAATAAAAAAAAAAGAGATAGATTCTGATTATGAACAGGTACATAATTTTGCACCAAACCTGTGGTCAACATCTAGCATTCTCATATATCTGACAGTGTTAGGAAGCATAATACAAAGAAAACAGATCCATTATTAATGTCTCCCTGTCTAAATATGTGGATTGTCTACCTTTCTGTTCTTGCATGTTGGAGCAAAGCCTGCACCCTGCACCCATCCTGTTTATAAAAGCTATTGTTGATCTGGCTGGTTTTGCAAACCAGTTATGCTAGAACTAGCTCTTTGGATGATGTGAAAAGTGCTTTCTATTACCAGGCTATCCTGAAGATCTCATTATCCAATAGACTGATCCAAGGTTTGGTGAATATTGTTTACTACAGTAGATTTAAACAGGCCATTGCAGCAGCATTAGTTTGTTCCTGTTACTGTGTTTTTATTGCTCAAGAGATGATGATGCACACTAAAACCCTGAAATCAAATTATGAGGTTTTGTGTAGGTGAGTTGATGAAAATTTGTCAGGAAGTGCTCTAGGATTATGGCAAAGTTCTTGAAGCAGTCTGTTCCGTGCTCGCTCTGGGTAAATATTTTCTACTGTTGAGGTAGTAGAGAGCCTTTAGTGATTAAAAAAACCCCATACATGTAATGTTGACAAATATCAACTAACAGGACACAAATTAATAGAAGCAGAAATATAAAAGCTGGAGATAATCTTATTTGCCATTGTGAGTGATGTTATTTTTCTTTCTTTATTTGGTTTTCAAGGAAGGTATGTAAGTGGCCATCTTCTTCTTTTTCAGAAATGTCTGCATAAAATAATTTGATGTTTAAAGGGCCTATATAAAATTGAATGAGTCAAACAAATACTAAATATACCTATATTATCTCTTTCATGTGGTTTCTTTCTATTTCTTGTTCGAAACATGATTATTCCTAGGAAATACAGTGTAATAGTAGCAGCAAAGATGAGGAATACATGCCATAGGGTTGGCTCACCTACATGGGTTTTTTGGATTTGTGTCTTTTCATTCCCTCTTTTGTACATATTGAGGAATTTTGGAGAACATGTAGCTTTAATAATTTGTTCTGAATTTAGATGGGTGCACTCAGCCTTTAATAAATCTTTTAAAAAAAATTTTGTTTAAATGTGTACTTTCCCCTCTTCTTGGGAGACACAGTGTTTATAAGGTTCTGCTGCTCTGCCAAAAGCAAATGTTGTTGTGATAAAATAGACTAAGGAGGAAACAAAGCAGGGGTTTTTTTAAAGCAAATGAGCCTCATGTGCTTATGCAGTTATACTCCTCCCTTCCTTCCACAACTAAGGCAATCTTCAGTGGTTACTTAGAGCATGAGAAATTATATAGTAATGCACTGCGATTCTAGCAAGAGATACAGGCGCCCAAGGGTGCGTTAGAAATGGGAACGCTGCTCAGAAAACAAACAACAGACAAGAAACTTCCGTTGTTTCTTACCTTTCTCATTGGTCTGTTTGGTTAAAAAACAAGCAGATGATAAAGATCTTGCTGAAGGATGGATAAATGTTGGTTATTACCAGAAAAATATGTAGTTTGCCTTTCTGTTCCCAATTCTTCCTCTTTTTAGTAAAACTTCTTTCTGTGGGAGAGGATTTTTAACATTGACAGGTACTTGTATGGCTTGCTTGTGTTTTGTTAGGCACAGTGAAGATCTAATATAGAGCTTTCCTTGTCCTCAACATTCTCCAGTCGAGTAGAAAATACTAACAAAGATTTTTGCAGAGCATTGAAAGCTCTCTGATTTCCCAAGTAGTTGCTGATAGGGGAAGCCAGCGGAGTCTAGCTGGGATTGTTCCTGATTCAGTGCTTTGCAAGGTTTTTTAGGAGTTATGTGACATGCAAAGTGTTGTCCAGTTGATCCATTGAGCTGTTGCAGGATGTCCTGGATGATCAGGATGTGGCTGCAGTGTGCCACAGTTCCCCTTCTTGCCCACGTGTCTACGTTTTGTCCAGGTGAGTGAGGAGTTGTGCATCAAGTCTGTTGTTGTCACAAAGACAAAGGCAGAGCAAACCCTTGGAAGTGAACACAGGGCCAGGGAAACACTTCAGGCATAACCTCTGTTTACCATGGAGTGAAGGTCAGATCCACAGGCCTTCAGATGTTCCTGGAAAAACCTGTAAAAGGACCGTGGAGTTCAGATTAGCTGCTCTGCTATAAGGACTCTGGACACAGTCTTCACACCATGCTTAAGGGAACTTCTCTGCTCCTGCCAGCTTGGTCAGTGGCAGGACTGCAGTGGGTAATCATTGTCTGGCCTTACAAATCCTGACCTGTTTGCTGGCTGCCTGTAATGTGAAGATTGGTTGATGGTTTGGTTTATTTTTACTTTTTTAGTTGGTGGGTTTTTTAAGGCTTGGACCTTGAGCAGCAGCTATGATCTGCTGAGTGTATGAGCAGATATTTCAGTTCACAGCTGCCTGTGGTTGTTACTATCTGGCAAGGACAGGCAAACACTTACTGTGTGGCGTGGATTAGACACCCTGGAGATCCATATCTTTCCCTTCTCGAAAACTAAGGTTAAAAGAGGGGTTGGCAGTCTTGAGATTATTTCCTTAAAGCTGTATCTGAGGCTGAATCTCAGGCTTACACTTGTTCTGTTCTTCATAAATCATTTTCCCTCTTTCTCACTCTCTTTCTGAACCAGAGTTTTCCAAGGCCTCTTAGATGTTACTCAGTCTTAAACTGACCCTTGCTTGGTCCAAGAAAAATCTCGTGTTTGCTTTTCTGATGAAATGCTCTATTGTGTTTTTTTAGCATAGCTATTTAAAGTGCAGAATCTTTAAGGCTAATTGGAGGAAGGGTAATAAATCAGTGAATAAAAATAGAGTGACAAGGAAAAGGTGTGTTAGAAGCAGCAAACCTGGATACCAGTGTGCATCAGAGCTCCAGCATATCTTCTGTTATGTGCAAAGATTTGGAAAATCACTATCTCTGGCCCTTAACCTGGTTTAAGATTCTCTTTTTAGGCTGAGGAAGATCAGCTAAGAAAAAGCTCTTCAGCTCTTCTGACTAGACTGTTCTAATGAAAATCCCCAAGGGACTATGTGCATGTTCTTTCTCTTCAGGAATGCACTCCTAGTCCATGAAATTCCTGATGGACATTGTTTCATACAGCTCCCCTGGGACTTGGCTGAAGTAATTTGATGTTCACCAGGTGGTACTGGAGAACTTGGAAGGTTTCTTTAGAGAGAAGTGGAAAGTTTTCTATGTTTATTGATGCTGTATCTTGAATAATGCTCAAAACATACAAAAAAATTATCCGGATATAAACAGGCTTGTACTTTGCATAAAGGGCTATGATAAATGGAAACCAAGACAATATTAATTACTTACATTAACAAAAATAATAGTAGTGTATATTGACATACTTAAGCAAAGGTGCCCTGTGACCTGAATCTAAATTCCAGTGCAAATTACTTTCACAAGCTGTCCTAAAACATGGGTAAGTGTTATAGATTTATAAGTACATTTGATTTTCTGTCATAGAAGATTACTGTCACTTTATATTTCTTACACCAGCTCTTGGGTTTTGTAGGACTTGTGTGTAATTGAGAATAAAAAAGTCTGACACTGAAACCTGTCAGTTAAAATGGTTTTTGTAGGTTCTCACAGATTCACAATTATGTTTTCTGCCGTGAGGTGCAGATGGAAATCAGCCGGAGTTCACCGCTAACTAGTTTCTAGGTAAAAGTTGTTGATTACAAAAAGAGAGAAACAGATTTTTTATCTTTTTTTCTTTTTCTTTTTTTTTTAAAGTACAGGAAGTTGCTGTGTGGGTGTCAGTGATTGGGTTATAAGTAAAATTCAATGCTCTAGTGCTTTGATCGTGGGACCTACTGCTTCTGCCCCACCCTTACCACTTCCTTTCAGTGCAGCACCATGCATTCCACATTGCGGTTATAACAGCACTGTTAACCAGTGATATTAGTGGAAGAACCTTCACCACTAACCAGTGTGTAACCTTCAACCTCTGCTAAATTTTTATTGCTTGCTTATAGTGGTTTTGACCTTTTTAACCTTGAAAGAATATAAAAGTCCTAAAAACGCGGGAAGAAAATGTACTTTCCAATTTCAACAGGCTTTCTTCTTGCAATGATTATTTAATAAAAACCACTATTTTTATCACTCTAGCTTTTTTTAGCCTGTATAAATGTTTTATAATTGATATTAAATATATTGTATATTAGTGACTAAAAAAGGTGATGGATATTGTATAATAGTGAACATCTTCAGTGCTAGTGTACTTTTTAAAAATTAGTTTTCCTTTGGGATGCCAATACATAAATAACAGAAAATTACCATGTAACTTGGAATTCAAAGGGAATTCATCCCAGGTAAGGAAGAAATTAGTGGATTTATTTAGCTGCTATTTGAAATACAGGTATTAAAATAAATTACATTGGGAAATTATTATTCCAGACTGCACACACTGAGTTTAACAAAGAACTTTGGCTTTGTTTTTTGGTCAGTTTATTCTTTATAGCTCTGAGCTGAATTTATAAATTGGCATTTCAGAGGTTAGTGGTTAACACCTCTGTCTTTGAGTTAAGGACTTCGATTCCGTTCTCACATTGTTTTTTGTAACTGCTAGTGGTTTTGAAATATCAAAATATTGGAAAAAGTCTTGAGTAAACAGAACGGGGACTAACCAGCCTGCCCCTGAGTTGGGAGGTATGGTTCTAATCCCTCAGAGGTGTTTGGCTTGTGTGGAGCCCCAGAAGACCTCAGTGTGAGCACAAAGGCTTGCACAGAATTTGAGTGACTAGAAATTATTACCAAATAAGAGTAAAGTGTTATGGGTAATAAATTTCACCAAGTAAGGTGTTGGGGTTCAGTATTTTTACCAAATCACAAATTGCAAAACTGCTAGATGTATTTTGCTGCCCCACCAATGGAGTCGGAAAAGGCCCCAGCTGACTTCAGCAAAATCTGACTGATCAAGTCCTATTTTTTTCATCTTGCCAGTTGGCAGATAAAGAGAAATGATAACTGAACCTGTTGATGGCTTAAAAAAGAAAAGAGGTTAGGGCTAAGATCTTCAAGATCTTAATATTTTATTGAACTAATCTGAGAACTCGCCTAGCTGTGATGTACATTGTAATCCATCATCTACCAAAATTATAATTCCCTATTTTTAGGTGAGGATGCTTTGCCCTTTCCTTACAAGTGTGGCTGCTGGAAAAGGTTGTTGTCAGCCCCAAAGAAACTAGAAATGTAAGAAAAATTAACAGCCAACTCACAGAGCAGCTTTCCATTCTGTTCATACGATGCATGGACCTTGGGGGATAAATTTAAGATCCATTTGCCCATTGAGTGCTCCTGGTTAAGAATGTATACTGAAAAAAAAATGTTCTGAAAGCAAATTGACTTCAGAGCTTTAGTGAGTGGGTACCCAGATGTGGTACACACACATATTCCAGGCTTTCTCGGCCAGGATTGTCTAGCCAGAAGCTTTTGAGCTAGATTCACTCTGTGGGATGTTTTTTGCACCCCTTGAATCATTGGAGATGCCTCTTACTAGTGCTGAGCACGATCAGATGCTCACTGCTGCCAGCCAGCACTGTGCTTGCACAGATCAGAGGGGTAATGCAAGCAGCTCGCAGAAGGGCGATGTTTGTACAGCCTGCTGTCTTCCTCTGTATTTGGTGCTTCCTCCTCCTTTATGTCAACGATAAAGATAGTTCTTTTTCATAGGTGTCACTTCTCTAAATGTAAGGCATTTTATGGTTTGACTGTTTTTACGATTTTAGACTTATTTTTCACCTGTAAAGCAGTACAGGAGCACTGTCAGTTCACACTGACCTCACACTGACAGTTGTCAGGAAAAAGGAGCACAGATCTCTGCTACGTGGAGTGATTATATTGGACATATAAATCACTCAGCAGAGTTTGTGTGCCTGTGCTGGTTTCAGTGTCCTGATTAGATTAAAATTAAGATTTCACACTTTGCTCAGTATCTCACTTAAAAATCGTGCAACCCAAAGCCTGATTGCTTTGTTGTGTGCATTTACTGATTTCATGCCTTGAAAGCAAATGATGTCTTATGAATACTTGGTGTTGAAACACATCGTGGTTTTGTGGCCATTCTTTTTGACCTGCACCATGTACAATGTCTCCAGGATAGGAACTTGCACAGAAACTTGTTGCATGTATTCAGTGAGATAATTTTAAGAAGAAAGAAGCCATATTAGGTATCATAGATATAATCAGGAGTTAGGAACAGAAGAAAGAACTGTATTAAGCAAGCAGAAAAAAATTTAAAATAATTCCCTTGCATTTATTTGCATGGGCATATTCAAGTTGTGGGGATAATCATTTGGTCTAGAGGAGATTGGAGCTCTGTTCTTTCTTCATTGGGTGATCACGGGAGTACAGGAGTGTTCTGTTTATTTCTGAGTGATACCACACACCTGTTTCCTTAGAGCTTCTTGAGTACCCAAGATTATTCACCAGTAGCACACTACCTGTTTATCTTTATTTTTTTTTTTCCCTCATCTGCAGCCAAGAGTGAAAAATTCAGCCTCAAAGTTTGACTGACAGGAAAGTTCTTTTAGTTATTTTTCATGCCTTTACAAGACCTGGCAGTTGCATGAGAGCTCTGCATCCCTTGTTGTTAGGATAAATGACTCATGGGTGGAGCACCTGCCCAGCCACAAACTAAAAATTCCATTCACGCTTTGATTCTGTTGTTTGTGCTGATCTCTCACAGTGAAGATATTTCAGTACTGACTGCTGAGAGAGGTTGTTCAGAGTCTGTTTCAGAACAGGTCGTGAGCCTGAATGTCTAACGATTTCTCTGCCGCCGTTTCCAGTTCTCAGAACGCTTCTCTGAAGCGAAGGCTTTCAGAGTTACAGGCTGGCTCACGGTGCCAATTTTGCAAATTTTAAGCAAAAACAGTGTCGAGGTCTTTTTGCATAGGAAAAATTCTTCCTTCTGTAGCTAAAAATATGTATTGTGATTTTGTGCAAAGAACTTTGTCACCAAACAGTTGAGTTTGAATTGCAGTGCAGAAAAAGCCCCTGTTGAGAACAAATACCTCTTGAGTATTTTGTTGAAAAATTGTTTTAATTTAACTAACCTTCAAGCATAGTTTGAAAACTAGTCATAATTCTTCTATAAATGTCTGAAGTTCCCAGCTTATGTAAGTTTTATTCTGCATCAGTAGAGGAGCTGGATAATTTAACAGCATGGTGAAAAACGTGCTGAGTAAGTTAGGAATGATCCATAAATTTGGTAAAGTGCCAAGAGAACGAGGTGCTGGGAGGCACCTTAGGTACTGCACAGTCTCCGAGGTTTTCTAGAGTAACATTTCCTCTGGCATATGAGAGATGTGAGAGGTAGGAACCCTGGCATTATGTGTTCAAACATAATCACAGGTATGGGCTTAACTCACACTATCACTACTTATCCTGTGCAACACGACTCTGCCTTCTTAAAGCATGTTTTTCACTTCAGAAAGTTTCCTGGAAAGGAGTACTTGTTTAGTGAAAGTTTAAAGTTGTGTCATCTCAGCTCTGCCCTGTTTGCCTGTGAACATGCATGATCCAGTCTTCAAGCATATTAAAACATGCTGTTCTCATAGTTTAGTAAGATGCTGTTCTAAGCAGAAAGGACCATTGTTGAAACATAGAATATAGAGAAAACTAAATATTTTACTTCATTGTTTCATTGTCAATATCTTGTAATTCAGTAAGACAAACTCTGTAATTGCATCCTACCAGTGAGATTATATTTGCCTTGAACTATAGATCTCAAACCCCTGAAGTTTGCTGTGGGGTATGAAATTAGATAAACCCTTCGTATGGGTGGAGTTCACTGTAAGTTAACAGCATTTGCTGTGGTAAACCATTTTGTTCATCATCTCTTTTTGCTGAAGTGAGTCCTCGGTGTGGTTTGGGTGCACCACTTGGGTAACTGCTGAAACTGCTGTGGTTTCAGAACAGGACCTGTTTTGCTTTTTTCTGAACTTTTTTCCCCTGAAACTATTAGCAAAAAAATCAAATAAGTTAGGGTTACAACTGTTTGCCTGCACTTTCGTGCTGCCCATACCTCAAAACGACGAGCAGTATCATGTAAAAACGTAACATTTTCCAGTGAATATGAGATTAATGCAATCTCAGTAACTACTAAGTATATTTTGCAATATTACAGTTTTACCAGTGTACTTCAGTTGGTGACTTTTTACTGTGGTTTGGGTATTTTTGCTTTACGTTATAGAAATACTGTACCCACATTATTAACATACTAAACAGGAGAATACAGAAATCTTCATATAGTTACTGCCCTGGGAGATTCACACTTCATGTGAGCCAACAAGGATAGCAGAAAGATAATTCTGGTGTCGTTATTACTAATTTGTGGCCAAAAAATGAGTCAATTTGAACATCTAACTGAACCAAACAAACTTCTGCCAGGCCTCAAAACCATGTTTGCAGAGCGTGGCAGGATAGAACAAACTATAAGCAATGTACACAGTGGAGTGAAAGAGGGCTCGTTGGGGCCTGGCAGGAGTGCATGTTCAGCATGGGCACTGCCCTTAAAATTGCTCTGCAAAAAATAGAACTGAGTTTATAAGGATTTCCCTCTTTCACCTTTTCTTCAAAATAACAAAATTAAAGCCCTCCTGTGTTCTTTAACATACAGAAAACTGAAGAAAATGGCACTCAGGACATAACATGAAAATTTTCAATATTATTAGCAGTAACTCTAGTATTCACAGTGACATTTCCTCTACAGCAAAGTTATTCTTTGTGATCTGTTGTGAAGATGAAGCACGAGAAACCCCGATGCTCTTTGTGTATGTTCTGAAACCACTGGGGGATTCGTGCAAAAACATTAAACAGGCCACCTAGAAAAAAACAAGTTTACTGAGCAAATGCGTTGCAAACCCCGCGTTTGTATTAACAGTCACCAATTCCACAAAGTGGTTTCAGCAGCAGAACTTTTAACCTAAGAAGAGGGCAGCTTAAAATGGGTCATTTTTGCCTCTATTGGTCACAAATGGTTTGGGGCAATATAGGGTGAAGGATATTAGGGGGAATTTTCTTGCTGGTAACTGGTAATAGAGGAAGGAAGGGAAAAAATGCAGAGGGCTCTTGTTTTGCCTTGACCTGAAATTAGGTATGCAGATACTTTAATTCTGTTTGTAATTTCAAATAAATTGCTCTTTTATCTGGAGAATTACATACCAAATGCTGAGTTACTCATCTCTTACCAGGTTTGCTTAGTCCCCTACCACTGCATAGCTGTGACTGAGGGTGACATCTCCTAAAGGCCATGGTGATGATCAGGATGTAAATGCAGCAGAGAGAACAAAACGTGGCCTCTGTTGTTGGACTGGGGTGAAGGAGGGTCCATGCTTGTGGGGAGAGCAAATGCTGCTGGTATTTCCTGTGTATTTTGTCACTTCCTTCCATGAAGGACAAGTCACTGGTCTGATCTGGCTGGCTTTAGAAGTCCCACATGTGGTTGCTAACACGGGTATCCATATATCTTTGCCACATCTGTTAACCAGGATGGAGCATGTACTGAACCATGATAAATAGCACTGGAGTGAACTTTAAGAGATCTCACTTATGCTCCAGTTTCAAGACAGCTAAGCTAGGGGGATTTCTAGAAGCCATTTCTCAGGCCTCATGGACGTGAAGGTGGAGCACAATAAGTTTCCTAGGCAGTCTTGAGTATTAGTGAGTTCTGGAGCCCCCAACAGAAGAAAGACATGAACCTGTTAGAATGTGTCATACTTGTCAGATTCTGACCAAATGTCTTTATATTGGGTTTTATAATTTAAAATCTTGATGGTATTAATATTGCAGTATATGTAAGTAAGACAATAAATCAGTAGATAAAACAACTGTTTGAGATTACTTGCATTGAGAATTTTGTTAATGATTCCATTAATGATTTCATTTGCACTGGTGATTTTATTCATAAATGAGTACCATGATATTTAGTGACATTTTAAACCGCTCCAGGAAGAATGGATGATGCTAAAGTGTGTCAGCACAGTTTCCTATTTGCATTGTCCATGGTAAGTAACTTCTCTTTTTCTCCTTTTGTTTTTGTTTTTTTCCTAAACTTTCCAGGTAAAAGTACTCCTGTAAGCCACCTTGGGTCTTCAGATTTTCCCAAGCCCCATGATCCATTCCAGCCATTTGGGGCTGACAGCAGTGACCCGTTTCAAAGTAAAAAGGGGTTTGGGGACCCATTTAGTGGAAAAGATCCATTTGCTCCCTCCTCTTCAAGTAAAACTTCTAAAGACTCTTCCTTGGGGTTTGCAGACTTCAGCTCTGTAAGTTAAGTTCATTGTCTCTGAGCAAACCACTTTCTGCTCTGCTTGCAGCAATCTATTGGGTTTTTGTTTTAACTGCAAACCTACTGTTCACTGGCTTCTGTCTCTTAGTACCTTCATGCTGTCCTCATTGTTTTTGTATTAATATTTCTGTAATAAAAAGGCATTATTTCAATAAAAAAAAAGAAGTTTCATACTAAATTTTCAAGGGTTTACATGCATTTAAATTATTTTAGTACAGTGTGCCTTTGCTCACAAATTCTTTGTAGCACAATCTGTGTATTGTTTTTGTTGCATGGAGGCTATTTTGTAAACTGATTTTTGGAGCCAATGATGTAAAGATTCAAAAAAGCAATTGTTGAAAACATTTATATAACAATTCCACCATATCCTGAGAAGCAAATCCTTGAAGGAAAAGATTCCATAAAGTATTTGTAATTGTTTGTGAAAAGGTTCTGACGATCCTGCCACGATGTTTGCTGTATTCGATGGAACGTGGTCATCAAGGTACATGCACGAGACAGAGATTGAAAATCTGGCTGTTGAATTCTGTTCCAGTTACTGATATTGTAGAAAAGCCCCTGTTAGACAAAGAAAACAAAAACGTTTTGTAGAACCAATATAGAAACATCCACACTGCTCTCCAAAAGACTGAAGGTTTGAAGGCAAAGCCAAGTACCCGTCCTTAAAAACTCCCGGGGTTTCTGAAGCCTGGCTTTGTTTGTAGTGCTGGCAGCTCCGTTACTGAACTGGAAATCACTGTAAATGGAGTAGTGCTGTGGTTCTTATTGCTTCCATGAGTAGATAGAAATCTGTTCCATCCACAGCCTCAGGCTTCCTCCTCCTTTCATGTGTTTTTGTTCTGTCACGTTGCCATGCAGTAAAATTGCCAACTTAATCTGTTACTGAACTCTGACGGACACAGTTCAGTGTCCAACAAGCAGAGATCTTTAAGCCGAATCTTTCAGGTTATTTTTAATGTTTGTTTGGGTTTTTTCCCCCCTAGTTATGAGTTAACAGTGAATGTGTATCACTTTCCTATTTGATATTGTTAGTTGAGGTCACCTGTGCATACTGTTAGCTGGCCTCAGTGCTTTAATTTATATATGATACTGAAGACGTCCAAGTTCAAGATCCTGTGTATGCTTTACCACAGTTAGTACTGGCCTGTTGGATTTGCACAGTTAAATTCTGTGATTGTATACAAAATGGTGACATTCTTAATAAAAATAAGACGCAAAACTTGCTTTATCTGAAATTTCTTGAACAACATCTAATTGCTTCCTTCAATGAAAGACAAATAATGGGATGGAACGACTGTTACCCAGCTATTGTTGTCTTTACAGAGTGCATTGCTTAAGGGAAAAGTGGTTTACACTGAGTGCTTGTATCAAATGATTAATCAAAATCTGGTTCCCATCCCAGTGGGTGCTCTAGTGTTAACTTTGCTGTGCCATCAGGTTTTCAGGAGATGAGATTAACTTTAGAAGATAAGGGAAAAGTAGGAAAAATGAAAATCTTGAGCAGTAGCCACTTGTAATTACTGTGAAGTGGCACTTCATCTAAGGAAATTAATTTTTTTAATTGGTTTTTATGAATTGTTTTCTACTGCTGTAAGAAAAAAAAAAAAAAGAGGTGTTAAGTGAATTTGACTGAAAAGAGAGAGACTGGATCCCTGTTCTTTTCAGTTTGTTGGGGTTTTTTGCTTGCCTATAAACAGTTCTGTTGCTATACTTGATAATTCCTAATTCTTCTGTGTGAAGTCTTAAGTGTACTAGTTACCTTGTAATCCAGCAAGAATATTGTGCTTGTCTTTGCCTAATGTTTGGGAAACTTGGTTCATAATGGCAATTAAAAGCAGTTTGACTTACAGAAGGTTTTCTGACTCATAGTTTGAGTCCATGGAGTCTAAAAACAGAATCATAGAATCCTGTAGGTTTGAATAAGTGAACAACTTGATTTTTAATTGGAATTCTTTAGTGTTGCAAATAAGTAACATGAGGACCTTCACTTGATTTTATTATCACTCTAGGAAATTTGGCTCTTTTTTGGGGGCTTTTTTTTTGAGTCACTGACAACTTCATGCACCCAGAATTTAAGTATATTCTCATTACATTCTTAACTTTTCTGCTGGCATTAAATATGACTCTGTGGAACAAAACAAAGTCTTTTGGTAGCTCATATTTCAGGTATTTCTAGGTTCTAGCTTCAGTTTATGGAACAACAAGAAAAGCAATCTTTCTGCCAACAGAAAGTGTTTAAATTTCCAAGAAACAGAACACTTTAAAGTCTTTCTCCTAATATAAGCTGGTCATTCAGTAAACACAGGTCAGTGTAGCTTTTTGCCTGTTTGAGTTTCACTGCAGTCTCCTGTTTTCCTCATTTGTGCTTTGGGTCTGAGTGTACTTCTGAAAAAGAGAAAAAAAAAATGTTTTTAATGAAATGACAGCTGCCATCCATATTTATAGACTTCTTGAAACCTGGGCATATGCAAAAAAATTGCTATTGTATTAACTGACTTGGAATGCAGTGACATTCCCTTTTATAGGCCATCTGCAGGCATCAGGGGCACTGAACTGTCGTGTATTTCACTGTCTAATGGTCAGAGTTTTGCTCCTGAAAGTCTGACTTTATGCTAACCATTGGTGATAAGGCACTTCTAGATTCCAGATTTGTTTCCAATGAATCACTTGCCTTTTTCTCCTTTTTTCTTTCTTTTTTTTTACTCAGCACTTTTAACCACAAAAATACAGCTTGTGTACCATAAACAAATCCTAATTGGGACTCTCATAAGCTTTGGCAGACTTATTCTAAGATGTAAGCTATATAAGTAAAACTGTTTTCTCAACATTTAAAAAAATAAGACACCCCAGAGGGTTTGACCAAAGCTTATTGTCTTTCTGAAAATAGTAACTGTTATTCTCCATCCCAGCTGTATGATCTCTTTGAATTCTTGGATAAGTGGAGAAGTCTGTTTGAGTCCATCTTTACTGTATCTTGGAAAAAAAAACCCCCAATTATTTAGTAAGCTTTTAAATCTTAGCTGTCAGGTGACATTATTTAAATGGGTAATGGTAGTAGATTTTCTTAATTTTAAAAGTAAAATATCATAAAATGTGTGGCACTTTTATTGTGTTTCAGTAACACTGAATACAAAGGTCCTCATCTAAATTTCGATAGCAGTGAAGGCAGAGGTGTTGTTTGAAGAAAAGTAATTCTGAAATAGTCCTGTCTCTTTTTGCATCAAATCATCTGAAAAATCATATTGAGAAAAATCAAATGAGGAATTGTGAGCATCCAGAAGCACATAGATAAAGCATAATTTAACTAAATTATGAGTAAATGAGAATTGTACTTGGGTTGAAATGAATTCAGATAGGCACATTTATTTAAAAATACAAAGTATAGGTACAATGCAGAGTGGAAAAGGCAGTGGGGGCCATCATGCAGTACTGATGCAGCGAGGCATATGTTATCTGTGCAGCTAGCTGAGTACTAAATGCAACTCAAGGTTGGATTTGATACTGAGTCCAGTATTTTCAGCTTGTGTGGGAAGGTGTAGCTGTATCAGCTCGTGCAGTGGCGGATTCTGCTCTGTTCGGAGTTGTTGCGTTGTGGACCACAGGGCCCTTTTTGCAGCATACATTCAGCTGAAATTGAAGCTATAAATTCCATGTAGCTTTCTTTTCCAGAAAAACCCCAAATAATATGTTTTCCTGAACGTTCAAAAAGGAAAAAAAAGAGTACAAAGCAAACTTTAAAGTGGGCTGTAACGCAAACACTTGCAGCAGCTGTGCGAACGCTGAGCATCACCCTCGACAGCGAGTGCTGAAGTTAAGCAGTGACAGATTATCCTTCAGCTTTAAATTGTTAGGATTTCAAGAAAATATCTTAATATTTTGTGCAAAAAATTCAAACAAGCAAACTTTTGCATACTTCAGTGGTAAATACCAGAATATAATTTTGGACTAGTTTTGCTGCAGCGTACTGAAATGTGTGTTGGGGAGCTCGCCCAGGCTTCAAGCTGAATGTTAAAACTGTTGTATTTCCTTAGTGTTTTCTGCTGAAGTAAATTGGATTATTTGACATTATTTCTGACTGGAAAAACTCTACATGTATTTTATGAACAGTAACAGAAGTATTTTTTGTAACTTTTGATTTGGTGATGAAACATCCCACAAATCAGCAGTCTCCAGAGTCATTATTAAAACCCCTCACCCTTAGCAGGAAATACTGCAATAAAACTCTCTGCAGTGGAGTTGCACAAGAGTAAATAACTGTTGGGTTTTTACCAGCTATTTACTATTCTTGAAAATGGATGTAGGTTGCTATGCTCCCAAACCACTAACTTGCTTTTTTTGTGTTTGTGGAGTTTTTGTTTGGCTCCAGTCCTCTGACCATTTTCATACACAACTGAGACATGGATGCAGGGACGTGCAGCCCAGATGGGTTAGTTTCCTGGTGGGAGGAGGAAGAAATTAAGGAAATAAATTAAAGGATGCAGTGAGGAAATCAGTGAGTGAATTTTTATCTGAAGCCAGAAGAACTACCCTAAGACAGCCTGGTATACTTGATTCATATATTTAATAAGTCTGATTCATTGTGTTTTTCACATAATTTCTTCTAGCTTTTTGGTAAACTTATTAATTCATTTTCCACTTTCATTTTTTAGTTTGGAAATGAAGAGCAGCAGCTGGCGTGGGCAAAGCGCGAGAGTGAGAAAGCAGAGCAAGAAAGACTAGCTCGGTTGCGGAGACAAGAGCAAGAAGACCTTGAGTTGGCTATTGCACTCAGTAAGGCTGATATGCCAAACTCTTAAACAGAGGTTCTTTGGCTCCACCCTGTCCAAGTGAAACCTTTAAACGTGGCTTTTAAAAAATACTAAATTCTTGGTTTATGTTGTGAAAATAATTTTAGTCACCTGCAACTCTACACAAGACTGGCTGGTTACGTCAGACTGGGCTCTGTGTGGCTTTTCAAGTGCATAATGTGCAGGAAACACTGTAAAAGCTGTATTATATGTTCTAGATAAAATTTACTGCTTGTAAGAAATTTAACATATGATCCTGAGATGCTGAAAGCAAAGTTTCTTTACCTGGAAGGTCATGTTGCATATAGTAAACTGCAACTTGTGAATCTGCCTTTTTATTACCTGAATTCCATTGGGGTTTTTTGAGGCTGCAGTATGAATTTCAAAGAAAATGTCATAAAAAGATAGTATTTATAGAATTAGCTTTCACTTGTTACATTTATTTAATGATTCATGGTAGGCTCATCAGTATGTCATCTGCATCGTCTGTGTCAGAGTCTTCAGCATAAATTTATTATTAGATTGTCCCTTTTTATCCAGGAGATGTAGCTTTTACAAAAGAATCTGGCAGTTTATATATGAGAAGTACAAACATAGTGAACTGGGTGAAATATCACTAATTTGAAGCCTCTATGAATTAGTAGTTCTTCTAATTTAAACATTTTTTTGAATTGACTTTTAATAATTGCCTGCAGTGCTGTAAAAGAGGGCGTTAATTCAGTTGTAGTAAATTGGACAAATAATTTGACAATTGGGTAAAATCTTGCTTATGTCATAAGCAAATCCGTTGGCAGGTTTGTGATACAAGTTTGAGTGCTGTTTCATGTAAGATCAGGCAATGGAAGAGTTAACTGAGCTTGGGCAGTGTTCACCCCTGCAGCTCAGTTCCCCCTCTTTTGCTCCAGCCGCCAGAGCACAGACCCTATTGTTACCCAGTTGACTGGGTGAGACAGTCTTTACCTCTGTTTCCTGAATTCCACCTGTCTTACATTATGGGGTTACAGATCAAACATCATTTAGCTGAAATAAGGCCAAGTTGAAACCGATTTTATTTGCCAAATACATGTTTATGCATAAGTTACAGAAATACTGGTAGACTGGATTGGCTTTAAAATCCGGCTTGCAGTCGTGAAGTCCAAGCAGGAACAGGTTTTATTTAAACCTGTAGAACTCAATAACTCCACCTGGTAAGGATAACACAGGATGTGTTTTACATGTCATATGTAAAGCAAGTCCTTATGATAGTCTGTGAATTATTTACTCACTAAAAATGCCTTTTCTGATTACACGGATTCTAAAGCTTCAGTTGTCTTTGCCTTGGACTCTCACATCCAAACAGAGTAGGCATGGAGCACTAAATTTTAACAATGCCCTTAATGTTTATCTGCTTTCCTATCCTAGGTTCTGTAGGAATACAAAGCTTAACATTCTGTGTTTTACTGATGCAGCCCTTATAACATTTTCTCAATTTATTTTTTTTTAAGTGTTATTCCTTCATCATCTTTAATGCATTCATATTTTTTATGTCCTTGCTTCCTTTTATTTTTCATATTACAGAGATAGTGCCTGTTCACTGAATGGAAACCATCTTTCCCTCTTCTGTTGTAACTGCCTTATTCTGGATGCTTTCCTTACACAGAGATAAGAATCAGATTGGATCATTTTAATCTCCCCAGTAGTTTTCAGCTCTGAAATGAAGCGCAGGTAGGACACTTGTTGGCTCAGGCCTTTGTGAGTAGATATTGGGCTGGTGTGAGTCTGTGTATGCACACGTCCATCACTTACATCTGCAGTGAGTACTTATGGCAAAACTGAGACCATGGATCTCAAAATGCAGTTTTAGGGGTCACAGTCCCCTGTTTGCTGTGTGTCCTGTGCTGGTGGTACTACAAATAAATGTGAACCTTTCAATCCCCCTCAGAAGGGGAGAAGATGCGTTCTCGTATCAAAACCAACCCTATAATGATCTCTAATACTGACCCTTTTGGAATGCCGTAGGAGATATTCTAATTTTACAGAACCTGGTTTGAAATCCATTCCCATTGTGGTAATTTTTCTCTAAAATATGTGAGACTAAATGAGCAAACATATTGAAATGTTGACAGATTCCCTTTTCTGTTGGTGTACAGGACTTGCAATCTCTGAGAGCAAACTTGAGCCTGTCTGTAGCTAACATGAGGCAAAACCTTCTGCCGTGAAAGAGCAGCTTTCAGAACTGAAAGGCTGGAGGATTGTCAGGGAAGTTAAATTGTATCTGTGTGTAAGGTTCTCTGTTTTCATCTGGGCCTGAGTCTTTGTGGTGTCTCTTCTGCTACGGTAAAACCCCGTTCCTACGTGGTGCCACTTTAGAAAGGAAAACCGCTTGGTGGGTGATGTCACTCCAGTGGGACGGGGTGGGTGAGCTAAATGGCTTGATTCATTTTCTGAGTTATGTACCATAACAAGATTTTCTGCTCCTGTGTCAGTGCTCTGAAATGCTGTAAATTATAATGCTTCTAAGAAAATGAGTTGGTGTTTTCAAGCTGTTCAACAGGAAGCCAGAAATGTGAATTAATCTAGCATTCCATACAGTGTTAGAACTAATTGCTCATTGTCCTGTTTCCTTATTGACTCACTTTTCATATTTGCTTGGACAGTAACAGAAGATCAAGCAAATGAACAAGACAGAACATGTTCTCTTTGCACAGTGTATTAGATTTAGTAACCTTAGGTTTACTGAGACTCTTGATTCAAAAAGTTCAGACACTGCAGTAGAAGAAAACTTAGCTGTGATTTCTCCCCATTGTATTTAATACAGTTTTCTGTATAAAAAGGAAGATTATACCCACGTTCTTCCCTTATGCTTGTAGCTCAGTGGTTTGTAAAATACCTGCACTTGTTCATCTAAGACAAAACAAGGAATTGATCATCTTCTTCCTCCAGAACAGTGAAATTTCAAGCACAAATAGGCCTATTGCTATTTGGGCAGAGAAAACATGTACAAAGCAAGATATATAAAATGTGAGTATACACAATGCATATACAGTGTACATTGAGATCCATGTTATTTGTGTCTATGTGTGTATATATATATATAGTATTGTATAATGTAATAATAGTGTGTGTATATACTATATATGTCCACATACTATGTCTAGTATACAGTTACTTGTGCTGTACAGAAAATGTGTATATACAATGAATATGTAGAATATTCATATATATTCTATATATTAAAGCTCGTGTGTATGTATTCTCTAAACAGAGATGGATGCAGAAATGAAATTTTTACAGAAATGCAGATTAAATCACGGCTCTTAGAATTTCAAAGTTCTGGTGAAAGAAAAAAAAAAGGAGAAATGACTACTTCTAATAAATTTGTTTTAAGATTACTTTCATTGGCATGAAAACCTGTGTTTGCTAGCTGTGCCAAGTGTAAGAGAGAAACCTGGCAGAAAGTCAATATCATCTGCACTGGATGTGATTTCACATTCTTTGGGGTTTTTTAAGTGTCTTTGACCCATGGGCTCGATTTCTGATCTCACATGGGATGGTCATGTCACCTTGTTGCTCTAGGCTGGGGCAGTGATTTTTCTCCTATGTTTGCTTGTAGTTTCACTTCTCTCTTTCTTTTTTTTTCCTTTTTGAAAATAATTTTTAAGGAGCTATTCCCATACACACATACAGCCCAGAGAGTCGCCCAGTAAGGTGGAAAACACGCTGTTCTTGCTTCGTTCCAGTTCTTTAGGTTGCACATAGTTGTCATCTGGATTTCAGCTCTGGTTTTGCTCCACTTCCAGCTAAGCTTTTACTTGAGGAGGAGTGAGTGAGTGTCCATTGCAAGGAGTGAGTGTCCATTGCAAGGAGTGAGTGTCCATTGCAAGGAGTGAGTGTCCATTGCAAGGAGTGAGTGTCCATTGCAAGGAGTGAGTGTCCATTGCAAGGAGTGAGTATCCATTGCAAGGAGTGAGTGTCCATTGCATTCCTGGCTTTGAGGAGAGAATGGAGGTGATTCTAATTCCTCCTCGGATAAATTGTGGGACTCTGTGGTACACTGAGCACTCACAAAGAGTTCAGTAGGCTTTTATAGTGGCAATGTGTGTTTTGTACAGAGTACCCTCACTGCTGGAGTGCCTCATGGAAGCCCATGAGCTGCAGACAGCGCAGCAGTTACAGCGGGAAAGGCGGGCGGTGACTCACGCTGGCCCTGCGCGTGCAAACCTCGCTGCAGGACACAGGTACTGAGTTACCCACCTTGTCCCTCACACACCAGGGTGTTCCCATTTGCCTCGGGTGGTTTCCCTAAGCTGTATTCATAGATTCTTGCTGTAAAACACGCCAGCCACCCTGCAATACAAACAGATGCTCATGAAAGCAGTACTACTACAACATGCTGTATGAAATATTTTTATATTGGCAAATTTTTCCTTATGAAAGCTCTGCTCTGTGAGGATCATCAGTCCTCACTGCTTTTTGTTTCATGTCACGTGCTCTCAAAGTGTAGGAAATTCCCAGCTGTGTCTGACTGTGTAAGCTTTTTTTTTTTCTTTTAATTCCTGTCTGTGAAATCTGTTGTCAGAAATTTTGTAGAAATTATTTTGTCATCTTAAACTCAAAGATAATGCACTTTTCTTGGATTCTTCTTATAATCCTTTTGGGGTTACTATTTCTTCTTTAGTGTTTCTCCATTGAGAAGAGTATTTATTCTGTAGAACCGAGGCCCAAGGAGTTTTGGTCCAAGTAGAATTATTGCTTTCCCTCACGCAAGAGTTTTATTTCTCCTTTTCTTCTGTGTTTTATTCCTCCCTCTCAGGAATTTCATTTCTGTTTAATCCTCATTTAGAGTTGGAACTCTGTTAAAGTGAATTGATCTGTGCTAATCATCATCTAGGTCCAGTATCTTCCTACGCTGGTGGAACAGCAAAGTTTTTGTTTTGTGTCAATCTTTGCATCCCTCTGTAGACTTCACAACAAACATCTTTTCTTAGGAAGGAATTTTGCTTGGAGAATGGTGGACTCATAGAAGATGTATTTTTAGAGTAAATACATTAACTGTTATTCTTTGGCACACCTGTTCTATCAGTTGATATACTGCTCTTTTTACTTGAAAGTTTTATAAATAAAAGCTAATTTGTTATAAAATGGAATTTTCGTTTTTCCAACTTCTGCCTTCCCCTTTAAGTTTAACTTTAAATGGAAAACTGGTGACTATGGTTCCTTTTGCTGTTACAATTCTGGAGTGCTCTTCTGGTGTCCCTTTTAATATGACATTCTTTAGTCTGACCTAAAAAAGGTGGAAACACAAAGTGGAAACTGCAATGTTGACCTAAATTTGACTAATATCTCCAAATATGTACATTATTGTAGTTATATTTATCTTCCAAATATCATAACAAATTGAAAGGTATTTTAATTTTAACCCATCTCATGTGTTTATTGTTTAATATAATAAGAGAAATGTTATTGTTTAATATAATAAATGAAAAGTTACTTTTTGGAGCTCTGAGACTTTGGCAATCTTTCTTTACTTTTTTTTTTTTATCTGTGATTTCACAAGCTTTTGTGTCAGATCTGTGAATCTTGCTTTGAGCAACTGCTTGATTCTCTCTCTGTGGAGATCTTTTTTCTTTTGGCTGGTGCCCTCCATGCTCTGTTTTTCCTTCTTCCTTGTCCCAGCCACGTTTGGTCTGTACAGACCAGTCAGTAAATCCAACGCCGCGCCCTTTCCAAAACAATTTGTGTGCCGCAATGCTAAACATCCAGGCAATTTATACTGGGAGGGGTTGGAGATCACCAGAGACAAACCCTTTCTGCTTGCTGGAAAAACACACCTCACTCTCATACTATTCGACATTATTCCCTTTGACTCATTATTCTCCCATCTGTTTGTTTTATTTACTCTGCTTCTGCACACACTGGCATGGATAACAACAGATTGCCAGGGCAGGTTTCTCTTGAAATTGCTCTCCAGCGATTATTTTTAGTCTGTTGACATTTTGAAGCCAGGGTTTGACTGCAGGGTGTCACAGACAGGCACAACTTCTCCGAGTTCTCTCCTTGTGTAACGCTGCGCTCACACAGCCCTGGGCCACGGCTCTGCTTGCTCCTGCTCGAGCTTTTGGAGTTGGTCATACACAATGTGCTCATCCTAACACCCAAATATTTGCCTAATCCACAGTGTCCATGCCTAGTTCCAAAGGATTCCCTGTACCAGGCATCGCTTAGAGGCCGAGCAGCTCCTCTCTGGCAAGGGAAGAAAAGCATAGGCATCCTGTGAAAGAAAAAATGTTTGTGAGTGAAACTCGAGCATAAGGAGACTCCAAGCGATGAGCCCAGCTGTTAAACCCCAAAAGCAAGTGTAGCACTTGTTGACTGTGCCGCAGTGCGGCCCCAGACCAGCTTGTGTTGTGAAATTCTGAGAGCCCTCACTGCCATCCCTGCCCCTGAAATCATGGTCATGTTTTTCTCAGGGAGGTGCTACCAGGAGAAAATTGCTGAATCTCCTGTCTGCTGTACGTGAGTATCAGTTTAGTCACTCTGATCATCCTTCACCTCCTGTCTGGTTAGCATTTTTTTTAATTTAACAGCCACAATTAAAACTTTTTATTGGTGCTGATACAGCATCTCTTACAAATGCTGTAGCCTTCCCTATCGATGAATTCTCATAACACTTTGCCAGCTGCAAATATAATATATTTCTGCTGTTTAACTTGCCATAAATGTTGTCTTCAGTCACAGCTTTTCAGAAGGAAACAGCACAGAAGAACAAGGCTCTGCCCATCCCTTGCACCCACGGGAAGGGCACCCAGGCATCCCATGCCCCTTATTTTGCAAGTGTTTGCAATACAAAATCGTTAATATATCAAAACCCACTTATGCTGTCATTGTGCACGGGCTGGAAAAGAACTGGTGGTTGGGATTTGAGGATTTTTTTGTGTGTTTTCTTTTGTGTTTCAGCCTCAGGCTCGGTAGTTTCTCGCCTAATACATTAAATGTCACAGGGGATGATGTCCAATGTGATATTCCAGATGTTTCCTGATGACATAATGATAGGTCAGAACTCCAGGAATGCTCTGAGCTGTAAGAAGTGAGAAACCAAAGTAAAAGTGATTTAAAGAGATACCTCATCTAATTTATAAACCTCTAAGTCCATCTGCAATTTCAGTGTTGCTGACTTTATGCTTACTACAAAAGGCAGAATACTTTTGATTTGCTAAAAGGAGTTATAATTGAAGCAGGTGAATAAGCAGGTAACTAATGCTACCTGTGGTTACAGAGTAAATGAAAACGTTGTTGCTCCTGTTCTCCTTGTGCTTGGAAAGGTGGTTTTGTTAAAAGTTAGTAAGGCTTCATTATATAAAGCTGTGCAAATGACTCATTTTTTGTGTCTATATAAAATATTATAAGATCAAATAATTGTGGCTGAAAAGTCAGACCTCAGAAGACTAAATCAAACACATTTTCTACCTAACAAGTGTAGGATAAATCCCTGCCCTCTTTGGCCACTTAGAGCAGTTTTGTGGCAGAGGCTATTCCCAGTCTCAGCCCAAGTGATGGGGAATTGGTTGATTGGGATCAAATAGTCCAAATAGAGCTTTGGGGAGTCTCTGGGAATCCCTAAGTCGAGCCATTTACCTCCAGAGCCTGGGAACTGTGTATGGCCACGTGCTTTAGGTTACTGGCATTTGGCTTCTAAATCTATTCCTTCTGCTCCAAATCCACGGGGAGCGTGTTTCAGGATGGAGCTGTGCCTGAGCCTGGGTCTCCAGTCAAGGCAGAGAGGGGTTGCTGCAGTCCCAGCGACTTTCAGGAGCTTTCACCACTCCCCTCTTGGCACACAGGATGAGTCCCAGGCAGGTGGGACCTGTTACAGACCCAGCTGAGAGCAGCTGCTTCAAGAACACGCAGGAATTTAAAGGTTTGTAGATGCCACCAGGTATGTTTCAGATGTTAGCAATGGGGATAGCTTTCTCCCTGTTAAATTGCATCGGGTTGGGATTGAATTTTCCTCTTCATGTTTCCCCCCAACACTGCAGGTTACCATAGCGATGGCTACATGACTGTGTTGTAGTTGTTTTATTTAAATATAGCAAAAGAAATTGCTGGAGGTTGGGATTCTGACTTCGAAAATTCAATTTAAGAAAAGCCTAACAGCTACTCTGTGTTATAGGTGCACAAAATAGCTTTTAGAAACCACAGAGCTTCTACCACAGAAAGCCACAGAACCGCACAATCCTATAATTTGAAGAAGGGACAAACTTTTTTTGGCACTTCTTGTGGATGGGGGACCAAAGTTTAGAGCGAGTCGATGTTTTCAGGCAGTTTGTAAACGACTGAGAGTAACCAAGGACTCAGCCAGGCTGAAATGCCCCTTCCCTGCACGAGGTGAGCTACGGCCAAAATTTAAGCTTAAACTCCCCCCCAACCACAATCATCTGCAAAACTGCAAATCTAAAATGAACTCCCAGAAAAGCTGGAGGGTTTCTAGTGCAACTTTGTACTTTAGGGTTTGAAAAATGGATTTGAAAGCGCCCTGCTCGCAGGGTGCTGGTGCGGTGCTGGGCTGATGTGCAGGGTGCTGCGTCTCCACCGAGAGCTGGGAGGGGAGGGAGCGACTGCAGCAGCAGGACACGCTCTGTTCTGGGTGCTGCTCCAGCAGATTCTGTGCCACGGGGTTTTCTGAAGATGAGTTCCCATGTAGCACAGATTTAACTGACTCTTCTGAAGTCAGCAGGGGAGAGAAAAACCGTTTTCAGCGTAGTGAAACCCAGCGCTCTGAAACCCCGGGTGGGATTAACTGGCTTTAATCAGTAACTCCTCTGGATGGTGCCTCGGGTTCAGAAAGATTTGCTAAAACTTTCACTGGAACATTGTGCAGGACTCGCTAGTTTCTGTACTTGACGTGCTCTATCTAATCAGGCAATCTATCTTGCAAGTGTAGTGAACCCATCACTGTGGTGTCTTATGAGAATATGTGTGAAAATCTTGTTTACAACTGACTCTACATTTCCTCCCATCGGCTTTAACTACAACTTATTTTTCTTTTTTTCCCCTAGTGTGTCAAAATCCAAGCTAGCTGAGATGGAAAGGGCAGGTCTTCGCTGCATGCTTCCTAGGAGGTATCTGGGATTATGAGTCTTTTGTGTTAATTAGAAAAAAATTGCTTAAAAGATGATGACCTGATGGTCTATTATTAGATGCTGCAGAGTGTTAGTGTTTGCCTGCTGGCCAGGGGAGGATTGGTAGATTGATGGAATCACATTGACACATCTTTGGATGTACCAATTTAAAGCAATTTAAAAAACGAAAAAGAAAAAGAGAGTTGACAATTACTCATAATAGAATGTGAGAAGAATGAGATCAGCATCTCTTTATTCTGCTACAAAGTTATCTTGAGATTCAAGAACCTGGAGTTTCCTGTAAAGACCACACAGAAATTATCGTATAAGCCCTCCCTTAGACAATTAAAATAAAGTTGATCATGAGCTTTTATTAGTGCTTTGTCCCTTTCCACTCTCAAAGGCCAGTGTTTACATATTTTATATGGAATTTTTTAATATTTCTATATGAAGATGCCTTTGCCCTGTTTTCAGCTGAGTCTCTCAGAGGACACAACCTGCTCGTTTGCACATCGGGAACGACACGGCAGAACATGTCCCCACCGCTCATCGTGATCTGAGTGTTGCTGGTAACACGGTACTGTGCAGATAACCGGTGTCTTATCTGAAGACCTTTCAGTGACCAGGAGCAGAGGTAGACGGGGTTGTGGCCCTCACAGCTAGACAATGCACCGGAGCAAGGGGAAAGCTGGATGTTCCCAAGCAGAGGTACTGGAGGAGGGAGGAGGAGCACCCGTGCCATCGCAGTGGGTGCTGCAGAGGAGCCACACAAGTGAGGTTTTTTAGAGGCTGGTGAGTGCAGTAACGTCTATCTCTGCCTGCAGGCACTGTGCAGCGTTCATGCTTTGTGTCAGCTCACTGCTTGGAGCTCACTTTCACCCGTGTGATTTGGGAGATTACAAACGTGGCCAGAGCAAAGGGCCACCTAGCCCAGTATCCTGCCCCTAACAGAGGTCACCAGAGATGGCAGGGGACGGGCAGAACCAGATAAGCATGACATGATGCTTCCAAGCGCTCCCCCATTGCTGGAGAGCGATGGCTGGGGACCTTCCAGAGCCAGACGTGGGGCTGTGCACTGAGAGGTGGCTGTACCCACTGCAGCGAGGTGACAAACCTTTTCTAACTGCGTTACAAAAGGGAGCAGTTTGATGTTGCACTGAAACCTGGGAATGACTAAAAACATTGTCAGTTCTTCAGAAAGAGCAAGGGAAAGGCTGTGGAGAGGCAAGGGTGAGAATGAATTTCAAAAATCGTGTTATAAACACCAAAGGACATGCTGAAATACAAAAATCTTCAGCTATGGGGAAAGAGAAGGAAATACCTAGAACTGTTGCAACAACGAATGTGCTAATTTTAGAACATCTTTAAGTCATCCTCACTTTCTGGAATTAGATTGTGCAATTTTTTTTCTAGCAAATAAATGAGTTTTGTTTTTAATGAAGAAATGTTCAATCTCCCTTATATTTCACTTTGAAAGAGCCATAAAAGTGAAATGTGGAACTCATTCTTCCATGTCAGTGATTAGAAGCCCAAAATACATCTGTTCCACATGAACAACTGCAGACTTTGCTTTCACAGAAGAATAGTTATATTTGTAGTTGCTTTAAATGTATTCCTGTTGATTTCATTTGTGTGTATTCTAACTGGTAAAGTCAGAAAAATGTCACAGCCTAAAATCAAGTTCCAAGTAGCCAGATGCTAAGGGAAAATGCTCCAATATTAAGCTGACTCTGCATACTTAATTAACAGTGATTTTGTACTACAAGTATCAAGGCTCACCACTAAACCATAGCTATAAAAACAGAGGATCCTCATCAGAGTTTCAGGCTAATTGCATCGATATATTACTTGGACTTATGACCTCATTTACAGCTGGGGAGGAGCTTTTGGGGGGGCTCCATTTGACTGCTGCAGTATCCAGTATTGCACTATCCCAATTATTTCAAATTAGTTTTCAGAATCTGGATTCCTGGATAACTTATTTTCCTCCAAAATAGTAAATACCTTTCTTAACTCCTGAAATCTAGGTGGGATTCAAAATTATCAAGTGAATTTAAGTTGTTGGGACTTGGTTATGAAGGTATTTTAACCTGTGTTGTGAATTGATGTTTAAATTCCACTACTGTTCTATTGGAATCCTGCACTGAGCTCTTGAGAGCAAGGATAATTTATGTACAAGAATGCCTTAAAATAAGCCTCCATAATTACAAAAATGCAGTGTTTAAATTTATAGTAAAAACCCACACACTGCTGGCAAAACTGTAACTGCATCTGGAAAACATTAAGGATGCTATTAAAATAGTCTAGCATAAACTAGAAATGAGACTGAAATTACAGTGTTGCTTACTTAACCATTTTTAGGAAGTGTATTTTGAATGGGATCTACTTTCCTGCTTGATTTTTTTTGATAAAACACTGTATTGTATCTTGTTTACCACTGAGAAGGAATTGCATACTCTCTTATCTATTTTAGAAAAAAACATAGCTCAGATTTTTTAAGTGTCTTCTTGCAGTTGTTGATAATTTAAAACATAACCAGGTGGGTGTTGGTTCAGCCATCAGGGGAAAAAGTAACAGGGAGATCTCAAAGGAGAATAAAAACCACAGCAATTAAAAACTTATTTTATTAAAAAGATGAAATGTTTTCAAACATTGAAAAATTATGTTTTTACAAAAACAGAAATAGGCAAAATACCCATTTGTCTTCTATTTACATATACAATATTTCTCATTGTATAAAATTATTTACAATATATAAAAAAATTACAGTAAAATAGGTTATTTTCTTACAAGACATCAAGCCCTGTACTTCTAGTGTAGATCATGGCAAACAAGAATATTATTGCACCTGTGAAACAAACAGTCTAACAATAGGAGTGTTCTCTTAGCCATGCCTTCAACTGAGATCTAAAATAACATCGTTATTACAGTAACATTCATTTAATCTCTTCTAGGGTCAACTTCAGGCAGTTTCCATACAAACATTGTCTTGTAAAGCTTAGGACTGGGCAGTTAGAATCAGAAAAAATAACATATTTACAGCTTCTTCTGTACAATCTGTATGGAGTCTTATGGAGTTTACCCTTCACAGAAGCTGCATAAATACCCCTCATTCTCCTGACCGGGACGGGCAGGGTCACTGATACAGTCACGTCAGATTCTCTGCAGGAGATGACTGGCCAAGTCTCCTTGTGTCAAATCCTCCTCAGCTCCCACGGCGAGAGCCTCGGTGTCTCCCCACGTAGTACCAGCTACAGGCTTTCAACACTTCTGCACCTGAGCAGTTAAAGAACGTCCGCCGTTGGCAGGTCAGAGTCTCTGGGGCTACATGTGCCGTTTCATGTGCAAAGCCAGGTGGTCTGACCTGGAGAACGCCCTGTCGCAGAGGTGGCACTGGAAGGGCCGGTGGCCGGTGTGTTTGCGATAGTGACGGGTGAGTTCGTCGGAGCGAGCGAACTTCCAGCCGCAGCCTTCCCAGTTGCAGTGGTAGGGCTTTTCACCTGTTGGGGCAACACAGAGAGCGTGACTCAGCGCGGCGCTCCCACGCACAGGCAGCATCACACACACCAGGCAGCCTTCCCAGTTTATCTCACCGTATCCCTCTATTTGCTACCAAGCCCTTCTACAGCAAGAGCCAAGTGTTCTTAAGCCAAACGAGACTGCTCTAGCAACTCCTTTACTAACTTATACCTGCAGTGGAAATCTTTTAAGAAAGGGCACTGGAAGCCCTTAGAATAAGCACAGGAAAAAAGACATTATAGATCTGACCACCTGTCACAGCTACACCATGAATACTCCTGGATGTAAGAGACTACAGGGTTAAAGCTCAGGGCTGCAAAACTGTTTCATACAGGCAGCTATCACAACGGGCAAGCAATGTGTCTCTGGGTGGAGGCAACCAGCTGTATTTACCTGTGTGTGTCCTGAGGTGGGCCTTCAGGTGCGAACTCTTGGTGTATGTCTTTCCACAGCCCGCGTAGGTGCACGTGTGAGTGGCTGTCCTCTTCCGTGGCCATGACCGACGTCCTCTTTTTGGTTTGGAGTCCAGCAGCTCCAGAGGGGAGGAAGGAGGGGTGAGCATGCCTCTGGGAGCGGAGGGTTGTAAGGGCAGGTTGTCCTCGAAAAGGCCAAACTGGGAGGTGTTCTGGTACTGGAGATGGGTCTGCGGGTGGTGGAAGCCGGAGGCTGGGTGGTAGCTTTGCTGGAAGGACACGGATGAGGGGCACATCATCTGCGTGTGGCAGTCATTCACCATGAGATCATCGGGGCTCAGTGGGGGTGTCTCTGCCCCGGGGATCTGGGGGGAGTTGGCTACCCGGGGCTGCTCATAGGCCATCATGCAGGTTGCGTTGCCCTCCTGCTTGATCTTCGGGCAAGCCTGAGGCACCAGACCCAGGACTGGTCCATAATTGTCCATGTCAGGTTCGGGCTTAATGTTCTCAACGAACTGTGGGCCCCCGAAGCTGGGTGTCACAAAGAACCGCCCGTGGACATTGCCAGGAGGGCAGTAGTTGGAGTCCATCTCGGAGCGCATCATCTCGGGCACGATGCCGGCGTTGTAGGGCGGGGGGCTGCCCTGCTCCAGGGCACTGTAGCATCCCGGGGACGGGTTTGTCTGGTAAAAGCCACCGCTCTCCCCTTGGGCAGGGGGATAGTCCCCACCGGCTGCGCCTTGGCCGTAGCCATCGCTGCCCATGGAAAGGATAAAATCCAGCACGTTGTTGAGGTCTTCATCCTCTTTGCGTGGGGAGAGGCCACCCCAGGTACTGGTGGGGGTCTTGGCCTCCTGGTCACACTTCCACCTCTGAGGGAGAAAGAAAAGGGAGAAGGTTAGAGGTGGTGTTTGTGGGAGGGGGATATTCAGGGATCCCACCCGTGCGATGAGCCGTGCCGGCCTCAGCGGGGGTGGAGTGGGGGGTTTAGACTCACTTCGTGGAGGGTTTTCTCGCGGCAGGGGCTGGCGAAGGTGGCGAAGGAGGGCAGGATGGTGTCGCTCAGCGCCATGGTGCGGCCGGGCGGGACGGCGGACGGCGCGGCGCGGCGAGCCGCCCTCCCCACCTTATAACGCGGGCGCCGGCGCCCTCAAGCCAATTGCAGGGAGAGAAGGAAACGCGTCCCGGACGGGGCGGGCGGGAGGCAGCGGCTCGGGCGCAGCCTAAATTTAGCCCCGGTATAAAAGGACGCGGCGGCGGCGGTCCCAGCCCGAGCGGGGCGGAGCGGAGCGGAGCGGGGCCGGGCTCGGCCCTCGGGCCCCTTCGCCGCCGTCCCCTCAGCGCGGGGCTCGTTGCCGGGCCCAGGTGCGGCTGTGGTGCGGCCTCAGGCTGCTGAGGGGAAAGTGAAGGGTCCCGGGCCCGGGGGACTCCCAGAGACCCTCGTGAGCTGAGGGGACGCTGAGGGAACACTGAGGGAGTCCCAGCCCCGGTGACACTGAGGGACCCTCTCTGACGTGAGGGGACGCTGAGGGAGGAGGGGTGAGGGAGTCCCAGCCCCGGGGACACTGAGGGACCGTTTCTGACGTGAGGGGACCGTGTGCTGAGAGAGACCGTGAGGGACCTGCTGTGGGATGGAGGACACTGAGGGACCATTCCTGACATGAGGGGACACTGATGGGTCCCAGTTCTGACAGAGATTATGAGAGACTTCTTGTGGGATGGGGGACACTGAGGGAGCCTTGCCCTGGAAGCACCAAAGGACCATTCCTGACATGAGGGGACACACTGGTGGGTCCAAGTTCCAACAGAGACTGTGAGGGACCTGCTGTGGGATGGGGGGACCCTGAAGGGTCCCTGCCCTCGAAACACAAAGGGAAAAGTACCCAGAAAAGGGTGGGAGCGGGAGGTGTAAGGAGCACAGCAAGGGAGGTGAGTGCCCTGCTCCCCAGGGGTAAATGTGCCTGTGACAGAGGCCTCCATCTCTGGTCACCCTCAGATCTCAGGGACCCCCATCTCAGTACTGACAGAAGGGTGGTTAGTGCCACTCTTGTGCAGGCTCCCTGCGAGGAAAATGCTGGAGTCTTGTGTTTAATGGAAGTCCAGGTCTCTAGCAGAGTTTCCATTTGCTGCACAAAGATTGCCAAGATCAACGTTTCCCTGTGACATTATGAGAGAAATAATGCAAGTAGCTTCTGTGATCTCCTCCGGTCGTAGCCAATTTATGGTCCTGGGCTGAATTTTCAGAAGGGAAGACTGTTCTCCTCCCTTACCTTGGCCTCTAGCTCCGATGCCCAGTCTGAAGGAGCTATTCTCCAATAATTTCTGATAATGTGCCCCAGATTCCTGTTTTTGAGGATCACGGCTGCTTGGCAGTCATCCAAGAGCAAAAGCAAAAGTGGCAATTCTTAAAGAAGGAAAAATTATGATCTAGCACAGGACAGGCTGATTCTTTGAGAGCCTGTTCAGAGAAAGGGCTGTGCTTTCCCCTTACCTCCTCCGTATTTCCTTTGCAATCACTTCTAAAAGGATTTCTAAGTGAGATGGAGATCAGAAGAGTGTAGGAGAACAACTCTCACTTTTATGCACTGTGTGCCCCATGAGGGGAAAGAGCGATGGCTCTTGATGGGCTCTGGTTCTCAGAAGCATTTTGAGCATGTTCACTTGGCTTGTGGCTGCAGAAAAGCACGGTTGCTAGGGCGAGTCAATGATCTTTTCAATAGCTACACATGTTTTAAAATAATGAATATCTCTTGTTTAACTTTCTATACTTTTTTATTCTAAAAGTTCACAGGATGGCCAGGAGGAGCAGCCAAACTTCTGTGACTGGAGCAGAATCAATACACTGAATGCATGGTAACGAAGTACACAAAGATGTATGACTCATAGCTGTGTAATGTCACACTTGTGTAATCTCTCAATGTAAACTCTTTTCCTCTAATAAAATGTTAGTAAGTGTACGATACGTATATATGGTGCTGTGAGTCAGCCAAGAAAATACACTCTGATGAATTCAGAATGAATGTGAATGTTCCCTTGATAACACACCCCGAATGTCTGTGTCAGTTTATGTGCTTGTGATTTCAGCAACAGCTATAACAAAATATTTTGTTTCTAGGATATATAACTTTACGTGGACGTTTCGCTGAGAAGCTCCAGTCAGATGCTGTTTTCCAGTAGGCACTGGAAGGACTTTTGTTTATAGCACTGCACTGACTCTGTCACCTCATTGTATTTTCTCTTTGCATGAAGGTAACGTTTGGTGGGTAGTGAGGACAAAAGCCAAGTGCAAAAAATTAGAAATTCACTGCCTTTAGTTTCTTTTTGCTTTCAAGTAAAGTGACAGAACTAACAAAACCTATAGCTATATGAACCTGGTGAGAGGAATGTGAGAATTTATTTACGCTGTGAGTCACTACTTTGCACCATTTGAGTACAACTTTGCCATGACCTTCCACTTGGTCCATGATCGTTGTGCTGACATTTTCTGGCTTTTTGCTGTTCACAACGCTTAATAGTTTAAATACCTAAACCCAAGCCCCTGGCACTGATCTCACTTATGGCAGCATAGATCAGGAGTGATGCCACTGGTGTATAAATGTGAAGAATGTGAGATTAGAAAGTATTTGTTAATCTGCCGTGGGTAGAGGAGAGCTAAATGATGTGTGATTTGTTTTCCAGCCAGTGTAAACACCGTCTCAGCCATTTTTGTTTGGCGAAGTTGATTTTTTTTAGGTGTTGCTGCTGATCTCTGTTGTTGCTTTTACATCAAGAGAAACTTTTGAAGGGATTGCAATCAAGATTCCACGTGTTAAGAGAAGAATCAAAGCTGGAGCTGTGTGATGAGCTGCACCCTTGGTGAAACACTGCAGCTGGATGGGTTGGTGAGAATGTCCACGTCACCTGGCTGCTAGAGCACTCTGAGTCATTACAGAACTCAAACAAACAAACAAAAAGCTCCTTTCTCATGGGATTGTTCTCAGAAAGTCCTGACTGCACCTAAAGCAAAGGTAATAATAGCAGAGTAAACGAGCTGAGAATGAGACCTCTTAGCACCACTGTTCGAAATCACAATGCTGGTAACACTGTGACCAAACACTTCATATTTAAATGAGTCAAACATTATCACAGGATTTCCCTGCCTGCATCTCAAATTGCCATAGTTCTGGTGACTATTAAAATTTTTTTTGCTAATTTAAACTGCACATTCTGTGTTAGTACTTTATAGAGTCTGCTCTCAAGGAAGTTGACAAAATTCTGTAAACAACCACATAAAATGAAAGATATAGGTATTTTTTTGCCGAGGCATTTCTTAATTTGCAGAGAGTGATTTAATCCTGTAGGCCTTTTATCTGATTAAAGTAACATAATGAATTAATTGGATAAAGGAGCCTTTTTGACCAGACCTTTCATGACTGGAGTTGGTTCCCATTCAGGGACTTACAGACAAAGGTGGATCATCTCTTTGATAAACTGAAGTTGAAGGAGCTCATTAAGTTTTTAGTAGGATGAACTATGTGCATATTTTCAAAATCTTTCTTTAGGTTTGAGGCTGGGAAAGTGGAGCAGCAGACAAGTACGAGTCACCCCTCTTTAGCCAAGGACCGCGCTTGCGAAGTCACGGTATGGCACTGGAGCTCTCCCATGGGTAGCTGGTTTGCAAAGCCTGCTTCTCCCCCAGCCCATGATCACAGAATCATGGAATCCTAGACTCATGGAATGGTTTGGGTTGGAAGGGGCCTTTAAAGGCCATCTAGTCACTTCTCCTCCAGTGAGCAGGGACATCTTCAACTAGAGCAGTTGCTCAGAGCCCCATCCAACCTGAGCTTGAATTTTTCTAGGGATGGGGCTTCTACCACCTCTCTGGGCAACTTGGGCCAGTGTTTCACCACCCTCATTGTAAATAATTTCTTCCTTATATCTAGGCTAAATCTCCCCTTTAAGCTCTTCCATCACATCTCAGCTTCCCAGTCAAGGGCACCACCACCACGTACATCCAGTCTTCACCCAGTGCTGGCTCAAGGCTTTTTGACTGCATTTAACGTATGGCAATGCTGACAGCAGAACACGTGAGGCACTGGGGGAGACTGGAAGGTGGAACAGAGTCCTGGTGGGAGTGCTGGTGGGCTGTGGTGCAGTGCTGGGAAGCCTCATGAGATGTTTGGAACTGGGAGGGATCCAGCTTATATGGGGCTGCCCAGATGGAAGGTAGAGACTGCAAAATGGTACCACGAAAAGAGGCAGCTGCCATTTGCCATGGTCTCCAGCAGAGCAATTTTGATGCCCCAAGTTTTTAACCTGGTGGGAGACTATTTTTGTCTCTGCCAAAAAGCAGAGCTGCTTGTGTTTGTTATTCCTAGAAATATGGCCTGAAGCTTGCCCGTGTGGCCATGCGTGGTGTTTGTTTCTGCCTGGATAGTGGAGCAGTGATAATAATTCTTTAACAATGGCATGTTCTTCAAATTATGTTGCACTTCCTTGATCTTTGTCATCTCAGATTTTATCAGTAACAGTTTCTGTTTTCTTCCAGGTCATTGTTAACAGCGTTGAATGGTAAGTGATGATAAAAAAAAGATCAAGAACTAATAAACCTGCTTGATTAAAGTTTAAATTAGATTTCAAGGTGTATCAGCTTGTGCTTGGACCAGTTCGCGTGTGCACACCATATTGATTTGTCATGTTCTTGTTTTTATTGTGAAAATCATAGTGCACCGAGGCAAACCCTTACAGAGATTTGCCTGTTACATCAGCGCTGCTGCCTTATTTAAAACAGAGCTAAAAGCCATTGTCATTAGCTGAGCCATCTTTATTTGTAATTCTTTTTATGCATCAAGTCCTTCCAGTCTTTTCCCCAGGTTTATGTAATGCTGACTGGCATATCTGGGTCATTCTGTTTACCCTGCTAAAATATTGACATAATATTAGCATTCTTCAAGTCACCTGGGGCTTCCCCACTCTTCTGAAACTGATTGATAATAAACATTAACCATCTGGATATGTCCTTAGTTGGTTCTTTTGAAACACTTACTTATAAGTTACCCAGACCTGGCAACTTGATATTGTTTGAGTTGAGTAGCAGTTGTTTTAACATCCTCCTTAGTTACTGGAATGGAAAGTATTTCAACATCATGATTGTCTGATCTGAGTACAGCATCTGGCTTTTTCCCAAAGAGAGAACAGAAGTATTTTGTAGCACTTCTGCTTTTTCAGCATGATTATTGCGTTATAAGTGATTATTCTATCATTTCCATTCATTGTGATGGCAATCTGAATTCGTTTCAGTGAAAGCCTTATGAACTCAGTTCATGAAGATTAGCGAATGCCAAGTGTTGATGCTTTCCACCACTGCACACGTTAGCTGGGCAGCCTGCTGTTGATGCAAAGGGAAAACAAGCTTCAGTTCCATTTCAGTATGTAAGTCAACTCATACAAAGAAAAGCTTTCTCAGAAATATGCAAGAAAACACTGTTCCTGTCATTAAAGTATGTCCATGGTTCAGTAAATCATGCAAAAAAATCAGCTGTTTCATGGATTTAATCAAGGTAATTATGTATTGTTACTTGAGCTTGCTGTGTGAAGAATTGATAGTGTTCAGCTGTAAATGATCCTTGGTCATTTTTTATTTGGGAACTCTTCAAACCTAAACAGTTTATGCCAGGTTTTCGATTTTCAGCTTTGATTAGGTATGTGGCTGTGCTTCTGCCAGCTCTCGCTGATGTGCGTGTTGAATGCACACATGCTGTATTGCAGATGTCCCTTTCAGCTGTCAATTAAAAACACATTTGAGAGCTCTTGTATTTTTTTTTTACAGAACTGTGAAATGATACCACAGTTTCAAAACCTCTGCGAGCGTGTTCAGTCGTACCGGTGAAACTGCTGGGAGTATCAGTCACTGATTATGACGAGCAGATTTCAGTTGTTGCCAAATATTTTTTCTTACAGAGTCAAACGTCTAATTAAGAAATAGACAATAAGGGTGTGGAATAATAGGAGCACAGATCGGAAAGTGCCTACGTGGTTTCATTCAGAAAAAATATTTTTACTATTCACAAACACATAATAACCTCCAGAAAGTCAGGAGCCCAATAAGATGAAACTCATTGAATTCTGGAATAGAATGGGTGTTAACACCATGAGATTTCAGGCTAGCCATGTCTTTCCTGGTCTGCATTTTAGGAGAGAGCTTACATAATTGGTTGGAGATGACAGGAGAAAAAGTAAAATCATGTCTTATCTCTAATGTCCACTTGGGACAATTAGTGATGTTGTAAGACATGTGAAGTTAACTGGGTTTTAGAAGTGAGAACTGTGTCTGGGGTTTAATTAACGCAGGAAAAAACTCTGTTTGAGGGAACTTCAAAGAACTAATCAGATGCACTTTTCTCTCTTTTTAATTTGTGAGATGTGTTGCAGTCTGAGTCAGCAGGGCAGATGCAGATGGCCGCCTTAGCAGATTTTTTTTGTCACTTTGAAGTTCACAGGTTTTAACTGAGGGAGGGGGGAGAGAAGACTGGACAAAGCTTAAAACCAGCCACAAGTAGAGAATTACTTAGAAGTGAGGAAGGCTTGGGGTTTTTTTCCCTTGTTGACATGCAGAACTCCTCTATAGGTTATGTTTTTATCTAATAAGTGGTGGTTATTCACCAATTATACAAAGCAGGAGTTCATATAGGACGTAGGGTGGAAAGCCTTGTTTGACGTGATGAACACGTGGGGTTTAGTTCTCATTTATAAAATACCTTCTTTGTACTGCACCTGTATTATTTATTAGTCATATGTCCTGCAGTTGAGTAATGGGAAATACTGGAGCAAGCATTTCATTAACTGTGACACCGTTAATTGGTATTGCTTACTGCCTGGAATTACTTTCCCTGTTTGAATACATGGAAGTATGAATCAGAGCTTGGTGAATTAGGCAGTGAGAGGCAGACAGGCATCTTTGCATGATAGGCTGTATGTATAGAGCAGCTGATCTCATTTGTCTTCCTGGACTGTGGAGTCCTTTTCAGACTTAGATCACTGAAGTATTCAGAATGGTATACATTTTTTTCCATGATCACAATTAGTTATATCGTTATGATTAAGCTTTGAAACGTCCAGTGGGATATTTTGGGACCGACTTTTTTCCAGACGCTTATGTCCGTTGTTGTGATCATTTTTATTTTTCCTTGAGCTATTAATGCCTACCTATTGGGATATTTATAGACTTAAATTGCTGGATACATCCAAGCTTAGGAACAGTGCTTTGTGTCTTGTAGAAAATGCTTTCTGTTCAGAATCAATACTTCAGCTTATTTTTTTCATGCACCTGAAAATTTACTGCAAATTGTTCAGCTGATATGCCTTCAAGGAATGTCACACACACGGCTGACAATAAGCCCCAGGGTGGAATTAAGAGCCAGTTGGCAGGGCTGATACTGATCAAAATTATTAGTATTTGGTGCTATAGTATATACAGCAATTCCAGTTCAAGAGAATAATGCTGTTGAAATCCCTTGAACGGTTACAGCTATTCTTGAGCAATAATATGCTTTTCAAGGGACAGCCTAATACAATGCAACTTTGTAGAATGAGTTGTGAAATTTTCTTTTCATTTGCCACATAAAGTGCCAAATAAATGTTTGCAATAAAAATACAAGCCTGGGAAGAATGTGTTTTGCCAATTACAGCATAATGTGGGCTACAAAGAAGTGTTCAGAATGGAGTTCAGCATGGATGTTAGTGTCAGGTTTCAGCAGGGAAAAGGCTTAATTTGCCAAATAACCAGTGTGTTTTTTATCCCACATTTGCAAGGAAAATCACTGCCTTTGAAAGAAAAGAGGTGACTGTAGTTCTATGCAAAATGAATTCAGCAAGTAGAAGCAGGCAGCCTTCTGCTTGGTGAGAAACCAACGCATGGGGACTGCAAAACACTGATTGATGGTGGCCAATCCCTTCAGCTGGGGGTTGCCACATTCAGCTCCTCCAGTTGGCCAACTCCGGGCAAAGTTGGGGCACAGGGTGGGATTAAAGCTTCTGTAGCAGAAGTGGTACAAGCCACACTGGGCCTGGTGGTAACAATTTAGGGGGCCCTTTCTCCTATTGCTCAAGAGTTTGCATGATTCACCCTGTTCCCTTTTTTTGAGTTTCAGATCACAGAAAACCGAGTTATTTTTCAACATAACTTTTACTTCAGCCTAAAGTTAGATACCGAAACACTGTGTCCGTGGCTACGGCTTAGCTCAGCCTGACCCTGCTTTTGAAATAAAACCTAGGATCCTGCTTGCTGCAAACACGTGAAATCAGAGCTCTCTTGTGCTCGGCTCCTTCGCGGGCTGTTTTCTGTCTTCTCCTGCTTAAAAACCACCTGCTCCGCGGAGATGGCAAAGCGTCTCGTTCACATGAAATCAGCGCGAAGCAGCCAGCCAAGAGGCAGCGGCGTGTATGAGCGAGAGGGGATCCTTTGCAGCCTTTATATACCAGAGTTATTTTTAACCACAGCCTCCATGCTTATTACAGTGTTTCCTCTCTCAGACGCTCAGGAAGCCCACTTGGCTCTGTTTCCTGCTAACATGCGGCCCTGGCTCACAAAATCTCTGAGAACAACAGGCCTGAGACTGCTCGGCTCCATTAAAAAAACTGGCAACTTTTCAAGCCCTGACAGAAAACCTTTGAAAGCTCTGGATTTCCTCCAGCTAACGTATGAGGCTCCTACATTGGTGACAAATTAGACTGAAACAGCACAAAATGCTCCTATGTAAATAGCCTTTTTCTGCGTTCACCCTTTTAATAGTTCAAACATTATTTATAGTTATTTCTCTGGATGGAAAAATATTTTTATATTTTTCCAAAGATGGGTTCAGTGAAATGTTTTCCTTGTTTGTTTGGGTATTTTTTATTTTTTTTTCTTTTTCCTTCGTGATTTTGTGACAGTTTTCCTAGGCTCCAGGAGCAACCTTTCCTTCCTGGAAACCAGGACAAAATGGCTGTTGTGAGTTCTTCAGTAAAAGGCCCGTGTCCAGCGCTGAACACAAGTCTCTAAATGCTGCCATTCCTCAACTATTAAATAATAGTTCTAACAGGCACAACTGACTTCTGATTTCCTGAGAGACAACAGAAGAAGTCAGTCGCACTTTATCGGTGCTTTTACCCGTGCGTTTTACACGTAACGTTAGTCCTTCCTATTTTATTTTTTCTTGCAGACTTTTCACTGCAATTCCAAAGGGAATCCTGCTTCCATAAGTGCTTTCAAGTATCAGGATAGATGTGACCTTTGATGCTGAGAATGCCATTTTCTCCTGAGTTGACGTTTTACAGTATTCTAAGAAATCTTACCGTGAAGCAGCTTCTCACGTCTGTCAGTAATGGTGACGTGGAATCACAGATGATAATTCCACACTGTTGGACTTATGTGAGTTTCTGATTTTCTAGGAGTATTTCCAGCAGCCTCGTCTTTGGGTCAGCGTCACCTTAAGGGTTATGTATTGCCCTGACATGGACAAGAATCATCTGGAACATCTACCTGGGCTCTCTAGTCCCAGTGTTTGTCTCAGACACTGGAGGGACGGACGAGCACGGTCGTTGGAGCAGACTGACTGAAGCTGGAGGATTTCCCTGACCTGCCCGTTTTCTTGCTAGCTGAGCAGTAAGGTGTGTTTATTCTCCCTTCCAGTTTTAATCATCCACAGATTTCTTATAGAAAGAAAAAAATTAATTACTCTGTTTTTAAGGTTGACCATCCCTGTTGGTTTTGTATGACAGCAGCTCTTTTGCCCTCTGCCTTTCCCTTGGAGCTTGGCTATTGTGTGAGAGCACCTCAAATGGGAAAGGTCATCTAAATCATGAGGAAGAGAGTGAAATCAATGTCTGTTTTACTGTGTCAATAACGCTGCTCAAGCAGCCATGCTTTGCTACACCAGTGAGAACGAAATACTGAACTGGGAGCTGGGTATATCAAGAACAATCTTGAATGAGTAACTACCACCATCTCTCAGATGACCCTTATTCTGATTGAAATCATTTTACTCCCCAAGTTATCTACATTTCACACAGATGTGGTTAACTTTTGCAGTTAAAAATCGCTCTTGTGAGAAAATTAAAATGTAAACAGTTTCTAGATGTGAAAGAGCTGAACCCCGTGTCTGGTAGCTTTTAGCAAGTCATTCTGCTCTTCATTTGTTGATTATCTGGGGGTTGTATCTCATATCATACCCAAGAACTGGGCTTTGGCTGTGCCAGGGGTACTCTCCTTTGAATGAATCTTGGCAAGCAAGTCTTTTACATTCAGAGTATCATTTTGGCAAATGATCCTTATTTTGCAGATGTGGCTTTAGTAGTTACAATCACAGCTCACAGTGTTTACCGCCTAGTTTATGGAACAAGTGGTATGCAACAGGAGATCCACGTTTATTTTCAGGCAGGAAACCAAGAGTGCAAAAAAGCAGCATGAACTGAAGGGTCAGGGTGAAGGTTTTTAAAAAGAATCAAGGTGGTTGGGTTGCGTTTATCACGCGCAGTCGAGCGGTCTAAAATTGACTTGTTTTGATGCTATTTGGAGCTCACTGTAATGAGAACCTGCCTTTGTGCAGATTGACTTTCTGCGTCACAGCCGTCTTGGGATGGTAATACCAACAAGGACAATTAGTTTAAGAGTCGTTCACAATTGCTGTTTGTTTGTACTTGGTGGTTTATGGCAGAAGCTGCAGGACAGCCGGCCATTCCAGCTCTTGCCAGTGGCCTCAGTAATTGCCACTAGTCACTGAGGGACAGACTCACCAAGGACTTTCAAAGCTCACTTACCCTCCTTCAAATATAACTGAAATTTATAGCTAGCAGCTTCTAAAATAACTCACATCTCTACCACCTCCAAAAACAGCTCTGGGACCATGTGGCCTTGTGGTTATGGCTCTGGGGTTGTGGTGATGAAGTCAGAGATTCAAATCCAGTTGTAGGGAGATAAAAAGCTTCAAAGAAAGTGAAACTGTTTTTGCCTTGATTATGTAGAAGTAATAACACCTCATTTTACTTACACCTGAAAAACACAATTCAAAGCTAAAAATAAGGTATGGTGCAGAATATCCTATCGATGCACCGTGTATCAAAGCATGTGGCTGGTATGAAGAGAACTCATTCAGATTGACACATCAGAGGGGTTTGCTCCTTTTGGTATATAATATCAAGGTGCAGGGTGATAAAAGTCAAGGTCTGAAGCCACCACAAGGCAACACAGTCAGAGATGAACGAGGTCTGCTGTATTTTTCAATGTAGCTTTTGGCTGACTGACTGTGGGCTTGGGGTTTGAGATAGGAAGGGTTTTTGGTTTCCTTGCTTGCTTAGAGCTGCCCAGAGGTTTCTCTAAGCTCTTAGGGGCCATTTGCAGAGCATGGAGGGAGCTTCACAAGAATCCCATGGATGCTATGCTAGAAATGGTTACTATTGTATGATAATTAGTAGAGGTAGGTAGGATAATAGCTGTACATTGTACATTATACAGGCTCAGGGTGGACAAGGTGCTTTCTGCTGCTTTCCTGGACTGCAGTGTCTGTGTCTTGTCTCACATTTTGGGGTCCTTCTGCTATGGGGTCCCATAGGCTTTAATGAGCTGTTAGACAAAGCAGACCTGCTTCAGGTGGAGGACTTAAGAGGCTGCCACTGTGGGCTGGCCAGTGTCTCAGGACTAAAGTAGTGTCCTGTAGGGAGGTATGTGTATGTTTACACACACACACATGCACACGACATGTATCCAGGTGCCTCAGGTCAAAGAGGAATCTAAACCTGGGCTAAATGTAATTAAATTGCTGAGTTATTTGGCACAAGGAAGCACACAGGTCTTTTCAGCTGGAAAGCTCTGGCTTCTCCCTTGATATGCAGAATTATTACAGAGCCATTGTTATTCTTCTGAGTTATTCCTATAACCAATATGTTTCCATGAGCCTTGTTGAGAAATGCTTGAGGGAATCTTCTTCAAAAACTGGGCCAGCTCTGACCTTGTCTTTAGAAGGGACATTCACCCTCCTCCTTCTCAAAAAAACCCCAAACAAACCAAACCAAAACAAACAAACAAACAAACAAAACCACAACCAAACAAAAAAAAAACTGAAGAAGTTTTGTATCTGTCACTGATACTGGACTAAATTCCCACTGTACATAGGATGTAAATGTGAAGGCATATTTCAGGCATAAATATCTACAGACTTTCTGCTACAGGTCATAACAAGAAGAGTCCAGGCTGCTATTAATCCTAAGAATAGCTATTATTAATCCTAAGAATAGCTATTATTGGGTTATGATGACATCTAGAAGCCCCAAGTGAGCGTGCCACATTTTTCTGATTTATTTAGTAGCATTTCAGTGGGAAAACACAGAGATGATAATGAGCATCAATGGAACATATTGTCCCTACAGTGCACAAGGAAAATCCAAACCTGATTCATCAGTGACAAGCTTGGCATATTCATGATTTAGTCTACAGTAGAGACAAGCACTGAAGCATTTACAGAAAGAGAACTGGTGTTTCCGTTGTTGGAATCCAGTGGATATCAAAGATGTCTTTGAATTTCTACAATTAGAAGGAGCCAAATAAAAACCAAATAATTTTCCAAGCAGATGGCCTTAACCCTCAATACCAAAATTATCAAACTCCCTAAGTAGTGGTTTTAACATAGATGTTAATGGATCTCTGAGCAAGAAGCATTAGTGATCTGGACTACAGCAACATTTTAATTAAAAAGTTGTACAATAACAGACTCAAAATGTAAACTTCAAAACATTTAAAGCCTAAATTGCCGTGGGGTAAGAGCTGGCGTTGAGTATGTAATTTTTAACATTCCAGACTGCCTTCATTATAGTTCAGAAAGCCACAGAAATACACCGTTACGAGCCAGGAATAGTTCTTCCTTTTATTTGGAAAGAGAATTACAGAGGGAGCTATTGGGAACTGGAGTTTAGTTCCTAAAGCAGGAGCAGGCTACAATATTTTTATACACAACTGCGACCACAGACTCGCGCTCACTCAAACACGCCGGACTAAACGGTGCCGGCTGTATAAATACTCAACGCTAAGCTAAAACACAGGTTCTTTTTTATTTCAGCTTTGAAGGTTTATCATGCTATTTCTACTTTTGCAATATCATTTAAAGTCTAGCTGCCTTATATATATATATATATATTTATATATATAAAAAAAAGTGCTAGTAACTTAAACCTACAAATTAAGACCGTGGTTCTTCAGTAGGTTTGGAGAAAGGCTGATTCTGTTCCGGTCATTGTTGATGGACACAAAGCTTGCTTTCATTTGTGAACGTGCACTTAAAATTACAAAGTAAATCTTTCTGGTTTTACTGGTTTGGGGGTTTTTTTGTTTGTTTGTTTGTTTGTTGTTGGGTTGTTTGGGTTTTTTTTTTTCCAGCCAGTTACTCTTCAACTGCATCATAATGCTCATAGAATCTTTTTTTCAGAAATTGGACTCACATAACTTGTTGGTATGCAAAATATGTAAGGCCCCAGTCTGCTCTGAATTACACCCATGCAAACCGTTGAAACTTGAAAGGGAATTTAAAATATGCATGAGTAAGGAAAACCAAATGGAGCCCTCAATTTGCAAAGCGCTTTGAGATCTTTAGAAGGTCGTTGTACATTTTGTTACCTGTGCCCTCAAGACAGGGAGGGGATCTGATTCTTAAACTAGGTTTGCTGAAATCTGGGTTTTATCAGTGCTTTTGATAAACCTGAAGGGGTAGAAGCAGCTACTGTCCCACACTAATATTCTCAATTAACTACAATTAATTGAAAAGCTCTAGTGGAAAAATATCCTAAAATCTCGTGGTTTGTCAGAAGTCAACTGTCATTTTGTTTTGCCAAGAGCAGTAAATGGAGCCTACATGAACAGACATGAAAGGACTTTCTAGAGTGTTTGGCTGCGATAATTCCACTCAGGAAGCTGCTGAAGAGCGGCAGAGAGCGGCTGCCCTCGTGTTTGCCATCTCTTTTTCCCATGTGGTTATAAAAAAGGGGGGATTTTGCTTTGACTTGGATACATGGAGCTGTGCTTCTGAAGCCTCAATTCTGGGAGAGAACGCTTTCTACAGACTTCATAAACTGTTTTGACTATTTTCAGATTGACTATTGAACCACAGTGCAAGTATATGGATTCAAGATATTTCTGGTGATTGTGTAACTGGAAAAAACTGTCCTGATTTTAAAGTATTTTTGGCATACAAGTGAAAGTAAATAAGCAATTTTAGAGACTCACTGGAAAGTAATTGCTCCTGCAGGACACTAGCTGTGCCAGGAACTCTGGCAGATGCACTGAGCCCTCACTATTAAGCTTCAAATAAAAGCATTTTTTTTTTTTAATGCAAAAGATCAAAACCAAGGATATATAATCTAAAATGTAAGGAATTTGGAAAGAATGGATGCCTGCAAAGGGAAATATCTAAACATGTGAACTGCATTAGGAGGGAATACAATGGAAGAAAAGCCTGATAAGCTCCAGAGACACCTGGGCTTGCCATGGTGGGAAGCACGAGCTGTGGTGGCAGTGACACTGCTCTGATGATGGCAATGAGGGTGTCGAGAGCCCGAAGCCTGGTCTGGGGATGGAGCTGCCTTCGTTTGTGGTTCTGCTGGTGACACACAAACCTCTGCTGTTATCAGAGGTGATCTTGGGCTGATCAGCCCTGCAAGAGCTTGGACCAAGCTGAAATGCTGCTGCTGATGACATGGGAGAGAGCAAGAGCGAGAGAAGCACCTTGTTTTGGGTGACTGAAGCACCAGGGTGGCAGCCTTTGGATAGGAACAGTCTGTCCCTGCGCTTTCATCCAGTGATTCATCAGTGACTATGGAAGAGTCATAAAAGCTCCACTGTCAGCTAATGTGTCATTAAAGGAAGTGTTCTGCCTTTTTTTCCTAAACAAGAAGTTAACAAAGTATTATTTTTCATGCCTTCACGCTGTAGGCTGGTATTTCAAAGGCTGGAGCTACTGTCCTTTGTTGTTGCTTTACTTGCTCATCTTGAAGCTGTAATTGAATCCACCCAGGCTGTTTTGCTGGTCTCCAGATTGCCATTTCTCTCCACAATTCCTCTATATAAAGCTCTGCTATTAGCTCCAGCAGCTTCACAGCTGATCAGTAAACCTCAAGGGGCTGTGGACAGCCACATTCTCTATAGTAAAGGACACAAGTGGCTTTGAAACTGCAGCCACCTGCAGAAAAACATCAAGAGATGTGTTTGGCCATCTCCCTCCCAAGTTTTGTTTTTCTTTTCTTTTTTTCTTTCAACCAACATTTGTTTGAGCTGCCCTTTTCCTGGTTTCCCAGCCTGGGGGCTATGGCACAGCAACGATTTTCCATAGGTTCAATTTATCCTGGATCTTTGGAGATGATTTTTTGGCAATCCAGACCAAATGGCCATGTCCAAAGAAGCTTAAGAGTTCCTGAGATGCTCAGAATACTCCAATGCAAGATGACAGAAGAAATAAAGCATTTTTAATACTTCAGTATGTATGGCTTTATCTTTAGGATTTATATCTGGTTCAATCAACATAGTACCAAAGTATTAAATCAACCCCACGAGCATCAGCTCTAACAGGACATTCAATTCCCTCCCTCTGAGGCGGACCAAGACAGGAGAGAGGAAAGCTTCCAGAGAGAGAAAAGTTTCCAGGTTACAATAAAATGCCATCCAGCCAGTGAAACTGAGACCTGTGCACATCTCTAGTCCCATTTCCCTGAAAGTCAAGCCATGAAGCTCGGCTCCAGCCCGGCCAGCCGCTCGCTGCACACCTGCTCCCTCGCAGCCGCCAAGTACATGAGAGTTGTTTCCCTCCGTGCGAGTGAGAAAGCTGCCTGTGCTGGCACTCAGTGCTTTCTGCTTTTCCATAAAATACTCTAGTGGACAGTCAGGATGAGGTGCTGCAATTGTTAATATTAGCAAAGGTCCAGTTTCCTGACTGATAGAGATTTATGACATTGTAACTTATATTTTATTGGTAAATCATTTGTAGAGCAAGCATAGTTAAAAGTCATTGCATTCTGATTAAATTGTATATATTTATGTATATATAGCATATATAAAGCAGCTATATAGAACCTATATTTACATGTATGTGCACACACACACATATATACATAGATAAACTTAAGGATTTTATCTAAGAGGTGCATTGGAGGAAGGCTACAACAGAAGGGCTTTTGACTCTATAGACAGAGACATCTGTGCCAGAAGCAGCTCTTTAGCCATAGTGCAGATTTTTTGGAATTAAATATTTCAATATTTTTTTTTTCTGGGGGAAAAACCCACAAAACCCCTTGTTGTATGTATGAATACATCTCATGTATGTATAAATACAACAGAAATCATCAGTAGCTCAACAATGAATGGCACAAAACAAGCATGTCCCAATCAAACCTCCCAATAAAGCCATCAGAGGCTCCAGCCTTAAAAAGGTGGGAGAGCAAAGCGCTCGCGGGGTTACCCCACTCTATAAATCCCCCAAGCTGTCCTGTTGTGAGTTCACTGGGTGTTTTTGTTTGATTTGGGTTTTTTTGCTTGTAAGCCAACCCCATCCCTGCAGTGATGCTGTTAGATCAGCTGTGGTGTGGGGAGGGTCGCTACGAGGTGCGATGCCGATGATCTCTTTTCCCATCTTGCTGCTGCCTGTGCCTTTGGCTGTGTGGCAGCACATCCCGAGTAAATGGGCTCATGGCAGCAGAGGAATGGCTCAGTTTTTCATCCCAGATGCTTCTGCAAAGGCATGGTCCTACAAAGCGTGGTTGTGCGCCTTCCCAGAGTCACTGGCACTGGGGCAGCAATGGGATACTGGTGGCAGGAGGACAGGCAGCCTGGGGATGTAACGAGTTGTTCAGGGACACTGTGCAGGCTGAGCGCTGCCTTGCATATTGGCTGTTCACTTGACTGTTTGGCCTGGGTTTTGCCAAGAGCACAGCTGAGTTTTCAACTCCTCCACAATTTCATATCAACTGAACAAGTCGTTAGAAACCACTGAAACTCAAACCTCTATGAAAGCAATGGTCCCGTGAGCTGCTGAACAGCACCTGATGCAGGGGCTGGGCTGACACAGCGTGAATCAGAGGGACTAGCAGCAACGTTCTTATTCCTTTTGAGCTGATTTGGAGGGTGCTGCTGTGGCCAGGCCAAGATGCTGCTGGAGAAGGACATGACAGCCCCTGTCCCTGCAGTACCTACGTGCCAGGCAGTGACACCCTGGTGTTGTCACCTCCTCCTGCAGGTTTTCTGAGAGCTGAGAGCTCAAATAGCCTTTTCTGCTCAAAAACAAGTCTTCAAACTTGTTGTCTTCTTTGAAACTGCAGTCTGAGCACACACAACACTCATTGCACCTCACCAATGGCATTGCCTCTCGAGCTCTCAGCCTTTGCTGTCACTGACAATGCTGTGCAAGGTGGGCATTGTACAGGCTCTGGCCCTACAAAAGAGATTAAAACCCAGCTAGATTTCAGAGTGAGTGATAAGTGAGCTCTTTAGGGCCAGGATTGCCTTTTGTCTTGGTGCTTGTTCACTTTGTGGCTCAGGGGAGGCTTTCCTGTGCTTGAGACTTCTCGATACCACAGCACAAGCCCGTGTCAATAAAATAATGTGAATCAGGGGCAGTGTTTAAGCAGCGGGTGATGTAACATCGCCCTGTGCAAGAGTCTATCTCAGATTTGCAGGGCTCCGAGGACGTGACAGGCTCGCTGGGGGAAACAGTGGATGAATTTCTCTGGCCTTTCTGGTGTGGGTCAGATGGGGAAGCACAGTGCTCTCCCTGGGCTTCAAAATCTCTCTTTCCTTCCAAATGACTCTTGGCTTCTCCACTCGTGCAGCTGGTAAGGACGTGCTATGAGGCAACCCCTATAGGCGCTGTGGATTTGGAAATGTGCTGCTCAGTGAAGCGAATTAGTGGTTGTCATCCCCCCACCTCCAAAAACAAAAAGTCCAGGAATAATATTTTAGAGCCAAAGTGAAGTCTGCCAAGGAATGAATGCCCTTGGGTGGGGATTACTGATATTGTATCTGTTATATGAGGCAGGAGAGGTCAGGCCATTCTTTAAAATAAGTTACAGTGAACAGGCCGGGTAGCTGAGCCCTTCAGATGTTTCATTACTGATGAGTTTTAACGTTAAGAGCTTCTATCGTACGGATCTTGATCGAGGGAAAGATAAACGTGCTGTTTTTTAGCATTTCACTACAAACACGGTGTTTGTGCCAACTGACACAATGATTAAATATGATCCTCTCTTCTCAGAAATGAGGAGAACTGTAACCGCACCGAGCTCTCCGCCGCTGATACGAGATAAAAAGAGTCAAATCGTGTGTGGTTTCCTTCAGACCAAATTTGTGGTGTAGCGTTTGGTGAATGATGTTGTCCAAAGTCAAAATAATCTGTTTTGCCCAAAGGTATTTTTACAGAAGGCTGTAAGGGTGTATTTTTCTCCAGAATAATAGAAAAGGTTCGTTTATCCTTTGCCCTGTGCTCAGCATTGGCTCTTTGTTAGTGAAAATAGACATTAAACATCCCAGTATGGGAATTAATAAGCACCAAGTTGCTTTCATTCTAACGATGGCTAAAAGGGCAAGCCAGCTTTAAAACCAGCTGGATTTGTGGGTTGTTTTTTTTTTTTTAATAAAAATTAATATTTGGGACATTTTCCCACCAATGTGCCCCAGCCCCTCTCCCTGCTCTCGGCTGCTTTAGGCTCACATCTCTTGCTGAGCGGTGCCAGCGACAGCCCCAGTCATGGGCTCAGCTCAGGCTCACGCAGCATCGTGACGGCTGTGGCAGCAGCCCCGTTGCTGAGCCCTGCTGAAGCCTCGGTGCTGGTTAACACAGAAAATGAAAAGCAGCTGTTTGTTTCTTTTCAAGAGTATCAGAAAAAACAAGAAGATGATCTCCTTCCCATGTGGGCCAAAGGCTTCTTCAACCTTTTCACTTTCAGCCACACTAATAGCAATAATTCTCTGCCTTTCTCTATGGAGCTTTTCCAACTTATTTCACTGATGCTCTGCAGGCCCGTGGGAATTAGCTACAATGGTCCTTCCCCTGTTGTAGACCAAGATAAAAGCAGTGATGGAACCACCCCCTCAAAAAAAAAAAGAGGTGAAGAATTGAAGTCTCAGACACCTCACCACCCTGAGGGTGCTACAAACTTTGTGCTTTGCAGCCTCTCGAAGCCCTGCAGAAGGTTTGGTTTGCTAAATCTAAGTAGGGTGCCTCACCCTTCTTGTGGGCCAAGTGCAGCTGTACTCACGCTTCCTTCGCAGAAAGCACTGACACCACACTGGTAACTCCAGTTAACAGCAACTGCTTTTGACAAGCTAAAATGCAAACTGTTGCTTGGCACAACTCGGTTGTGCACCGTTCCCCAAGACCCCGCAGGTTTATCCCAAGTCCTTTAAGTTCTGCTTTATGAGACGTGGGCTCACTGCGGCAACCTGCTGTGCAAATAACCTCTTTGCAGCACCTGGGCAGCCTTGGAGAGCAATATCACATCACCAGGAAAAAGATCTCAGAGGAAATTTGTTGTGACCGACACCTGCTGATTCCTCCCGTGCCCTGAGATGGCCCCATACCCACGATACAGTCTGGAAACATTTTCTCTGCTTATGGAGTTTTTTAATGGCTCTGGACTGAAGGCTGTTGCTGGTGGGATCTGGCGTGGAGCATGATTAAATGTTGGACCATAAAAAGTGAGAGCCTCCCTTCAGAAATGTGCTATGGATGCAGGGAAAAGCAACTATAACATTTATATTCTCTCTCACTCTGTGGGCATGGGGAGAAGAGATGGTCAAAAGCCAGGAGACGTGAGGCCAGCATCTCTCGTGCAAGCACGAAGCCAACAGCTTCTAAGCCATTTAGCAAAGGAGAGGGTAACCAACATCCTGGAGGGGAAAAGGGGAAAATACCTGGTATTTAATCCAAAAAAGAGGTGATATTTCCAGCAATGGGCTGTGTGTGTGGATAGAGGGCAGGAAACAGAACATTTTTGGTCCCAGCTACCCAGCAAGGCAGGATGGGATGTCCCGTGCACCGTCATGCCTTCCCACGCCGCTGGCTTCCCCCGTGCGCTCGCACGACCGCCACGCTCACCCAGGATTCATGCAGGAAGCGCGGGTGAGAAGTTCCCCGAGAGCAGATGTAATCCTGTGTGGGCTGCCCACGGAGGCACCAGGCACCAGCCTCCCTTGGTGTGGCGCGTTGACTCAGCGCGTGGTGCCCCGCTCTCAGCCGGGGACGTCCCATGGCACCTGCAGGAAACTTAAACTGAGTGTGGAGGTGTGTGGCTTGTTGCGAGGGCAGGAGCTTTGATGAGCTCAGCAGGGGAAAAAACCTCTAGGAAGCATTAGTCTGAAGTTTTGGAGGTGAGGGACCATCATGGTCCTTTATAGATTACCCTTAAAAGTGCAGTTTTAATCTTTAATATAGCAGAGTCCTCTCTGTGCCCATGGACATGAGCTGCAGCTGTAGCTGCTCTGGGGCTGCAGCTTTTGGAGAAGGTTCATCTTTTGGAGGAGATGCCCCCATCCTCACGCAAGGACCCCTGAGCTCTCCCTGCACCAGTTCTTCCAGCAGCAAATACATGCACAAAAACACACACATTCTGCTGGAAATAAACATTTCTTCTCCAACTTGACTCTGCTTTGCTTTAACTTCCAGCCATTGCAGCTGCTGGTTCTTTTCTCTGCTGAATTCATGTTCCTACCCCAACAACAACAGCGAAAAATCCTGTGTTTGCTATAAAAAATTTCACTTCATTAATCTAAATCCTTCTGGCTATACTGTCACAAAATACTGCTTGGAAAAAAGAAAGCTGCTTCAACACTGCAGCCTTGGAGAGCTCAATTACTCAAATGCTGAAGTCAGGAAGACCAAAATGTTCCCTCCTTTCCCGCCACCTCCACCAGTATGTTGCAAGAGTGAGCAAGAGGGAGAAAAAAATCTCTTACAGTGCCCCATCTATGCACTGTGTCAGTCCCTCAGAAATAACTCCTGTTGTCATCAAGCCCCTGATATTTTTGGTATTTGACACAATACGTGGAGATAAGTTTGAGGACATGATTTTTGCACAGCAATCCAGAGCTGTTTGAATGCTGGAGCACAGCTCTGCCTTTCCCTGGGGACATCAGGAGGTTTTGGGACAGCGCTGCCCAGGCAGGCGCAGCGTGGACCAGCATCAGTGAGGGATGGTGCTTTGTGTCAAATGAAGCTTGTGTGACCAACCAAGTGCTGAAACCAGCCTGCAAACTGCTGAGGGTTTTGTGTTATAGAATAAAAAGAAGAACAAAATCCTGACTTTGCTCACGGTAGAAGTCGGTCTGATGGAGAACACAATGATCCCTTCGCCCATGTCTACCAGAGAATTTGCAATCCAGAAATAACATCTACTGCTGAACTCAAGGGATGTTTAAGAAAAATCCTAGTAAGAGTGGAAGTTAGAAAATCTGTCTTTGGGAAACCTGTAAAAGCAGCCCTGGATTAGCATGGTAAAGGTTAGGTAGCACTGTTTATTCTGAAGGATTAAAATGAACCCCCAGTTATTAGGATTTCTCATGATGCACTTTTTAGGACAAATTTTGGGTTATCATCATGCTGGGATTTTTGTTGTTGTCATTTTTCTTTCTTGGTAGTTGCAGTTACTTTGGATCCAAACAGTGACAGCAGCTGTGGAAAAGAACACAGCAGCTCTATCAAATGGTCCGAACGAGGTTGGGTGTAATCAGCGAGTGGTGTAATTCTGTACAGAATATTAATTGCAGTATTGGCCCCCTTCCAGCTCAGCTCTTTGCAGCTCCATTCCAGTGCTATTTGCTCTGATCTAATACAAGTTATAGATGTTACTGGACCTTTTTGCCATTAACTGCATGAGGCAGAAGGGCTGTTCCTTTCAACGCACGGATCACTCAGCGCAAGAAACGCTTCTTATTTCAGAGCCCAAATATAACATTTTATCATCTGGCAAATCTGAAATTTGCTTGGATAGAGCTCAGCCCTGCACCATAGAAGTCTGCGAGTGCTTAATGAGAGCTAAACAAGGCCTGCATTGATATGATTTATGGATTTGATGTTTATTTGCTAAAGGCTTCTTTACAAGACTCGTATCACCACGTCAATGACTTTAAATGTGTCCATCTGCGCTCAAATAACAAAAATACACGTCTGAACTGTAATGAAATACCCCGAACCGTGCAGGGCAGAGAAAAAAAACCATTCATGCTGCAACTATAGCAACTACTAAAATAGCAAAGCACACTGATTTCTGACATGAACCTGTTCCTAATGTCCAAAAGACACTGTGTGCCGCGAGCTTTATATACCAGCTCCCAAAATATCCGAGTCCTGATAGGATGAGAAAATACTGTCATGTTCTTGCACCAGGCCAATTACAAAGCTGCAGTTCCTGTGCTGGTAAAGATGTTTCCTGTTGATAACACAAAAGGACAACATAGCACTTAGCTGCTAATGTTATCTGGGACCCTTGTGACCTCTTGGAAACTTTAACAATTGTAGAGTTCACAACACGTAGAAGAGCTCTGCCTTGTGCTTTTGTTTTAATAAATAAGCAAGAAAGAAAATAAACACTCGTTCTGCAGCCATGTGCTCACTATTGGTCAGGGAGTAATTAGAGGTGGCTGGAACACAGATGAGAGCTCAGCTCTGTTAGCAAAGGGTTCCTACCTCTGGTGTGAGGCAGTGCTCAACTGATAAGTCCTTTTCTAAACAAATACAGTGAAAAGGTGGAATTTTACACCATAAGGTTTTCTTTTGTCAGTGTTAAACATATTCCTTTTCAACTTTATAGACTTCTTTTTTATGTTTGAAGATTAAAAAGCAGATTAATTTGTTTATAAGGTTGGCATTTCTAAACAGACCTCATTCATATCTCCCAAGCCTTTTCTCCATCTTTTACACTGAAGTCTCTTCAAACTCTTCCTGTCTTTGTCACATCTCCTCGGCTAGACCAGAACGTGGAACACAGCACTCCAGGAGCTTCAAGGAAGAACTTACTGAAAACATAAACCCACAGCTGTATTTGGGTATTGTATTACATCTTAAATGTCTATTTCTAAAGTACAGTTGAGATCTCCTACCCAGCAACCAAAGGGTATTCACCCTTTACACTCACAGAGCCCTGATGGCAAAACCTCCTAAATATTGGTACGACAAGAAACCCAGGGATTCTTGAATCCCTCATTCCTTGCTGGGGCAGGAACTTGCTTACACTCACCAGAACATGGGTAGGAACCAGCAGCTTCTACAAACTCTTTAACCAAGTAGAAAAACTCAGAGTCAGATTTGTCCTCTCTCTTATTTGCAGCATAGGCTTGACACCTGGTTTCCCAGCAGTGCAATCCAGAGCCTGCCGGCAGGGAGTCGCTCTGCAGACCCTTCCTCGCTACCCAGCAGGTACATCAGTGACTTGTGACCCAGGGGCTTGAAAACTCGTAAGTAACAAATTCATAGATTGAGCCTGGTCTGCCTGATTTCCCTGGATATTCTCCTATCCTTAAAAAAATCCTTGGTGCAACAACCATGTGGCTTTGGCTGGTCTAAGAAAGTCTCAAATCGGGTATAGGATGCTCCTGATAAAGGACTGAAAAGAGTTTTTCTTAACTTAATAGAAAAATATCGTTAAAGCCTTAGAACTGAATATTTGGGCTTTAGTTCTGTGCTAAGGGTGAGTCCTTTCAGTGCAGCTTAAAACACCCCATCTGCTCCTCACCTACACCTGCCCAACTGGAAGAGCAGAGATAAAACTAGTCAGCGTTTTTTCCTTGCTCAGTTGTTATTCCTGCTGGAAAGAGGCAGAACTTCTTGTGATAGTTTCCTTTGAGCAGTGCTTATTCACAGCAAGTCACAGTGGGAGAGGGTGGGAGGCAGAGTTCATTCATTTTTGTAGCATAACATAGAGCAGATTGTGTTTGGATTTCACTAGATATTTGTTGTTCTACATTTCTTTGCTTTATATTGGAGAAGGGCCTGCAACAAAACTTTGATCCAAGGTACAAATCCACAGCCAAGATTTGAACTAAGCCTGCAAAACTTCCACCAGAACGGCCTGTAGCCCAGCACGCTGACTTTGGGAGCATCTTGTTCTTCACGTTGCTGATCACTTGATTCAGGCCTGTTTCTGCTTATTTATTTGACCATCAGCCTGCAAATGATCTCGGAGGCTCCAGGTTCGAATCTGTAATTTTTTTGAGAATAACCCAGAGAATTCCACCTACAGCACAACACAGTTGCATCAGTGCGATGCTGCAACTGCCAGGGCAGTCAACAAGACCAGAATGAGCATAAAGAGATGCTGGCAGCTCGAAGAGGGAAGCAGAAGAGGAAGGAGAGAGAGGTCATAAGGTTAAGCTGGGCATAATTTCTGATATTAAATTCAAAATTATCCAAATCCTCTGGTTCAACCAATCTGCCAACAACCACAGAGCAGCAGCTGAAGTAGGAAAAGTGACTTTAATATTCCCGTGTGATGCCATTGATTTGTGGAGCTATTGCCAATCTCAATTTCAGATGGCTGTTTGCACCAAGTTCCTGGGAACTCAGCCCAGAACACATCCTAATAAAACAAGAATCCTTCATTTGCAGGAGAACAAACACAGAACCGCGTTTGGTTACAACTCCTATCTTTAAAAACACGTTACACTTTCCTGCTTCGGAACCGGTGCGCAAGGCAGAGAGCTGACCCTGCTGACCCCAGAGCAGTGGCCGTGTCCTAAAGAGCTCCTGGCCAGAGCTGGCCACGATCTGCACACAGACCCTGCGCTGCCAGCGCCAAAGGGACCAAAGTTACATCCTGGCTCACCAGCCCTGGGAAGGGAGGAAATCCAGAAGGACCCAGAGTCTCTAACTAATGCGCCAATGACAAAGTGAAATAAGAACAAAAGGGAACCTCCTGCATCTGACTATGGCGAGAGATGTGACTAATTCTGCTTTCACAAGTGCTGAGTCAAGACAACATGCCCAAATGCAAGAGAAACGAGTTTTATCTGTGTGTAGGGAGGGCACGACTTGGACACCACTCCGGATTGCACAAAATTCAGTGGAAAAAAAAAAGTTTACGATCGTTCGTGATTTCAGTACAACTTCTGTAGCATAAATGACATTGGTGTATAATTAATTACCATAGCAATTAAGATTATTCATAATGTCCCTTAACTTTGCTCTCTCACGCTATTTTCTGTGAGGCCACCAACCCTCGCGGTGCCAGGACTGCTGAAATTACAAACAGCAGTGGGTGTCAACCACAGAGGGGGGAAAAAAAAAGCGCTGAGCAAATTGCAACACGCTGCCTTTGGCACAAGATAAAGATAGAGGTGCCAAGGTTTAGCCCATTTCTTGTCACAGAATACAAATTCAGAAATAAACAGGTGCAATCTCTTAACCCCAGACAAGCCTGCTGTGGATAAAGTCTTGTTGTTCCTCTTTATACGTAAGAATGTTTTATAGACAAAATCAGCACAGGTTATAGAGTTGAGAAGCAAATATAAGCAGTACAAAGAGTACACAGGCATAAAAGGATGGCAAGAAGGAAGGAAGAGTAGAAACACATAAAAGAAAAGCAACAAAAGAGCCAGCGCAGCTGGAAGACAGAGGTGGAATGAAGTTTCTCTAATGCACTTGTTTTATTTGATTGGGACGTAGGTTCTGGCTTCTTTTGTTGAGATAAAACCAGTTTTCTCTGGAGGTAATCAAAAGGAAAAAAAAAATAATAAAAAGGAGACTCTCTCTGCTATGTTGTATCAAAGAGAAGCTTCCAGACCACCAGCTGAGTCTTAATTTTGACCAACACCACCAGCGTACGACTCCGGGTAGCAAAGCAGCTCATCCCTTCCCTCTGCACTGATGCCCTCTGCTCTGGTTCGCAGTATTGCCATATTCAGCCACGTGAGAGTAACAGAAAGAAATAAGAACATTAAAACTCTCCAGCTAAATTGAGGAGTAAATTACTGAACTTTAAAATTCATACTGCATAAGCCTAGGAAAAAAAAATGATAGTTTGGGGGTTTTTTAATGAACTCAGAGGAACTAAAAATACTACTTGCCAAATCAAACTGCACATTTTGTACAGACTTCCAGTGTATGACTCTGACAGTTAATGGGAAGCATGTGGCATGCTCAGGATGCCATCTACTGGCAGAACTGGCCCTGGGGGAGGAGGAAAAAACCCAACAAAAACCTTGCGCAATCTTTCATTCTAAGAAAGCCAAGCGATCAGATGCACAGACACCACTACAGGAAGTACAACCACCTATTTACTCCCGTGGAGGAGTGTCGCTGACGCACCTTGAGAACGGCTATCTAATCAGCTAGCAATTAAACAGTGCGTAATGAGGTTAGTTTTGTGTGCCGGGGGCGAGGGGCGGGGAAAGCTTCCTGCTGTCGAAATGTCCTGAGCCAGCAGTCTGCATTAAGGATAGAGCAAGGGAAACACTTCAGCTTGCTGAGAAAAAAATTTGCCAGCTCCCCAGCTTATTGTAAAAACAAGACTGTGGAGAACATTGACATGTGGCTGGCTTAGTGTTAGGAACTAAGATGTGTTTTCAGAGCCACCTAAGAAGTTTAGTCTTTTAAAGCTCTAAATTCCAGGTCACACAGCTATGAAATCACATCAAGCTGAAAACACAGATGAGACACTTTACAGCTTACCTGAATTACACAAATTGTCTTTTAAAAGTGTTTTATATTAGGCACTAACCTGCATCATAACAGCAGACCAACCAATTTTCATTTTTCCACATTAGGCTGAGAACAGAAGCCATGAAGAGAAGATTTAGCAGTTGCTCTAAGAACAAAACTCACCAAAAAAAGTTACTCCTTGAAGAAGAGCTAGTGCTAGAGCAAAAAATCTGCTTCTGCCCTTGTGCCTGAGTCAGCCCACAGGGATCCCACATGTTGACAATCAACTGATGAAGAGGTGGGTTTTTTTCCTGACATAGAGGGTGCTAATAAGCACTGATTGGATGGTGCATGGGCAAATTCTGCTGGGAACAGTAGAGAAGCAAAGATAACAAACAGGGAATATAAATATTTTCAGCTTTTATGAAGTTCAGTTCCACTCCTCCAGGCCTCACATTAGAACAGCTGAGGGTGCTCCACAATTAGAGGCTACAACTGAGACAGATCAACCCGGACAAAGAGCGAGTGAGGGACAACCCATCCAGACGACTTTCTGCCCTTTATTACTTCCTGGACAAGCACGGCTGACGCCCCATCATCAAAACAAAACAGAGTCAAATTGAGGGAAAATATGAGAAAAACACTGTTCTGGTCTGCAAGATAACAACCTTCAACAGGAAAATACGTAGGAGTCACATTTTTACAGGCAAATAATTAAAGCGAACAGTTTGAAGAACAGAGTCAAAGTGATTTGTCAACCAGTTACCATTTTAATATAAAAATGTTTAGTCCAGTCATAAGCTTAATTGTTCAAATGAAAATGAGTAGTGGAACCAAAATCTTGAACAAGATGATTTAATATGTTTCAACATCAAGCTTGTTGGGTGACAAATACAGTAACCTTCCTCCAGAATATCCATGTCCACACCCATTGTTGCCTAAGTCAGCTCTCCAGTTATTGCCCAGACACCTTCAGGTATCAGTCCTTTCTGAGGCAGATCTTCCTGTAATGTTAGAGCAGCTGCATCTCAGGGGAATTCAGATGATTTTTTTGCTAATAGTATAGACTGTATACACAGATACACTCTATATATAGCCTACAGGATTTAGTGGGGACCAGGACTAAAATATCTCCTGAATCTTGTGGGAGAGGCAAGGACTGTCAACAGAGTGGTGTGGAGAACCTTGCATACAGTGTATTACATCATGTTTGCAGACATAGATTTGATAGTTTAGTATCTGTCAGGAGTACTAAATTTAAACCAAAACATTCTAAAAATTGTTTTAAAGAAAATACTGATAACTGTCAAAATCTTTCTTAAAAATCAAAATAACTATGTACACCCATGCCAATCTTAGCTTCTCAGAAAAAAATGAAATGGCATGTAAAAAAAATAATACCTTTAAGTATAACATTCTGAACTGTTATACATTCTGCCAGGAAGTTATAGTAATAGTTGCTTACAAACAGAAAAGACTGAGAAAGAAAGCATTCCCCTGAGGGCAAATAAAGTTAAACAATTCTAGCAAACTATAGCAAAAAAGGGAAATATTTGCCCTAAATTAACATAAAGGCAAGCTGGAAGAAAGATGGCAACTGTTATTTTTATCAGCCTCTTCATAAACAACAATAAATTTTCTGGAAGAGGTTGGAGTATATTACTATTCTCAGGAAATCTTCCTACCAAATTTAATCACTTCCAAAATTGTGTTGGTCTTTTTTTATAATAATTAATCTAAGGTCTTATGCCTACATATCACAGTTTTGAACTTAAAGCAAATACCAGCCAATTGGCAGAGGACTTCCATGCTTTAGGGGTATGAAACCCTTTCAAAACAGGGTTGAAACTCTTCAGTCTGCATCTCGACGAACTTGAACTCGCAACCATCGTGCTTCCACGGTGCTCCCATAGACATTTACTTCTGCAATCTCTTGTTCTCAATTAATTTAGTCTATAACAAACCCTTTTTTTTTTTTTTTTTCAAACCCCTGACTTGAAATTGTTCTGTCAGATTAATTACTTTGAAACCATGCAAAAAGAGCAAATAGTATTTTTGGACTTCAGACAGTTTTAACTCATATTCCATAATTTTTTATAAGTTAATGAGCTTTGAATGAGTTAAGGCACCCATATGCCCAGAAAAGAAATTAAAATAAATACCTTGGGCTAAATACAGCTAAGTGTTCAGCAGTCATTTAATTGCACAATCGTCTCCCTAATTTGTAGCATAACGCTGCCAATGTCTCCAGAGATCCCAAAACACAAATCCTAGAAACTCTGCGAGTGTAATGGACAAGGCATTGACAAGACATTCTCAAGGTTCATTCTGTATTCCTGGCTCCTCAAGGTAACTGCTACTCCTAATGTCATCAGCATTTAGCAGCAAGATCAGCATGTTCTAAGAATGAAATAAATATTCACACGATCAATACTAATGGTTCAAATGCTCAAACACATCATTGAAAACAGTAAATTTCCAATCTTTCTCCTGCCAACCCAAGACTGCAGAAACAAGACTCTTGGCAACAACATTCACAGCTCTTGGTACCACAGAAGCTTCTGCAAACAAATTCTAGGCCTGAAGTTTTGTCGCCTGTGGTGCTCGCGAGGTGTTTTACTGTGTTCGAAGCTGGTAGTCTGTAAGGGGAAAAGAAACCAAAACTGCAGTTTTAGTAAATTCTGTCACTAAAGGTAGTAAAGTAGAGCAGCAAACTGGGATGAAGCAAGCAGTCCAAACCAAAACCAGATTTTTGTGTCCAATGGCCAAGAAAATGGGCTCTAAAGTGATTAAGGTAATTGCAGGCAGTCATGATTCCATGCCAGGAAAAAAATTAAATAGCAAAACCAACAAAAAGCAAAACCAAACCCAACCCCACTGATTTTACTTGCAAATGATCAAATATCTTTTAGTAGACAGTGTCTTATACAACTTAAAGCTGGCAGAATGGTATGTGTGAGCAACTTCTTATTAAATTTAAGTTAAAAAAATCTCCCCAAATCCCAGCTTCCTTACAAAATCCTTCACCAGCTGTCCTGAACTATTGGGTCTTTCATTAGGACACCAAAAAAGGTGACTGGAAAAAGCAGGAGACCTTAATCTAACACAGAACTGAACCATATGGTTTAATATTGAAGAACATGAGCAAACTGTTGCTGTCTGTTTCCACTGTGGGTGTGCACTGGAGAAACAAAACACACAGGCTGGAGATCAGTCTCCAGCCTCTGGCCTCCCACGTACCTCCGTTCTGGGTGATGTAGCGAACCCACGGGAGAGCCTGGTAGCCACTCTTCTCAATTATCTTTAAGTAGCGGACCTGGAAAGAAAAGAATGTTAAGAAATAAAGTCGCCCACCTCAGCCAAGCAGCATTAAGCAAAAAATAGGGTTTTTTTTGGTCAAAAATATATTTATGGATAACATTGAACAGGAATCCTCAAGAATTTGAGAAGAACTTGTGTGCTGAGAGCCCAGCATGTTCACTTGCAATATTTCTATTTTCAACTACTAACCTGGATTCCTGAAGTGGTGAAATATGGAATCTCAAACTTTACACTGATGGGAGGTTTTCCTTCTTTATCTTCAGCTTCAACACTTGGAAGTCCAAAGTGAGCTCTCATCAGGTATTCTTTTCCACCCTACACAAAAGAGACAGGTTTTTTATTCTTGAAAGAAAAAAATAAAAAACCTTGCAGCAATACAAGTGTTTTTCATCATGTCAAATTGCTGAACCTCAGTATTCATTAGAGCTCTTCTCCAGGGCTTAAAAGTGACCACTTGTTTTTATTTTAAAAATATATTTTTTTTTCTTTTCCTGAGGCACAATTCATTTTCTTCCAGCCTCACACTCAAGAGACAAGGGTGCCACTGACCATTCTGACTGAACAGTGACAGACAGCTGTGCTGTCACACCACCAGCACTGGGAAGAGCTCACCCTCACAGAACCACCCAAGAAGCACAATCTGACAAACTAAAACAGCTGCTGCTAAACCCAGGCCAAGGGATTACACCACCCCCAGACACTGTGCAAAGATCTGCTCTCTAACCTAGCTCTGAAAATCATCCCAGTTAAACAAAAAATACAAGCAGTACCTTAGACACCTATTAGCACGCTCCAAGCCTTCATTCAAGGCAGAAGAGGAAGAGGCCAGTACTACTTGGCTGATACTATCAGAATTTGCTTTAGGCAGAGTCTGAACATTCATAAAATATTAATGTTAAGTAATTATTACACTGTTAGACGATAAGACTAAAAATAACACTTACTGGAAAAGATTTAATGGACCAGACAATTTCACTGTTCTCTGGAACCCATTTGACACTTCCAACAGTGGTTTTAAACTTTGGTGAGTCTGCATCGTTTGGAACTGGAATGTGAATCTCCACATTGTTGGCAGTTGATCTACGCTTAAACTGACTTTTTGCCTAAAGAGGAAGATGAAAACAATCAGAAAAGCAGGCCTGTGGATATTTCCACTATGACAGTGAGTTCAGAGAGCTGCAATTTCCCTCCACCCCAATCTACATCCTGAGAAACAGAACTGTAACACAGAGGTTGTAACTTAAAAATGGTGTTTTCAAAAACATGCAAGTCCCAGAGAAATACTTGTACAAAAATGCACATGCTCCTGGTGAAGCTTTGAAAACAAATGAAAGAGAAGACTAAAATTAGCCATAATTGTTTTAGAACTTCTGACCTTGATCATGTACTCGATGCGGCTGTGGGAATGTTTTTCAATCACAGACTCAATCCAGATCAGTGGTTTTACCTAATGGGGAAAAAATACTTAACAGCTGCAGCTTCTACTTTGACACCGTCCTGAAAATGTTGCTTCTTTACAAAGCTACACTCAACACATGAACCCTACAGGAAACAAAGTCTGTGGTGTTCAAAATGACAAGTTGTGTTTTTATAAAAAAATATAAAAATTATACAAATGAGCATTGATGTGCCAGTGACCAAGTGTCACAGGAATTAGAGGCTTAAAAAGGCACATCTCAGATTAATCCCCAATAACAGGCACTTGCATTCCAAAATATTTGATAATTTAACACACTAGGGATTGAACTATGACAAGCCCTAAAAATAACTCATTCAAAATACTGCCCTTAAAGTAATTTAATACTAAACTTTTCATTTGTTGTCTCCTGTCATATTATAGACCTTCTCTCTGTTGAATTTTTCTGAAAGGAAAGCTATCCTTATCACTGTGGCTAGCACAGTCTAATAAAATTAAATGACATAATACTCTTGTTATCAAGCACAATGAATTGCTACGCTGACATTTCATCTTGCAGCTTAAAAAAAGAAAAATGTAATCACAGGAACACTATTTCAGAAACAGTTCCAATAGCAGTTGAAGATACAGAGAATTATTGCCAAGCTAGTTCTCAACTAATTCTCGCTTCCTCCAAAAAGAGCGAGCACAAAGCTTTGCTGTTAATGGTTGACTCAAAAACTACTATGCTGCCCACACTTGGTGGGGCAGCTAAAAAACTAAAGTTCTGAGGAAGTCATTAGCAATTTTGCCTAAAATCTAAACCATTCCCACACAATAACACCCTCTAGTCCGGATCTATGCAGCCAGACTCACGTGGGTATTCAGACGATAGGACATGAGCTCAAACTCGCCGTCGGGTGGGATGAAGGAAATGGTCCTGTCGTTTTCAAAGCGGGAGAGACGAACGCACTGGTGAAACTTGACATCTTCCAGCTCTACTGATTTACTTTTGCCACCTGGCAGAAAACACACATTTCAAGGTGCTACACAAATTATGTCCAAAATCTCATCACAGCCAGTTACAGAGCAAAGCAGATGTCTGCTGACACTCCTCCCTCTGAGCCAATGCTTTCTGTACCTGTCCACAGGTTTTTAGCACTACAGGAGTGCCAATGACCAGAGAGATGAGGAAGCCTGGGTGGTTACCGTGCGTCACCATCAGATTCCATCTCTGCTCGTCTCACAAGGCCTACAGCGGTTTTCTACACTGACAAAGGGAGCGTTTCTGTCATCTTAGAACAAATCCCTTCAGCTGAACATCAACTATCCCAAGAACCTAAGGCCTGAGAGAACATCCTTCACAGCTATGAGGTACCACAGGACACTCACGGCCTGTGTTATCGAAGAGAACTTTGTCGTTTAGACCCAGGCGCAGCTCCGGCATTCCCGAGAGGAAGACTCGCATCTTAATGGAGCCAACTATCTCGCTCCGCAACACGTTCCCGTTGGCACTGACCTGGACAGAAAGGAAAGGAAAGGTAAGATCATTCTGATGTGATATGCTGTGACATCAAACACCACTCCCACCCCACTCCTGTGTCCCAGGTTTTCTTGATGTCTTTCTCCCCAGAAATCAATCCAGTAGAGTAGAATTAGGTCAGGGAGGTGATGGGCAGAGATGGAGGAGGAACGGACGTACCAGAAACCAGCAATGCACCAAGCAAAGCACCATTTGTCTGCTGGATGTCCTACTCGGTCTCAATGACTGACATTATTTTGAGCACCACAGTACACCAGCCACAGTCAGTGTGACTTTACTGTGCCCTTGCAGGTTTTCAGACAATAAGCCCTTTTCAACACTTTCAGCACAATTCTCATTAGAAGTTAAAGTTAAAGGTACCCACCAGAAGGTTCACAGACTCTATAACATCCAGGAACACTTCATTTTTCCTGTACTTTATCCCTTCTGATCTCCATGAAACAGCATTCGTAACAGTGGCAGGTGGACGTGGAGCTCCAGTTTCAAGTTTGTGACCTTCCTGAGTGATGTACCTTCACAGCCACATGAAATAATAAAAAATTAATGGTTTTGCTAACTAGACCCAGCCAAAGCATTTGCTTCCATATGGAAGAATGCTCAAAACCTTCCACAAACAAGGAGTCTGGTACTCTAAGTGATGCAGAATGGTACTTACTCTTGTAAAATTTTACTATCAGTGGTTTGTGGATAACCAAAATCCATAAGCTCATCTAACAACTCATAAATAATAACAAAATTATCCCTAATGCTCTCTTCTTCCAACTCCTTGAAATATTCAGAAAAAACCTGAAACAAAGTGACAAGAGGGAGGGGGAAAAGGACGTTAACTGAGGGAGTACAGCACGCTCAGAACGTGTTCCTGCATCTCAATAGTAGTTTTAAAAAGCCCCAAACCAAACCCCATAAGTCACAAAGAGCACTCTGTTCAGCAGAGTAGCCTCAGGAAACCCACCTCAGTTAAAAGGGAAACAGAGAATCCTAGGAGCAACTCCATAACTATTATGAAAAATATTTATTTGGGAGAAAATATTTTTCATGCCAGGTACAGATGAACCAAACACAGGATCTACCCGACAGCCACTACACATGCATCAAGTGCACAACTCTCCTCTGTGTTCTCGGGTCTTGTGCGGCTACTTACAGCGTCGGCTCACATCCTCTGCCTACTCAGCTACAAAATACCAATGCCAGTATTAGTGCTTAGGAAGATAGCTCTATAAAATAACCAAATATAAAGTAAAAATGCCATTACCAGAGAGTTCTTTAACAAACACAACAGGTCTATGCACTCCTCTCTAGATCAGGTTTAGACTGAACTGCAAAGGAAGGTGGAGATAACGTTTGAAATTTCACACTCACCTGAACTACTTTATATAAAAATGAAAACACCAGTGACACACAAGCATTTTTCTTAGAAGTTGCAACAACTGATACAGGAAGTTCAGGAAGATGCATTGAAAGAAAAAAAAAGTTTACTAAGTGCATTTTTAAAAGCCTTTAGGCAATTATTAGCCAAAAGACCTAAGAGTTAATTAATTAATTAACAGTACTTCTGGCCAGATATGAAGAATAAACATTTAGGAAATAAATTTAGAGTAAAATTAATATAAACATTTTTCATTACACTATGTAAAACAACTTCATTTAATAGAGCCTCCTTATGTCACTTCACCCATTCTCTGCCTTTGCCTTTAGACACACCCCACACCAATCCCAGAGCAGCACTGGGCACCGCAGGCTGCGGGAGCTCCCTGCAGCCCAAAGGATACGATACAAGTTGTTGTGTTTAATCCACATAAAACGAACTCCTCCATGGGCTAGGATAGGAGAAAGCGTCCCCTCCTCCTCCTTTTCCATGAGGATGGGCATGAAATGCTCCACCTCCGACATGTCCACATCTCCGCGGTAATTCCGACAGATGAGAACCTGGAAAGAAAGCAACGGTTTTTCTTGTGTTTTTTCTCTTTTATGAGATGGTGTCACCATGCGAGACTAACACACAGGTATTTGGAAAGCCTCTTTTAAGTCCCTTTTTTAAAGTCACCAAGCTTCACTCGAGCTTCTGTGCACCGTATAAATGCAAATCACAGCGCCAAAACACGGTGCTGCTCAGAACACGAACCCCCATCTCCCACTGCCGTGTCGTGCATTATCTTTTCCAGAGCTCCCCTCCTGCCGCACACGCCCTGATGATGCTTTTAAGAAGCGAAAACATCCAACTCCCCTGAGACAAACGACCTGCAACTACGGCTGAGATTAATGACCCCAGGGACCCCGCTGGCACACGTGCCACTTCTCACCACCCCCTTCAGCAGAGGTGACACCGGCCACGACTCGGACCCGCAGCACCAGGTAGAAGCGGGGCGGGCAGGAAGGAGCGGGACGGAAGGGGAAGCGGCTCCCGCAGATCCCAACCAGGCCGGGGAACCCCCCCGCCGCCCCGGGGTGAGGGAGGCTCCTCCGCTTCGGCCCGGGCCTCACCTTCCCCTTCAGGTCCAGCACATAGACGGCGCTGGCCGACATCGCCCCGCCGCCGCCTCCCGCCCGGCCGCACTCCCAGCCACTTCCGCTTCCCGCACCAGCACTTCCGGCAGGAAGTGACGAAACGAGACCCGGCTGCTGTGGCGGAGGGATACACTCCGGGTTCCGCCGCGGATGAACATCTTAACTCACCAATGTAAAATAGCTCCGGGGTCTTTTTTCCCCACTGGGAAATGGTCCCGGAGCGCCGGGATCAGCACCAGGAACGGGGCCGCAGCCCACGGGAAGGGACAGGACAGGGCTGGGCTGGCTGAGTGGGGAGCCCTGGGCAGACACAGAGCACCCAGAACCCAAACAGCCACAGTAAAGGGACAATATTTGGGTTTAAGAACAATATTTGGGTTCAAGAGGCACGTCGGGAGTTTAAACATCAATATACACATCCTGTCTCAAAGGGAGTAAGAATGGTAAAGGTGGGCAAGGCACTTAAAAAAACTCCACACGCTGTTTTGTTAGTGCACTGCCCTGATTTTATAGGTATGTCAGCACCAAAAGATGAAAGCAGCATTTTAATAAGTTACATCAAAGTTACAAGTTACAGCAGACCCCTCCCCAACCTCTAAAAGAAATCCAGACAGAAATAAACTATTAAATTCCTATAACTTATGAGAGAAGCTTAGGCTGAGACTGCCAAATACTCTTGACTTTTTCCAAAAAGGAATTGTTAAGCATCAAACTAAAAAGTAACATTTTCCAGCAACTGATTTTGGCCTTAATCCTGCTTTAAGCACTAAAATAAAAAAAAAAAAAATCCCTCTGCACCTATATAAATCAGAATTCACCAGCCAAGAACAGACTTTGTTGAATATCTGGTTTAAAAAACAAAACAATGAAATAAGACAGAACAAAGTCATAAACGTTCAGAAGATATATTAAACATTCAGTAGGGAGAATACACAGATTTGCATGGCAACCCTGTTCAGTACAAACAAAACACAACTCCAGATCCACAGCCTCGAAAAGCAGCGCCTTCACTTGGTCCAGCTGACCTTTGGAATGTCGTAATGCTCAGTCAGAGTATCCAAGTGCCTGTTGAAGTCCTGGGGGACAGAATGAGAAAGAAAACGCTTAATGTTTGGGGCTGACATCAGCACTGTTGAACCATGAGCCCCTCTGCCTCCCTGCTTCTGTGTTTCAGAAAGGGGGACGGTTCCTCTGGGCCAGCAAGCCCGTGTGCTGATAAATACATGATAAATGCTGAGTGAATCGGGACAGTGTAGCTCACCTCCACTCTCTGCTTATGGGTTTTCGAGGCTTTCTTCAGGATCCTCTCCATTTGCTGGAGAAAGACACAAGAGAGGCCGGTTACTTCCAGCACTCGCAGCCCCTCAGGAGCCGCATCTGTGGGGTCGATCGGGGTTTTTAAATCCCCTCCCCGAGCCCCCAGGCGGGCTCCGACCCAGGCAGGGCAGCCCTACCCTCTTCTCCTGCATCTTCTCGTAGGCCACCTGCGCCGGGGTCCGCTTGTCCAGGCCGCGCTTCTTCTCCTCCTCCTGCTTCTTGCTGCTCACGATCTGCTCCAGGATCTGGGCCTTGTCCTTCGCCTTCTTCTTCTTCCTGGGGGCAGAGGGTGGGCAGTGCCCAGACCAGCTTCCCTCCCCGGTTCCTCCTATGGTTTTCCCCCTCCCCGGTTCTCTCCCCGGTTCCCCTCCCCGGTTCTCTCTCTGGTTCCACTCCCCCTCCCTCTCCCCGGTTTCCCCTCCCCGTGTTCTCTCCCCGTTTCCCCCTCACCCGGTTCTCCCCGCCCCGGTTCTCCCCACAACGGTTCCCCCCTCCCCGGTCCCCCCCACCTCACCTCTTGCCGGCCCCCAGGGCGGCCCCGCTGCCCTTCAGCCGCAGCGGCCCGCGCTGCACCGCCTCATAGTCCGCCATGGCGCTTCGGCCGCGCTTCCCGCCTCACTGCGGCGCCCCCTGGCGGCAGCGGGTGGTCCCGCAGCGCGCGGCGCCGCCGTTGCCGCGGCAACAGCGAGTCCCTCAGCCCCCGTGAGGGGAAACCGCCGCGCGCCGAGGCCGCCCTGAGGGGAAAAAAACCCAAAATCGGGGCTGAAACAGAAAAAAACCAGCCCCGGCCCTCCCCGCACAGCTCATCCCGCGCCCAGCACAGCGATTCCGAATAACTTCTGCTTGTTGGAGGGCGCGCTGATGAGTGGGGCCGGCCTCCCTCCCCTGAGGGGACCTTTCCACCGGAGAGAGGGGCCCTGCCCGCCGGACGGTAGCAATGACCAAGAAATGAAATTTTACGGCCTGCCCGTGGCCAATAAATAAGGCAGCCTGGCACAGGATGGAGTTGTGCGGCCAGTTCCTCCTTTAGTCTGGAGGAGGCTGAGGGGAGACCTCACAGCTCCCTGAAAGGAGGGTGTAGAGAGGTGGGTCTTGGTCTTCTCCCAAGTAACAAGGGATAGGATGAGGGGAAATGGCCTCAAGTTGCACCACGGGACGTTTAGATTGAATATGAGGAAAAACTTCTTGGAAAGAGTGTTCAGACACGGGAACAGGCTGCCCAGGGCAGAGGTGGAGTCACCAGCCCGGGAGGTGTTCAAGGAGCGTGTAGATGTGCTGAGGGACGTGGTGGTGATGAGCTGATACGGATGGTTGGACTGAATGATCTTAGAGGTCCTTTCCAAGCTTAATGATTCTGTGTTTTTTTTGTTTTTTTTTTAATATTTCATACAACCTTAACATCACATTTCTGTTCATGTATGATCCACATACACCTATTTTCAGTGTAAAGGCCATATATCTATCAGTATATATGTATGCATGTCACGCTAATAATCACTAGCTAGTGATAATGTGTCTTAGCAGATAATGCAGAATAAAGGGAGTGAGCAGACTTTATAGGTACTACCTCCAGTACAAACTACAATTAGCATTAGTGTACAATGTGTACTACAGGGAAAAGTGAGAAGGACGATGGGTTACCATCACTGTTCCTAATTTCTAGCTTTTGGTGTTAATTCTTAAAGAAAGACACTACCAAAGCTTTTCAGTTCATTTACCATATCAGAAGGAATGAAAAAGTACAGTCCATGAAGTCTACCTGCTCCCTCAAAGACACAAACAAGCAGCTATTAGTTGTTTGGCTAAATACTGTAACATGAGTCTGTTGTGCACACAGGAGACAGGTGAGTGATGCTGGATAAAAGCCTTCAGTAGCCAGACTAAAGATTTGATGAAATGCTCCTATTATGATACTTGGCAGCTGTGGGATGGGGAAGCTGGTTACTTGATCCTCTGCTATACCTGAACCTCATTGTTGCAGCTTTTAATAACTGAATATCTGGACCTCCTATAAAGGTGCCTTTGAGGAAAGAACGATGGGACAAGACTCAACATTCAGAGCTCGAAATGGGCAACAAGCAAACCATTTTCACTCAGGAGCAACTGGATGCATACCAGGTATAAAACAACTAAACATTATTAGTGAAGGGGTTTTTAAAAACTATTTTAAAAATTGTTAAGCAGGAGTACTAAATTACAGCAAAGATTTTAGTAACATAGTTTGATTCCTACATCAAGAAGAAGGGTTAAAAAATACTAATTACATGCTAAAAAGAAAGAACTTCAATGCTTGGCCGCATGTACTACAATATAACTTCATTTGAGTTGCTGTATGGGAAAAGTTTGGGCCAATGCATGCTAAAAACTCTCATTACATGTTACATCTTTTCTTATTTCATAGGACTGCACATTCTTTACAAGGAAAGAAATTCTGAGGTGAGTCTTGTATGTGTATTTTGTGGGTGAAGGATAGAGATTGCTATGAAAACAAGTTGCATTGAGGGTGAGGTATTTTTGAATGGATTTACACAAATTTAAAGTGATACCTTTGGATAATCTGAACATTTTTGTTGCCTTTTTAGGTACAAAAACTATGTTACCTATCCTAAACTGAGTCAGAATTCTGAATTTTGTACTAAGATACCTGTCTCTCTATCAGAAATAAATGTAGCAAACAATATTTTAGTGCCAGTGACATCCCCATTCCCCTCGCCCTGCTTTATGACAAATGCTTCAAAGTAAACTCTTATTCTTTGGGATACTTTGCCTGGTTTATTAAAACCTCCATGACTGTGTCAAATTTTATTCACTTTTTTTTTTTAATGTCTTCATGTAAATAATTATCCTGATACTGTAAGGTGCATTTTGCCCAAAGCTTTCATGTGCCTCATGGAAAACTCCATTTAAGCTGCAGCCAAAGGCTCTGATAAAGACAGGTTCAATGTTCTGTTCATGAGGGGCTGAGAACCTTCATTGAAAACCTCAACTTGTTCCTCTGGTAAAAAATACTTATCCAGGTGGTAACATACCTAATATTGAAGTTTCATTTGCCTTTCCTGACCGTTGTGTGTACTAACAGAAAGGGAAGTGTCCCATTTCTGTGTCTCTCAAGATGTCATCACAGGTTTTTTGCTAATTTCTCTGCAGGGCAGAGCACAAGTGACAATTCTGTACAGAGCATGTCCCTCTTTAGAGCCTGGCTATCTGTGTATGAATTTTATACAGCATAAAATAGGAATGGTTCTGTAATAATTGAAATCTAAGTCTGTCTGCCTTTCCACGTAGCAAATAGAGGCCAGAACCATAACTGTGTCATGAAGAAGATATTTATATTGATATTTATTATCTCTATTAAAATTCTATCCTATTGTTTTGATAACAGCTGTGAATGGGATCCCCCCTCTGTCACAAAGCATGCTGAAAAAGTGGTCAATACATTCAAATAATTATGCCCATTTTCTGTCTCCTGAACCCAAGTTCTACGGAAAAACAGGAAGAAACTTGGGGTGGATAAAAACCCAGTTGAGCTGGTCCCAGATCTCTCTCTTCCTGCCCACTTTAGGCACTCAGAGTTTTATTCTGACATTTAAACTGAATCTTTCATGCTCCAGTTGAAGCCCATTATTTTTGATCCCGTTAATTGTGGAGGTGGAAACCAGATCCCTTCCACCTTGCAACAAGTGTTTGTGTGTTTGGAAAGCGATTGGGTGGCCTTTCAGGTTGAAGGTCTTGTGCCTTGTTATTGTAAATATATAAATCATAACTGCACTGTGTGCCTGATACCACTGCTGGCAACATGTAAGGAAATCTGAAACTTTGTAAAAAAAATTGTTTCCAGATACCTGGTATTTAGCAGTTTGGCTGCCTGACCTGCACAAGCATTTCCACCTCAGTGTTCTCTGAGCATGAAGGCTTTGTGTTTTTCACCAGTTACACTATGTTGTGCTTTCTAACACCGCCTCTTCCACCACCAACTACAGAGCACACTAAATGTTATTTACTGCCTGGTATCATCCAGCTGGTAGAGGATGAAAAACGTGAAGAATCACATAGAAAAGGCAAACACACTGTTCCCAGTGATCTCAGCAGCTTGTCCCCTAAACGAGCCTTTCTTTCTCTTTCAGACTGTTTTACAGATACCGAGATCTCGCCCCGCAGCTCGTTCCGCTCAGCTACACAGATAAACCAGACGTGACACTTCCCTACGAGCTCATTGGCAGCATGCCAGAGCTGAAGGTACAGAGCAAGGAGCACAGCTAGAATCGAGTGACACATTTCAGTTCAATCTACTCTTCTTAAATAATTTATCCAGTACTAATTGCTGGGAGGCTGAAATACAAATAAATTTGGGCTATTGAACTCAAATGTCTTTCTGGAAGCTTCTAGTGATTCCCTGAAAACCCTCTGAAACTGCACAGAGGTTACAGGCAGCTGCAGCTGTGTCTGCCTCTGATTAGATGAGAATGTAATAGCAGAAAGGGGAGTATTTGCCAAAAAGGGGGGACAACAAAACCAGTTGTGTCTTACAGTACTGCAATAAATGCTGGTAAAGATGTCCTGCCCGTGTTCTGCTCCCCAGGACAATCCATTCCGCCAGCGGATAGCTGAGGTCTTCTCAGAGGATGGAGATGGCAACATGACTTTAGATGATTTTTTGGACATGTTTTCAGCACTGAGTGAAATGGCTCCCAGAGACTTGAAAGCTTATTATGCTTTTAAAATTTATGGTGAGTGAGACATGCATAGAAAGGAAACTTTGGGGAAATTCTGCAGTTTCATGTAGGGATGCAAAATATTCATTTTGCCACCAGAATGATTTCGAGTTAGGTATGTTTTAATGCAGCCTTTCTTTTCATTGAATTGGGATGTCTGCTCTCTCTCCTAGAAACTTCTGGTCGTCTTTATCTTGTTGTCTTGTATTTATTTGGGACTAGGATTTACTACAAAATTTACAACCTGAAATTATCTGCAGTTTTCAAGAGCTAATAAACATTTAAGAAATATTTCTGGCTGAAGGGCTGCTTGGACAAGCGCAGCACAATGGATTTGGTTGGAGGGTGGTTTTGGTCCCTACCAAAAGCGGGTGGGAGGCAGGGAAGCACACTGCTAGCATTTTTCTCCAAGGACAAAATTAAAGATTTATTTTTACAGTACCATTTTCAGTTACTTGCTTCATGATCAGCTGAAGCCAAACAATGTATCAAACAAACAAACCATTTTTATGTGACTTAAACTGCACATGATTCAGCAAAGATGTTTAACAAAGTGAACCCCCATCAAAACTGAACAGCCCATTCTCTTCCATACTGGTTAGGTCAGTAGTACTGGTTTGCTAGAGTGATTAAATTACAGTTATTAAACTATTTACAATCATTGCTCTTATTTAAGATACGGGGAAGCTCTTCCAGGATTTTTCTCACTGAATTTTTATACAAGCAAATAGGTTCAACTGAAGACTCCATTTCTGACTTGGAAGTTGTCCTTGTACAAATACGCTATGGCCTGGGAACCAAACCCTTCCTATTAGGTCTTGGCAGTCAACCATGTAAGATGCTGACTTTTGTCACTTTGAATTGGTTTTGTTTCCTTTGACAGATTTTAACAATGATGATTACATATGCAAATCAGATCTAGAGAAAACCGTCAACAAATTAACCCGCAATGAACTCACCCCAGAAGAGGTCAGCCTGGTGTGTGAAAAGGTGATTTACGAAGCTGATGCGGACAACGATGGCAAGCTTTCTCTGGAAGACTTCCAGCACATGATAGTACGAGCTCCAGATTTCCTCAGGTAATATTTGCTTTTAATTTCTAACACAAAATTGCTCCTAGGTTGTTTGTTAGAAGCCTCTGAAGTGTGTGGTTTACATCTCCGCAGTCATTACAGAGCACCACTCTTCCCTGACAGTTTCCAGCAGAGCTGCCCAGTGCAAAGACTGGGAAAACAGAGGCTTGAAAAAGTGTGGAGGCTTCTTGACTTGCTTTTTGAAGCTCTGAAGGACTTTTTATATGACAAAAAGCCCCTGTAACTTAAAAAGTTAGTATTAGCTCTCAGGCTGCATTGATAAGCTCATGAGATGAGCTCACTCAATGTGCAGTGTAGTCTTAATCTGGTTTCTGATACAAGTTTTACACAAAGCAGCACTCAAAGCCTGCATTTACATTATGTCTCTATTCTTTGCAAGTGCTTCACAAAATAAAGTTTCCAATTTATAGTACAGTCCTAAGATTAACTGTAATGAATCCTTTGAATAGGGAAGAGCGATATATCAGTGATTATCACTTCCTCTTTTCAACAGCACATTTCACATTCGAATCTGAACCTCATGAAACACGTAGACAGAACTGCTTCTTGAGCCTTCAACAGCTCCTACTTCACCTGAGATCACCATCCCAGAACGAGCAAAATCAGAGGAGCAAAGAGGACAGTTTCTGGTAGCTGAACCAGCTGGAGAACTCTGTCTCTTGTTCACCTCTTTCACAGGAACCATTCAGTAAGCTCTCCACCAGGATTTCCCTGTAATTTAACAAAGTGTCTGCTCCCTCCCCCAGCTAGAGCAAATCCGGCCTAGACAGTGAGAGGGGAATTTTTTTTTTTTTTTTTAAGTTCAGACACCATGAGGTAGTAAAGGAACTGGTATCAAATTATAGCTTCTAAAAAAATTCCTAAGAAAATGCCTTAACAAGTGAAAACCACTTGAAAATAGTTTCAAAAACATTGCAGTTAATCACCATTGTGTAAGCAACTCCTCTGATCAGCCACAACCGTCATTAACGGCCCAGTGAGCCAGTCTGCTGCAGTATTCTCCCAGTGTGCCACAGAAGCCCACTGCAGGCTCTGACAATATAGAGAAAAGCTCTTTATTCCAGAATTTATAGTGAAAAGTCAACATATTTTAAAGGAAAAAGCCTACCCTGGGTTCCTGTCCTTCTTTTCAATTTTTAGAAACACCCTATTTTCCACATGAGAATCTACGTGCACAAATGATGACCAGGACTGACAAACTAAGTTTGTAAAATTCTCTTTTCATAAGAAGTTTATTAAGCAGTGCTCAGGGTCCTGTACAACAGAGTAAAAACATACAGACTGTCATAAACAACAGTTTCCTTTTTAATACAAACATGGAAATCAATGAGAAGTATTTAAGAAAGCAGTTGTCATGTAGGAAGGGTGGCAGCCAAAAGTGGTCATTCTAAAAATACAATTTACAGTTATTTTTGAAAATACTGGGATGCATTAAGTTCCCTTAAAACACAGCTGTAAGTCCCAACTCACCCTCGATGCAGAGCTATGATTCCTGCAGAGAGGCCAGAGAGACCAGCCCGCTAAATCTGTGTTACCTACAGAAACAGAAACTCCAGTGACCAGTGGAAGAGATGGGCCAAAGAGTAACCAGCCTGAAACAACCAGACTGCGCGTTACCATTCACGTTCAGTGGAACAGCTCTTTGATCTACCAATGCAGACAGCAGGCAGTCATCACTCCTTCCCAACCCCTAGGAACTTCTAGTACAAATGGAGACCATCCTCTGTGCAGCTGCTTGTCCCTTCCCTCTCCAGCACAAACCCCAGCCGTTTCAAGTCCAAAAGAACACGAAATCACGGTAGCTTTCAGCCAAAGACACCGCCACCACCACAATAAAAGCCTTAACAACTGTCAGCGACACGATCAGCTTCTCACATGAGAGACCACATAATTTTCAGCAGCAGTAAAGAGACTTACAATAATCCATAGGATTTATAAAGCTGAGGCTGAAAGTCTGATGCTGGCATAAGGCTCTGATGTCAAGGACCATGAGATGTGCCTGTCAGCACAGGACAACGTCAGCGCTAAGTGGTCAAACAGCAGTTCCACCGTTTGGTGACAGGTGAGCTGCTGACAGGTGAACACCACCTGCAATACTGCAACCAGCCTCGAAGGTAATCCCAACCACAGAACCCTGTGATACTCATTCAGCTATGGGAACTTGAGAACATGCTCAAAAACGGGTTTGTTCCTCTACAAACCAAGTGCTAATTGATCACCTGAAATTTTAGTGGCATTTAGACACTGAGAATGTGTAGTAAGCACACTGTTAGTTTTTCACATCTACTTAAATTCCTCAGTTTTACAATTTTGTATCCGATTTCAGGTTTTTTCCTCCTTAGTTAAAGGAAGCTTACAGTATAAATACATTACTGTATGCATTTACACAGTACCTCTTGTGATCATTGAGTTTTCTGCAACATTCATACTAAAAAACAGTAATTTAATGATGTGACAAACATCAAGCACACACGCAACTGCGGTGTCTTCAACCTTTTCCTCTCTTACATTTGCATTTTAGCTTTCATATTGCTTATGCTGATTTAATTTCTGTGTAGTTTTATACCCATGAAATACAGTGATGACTGCAGTCACAGTAACTGTACGAAACTTCCTGAGATTGGGCAAAATGTAGTTGTTCACTGAGCAAAACCAATCACTCTGTGAAAGGAAATGGTGCTGTAAATCAGGTACACGAACACGCGCAACAACCAGCGTTGTTTAAACAAAAGCTATTCACATACAAAGAGTTCGCTCTGAATGCAAAGGAGCAACTTAAGATTTAGAAATGAGGAGTGAAAACCACAATTCCATCCTTCAAATTTTATCCATTTGTAAATGAATGTTTGTTTCTTTCTCATCTCTGGAGGATTTATCGATTCAGACACTGTCAGAGGGCAGCTCGCAGTACTGTGGGGACAGCCCACGATATCCAGTGAGACTGACCACTTGCTGCAACATCTGCCCCTGTTACAGTAGAAGGATGGCTGGGAGACAATCCACATTGACTGCTGAGCCCTTAAACAGACCTGTTCTGTGTAGGAAATCAACGCCCAGACCACGTCTTAATCACCTCCCCAGTTCTGCTTCAATGATTTCTTGAAGCAGACACAAAGACTTGTTTGAAAAGCATCCTTATCCCAAAACAGAAGCGTTGCTTGTCCAATCTAGAATCTGTATTAACTACACACTGACTACAAGGCTCTTCAGTAGCTTCACGTGATTTCATCCTACAGAGACATCTGTGCACAATCCACTTGGTGCGCGTTCACCAAGTCCTCACGCTAAAAAGCCACAAGTAAACAAACAAAAAATAAAACATCATAAAGTTCTGGTTAGAGGAAAGCTTTACATCTGACTGCAATCACAAACAGAGCTCGCTGTAACCTGCTAGCTATTAAAACAAAAGTTGTTAGCATATAAAATACATTTTTATAAACCAGTAACTGACACACTAAACTTTCCTTTTTCCGTTTTAGAACAGGCAATGTTCCTGTTGAGCCCAATTGCATGCTGCAGATCTCTAAAGTTTAATTCTGAACCTGACAGATCTTTAGCTACAGTAAAGCTTACGAGTGCTGCTTTGAGGCCAGAATACAATACCACAAACTTGAAGAAAACAAAATTGGTGAGTAAATTAATTAACTTTAAAATCAGCTTTTAATTTTACCCTTAAGTGCAGTTGTCAATGTAAACAAAGCATGTTAACAATTCCAGTGAGTTGCAGGACACAGCTGATATGTTCACTTGAATTAAACACACCATCATTCCAATCACTTGACAGCAGACTTCGAGGAAAATGGCTCTTACCGGCTCCTTTTGTCAGTCTAATTAAGTCAGGCTTAGAGCCCCTGAACTGAGAGCAGTTAGCTACCTAGGAGCTTTACTTGGCTGTTCCACTTTAGACATTGGAATGTAATAGACTGTGCTGATAGGAATAAATACACAGAAAATTGCCACTGAGGACTAAAGATCATTTGCACTGATGCACGCTATTAACAGGTCTGGTGCCGCCTGAAGTCTGAAATGATCAATGCTCAGCAGCAAGGCAAATCTCAGCTTCAAGGAAGTTTGTTTTCAGAAAGTGTTCATATGTGCAACATTGATTTGCATATGTGAGCAAGTGTGCATGAGAACACACGGCTGGAAGCAGTGCAATACGTTTTCTCAGCACAATTTAGGAGTAGCCACTGCATCATGACAGCTCTGGAGTCACTCTGGAGAAGGAAAAGCCGCCCACTAAAACGGCACAAATTTGGAGCAAGCGTCCCCCCCCGCACCAGGGTCTGTTCCTCTAAGCACAGACAGAACCTCAGTGTGGGACTCACTGCAGTTATCACCTCCTGTTCCAGGTGCCTAAACATCCAGAGACTCTAATTAAGCACAGTCAAGTCTGACAGGGATAAAGTAACTCCTGATGGTGAGGGTCCATTGTACTTACAGCACACTTTGGTTCTTTTAAAAAAATAGAGGTTCCTTTGAGGAGGATTTTGTTTTGTTTTGTTTTAAACTCCAATTTACTTGTGGATTGTCTGGAATAATGGGACTGGATAACTAACAGGCAGGTAAAAGACTTTCTCTGTAGTAGCAAGGAGGTGGAGACACAGAAAGCTCCCTTCTACCTTCTGAAATGTCTGAGCCCGCACTGCTTCCCTAGGGACGCTTCTCCCATGGCCTGATGCGATTGTTCTGTGTGCACCTACAGACAGGGGTATGCACAGGTACCAGGTACACACACCTGTACTTTATTAACAGTGGTATTTCAGTTTCTCAGTTTGATCCTAACTGAACTCTTTCTAGTGTGGATACATGGCAGATAATGAGCAAAAAGATGGAAGCCTGTCAGCAAAGGTGCTGTGTCACAGGTCACGTGTGATCTGTGCTCCCTCTGCTAGACAATACACAATGCCCAGTGGCAATCTGACAAAAATAAACTTGTTTCATCTCCAAAATTGAAGAGTCAGACAATTACTAAAATAAACAATTTCTTATTCAGATGGTCACAAAGTGACAAGGTATGTTGAAAATGCTAAGTCCACAGACAGAGGAAATCTCACTCAGAACAGGCACAGTCCAGTCCGGTCGAGCGGACGCTCGGATTAAGGCTGTGTCCCTCACAGAAGAACACATCGGAAAAAGCTGCTTTTCTTTTGCTGGTCTGGTGTGATTTTGACTCCCTGGTTGCTGCCTTGTGGGCTGTTGCCTTCCTGAAGACACAAAAATATTAAATTATTTATACTTAACAGCTTCTAGCTTCATTGTAAGCTCTAGCATCCTCACTTTATCTGTTCATGCTGTTGAATCAAGCCTGTCACACACAAAAACCATTCCAAAAATCAACAGGAGTCTCCACTCCTTCATCTGAGCCTTAAGTCAGCCAGTACGAGAAGTCAGGGAGCTGCATCTGCTCCTCCTGGCTTTGCCCACCACGTCCTGCGCCTGTTCTTCTTTCTGTAAACTCAAAGACTCTAAAAACTCTATAATCCCAAAGATGAGATTAAAAAAAGAATTACAGGATGTGTTTGGCTCTTGCTGAAACGCTTCAGAATTACCAGGAAGACCCAAAATACCGCAGCTCTCCCAGCACACGTGGTGTGCCCAGTGAGAGCACAAGCAATCCTTGTGTCGTGAGGAACAAACTGACAGTGTTGGGCATTTGTTTCGAGTACAAAAGACAGCCCAATCATTTCTCAAGAGGCTTTTGTAAAAGTTACAAAAAAATAATTAGTTCTTTACCTATTTTCAATCCTGCTAGCTTCAAGATCACCCTGAAGTATGAAGTAGTTCTCCTACATGTCTAATTTATATGATTCCATTTTTCAGACTGCCAGAGCAATAACTACCATTAATTTGCTCTACCACTCACTTGATTTCCAATAAAACAAATACAAAAAGAATTTTATTTAGAAAACTTCAATGATTGCAGCTAATTCCTGAAATGCAGAGACAAGGTCAGAACAGGGCTTGAGAAAACTAAAAATAAATTCCTATAACTTTCAGTGCTTCCCCCATGAAACAGACCACAAAAATATCTCTATCCCCTGTGAAACAGCACTCGCTGTTTGCCTTTCGGCTGCTATTTGTTTCCCCTATTTAAATACAGTGTGGATGAAGTAAAAGTTACTCACCAACTTCTTGTCCATTTTTGCTTTGATATCTCTTGCAAGAGTGAAAAATGCCTGTGACAAGTAGAAGAGTTGGGTGTGAGATGGTAAATAACACATTCTGACGTTTTTCTTTAGCAATAAGCTGCCTTCTCGAGTGTCTACAAATACTGAACTCCTGAAGAACATCACATTTACAGCTCCCCCCACCCCAGGTTTTAATGCTCCTTTTCTAACTCCTCTTCCTGAGTCTGAGAACCACAGTGGCACGCAGCACCCACGGCGGGACACGCCCAGGGGTTACAGAGTGGGAAAAGAGCATCTTTTATCGAGGAATCAGCTCAAAAGTGTCGCGGTATCTAGCGACCGGGTTTCGCATCGAGCCAGCACGGGGAAGTGTTCTTATCACAAATGACAGGACAATAAATAAGAGGAAGGTGGCAGTACTTACATTCTCTATGTTTATATTTGCTTTTGCACTGGTCTCCATAAATTTAATTCCAAAGCTTGCAGCGAGCTGAACAAGAGCAGGTCACAGGTCAGTTAACTGCAGGAACATCCATAACCACCACCCAGCGCAGGACCCGCCCCTCCCGGCGCCGCTCCCGGCCACCTGGGGATTCACTGCACGGAACTGCAGGAATCGGGCACCAAATCTCGCCCCTCTCAGCATCTCTTCTTACCGGGCTCCGTTCTTCTCTGTTACACTCTGCACACACTCTCATCTGCTCCTTTGTCTTTTAGTGTTTATTTTTGTGCAGAGATATCTTGTTGTTCTTGTGTGCAGAAGCACCTTCTCTACCCTCAGTAACATCTGATGCCAGAAACAACCCGGTCCACCTTGTCTCGCTGGCTTTCAGCCAAAGAGAGACATGTCCTGAATGTCAAACTCCAGCAGGCTTTCACGCTGCTTCTTCCTTTTTCTAAGAAAAAATCCAGCTCGCTGCTGTGCATCTAACACATCTCAGCCAGATAATCAATAACAATTCTTAATCTCAGCTTTTCAGCAGAGTGGGGAAATGAATTCCACCTACAGCTTGGAAAGGTCCCCTCAGGAACCCCACTGAGGTACCGAGGCAGCGCACAGACGGTAACGAACGCCCGTCTTATTCTCTGAAACCTCTGAATTGAAATACACCCAGGCACAGCACCTACCTTCTCCCCCTGCTCTCTAGAGACTTGTCTTTTGTCGTTCGCGTCACATTTGTTCCCAAGGATCATTTTTTCAACATCTGGAGAGGCGTGCTGAGATAGAAACAGAGCGAGGAATGGACTTTGGCTTGGGTGGTTTTGGACAAACATTGTCAGAGAGATGAGGGACACGGCAAGGGCCTAACAGGGAGATGCTGCTGCATCCTCTGGAGATTTCAGGGGTCCCTCCCACCCCAGCAGCTCACGCAGGACTGACAGCCCAGTGTCTGTCCTGCACAGCAGCTCGCTGTTAACCGAGGCAGCCCAGGAGTCAGCGCTGACTTGTGTTGAATTTATTTTCCCTTCAGCACAAGAATTCAAAAGAAATTCAAGAGTTCTGAAGCATTTAGGCGTCAACCACTTCTGGAGGAAGAAACAACATCCTTAATGCTCAGTAAGACAAGAAAGAAATTACCTCTTCAATATTCCTGACCCAGTTCCGAATATTTTCAAAAGATTTTTCATTGGTGATGTCATAGACTAACATAATGCCCTGGGGATTAAGAAGGAGATAGATTGTCTCAGCTAGTGTCAGTTACACAGAGTTAAAAGCTCCTTCGTAGCAGAAGGAGCAACTTAACAAAGATGATATTTAAACCAGCTGGTTCACAGCTCCACACAAGGCTCAATCGCGGGTTGTGCTTTGCTAGGCGAGGCGCACGGGACGTGTGTACAGAGCCGGTCACGGGGGGAAGCTGCCTCCAGGAGCTCCCCCAGCGCCCCAGCACAGCTCCGGCACCGCCGGGCGCAGGCACACAGCTGTGAACATTCAGCTACGGGGTGTTTACACCTGGAGAACAGGCAGGTGTGTGTGCTCCAGGTGAAACCCGGCTGGTTTGGCTGCGGAAGCTGAACTGCCCGGCGGAGGTTTAGCGCGACCCGCACGGCTCCTACCATGGCTCCCCGGTAATAGGCGGTGGTGATGGTTCGGAATCGCTCCTGCCCGGCCGTGTCCCTGCAACAGACAGAAGATGGGGGCTCACCTCACACACATCGCCCAAGCCACCACTCTCAGGTCAAAGCCACCAGAAGTTTCATTTAGTTTAACCTGAACTAGTCTGTAGATGCACTACAACTATCGTTTAGTTTCTAAAAAACTCATCAGCTGCTGAAGAGCAGCTGGAGTAAAAACTTCACGGTAACGTCACCACCCCGGACTGTGCAGACCCCACGGTACCAGACACCACTCACAAGAAAGCCTTACCATATCTGCAGTTTAATTCTCTTGCCGTCTAGCTCTATAGTTCTAATTTTAAAATCAATACCTGAAAAGAGAAACAACTCAATTACTCGTCGTTTCTGCCAAAGACCAAAATCACCACTTTTCTCTCTTAATTTCCCTGCCCAGACTCTGGCGTTCCCGGGAGCAGCCCCAGCAGAACTGAGCTCATCAGCCGCCGAGTTCGCAGACGCAGCTCCCCCTCAGCAGCGAAGCCAAGAGCGACCCGAGGCACCGCGACACCGCTGAGCCTCTGCCCGCGTCCCCGCAGGGAGACGGTGAGTAAATAACCAACCCCTGGAGAGCGACGGCAGCCGGAGCCCAGCCCAGCCCGTAGCTCCGGACTGCAACCCCGGGACCAAGCATCCCCCCCCGCCCCGGGCCGACCCCCGGCACCCACCGGTCCCCCGCGATGGCCGCGAACCCGTCCCCTCCCCTCCCACCGCCCGAGGCAGGAGACGCGCCCGCCGCAGCCAAACTCCTCCGGGCGGAACGAGCCGCTTCCAGGCCCGGAGCCGCAGCCGGAGCCTCTGCCCGCGCCAGGGGGGACCACCGGGCCCCGGACCGGGCCCCTGGGCTCGGCGCGGCGCAGCCGGTGCCGCTCACCGATGGTGGAGATGAAGGTGGCGTTGAAGGCGTCCTCGGAGAAGCGGAAGAGCGCGCAGGTTTTCCCCACGCCCGAGTCGCCGATCAGCAGCAGCTTGAAGAGGTAATCGTACGTCTTCGCCATGTTCGCGGGCACCGCCCCTCGGCCCGCGCCCGCCCCCTCCGCGCCGCCTCACGGGCCGCGCCCGCTGCCCATCACCGCCCGCCGCGCGCTGATTGGCTGAGCCCAACGCGCGTCACCGCGGAGCCCGGCAGGAAGAGCACGGGGCCAGCGCCTCATTGGCCGGTGGCCTCCGCCCCGTGTGCAAGAGGCGGTGCGATTGGCAGCTCTCCCCGCTGCGCGTGCCCGGCGCAACGTCACTTCCCGCTGCTGGCGGAAGGCGGGCGGTTAAACAGCGACATCACGGCTTTAACTGGGCTGTGAGCTGTGACGTCACCCGAACAGCAGCGTTACAGAACGACGAGACCTCGGCACGGGGAGAAACTTTAATTGAAATTGTTTAATGTGAAACGTCAGGAAGAGGCTGATCGCGGGGGCGACGCTAGAGCGGGGGCGCTGCTGCTACTGGGGCTGGGAGAGAAACCAGTGCTGAACCGCGAGGGACACTGACACCACCGGCACCACCAGCACCGCCACCGCGACCCTGCGGGGACGGGAACCACGGGTGGCTCACGCGGCCCCAGGCGCCACTCGCGCTCTCCCACGCACTGTGGGAGCGTGTGCCGGGCGCTGGGGGCTGCGCGGTGGCATCAGCGGTGCGAGGTCACCGTCAGGCTATGCCCAAACCCCATGTACGGCTGCACCGTTCAGAACGTCATCGGGTTTGGTTTGGGTTTGGTTTGGGTTTGGTTTAGGTTTTTTTCCCCCAGGATACAGAGAAAGGAAGAGAGAGGAACGATACGGTAAATGCAGACAGAGGTTTCAGTTTCTGTTGGCCGCTGGGAGCTCTTCGCCGTCTCATATACAGTTCAGTTCGTTTAGTGTCTGGTCCAGTGTCTGATGCAACCCCAAGTTCTCCTCTTTGGCTTGAGCAAGTTTTTCTAGTGAAAAAGAAGCAATAAAACAAGATTTAAACCACACATTTCACAGCCTTTTCTCTGTCAATAAACCCCCCACTTACTGACCTGCACGTTCCAGACAACGCTGTCACTGCATCCACGAACGGGGCCAGGTTCTGGCAGTTGCTGTCGTTTAGTGCAGTTTCTGGACACGCCTCGTGTGTCACGGGCCAGGTTTGTGTTTGATTTAAGATGTGATTTACAGGGGACGCCCTTCAGAACATGCACTGTCCTGAGAGGTTTTTAACCAGGCAGAGCACCACCACTACACGCCAAACACACTCGGAGCTCTTCGCTGCCTGACGTGTCCTTGGGAACACCTGAAGTTGAGGCGTTTGCCTCAATTTTTTGCTCAAATTGAGCCGGTGTGCTGGGTCCGGCCTGGCTGACCCTGTGCTGATTGTGTGTGCCTGTCCCTGGTGAGGAGCTGAACCGAGTTTCAGTGTCATTCCTGGTGTGTTTTAGATGAGTTATAAGGAAATAAAGCCCCAGAGCTGAAAGGTGTCGTTTTTATTGAGCTCAGCTCTTCCAGGGGAGATGGAAGGGTCGCTCGGGGAAGGTGCACAGAAGTGACAGGAATTACAGGCAAGAAAAGCTTAAGAAGCGCAGCGAGTCAGCGCAGCCCCCGCCCCGCCCCGCGGCTCACAGGGACGTCATGTCATTGAGAGCATGGTCCAGCTCCTCGCTGATCGCTTTGTACTTCAGCTTCTGAGCGTAGAGCTCGTCTGGGGGCCACGAGGGCAGAGGCAGATTTCAGCAAGAAATGCAGAAGAACAGTCCAGAGGAAGAGGCGCAGAGCAGAGGAGAGTCAGAGGCAGCAGCCAAAGCAGTTGGGGAGGAAAACAAAAGAAGAAGTCAGGTGTGTAACTGAGGATCGGTATGAGAGCAGAAAATCCACACAACTGCCAGGTCAGAAACCTCCCATTTTGGTTTTTTACTATCTCAAAATTATTTTTCAGTGCTCAGGGTAAGATGGGTTGTGATTTGTTACTAACAGAAAGAGCCCTTGAGCTCTGTGAGTTGGCCAAAATCGGGTTATTTTCACCAGTTTTTTGGAAGGGAACCTCCTTCAGGAGCCTCCTCCAGCCAGGAGGTGCCGCGCAGGACAGACGCGCCCAGTGGGCACATCACACCACCTCCCAGTGCCTGAGGAGCGCTTCTGCCTCCCAGAAACATCCCATACCCCTCCCAGATGTTACTTTCTGATCTGAAACTGACCACTGTTAAATTAAACTCGAGTCATTTCGTACCTTCCAGGTCATCGATAGATTTTTCCAGTTTGGCAACTGTTCTCTCTGCAAATTCAGCACGAGTTTCAGCCTAAAACACATGAAATGGAGTCACTGGATGCTGTTAAACCAGTGATGCCAAAATACAGCTTGGGGATGGATCCACTTACTTCTTTGAGCTTGTCAGAGAGAATCTTGATTTCTTCTTCATATTTATCTTCTTTTTCCGAGTACTGTGAAAGCAACAAGCACCCTTTAAGGGAAGTTGTAGCAGCAATAACACGTTTATGAACCTGTGACCTATTTATAACCACTCTTCCTTTCACAACAGCTGCAAACACTCTTCCCATGCTTTTCTCCTCTTCACCAAGACATTTCAGAGTCAAATTCATAAGCCATCACCTTAAGACTGAGGATGTCCAAGTTCCTTCATGTGTCATCTTACACCTTACCGGGCTCAGCTTCTTGTGCGGCACAAACATAGCGTCATCAGCAGTCCCTGCTGCGCAGGCAGAGAGCCAAACCCTCCCACTGCCTATTTCTGGATTATTTCTGTGGATTTTAATTCCAAGTTTTGACTTTGCCCCTACTCCTCAGTTCCAGGAAGAACCAACCTTTTCAGATTGAGCTTCCAAAGATTTCAGGTTGTTAGTGACGTTCTTCAACTCCTCTTCAAGGTCGCTACATTTACTACAGGGGAAAAAAAAAAGTATCAGTTACGATTGTCCCTGTCATAACTTAATTGAATTTTCAAGAAATCTAAAAAGACAAGGGATGAAGTATTATAAAATAATTATAATAATTAAATCTGAAAGGAGAAAATGGGGTTAGGGTACAAAAAAGCCTTTGATCTCTGCTGTATCCTGAACTGCTTCTGTGCAGCCGAGATTACTCACACTTCAGACACCTCTGCGCGCTCCTCGGCCCTTTCCAGTTCGCCCTCCAAAATAACCAGCTTGCGGGCAACCTGTGAAGAGAAGGCAGCTGTTACCAGGCCCTCTGTCACTTCTCACACCTTGCTCCCGGAGCACCACGCTGGTGCTTTCCTTCTGCACGATGACAGAGGCTTTTTCCCCAAATAAGTTACATTTTGCAATGTTTGTAGCATTAAATATCTAAGATGCTGCAAAGTCACTATTAAAATTACACCTTTTTGGTGTTCCGAAGTCGAACCATCGCACAGGGAAGGGTGTGAGAATGGCTCAGGAGTGACCAGGCTGTCACGGTCCTCCCCTGTGTTTAACCATTCCCTTTTACCTCTTCGTATTTGCGGTCAGCTTCCTCAGCAATGTGCTTAGCCTCCTTCAGCTGCATTTCCTGGATTTCCATCTTCTCTTCGTCTTTCATTGCTCTGTTCTCGATAACCTTCATTCCTCTGCAGAAGTCAAAGCAAGGGTGTTTAATGTTGAAGCATTTTAGCACTTTTACCTCTAAAGTCCTAAAGCAGAATTCAGTCTTTGTACCCAAATGTGGCCCATCAGGACCGCACTCGAGGTGAACAGAATTCGGGCTTATTAAAGAGTTCCGAGTCTCTGACCTGCAATGCACATTAGCTCGCGTGCATGAAATTACACACAAACACTTTATTCATATCAATTCCATTTTGAAAGATTAAAAAAAGAGGAAACACACCTCTCGCTCTCATCCGCTGCTTTCTCAGCCTCTTCCAGTTTCTGCAAGGCTGTGGCCAACCGCTCCTGGGCGCGGTCCAGCTCCTCTTCCACTAGCTGGATACGTCTGTTCAGAGCTGCCACCTCCCCTTCAGCCTGGAGGAAACACAATCCCCCGGAGCTCAGGGTATGTACAGCCACTCGCTGGCTGACACATGTCCTCAACTAATTAGCTTCCTTAAAACTGCAAAGGCTTCTCCTTGGGACAGGCAGGGAAGCTCTAGGAACCCCCTGTCTCTGCTTTTTCGTTTGTTTCGACTATGGCATCTCAGGAATTTCAAGGTATGGTTCTTTTTAATGGCACTTATCATTCCTGCCATGCAGCAAAGGATTCAGCACCAATGCAGAAGTATTTTCAGATCACTCCAGAGGGCTGGAGCAACCCATAGTTAAAACCCAAACTGTTTCCCTAATGGCTTGTTCCAAGAAACTTCACAGTTGATGTCTCTTGTTCTTGGTTTCATCACAGATTGCTGCAATATCCTGTCGCAGCTCACTGCTGGAGCTAGAGCCATTTCATTACCCACCACGGGCTGCCCAGCCCGCAAGCGCTCTGTAATCTGTACGCGGCCAGCTGGGCAGAGACACTTGGCCTCAGCATGGGAAACTCGGTCTTTTTTGTAACAGAAATAGGCAAAATTAGGTATGTTCTTAAAATAAGTTCACTTTCCTTTTTTCCATTGCTTCCTGTGGCACTTAAGGAATTAGGCAGAAAGCATTTCTTAACAAAAGGGTCCGTTTATGTTATTGAATAAACTGCACAGTAAGTGGAAACGATTAATGTTTAAAAACAGAATCGATAATAAATGGAGAGGCTGCCGGGAGAAATGCTCATGTACAGACAACATCCACAAACTGGTGTCAATAAATTGTGTTTATTAAGATATGGCTTCTTTAATTGCTTGTTATTTGAAGGACAACAAAGCCCTGCTTTAATAACTGCCACGTTTGTGTACTTAATTGTCCCCAAATCTCAGCATGATTGCTATCTTTGAGATTAACTTCTTATTTAAAAAAAACCCAACTTTTTATGGGCTACAGATCCTGCAAGGGCAGTTGTTTTATGCTTGATGTTGAACACTTTGAAAAAAATATTTGTTTTATTGCAGCTTTGCAAGTTTGGTCACTGACCGCTCCTCCCAAGCTGGAGGAAGTGGTTTCCATTCAGAACTGTACCATCTTGGAAAGGATTCCAGGGACTGATCCAAATGGAAGCTGACCCAGGATTCCTCCAGTCATCAATTATCCAGCATTTCATTTGCTCTCTACCCAGGGCTGTGTGCTTAACTCTCTCGACTGACACACGAGGTATCGATCATGTCAGCATCTGTTATGTGCCAGCCTGCAACTCCTTCCACCAGACAGGACACTTTTAAGTCACATTTTAATTAAGTGAGATTCCAAAACTATGGAGACGGGGCCACTGGGAAGCTGGAGTTAGTCTGGCTCCACCTCTCCCAGAAGCAGCCCGCAGTCCTTATACGGTAAAACTAACTCGCTGACATGTGATAAAATAGCAGGAAGATGCCGGGAAGGCTGATCACACACAAATCTAAGTGAAACCAGCTGTCCGGCCCCGGGAGAGCCGCACACTAGTGGAGACTTCTCATTTCTCTGTGAAAACCAGGAGGGAAAGTTATTTTCCAGCAGTTCGGACATTTCCCAGCTGTGCTGGAGCCAGCGGTGCGGCGCCGAGAGGCGGGAACTCCCCGCTCCTTGTCATGCAGCGCTTTTTCCCTCATTAAACAGCCATTTCCTACTCAACTCGTCACCGCTTCCCGATGCCGATCGGTGCTCGCAACGCCTTTTCCGAAGGGAGCGGCCCCAAAGCGCGATAAGCAGCGAGCGCCCGGGCGGAACCGCCCCCGTTGCCCCGCGCCCCCGGCGGCCGGTGCGGGCGAGGCGCCGCGGCAGCGCCAGCGGTTCCCGCAGGGAGTTTGCGGAGCGGAGCGGAGGACAGCGGAGGAACGGAGGCAGCAGAGCCCTTCTCCCGCAGCAGGGGAGAGGCAGGCGCGCCCCAGCGAGAGAGAACCAGAGACAGGAAGGAAGGAGCGGGGCAGCCCCGCAGAGAGCGAGCGAGAGAGGCGCGGCAGCCCGGGCGGTCTCACTTTCTCCCGCAGGTCCCGTTCCAGGTCCAGCTCCCGCTGCAGGACCTGGGCGCGATCCTCCGCCTCATCCGCCTGTTGCTGCAGACACTGGATCTTCCTCTTCACCGCTTCCAGGGAGCTCGGCGCGGCCATGGGCGCGGCGGGCAGGACGCGGAGGTGCTGCACGTGGCGGAGCGCGGCCCCGCGTCTTTCAATGGGCCGATGACGTCACGCGGCTGGAGGTGGAGGGTGGTGACGTAGCACAAGAGGAGTCGGCGCAAGCAGCGCCGGGACAGTCGCGCCCCGGGGTCGCCCCGCCCGTTCCTTCCCCCCCCTCCCCCCCAGTCCCGCGGGGGTCCCCGCTGCCGCCCCGGCACCCTGGGCTGGGCACGGGGGTCCCCGGGACATCCCCAGCACCCCCGAGGTGGGGTGACCACACGGCCGGCTCCGAACATCGCTCCACGGCTGGGTACTGCCGTGTTTGGGCCCGCGCAGGGGAGAGAGAGGCGAAAACCAACCGTTTCGGCAGGAAAATGAGCGGGGGGGGGCGGCTGGGAGCTGGGAACGGTTTTTAAGGCTGAGGCCAAACTGCATCCGGACACCACAGCGGATCCCAGCTTCTGTCCCAGCAAGATCAGCGTTTTGTTTACTTTGATTAAAAGAAATGTCACTTTTTGGAAAGAATTCCCACCCACAAACACTGCTCCCCCGTTCTGGAAACCCCTGATGGGTGCAGTGCTACGAGCTCCCCTTTGGGGACCCGTTAATCCTGGTGTGCCCCTGGCTCTCGGGGGCTGCCCAGCCAGCCCCAGCTCGCTTTGGCAGGGCAGACAGGAGACTGACACCCCTGGGTCACACCACGGCCTTCCCCAGCCCCCGATCAAAGTTCTGCCATACAAAGACTCTCAGCCGTCCGTGTCATCCGCGCTCACGGACAGACACGGGCACAGACAAACGTCACCGGAGGTACCTACATCAGTCGCCTTCTTTTCAGCCTGCTCCAGTTTTTCCTGGGCATCTTTGAGAGCCTCTGAGTATTTATCCAGCTCATCTTCAGTTCCTTTCAACTTTTTCTGCAGAGCGACCAGCTCATCCTCTACCTTTCAAGAGAGAGGAAAAAAACAAACAAACAAAAACCAAAATGAGCGTTTTGAGGTATTACCAGTAACAGATTAATATGGCTAAAACCTCTCTTTGCCCAGCTCCAGCCTAACATAACATACAAGAGTCACAAAAGAGCAAAGTTCTGCTGGGGCACACAGTCTGAGAGCGACTGGCAGCCGCTGTGAGGGAAAGGTCATTAAAAACATCTCGCCCTTAGAACAGCGTTCCCTGCCGCCGCACACGCGGGGTCCGGTTTAATACATAACTTGGTGTAAGCCCCTTTTTCACTTCATTTCTGTTTTGGACTCCACACTGCAGCAGTTAATTCTGCAGCATAATCACAAATGTTTTAAAATGATGCCCTTGTGTTTGTTCTAACACTATCACCCGATGATTTATTAGGAAACCATTCAATTCTTGTAAAGAAAAGATGAGTGGTGTTCCCTAATCAACCTCTGTATGTCATTCAAGACACTTCAAACGTGACACTCGAAGCAGGAGGGGACAGAGGGACACTCTGCTGTAAGCGGGAGGTGGGACTCCATGACCTCGGAGGTCCCTTCTGTGTCTAACTGTGGCCAGCAAGGTGTGCTCCATCCAGCCGCGAGGCTCGGCCTCTCTGCTCCATACCATATAAATCCATATTGCTCGCTGCAGTGGTGCTATTTATAACCTGCTGAGAGGCTGTTTAATGACAAACTGTCTCATGCTCCCTGAAGAATTCACATTATCAGGAGCTGCTGATAAGGGTGGGTCTGCAAACCCATCTGCTCCATCACTGCATTTGCAACACAAACCAGTTCAGTCTGTGGAGAAACGGATTTAACCGTTCAGCTCCGCCTTCACACAAATGCAGTCTATCAGAATAGTCTGTGTTTTAGCGCACTGACTTCACTCGAGTTCAGAGAGCTTTAACAACGTTTTGGCAGCGTGCTGCTCTTCAACGTTGTTATGTTGCTGTACTTTACTCAGAGTAAGCAGACAGTGCGAGAGAACTGAGTATGCTCGCCTGGATGCTCTAACAGGGGTCAGGAAGCAGGGTGAAGGAGGTGACGCTTCCTCTGTGTGTGACATTAAAATCACCACTGAGTACTGTGCCCACATTGGGGAAAAAAAGAAAAGAGACAATTCAGGAAGAGGAGTGAGGTCAAAGATTCATCTTCCTCTTCTAGATTTTTATTATGCATTACCCTCATATGGATACTTGGAAATTCCCACAAACGTGTCATCCATCAATCTGTAGGAAGCCACCTTTGATAACCACATGTACAGGACGGCTCAGCATTCAGTCACCATTAACCCGAGTAACAGTCTGCTGCGGCTCTTACTGAGCACAAATGATCAGCTGGGGAAACTGCAGCCCGACAGAGCAGCGTCTGCTAACACCTCTGGAGCTAGGAAAGAAGTGGGGACTCCGTACACGGGGCGATGAGTGCAGCTTGCAGAACCTTAGTGCAGTGACACAGAGGAGACATTTTCCTTGTGAAGGGGGAAGACAGCAGCATCCGATTCTTCTGGAAACGTTTTTCCTGTTGCTTTAGCTAAAGGGGGTTGGAAGTTTGGTTGTATCACCCAGGATCTCAAACTGAACTTGAATATAAGAAATATTTGGCCAAATGAATGCTAATAATGTATTGTAGCAGTCTGGAGGATGAGGTAGAAGCAGCCACGTGTAGGGGATGTAAAAGGAAAAGACACAGTAATTTTACAAGAAGTGCTGTAAGAAACTTGAACGGGGCTGACTTAGATTTCAAGATTATCCTGAAAATACTGTACCTCAAATGTGAGGTAGATACCCAGGATAAAGAACATTGAAAAGGAAAAGAATACAAAAAAATTATCACTAAATTTCATTTGAAAGAAGAGCTTTCAAATTGAGGTATTTCTGATTATTCCTAACAAAAAATAAGACGAAATATCTTCTGTTGAGTCACAGCTGGCACCTCAAAGGGGCACCCTGTATAGCAAGGACTAATCAAGTGAACTTTATTAATTCACTTCAAGAAAAGGCTCAATTAATGTTTAGACACAGCTGATACTTCAGGAGGTACTAACACTGGTCCTACAGGTGTCCAAGGTACACAGCTTTGATTTGGGGTATGTAAGGCCTTTGCCATGGAATCACAAGCACAAGAAAATGAAGACAATTATGTGAGATTCAAGAAAACTTAGACAAAGTACTCTTAATAATCTGTGGATAGTGCTAATTCTGCAAAGACCCAGATGGCTGAAAAGAGAAGTTAATACCTACCCCTGGCTGTTTGAGTCTCAGAAAAGCAAAAGACTTCAAAAGCAGATTAACAGAAAACCCGACTTCAAATTATTTTGCTTTCTGTATCAGAAAGTTGCAACACAGAATTTTGTTACACTTATTTCCACAGTGCAATCAGTGACTTTATTTCTGCTTACCTGTTTGCATTTGTCCTCAGCCGCCTTCTTATCCGTTTCAGCCTGCTCTGCTCTGTCAATAGCATTCTCCTTGTCTAACTTCAACATCTGCATCTTTTTCTTGATAGCTTCCATTTTTGTTAAAGGATGGGTTGTATCTGTTGTGCTACTGAAAGGATTCCAAAGGGTGAAGTTTTAGATTTTTAAGCTTGGGCAGAGAAATAAGTTGTACCCAGCCGAGTCCCAGGGAAAATGAGCTCAAGTGGTTGTAGAGAGCTTTAAACCCAGAGACCCCTGGACAAAACCCAGATCTATTGGCCTCTTCTCTGATCTTTCATGCACAGCCTTTCTAAGGAATGAGCTGGAACAGACTCACTAGAGGAATCTTCACCACTCCATCATCTCCTTATTTGGGTCCTGTTTTCTTAAAGAGAAAACTGTTTCCATTTTTAAGCCTCTGACAAAAGCAAAAGTGTTGACATATGAACACATGCTTGAAAGCAAGCTTATTAGCACCCCTCTGTGTTTGCAGAGCAATTGAACAGCCCAATAGATCTATGGGCATGGCCTGGCTTCTTATAATAATGGCATAAGACTAACGAAGGAAGGAGAAGGATCTTTTCAGATTACTCCAACATAAGTCCATTCATAAAACAAAATTTTAAAAAAAGCTACACTTAAGAGGTAGCTAAATGTATGTTTTAAAAAGATGCAGGCTATGTTATGAGACAGCAGTTTTTTTTTGCTGTGAAAATAAGCACTGGTGTTGAGGAACTGGCTATCAACTGTAATAATATAATACGTAACAGAAGCCGGATTTAGATCCCAAGTTCAGGCTCAAAGGCATTCAGTGTGTTTAAGTTCCTGTCTTTGAAATTTCACTCACTAAATACTTAGGGAACTGACCAATACACCTGACGTTGCAGTCTGATGAGCACTGTAAATTATTTCTTCTGCTGTACAAAGCAGTCACCTTCTCTCTGTCAGGCAAGCCAAGAGCAGGCTCTGAGAACATCAGGAGCAGCTCCACTGAGGACACCAACAAAGGCATCCAGCAGCCCCGGGATGAGCCCTATTTCCTTTCCCAGCCCTATCAAGCAGGTTCCCGTGCCCCAGCTGCCCATCCCTTCTCCCATCCCTTCGTTTGCTCTGGTTTAGCTCCACAGCCCCTGACACCTGCTTTATCCTGACTGCAGCGGGGGGTTACTCACCCCACTCCCCAGAGGAGACTTAAAGCCCTCGTTGACTTTGCTATGCAGTGAGACCTGCATGTGCTCATATTCCCACACTTTTCCCCCCTAATTCAGGTTTCATTGACCACTCCACAATCGTTTCTCCCCTGATTCTGCCCCTGCTCTGCTTTCCACAGCTCTGTGCTCCCCCAGGCCACACTCTGCCCACACTGTGCCCGCCCTCACAAACCCCCTCACAAGTGCCCACCGCACCCTCAGCCATGAGGGGTACAGGAAAACTCAGCACCAGGCCCAGGAACAACCCCATCCTCTGGGGTGAGCAGGCATGGCCTTCAGGGGAGAAATCTAAGGAAAAATTGTCCCTTATTTATCTAAACTCAATGGCAGAACGGACACAAAGCCAATACCAGCACAATGGCCAGGAGAAGGGCCAGAAGGGCATCATCCCCAAAACACCACCAGGCCAGAAAGAGCACTCACTGGGTTGCTCAAGCTGCCTTTTGTGAGAGATTTATTGCTGTTTCGATTCCAAATGACAACAACGCTCACACCGCTACTAAAGCCAACACCTCAACCCGCGGCGGCCCCGCCGCTGCCTGACAAAGGCGGCTGCGGCCCCCCCATCCCAAGATGGCTGCCGGGAAGCGCCCCGAGGGGCTGCCGTCCAGAGCGCCAAGATGGCGGCGCGCCCCAGGACTACACCTCCCAGAGGCTCGTGCGCGATCGTCCCGCCGGCCCCTCCTCAGCGCCCTCAGCGCCGGGCCGGGCACGCCCGGCACCTCCTGTACCTCCATCCCTCATTAGCAGCAATTAAGTAACCCCTGCTTTAGTCGCTTGTTTTTTTTTTTTTTTCATTTTTCCCCCTATATATAAAATAATGCTGTGAATTTTTAACAGCTGTAAATTGAGTGTTCTCTGGGAAACCGGTGCTGGAGCACACACATATTCTGTAGCAAACCTCACACATTGTGCTTTTCCCCCCCAAAAATCTGAGTATTTGCCTCCCCTCCTCTGGCCCGCGGCTGCTGCTGTGACAAGGTGGCCTCACGGGCATTTTTTCCATCCAATTACAATGATTTGAACAGCGAAAGATAAAACACGCAGCCTGGGAACAGGGGTAAAGGATCGAGGGGAGGCACTGAATGAACAGTGCTGCTGAACCCGTGCAAATGGCATTGAAACCTCACACACCGCGTTGATCACCGTCCCCGCTTGCGCTTCCCCTCGCCCTGCTCTGCTGGGAGTTTGCTGGCTCAGCCGTGGCCGAGGGCAGTGGTCACAGCGGGGATTTGGGCTGAGGGTGGAACCCCGGGTGTTGGTTTAGGGTCCTGGTGGTCACAGACCAGCAATGAAGGGTCTGAGGAGACAGAGTCCTGGCAGCCACCTCCATGCTGCAGCTGCCTCTCCAGGGTGCAAAGCAGCCATACCAATCTCCACTAGCTTTCTTTGAGGAAATATACACTTTTAATAAACTTTCTTCTGCTGGTTGCAACCTGGTGGTCCAGCTCACGGGCTGCTCCTGCGAGTTCAAACCACTTGGTTGTGTTTTATGGCTCCCTCAATGACGCCGTCGCTGGCATCCTGCCTCCAGAGCGGACCCAGCATGGACGTACCCGCTTCACCTGCCACGAGGGGTGGACGTGCCACAGGCCCTTTCTGTAGCTCTTTCTCAGCAGGAGCAGGTTTTGGGGCACGGCTTTGGGAGACACATCAGGCAGAGAAGGAAAAGGAGGGGGGAAGGACTGCGTTAGCCCTGTTTGACCTGGCACGTGTGAGATGGAGGCAGATGCAAGACCATGCATGCCTCTCCCCAGGACTACAGCTGCATGTAGCCTTGGGTGCAGGTTTCAAGCTGTTTCTACGGCTGCTCTCGCAGCTTCTTCATCATTTCTGATTATTGAGATGAGCAGAGGTGGCTTTCCAGCCAGCTCACCAGCCCCTCTCTTCCCGCAGGCTTGGGCAGGCTCAGAATTGGGGCTGGGGAACAGAACGCCCAACAAGACTCCTTTGCCTTTGTACTTCTACTGCAGGAAGATAATTTTTCTAATCAACTCTGTAGCATGACTCAGAGCCATATTTAGAAAGGAACATGTCACCCTGTGTAGCCCTTCAGCCAGGTACATTCCCTTCTAACCTCTTTGCTTCACGAACTGGAGAGACGTACCTGAAAAATTCACTCTGGTCTCTCAGTAATGATAATCCTGTCACTCCCACTGCCTCTGGCTTTCATTAGCTTGGAAAACTGAGCAATCAAGAAAGAAAGAAAGAAAGAAGAGCCCTCCAAACCATTTCTTTTTTTTCTTTTTTTTTTTCCCCTCCCCAGGCAGGTGGGAGGGTGCTATAAGGAGTTCCTTTGTTTTTCCTTTTCTTTCACAGGGATTGTTTGGGCCTAGCAAGGCTTGGCAAGATTGGGTGTATAAATATGAGAGAATACCAGAAGGAAATGAAGCTGGATTGTTCAAGAGTGTGCTCATTTCTTTGGCAGCATGCTGCATGGGAAGCATGTCACAGCAGGCATTTTAGCAGACTGTGGCCTGAAGTCTGGCATGTCTCAAAGTTTTCTATACTCTCAATCTCTACTCCTTTTTTATTACCCAGAAGGTAGCTGAGACCCATACCATGTCCCATTTTGCTATGTGGGAAAAGCAGACACTTTATATCCCCATTTTCTCCCCTGCTCCTGCTCCATTCTAAACTCCTGGTCATAAAAAATCATCTTCCTCTCTTTCATATTGACCAAGCTCTAACTCCTCCTCATATGCAAAGCTGCATGTGTCAAGGCTAGAACTGTTTCAAAGCAGAAGAAAGGAGCTGTTGACAATCTCTTTTTCTTTGGTTTCTTAATGTATCTCCTAATAGTCCACTCTTGTAAATTTTCTGTTCTAGAAACTATGTCATGCGGTGTGTCATTAGCAGCTCCCTGCAGCAAAGGTAGCACTAGGATGAACATCAAACTTGTCTCTTCCTGGTGTTTCTTTTTAAATGACAAAATCTGTAAACTCTCACATCTCACTGAATTTCTTTTCTTTGTGGGTTCTCCCTACAAGGCTGTCTCCCAGTGTGAAGGGTATGGCAGGGCAGTAACAATCTGTAATACCTTCTTTTTGACACTTTCTCATTAATATCCATTACTCACCATGGATGCAGACAAGGTACTGGGCTAGGTGTGACCAAATAGTAGATCTACTCTTCCTGTGTGTAGATCCAAGGGGAATTTGCCTTTTTCCTTAAATAATCCTGGTTATCTGCATTTCCCAGCAGGGTCCTGAACAGCTGAGATGCTGAATTTGACACTGTTTTGAATAAGATGGCAGAATTCACTCAACACCTGAAACATGCACCTGCTTGGGAAGCCTGTCTCACTGCCAATATCTGGTACACCAGAAGAAAGCAAATCCCATCCTGTATGCACATTAACATTCCTTGCTAATACAGAATGGAGTGGAGAGGATGTCAGAAGAGGAGGAATCGGCAGCCTCCATCCCAAGACTCTGGCTACCTTTCCTTTCTCTGGGCTGGCTCTACTGCCTTCACTGGTGAGACCCATTCTGTCAGAGAGAAGGATTTGCCTTTAGACCAAAGGACAACCATCCATCCAGACCATCCCCTCTTTGCTATTATACAGCCTGTTTCTGGGCCACAGTGAAAGCTTTAAGCTCTTCCTTGCCATTAGATGGCAATGTAGAACTACAAATCCTCTTTCTTACTTGGAGCCCCTGGAAAAACCATCTTGCTGCTGATGGAATGGCTGGTAGAGCCTCAAATCTATTTCTGCCTACCTCACCTTTTAAAACTGAGGGCATCCTGAATTTGTTTCGCCTGCAAACGAATGGCTGCCTGGGATGCAGCTCCTCTGGAGTCCTCAGTGGCATGAGCACTCACTCTCACTCTATCTAGAGCCCTCCCTTGTGCACAGAGGTTTATTTTTTTGCTCTTCCAGCAATTAATTTGTCTCTTGTTTTGCTGTTTCCACAAGACATTTTGCTGTCTTACTTGTTTCTCAGCTTACTGCCAAACCTGGTAGGCGAGTGAGTCATGGGCTGCCGCAGGCCAAACCCTGGAGGATACAGTCTTCTTCCGAGGGTCATGAATCTCCCATCTGGGAAGTTATGAAGAACTGCAGTAAGAAATAACTACCACTGCAAAATGCTTCCCCCCATATCCATTTTTCAGCTTTTCCATTGTCTGCACTTGACTGGTTCATTTAACATGTGCATTACTGGATTTTTTTCCTTCACATTTCCCTTTCCACCAGAAAATGTCACCAACTCCCATCCAGCTTTTGCCCAGAAAACTTGCAGGCTCATTCATGTTCCAAAACCAGGCAAGTTTGCTCCCTCAAAGCTGAATATACATTCTAAAGCCTGTTTTAGGTTCAATCCCATGCCAAACAGAGTCTACCAGCTCCCAGTAACGCAATATTGATGCTGGGCAGCTAGCCAGGGAAGTTCTAGGATCTTTTGGAGTCTGATTCGGATATTGCAGCAGGATCCACCTGATTTGGTAACTTCAGCTGCATTAGTGGCAGAAATCCTCATATGTAGCAGAAAAGAGGAAAGCAGGTTCAACCCCTCTTTTTGAGAGATCTTTTTAAAAAAAGAATCTGTTCTGCTGCCAAAGCAGATGGAGAGCTCCTGACTGTTGTCTGGAACAGGGCATGATGACAGGGACATTTTCCCCTGTGCCAAGCAAGAATGGAGAGATTGTGGATGGGAATTCAGTGGAACAGAGAGGCCATTTGGCCTGGGAGCATAGGACCCTATAGCTTGACAGGCAGATGACAAGACAGGGCCAGTGCAGTCACTTTTCCTCATCACTCACACCTCCCATATATGTTAACATAAGCACCTTCCAGCTTTTCTGGATTTTAAATGGTCTAAACAATGAGGATTTTGCCCTAATCCCCAGGAGAAGTGCTCCTCCATCACAGAAAGGCTCTCTTTATTCCTGGTGTGCCAGAAGTTAATAGCATTCCTAAGCACTCTTGCAGATGTGAGCAGTATGCTGTAGATAAGTTATATCAGGAGAAAGCTTTATCGCTTGGGCTTACATATTCTGTGCTTATCCGTTGGACTCTAAAAAGCTGTTGCATTTAATTACCCATTTTTCAAAGCATTTATTAATCATTTATTAGCTCTTCGTTCATTTGGCGTAGATGTAACATGACAAAGTGAGCCCCGTCGCTCTATAAGCAAGCACATCTCAGGAGGAGGAAAGCACTGGGTGACAGGAAAGGCCTCACTCATCTTCCTTATCTGTAAAGCAATTGGCACGTGGTGGTACAGCTCTAGCTGGGGCCTCTGAGTAACTCAGGAATATAAATACTAGTGCCTTATGCTGCCACATCACCTGAGATATCTGGGGCACCAGATGAAGGAGGTGACAGGCTGCATATCACACTGGAGATTTCCAACCTTAAGTTATCACTGCCAAGCCTCAGGGTTTGTCCTGCATGGCTGTTCACTCCCTGGGAGCAAACCTTTCCCAGCCCTGTGCTCCCCAGCACCCAGTGCAGGTCTCAGAGCTCACAACGCTGCAGCCTCCCCTCTGCACTGTCAGTTAACAGAGCAGGAGGACAAGCACAGGATAGCAAATGTACTCACCAGCAGAATCAGGTACTTCAGGGAGTCCTAAGCCCCTCTTCGGTACCAAATGTTGAAGAGTTGTTGGTGGTCAACCTGACAAGGGCAGTCATCTCACACTTCCTCCCTTGCTGTCTATCTGCTCCCAAACACAAACTCACCCCAAACAAACATCCGAGGAAAATCCTTAGTATTCAATGTTACTGACCACAAATCCTGGGAGCAGAGAGCTTCAGGGCCAGCAGAACATCTTCCTTGCCTGAAAGACCAGCACTGCCAGAGTGGTTTCCTCAAAGACTTATAGGCTCTGCCAGGGGAATCAGGGTCAAATTTTCCCCAGATGTTGCCATTTCCCTATGATTGCTACCAGGAAATAAAGAAACCTTTCTTTCCTTACAGAACAACATCCCAATTCTCCTCTGTTGCCCTCTGCAGGGAGAGCAACACAGCAAGCAGCAAAACACATCCACTGCCAAAAAACCCCAAACCAAAACAAAAAAGAACACCTAAGAACTGACTGTCTCTGTTCTGCCATTATGAGACCCAGGATCACCTCAACCAGCTTGAGGCAACTTAATAAAGCACCTAATTTAGGCAGGTGCTTCTCTTTTGCTCCATGGAGTACGGAGGCCTGGAGAACAGAAGAGGAGACTATTTTATAAAAGCTGTTGCTTTATTTCTTCCTCCACTGAAAAAATCATAACCCACTTGGGCTCTAAATTGCTTTTCAGGCTTCCCTAATGAATGTTTTCTGAATGTCTGCATGTCTTCTGTTTGCTCTCAATATGGGGAAAAGCTTAAGTCAATAAGTCTTTACTTGATTTATAAATCATGTCAGAGTGACATATTATCACAGATTCTCAGAACTCTGACTCCAGTCTTGTCCTCTAGATATGACATACCAGAGACATCACCCAGGTAGGCTGAAAGGCGCAGGGTAGGGGATGGAGATTAAAACAACTTTGAGTAAAGACCATCTAGAACTTTATCCTGTACTTCTGTTTAGCCCACAAACTGTCAGGAGCTGGTGAAATAATTGCTTTGGACAGATAATAAAACATCCTCCAGCAAAACTAAGGTACTTAATATACTGCCCAAGTCCATTTCCCTTATTTCTGCTGTCCTCTTGCTTTTAATAATGGTTTAATGAAAAATTCAAAATTAATTGGAACTGGCATTAGACATTCACGTGTTCCAGTGAGGGTTTCACTACTTCAATATTTCATAAGCTAACTTCACTGCTGTGCTTCTCCTTACCCTGGCTTTCACAGGCTAGAATATCAGCTCTTTTCATAAAGGGAAGGGTCCCAACACGGGTGGATGGGTGTACACGAGAAAAGTCTGCAACCACATCACAGGCAGAGAAATAAAAAACAATAGCTGTGTGTTTTCCTTCTGCCTCCATCCCCCCTTTCTGTGCAGTGATACTCATCTGAGCCCTGACTGGAGAGAGCTGTCCTAAAAATAAACAGGAGCCGTCTGAAAGGTGTCTGAGGGAGGTATCTGGCAGCTGCCAGGCTGTCACGTACGCGAGAAGGATGGAGCTGATGGACTCGCTGACACCAGACGGGCTCTGAGAGCGCCTTATGCTTCCCCTGGCACTCGCCGGGCCGGAGCCACCAGACCTCCGTGTGTCTGGGCCTGATCCAGCTCTCACCGCCGTCAATGAGAGCCTGCCCTTGGATGGCAGTGGGAACTGCACCAGACCCTCGCTCTACCCCCGAGACTCTGGCTTTACACTAGGGATGAGTTTTGGCTCCCCAAGTGAATGTCACCCCAATGGAGAAAGATCCACCAGGTCCCAGACTTGAAAGCTTCTGTAGGTCTCTGAAAATGAGACCTACAGAAAATGAGACCTCTCACTGAGATGCCTAGATATGGGGACAACAGCTTAACCTTTGATATATCTTGTTATAACAGCTTTGCACTGCTCTGTGCCTCAGTTTCTCCTTCTCTAACAGGAGCAGTGTTGTCCTGTCTTTAAGATTATTGACACACCTGTAGATCCAGACATTTCAAATGCTTCCAGATCATGACTGTGCTAAAAGCCATTCCTATTTCCCCCAAGGTGCTTAATGCACACGTGTTACACCACACAGCAGCCACCAGATCAGCAAACAGAAACACAAAGGCACCTCATGACTCATCACAAGCCTTTGCAGCAACTCGGTGGCAGAGTGAGAACCAAAGAATCCCCAGTCCCCACCAAAACAATCATACCTTGACAGACTGAATCTGGCAACAAAATCTTGTTAGCAGAAGCTTCAGTTCTCCTCAAGAGCTCAGGGAAATCTCTTTTGCCTGTAGTGCAACTGAAGATACTTGCTGCTGTTCCTGGCAGAGACATAATGTGCTGGGGAGGGAAAAAGAAGGGAGGTGTGAAGACAGGGTGGAAACCTTGTTTCTCAATGGGAGAGCGGACACCTCTTGTTCTCAATGAGAGCTGACTGCTGCCATATCTGAAAATCTGTCAGTTTGTTTTGTTATCTAATGGGCAAGAGCAGCCCCGTTTTAGTGAAGAGCAGACTCTGAAGTCAACTATCTTGTAGTACCTTGATCTGAAAATAGTGGTCTGTGTTGAGAAGAATGGACAAGGGAATTAATTCCTCTAATATGAGCTACAGGAAATTACCTACAAGATAAGAGGGTGACTTGATCTTTTTGAGAAAAAAAAAAAAATTACTTCCTTATCTTGATGATGTTTGCTCTGAAGTATCATCTTGTGACTGCCAGAGTCTGCCTTGCAGGATCATTCAATTACAGCCAGCTCCTGTGGTTGGCATTGCTTCCTTCCTTCCAGAGGTATCACTGTATTTACCCAGGCATTGCTTGTTCTCCTTGGTATCCGGGGGGCCTCCGCTGCCGCCCGTTTGTGTGCTGTGCCTGCAGCCCCGTGATGCTGCTCCTGCTCACGTGCTGCAGCAGGAGACAACCAGCCCTCCAAGTAGGCAGGGATCTGAAAGGAAGAGGAAATCAAGATGATGAACCAGTGAGGAGCACGTGAGTCAGTATCAGATATCCAAGGTATGATGAATGAGTCCTAGCCCTTTTGGAGGGTCTCAGCCCATTTGCCTACAATAACTCTATAGATCTCCTAGGGGGAAATGCACTAATGAGGGGTGTTCATACCAGCCAGGCTCTGTGTCTCCTTCAGGATGCTCTGGCTCTCCCTCATGAGGAATTTTTCACTATGCAGAGTACTTTTCTTCATTAAAATAGCCATGTTAAATAGCTGTGAGGTTCCTCAACGCCTACTTTGTTGAACTGATCTACTCCACAGCTGGCAACTTTTTAAGAGCAGGAGACGTGAGGTTACTAAACCCATTCATTTCTCACATGCACCCACATTTCTAATGTCTATGGAAATCCAGCTTTAAAATCCTCTGAGAGCCATTGGAATGAAGAGCACTTTGTGAAGACGTTGTAATTATGGGATTTAGGGGTGTGTGGAAATGATTCATGGAGACATTTCCCAGCCAGCAGGCTCTCGGAGCCAGGTGAGCTCTTCCCTGGAATGTGAAGCATGCAGCAGGGCAACTGGGAGGAACAGGTTTGGCAGGACATTTTAAGTTGTTCACGGCAGACAGCCTCCTCAGAGCCACATCCCTGCTTTACCCACCTCCCAGCTGGATGTTCCTCTCTGCCACACTGTCCCTGCTGAGCTGGAGAGGATGGACACGCTGCGAAGGAGCCTCTCTCGCTGGAAGAGGTACCACATTAAGGTGCACCTGGCTGACGAGGACCTGATGATGCCCCTGACAGTCAAGCCCAGAGACACAGTGATGGACCTACGGGCTCACTTAGTACGGGAGGGCGTCACTTCCTGGAAGAAGACGTTTTATTACAACTCCAGGCAGCTCGAGGAGCACGAGACTCTCAAAGAAGCTAATATCCAGAATGGTTCTGTCCTACTTCTTGTCAGCAACAAAAGGTAGGCAAGAAGCAAGTCTGCAGCGGGGGCAGTGCAAAGGAAGGGGAATGCTTTGTGTATCTCAGCCCCTTGGGACGCTTTCCTGTTGGGGTTTGCAGAAAGTAGATCAGGAACTCAAACCCTGCAATTTCCAGCAGGTGGATTGAGATTCAAGGCTCTTTAGCTCCAGACATGTGGTGTGAAATAAGGGGGTAAGAGGAGGAGGAGATGTGGTTGATGCTGCCTGTCCTGTCTCTGATCAGGTCTCACTTTCCCAACTACGTGGCCAAGCACAGAGGGAGAGACAAGACGTAGAGAAGTGGAAGGGAGATTGTGAGACACGGGGGAGTGCTCTGGGAGCCTCCCCTCCTCATTCTTTCTTCTTGTGCCTGGCTCTCTCCATTTGTTTTTAGCAAATACTCTCTGCAGGTATCTGGGGGTGGCGCAGTCCTGCTTTGACAGGGAAGAGCTGTGAGCCTGCTGCTTAGAGCAAAGCACAATGAGTGCTGGACAGAGATGGCCAGAGGCTGCAGCTTCCCAGAATGTGGCCAGATCGTGGCAGTTAGGTACAGCGAGACTCGAGACTTCCAGGATAGCCAGTGCAAAGGAGATTGATCAGGGCAAGTCTTGTGTTCCAGTGGGAGTGAAAGCTGAGATAATGGGCCCGAGACCCACTGGCCCACAGGACAGTTCAGATTCAGTGGGGTGATTCTATGCCCACCTGTGCTGTCTTTCCTCATGCCTGGTTGTTGCTGCCAGTATGATTGATTCTGTGAAGCATTTTGGGGATACTGGGTAGAAGAGGTGCACAGCACAGCACGGGGGCACTAATTCAGCTTTCTGAATCCTGAGCTATCTGTCTATGCTGATCAGAGTTTCCTCTGCAGAAAAAACCTGCACTAAAGACTTCAGTTCCTGATTATATGCCACATTCTGGAATGGTCCTATTTTCCAGTCCAGAGGCAGCTTGAAATCTCACACAAAGAAGATTTAATAAAACATTTCCTTTCAGAGCTCAGCCAGACACAAGAGATTTCACACTGCTCAGCTAACTGCAAACCCCAAGTCACCCACGGCCCCTTTCTCCAACATCTCATTTCAGCGCTCTGATTAACTTGGCTCAGCTCCTCCGTTTCACCTTGTTTTTAGTGGCAGGAGCATTTCTATTTGTTGTTGTTTCCAGGGTCTATTTTTCTAAATTGTACAGCCTAAATTTTGGAGAGTAAAACAAGGATTCTGAGGGTCTCAGTCGATGGAGTGCACATGCTGATGCTCTTTTGACAGATGCCCCATTTCCATAACGTGCAGGGCGTAACCGCAGCAGCGCAAAGATCACCGGGAGATCCCGTCCCCGGTGTTCAGGGTGCCCACCTGAAGTCACTAGCCATTTTTTTTTAAATTTAGAGCCTTTTGCTGAAAGCTCCAACTTAATTTTTGTGAGTACATGAAAAAGGGAGTGGGATTTCTAATATTTTACTGCTTGATTTCATCAAAAGCTTCCTGACTCCTGCACAAGCACCTTTGCCAGTCTCATTCCTTTTCCCAGGGCTGGGTGCATTGTGCAGGGTGGACAGTGTCTCACCTTGAGTTCTTGGACAGGAAGGATTATTGTGTTGTGACAACCTCAGCTACTCCCAAAGTATTTTGTGTGGCAATAACAATAAATGCCCATCACTGGGGATACACTGGGGTGACTGAGCCATTGCTGTAGCATCGTCCCCCTGGATATTTCCGAGATGTGCTTGTGTGTGGCTTGGCAGTCACCCCCCTGCTCAGTCCACAGTCCTGGGCTGAGTGCAGCCTTTGTGACTCAGCACCTTCCCAGCTCCTCAGCATGCAGAGGGCTGTTTTTTAGAGGGCTCTTTCTGTCACTTAAACTAGGAGTTAGGAAATAGAGAGTGGGAGAAGGCAGGCACTGCATTGCAATTGAGATTACAGCGCTGTTTTGAGTCTATTTGGCTAGATCTTTAGGTATTATAAATCCTTTTTGCTTTAATAGTGTCCATGGAGATATGCTGGTCTGTATCAGGTGGGTAACAGTGTGCAACCTTGGGGAATATGGGAGAGTAGCCTATGCAGTGCTGGGACTGTCTAGGAGACACAGGAGCAAAGAGCAATAGAGACCACGCTGCTGGGTTTGGCCAGCAGCCCTGAGGATTTAAAAGTTGGTTTTAGCACTTCACCGACTCAGTGAAGTATGGACCCTCTCCATCCAAGGTCAGCATCTACTTCTTAAGTTCTCCCTGAAAATTCTGGTGTCTCCTACTGAGGTGCCAACTAAGCAGAGCTGTATTAATTCAAAAAGTAAAGTTGTTCTGATTGCCAAGGTCTGTAGCTCAGTGTCGTGCCTATAAATATTAATGGTCACTCTGTATGCTGTGTGTTCCTACAAGGGGCTCACGGGACAGTTTACTTTGAACCAGAGAAAACATGAAAATGACCCTATTTTTCACCCCTCCCACCCCCCCACCTCCCTTAATGCTTTTCTAGATAATTGGCATTTAGCAAAGGCCAAGTCAGCATTTCCACTTCTTGCTCGTGTTTTCTGGGGTTTATAACTTAGTCATAAAAATTCACTTAAGGCAGCAGCTTGGCAGGAAAGGGATCAGCATACCAGCTAATGCTGAAAATTTATTTGGACCTTAGCATCCAAAAGTTCGAGCAAGCCACTTTGGAGTTCAGTCAACACGACCTCTCGCCCTGGGAAAACAGAGAGGGGAGCCAGAACTGGGAATATCGCATCCACGGAGGGCGCAGTTCCCCCTCGCGCAGAGCTCGTTAATCACACTGCTGCTGCACTGATAGAGATTGCAATCCTGTTGCAGTAGGAGCTGAGCAAAGAACACACTGAAAAACAGTTTCTGCCCTAGAGAGCTACATATTACAGTAACATGGTTTGCAAGTGGGTAAAAAGAGCAAAGCAAGACTTGAAAAGTGAATGAACAAGAAGAGAGAGAAATCCCCCAGCTCAGCAGCCTTGGGCCAGCCTGTGATGTTCAAGCCATCGATGCTCAAAGCAAGGAGACCACCAGCAAGTCTTGACATGAAAAGAGCAGCCATACAGCCCAGATGCAAGAGCATCCACAAAGGCATGCAGCAGGCTGGCCCAAATGCCCCAGGCGTGAGCAGTCCTGGCACTGCGGACCACGCCACGGCAGAACCTGTTTGGCTCGCTCCGGAGGCGGCGCAGGGCCCGGAGCCAGGCAGCTGCTCAGCTGGTCTGGTGGTGATGTGGGAGTTCCTGAAACTGACTCCTCCCAGATTTTGTCTGCTGCAGTGAAGCCACCCAGATGTTCTTTGCTGGCTGATGCTGTGGAGCACCAACTAGAGAGGCCTCTCAGGGTGTAGTCAGCAGCATGCTGGGTACGGGGTGTATGGCATTAACTGCTCCCTGTTGAGAATTCGTTGGCTGCGTTTTGATGTTTGATGTTAGGTGAAGGGATATTGTCTTAAACTGCTGAATCCACCACTTTACCCACGAGCTATTTCAAATAGAAGATAGAAATGGGTGATCCAGAGCGATTCCTAGATATGCCATGAGCCTGTCACTGACTGTTCCTAAGGATGAACAGCTCCAGCTGCATCTGGACATGGTATAAGCACAAGCACACTGACAGAGCCCTTGCACTTGGTTCCAGGCTCCTTTTGTGTGTGGTCACCTCTAGCACTCAGTTAGACAAGGTCTGTACTAATAAATAAACCAGTACCATCACTGCTCTCTGTTACAGTGCTGCAGTTTTGGGTGAGTCCAGATGATCAGGAGCTAGCACGGGCCAGGGACTGTTCCTCATGGGCTGTCTGAACGTGACCACACAGGTTTGGAGGGTAAGAATTTCATAAGAAAATGTTGGCCATTCTGTGCTAGCAGTCCTCTCAATGCAGAAGGATCTCCCAGGCACATTTAATTTACTGGCATAGACTCAGTCACAGCACACAGGATCCCCTCAGTCTTTTAGAAGCCGAGGGTCACCGAGGCCAAGCAGCTATTCTCATCATAGATGGTTTGCCTGGAGAATGGAGGTCAGTAAGTCACTGGTGAATAGGTTAAATAAAGTAGATGTCGGCACTGAGTTTAGCAGAAGTCTATTATCTGGAATCTCTTGGTGTTGATTTTCTGGCCTGGAGCCACCTGAAAACATCTATCTTGGGGCACTAGCTCAGTTACCATAACAACTCATCTAGGAACAACTCCTGACAGCTCACAGAGCAGACCAAGGTCCCACGTGGTGTATAAGCCACTCTTAGGTCAAGATAAGCATGTCCAGGACTCTCCCTCTTCTGCAATCCAGCCTCAGTGTCCCTGGTGAGTGCCAGGGCTTTACAAGCTTTAAGATGCTTGGGACCCTGCTTTATCATTCAGAGGCTGTTCACCCTCCTTTTCCAAAGGTCCACCCACTGACAGAGCTACCTCCTGGCAGAATAACAAAACCATCCATCTTTGGGGATCCCACCTAATTCCCTTATTTGCATTCAGTTACAGTCTCTAATTTCTGGCCTTAGCAATGAAAACGATGACTGAGCCTTGGCATGAAAACTGTGAGCGAGGCACTCGCATCAGGTCTGAGCTGATCCTGAGAAACTGCTGCCTACATTTGACTCCTGTGATGACACAAGGACCAGGCTTTGACAGACACCTGGCAGTGGCTCACGCCAGGTTTGCATTACTCACTATCCTGTCACCCCTTCTTACTACCAGTGCAATTGCCTCAGGAGCAGTCACCAAGCACAGCAGATGATGTTGGATCTCTAGAAAGAGAAACCAGAAAAATAATGGGATCTACACAGTCTGACCCTGCACAGAAAGCAGACATTACAGCCCAGACGTGAGTTAAGCCCCTTACACTGGGTTTCAGTGTGGTTTTGTGCTGCCTACTCCTTGGACTGACCTTCCAGCTTCTGGAGTTGCTCAGCAATTACTTCTCAGCATGAAGAGGAGACTTTTTGCTCCCATCCAACAGTCTACGGACTTGCCCTGTTAAGCTTAGGCCTAGCAGCAGGCTCCAAGGCATCTCACAGTAAGATAATGATCCTTTAAATAGCACTGGGAGCCTCTCTTCTAAGGGAGAACTAATTAAGTTCTTCAGCACATGCTTAGACATATGTTGACCTGGTATGGCCCTAACAGGCCTGCTTACGTCTATTGGATAAATCACACTGGCTTAAAAAATATCCTAGAGAGGCGTTACTGAGGCAACAGGCAGGTGGGGACTGACTTCTCCATCTCTGTGGCTGAAGGTAGTTTTTATGTGTATTACTCACAGGCCAAGCTCTCTGCTGGTGAAAACTACTTGCAATCAGTTACATGATTTTTAAGTTCCAAAAGCACCGGTGCAGTTACCTCTGCTGATATCTTGCAGCGTACAGGCCAGAAAATGACACCTGTATTTAGCTCAGTTACTTACTGTTCAGCCCAAGAAGCTCATTTAACAAAAGCAGAGGGTTGCATCAGTGGAGAACATGGTCCACAGAATCTGAATTCCTCCCCTGTGCAGTTGCATGGGATTGCAGTAGATGAAACTGAGCTAATGTGTCCCACAGGGTGTCTGTCTTGGCTCTAGGCAAAGAATTAATGAATGGAAAGTACATTCTAAACCACATTTTTTTCTGGTGTGATACGGCACAGCTTCCTGGACTTCTCTGTAGTTGTAATGATTTATACCAGGTGAGGATTTTGCCCAGTTGGAATAAATATCATCTCTTGTATCCTGTTTATTTATGGGGCAGATATGCTACAGGGTGGGCTACAGCAAATCCCTGGCTATTACAATTCCCTGAAATTTAAAGTGAGGAAGCAAGTGCTGGAATATGAATCCTGAAAACCCAGCCAGTGATTTACATCAGCCTAAGTAGACCTGTAGTGTCCTTTGCTAGGACCCAACATAAAAACTCACCCCACAAACTCCGAACTTCTCGAAGTCCTGGTGCAATGTCTGCAGCACAAGCTCAGTTTCTTGTCTAGGTAACTGCAAAGAGCACTTCACAGCAGTCAAAAGACTCAGCCCTGCACCTACTGGCTCGGCTGGGTGGGGTGGTTGCCTGGTGGAGCTGCTGCCTACAGGCCATGAGTATCCTGGTTGCAGTCCAAGGCACGATGATGAGCTCTCTAGGCAAATGCTAGCCCTGAAGAGGTACCCCTAGAAACTTGGGAGAGCTTCAGCCTCTGTTCCAGAGACCCCAGGGGGTAGCCCTAGATAACTTCTAAGGGTCTTCAGAAGAGCAACTAAGAAAGTAATCCTACTTTTGCTAAGCTTAAGTCTTCTGTACAGGGTCTGTACCTCTGTCAGAAAACGCTTATGGAACCATAACCCTGGAAAACCACCGTTTAGTGCTAATGTGGGTGAGCGTGTCTTAGCAATTCAAGCTCTGTCTTACTGTAAACAACCTTAAAGTGCTCCTAAAGCTACAGGTTACCCTGTTCTGAGATGAAAAATGCATTGCCAGTAGCATGCACTAAAGAGGGAGAGTCTTGCCTGTAGGGAAAAGGCTTCCAGACAGTTGCAGGTTATCTGGGGGGTGAAGGCATCTTTTGCAGAAGGACAAAGAGGTCTGAAACCCTGCAACTGGCTTACCCTCAGCTGCACAGCGTGACTGAAAAATCGAGAGTCAGAGGATCATGTTTATATTCTCCCCACGCCAGGGTCAGTGCCTCCTTGGTCAAATGCCATTTCTGATTGCATGTTTACAGTGTTCCAAGTATTTGCCTCTTTCTTTTTCAGATAATGCCAAAGAGCACAGCCAAAGCCATGAGAGATGGGGAGTGTGACAAGGGCTGAAGGGAAGCAGATGGAAGAGCGCTTGGCCGTGGAGAGGCAGCCCCGCCACCAGCATTTGGTAAGTCCCTCCCTGCACACCAGCTCAAGGACTGTTCAGAAAGCAGCTCTGAGTGTTTTCAGCACAGTGCCCATGAATAATTAACCCAAATAAAACAACAAATAACGTTTCCTCATCAGCATGCCATGCGGCCTCAGCTGCCAAAGGAGAAGCGTGGGTAAGACTGACTCAGCTCCTGAGGGCAGTGAAGCAGAAATGCCCATGAAAGGGTGAATTCTGCCTGGGTGATGAAACAAGAAGGTGCTGAGGTGGATTGTGTTTAGGGTCCTAGATGGGGACACTGGACAACTGAGACTCCTTCCAACTCGCTCATAGGACTCCTCACTAATTTGCTGATCTTGGCCTTTGTTTTCTGAGATCTAAGTCTGAGATAATTTATTCTCCCCTTTCTCCCACTCTTTGTCCATCCAGCTGTGAGTGACTCTACGGTTAGAGACTTGTCTGGGCTCCTGAGCAGCTCCTACACAGCAGGGCCCTGACTTCCAGGCTGAAGGCTCTGTACAGGAAATAAGCAGTAAGCACACTATAGACAGTCCTGGAGCTTGACAGCCTTTACATACCCAGAGGACAGAGACTGGCTGGTCACTGTTACAGTGAATACCTCACCTGATATTAGGGACCATTGTTACACCAAAACTGCCTTGTTTTTGAAATAGAATTTAGAAGGCAACAAGCCTCCTTGTGTTGTTCTTCCATCTATGTGCCAGTCCTCCAGCTCCAATAATTTCTGAGCCAGCTGACCTGATTCAACCCAGTCTGATAGAAAGAAAAAGGTCTCACAGACCCAAGACTCCTGCAATTTTCATGAAAAAACAGCAGCTGGATAGAAGAGAGACTTTTAAGTTAATATTCTACTGAAGGAAAGGTAATTACACCTCTTGCTCCCTATTTATTTAGAGATGCTGCAGCCAGGTGACCAGCTGGCATTTAGATACTGGCTGGTCAATCAGCATCTGCCCAGCTTCAAACCAGCTACTGCACTTGCTGTCCCCTTCCTGCAAAGCCAGAAGCTGTTGGGAAGAGCCAAGGACTCTGCTGGAGAGGTCTGGAGGGAATAAGGATGCCCTGGGGGTATTACAGTGAGCTGGGAGCACCAAGAAAGGAATAAATGAAAAGCAGTTGTAATACACAAATCAGAAGAACGGGTTTCACCAGTTCCCCTGCTCACAGAACAACTTGATTTTTAGGTTCACACTAATTTTCAGGACAAAATGGATGTTTTTTTAACCACTACAGTACTTTCCCCAGAAAATTTCAAGGACTGGTAACTGTCTTACCAAACCTCCCAAACCTGCATTTTCTGTTTTTTCAACTGAAAAACATGCCTTTATGGACTTCTTTGGCAATGAGAAGACATTTTCTTTTTTCCAATAAAAATATTTGAAGAAATGCTACAGAAAACTGAGTTTCTCATTTTCCTTTTTTTTTTCCCTGGGAACAAAAACATTTCCCCAAGCATTTCCCTGGACCTTGCACAGAAGGAGATTCCAAGATAAAGATGTGAACACAGACACAGCTGAAGATCTTTCAGGCTAAGCAACTGAGATGGACAAAGAGTGGGATGGAACTAAGCAGGGGAAGGAGAAATGTGACTTTTCCAAGGTCAACCAACAAGTCAGGTGCACAGTGGAGAGCCTGCTGGCACTGTTGGGGCAGCATTTCTGCCACTTGACCATGCGACGCCTCTGCGCGTCTGTCTGTCCTGAAACCATGAGTTTCTTGGAGCAGAGCCAGTCCTTTCCTGAGTGCTTGGAAAGTGTCTCAGCACAGCCCTAGGTGCAGTCATAAATAATAATTTAAATAATAATAATAACATTAAAGTGGAGGTGTGCCACTGAAGATGGGACACACTCAGCAACAGAGCCCTAAATCGATGTCCCTCTTCCAGTAAAAGGTGCAGTTTGCCTCACAAAGCCTGGGGAACCAGTATCTGCTTCTCTGGAGCTGATAATCACAGTCCTCTGCTCTGCAAAAGGCAAACTGACCTGAGCTGAATTAGGTCCAGTATCTAACACCTCATGCCAGTAGCTGGCAGCTCTGGTCAGCTCTGGAAGGCTTTCTGCAGCTCAGGGGAATATCTGGAACGAGTAAATTAACTGTGGTGTGGGGAGCTGCCTGGACTAATGTTTTTTTCAGAGATAGGCTTTGATTGACACTTCAAATCTGCCTGACAATCTTTTATTCTAAGTGCAGTTGCTACCTTTCTTCAGAGCAGGAAGAGCTAGTTTGGTTGCTGTCCTTCAAATGATGAATCTTATCACATGGGAAAAAGAAGAAAAAAACTCACAAACCACCTGGAGACAGCTACAGGTACAGCAGAAACTGAGGTAAAACTAACTGGATCTCTTTGAGTATTTCTGTTTCTTCCCTTTATGCCATAATCCAATGCAAGATACCTGAGAAAAGAGGCTATGCTCTGAGGAACAAGAGATGACTGCTTGCTTGAGCTGAATGTCCATTATGTTGTTGTTTTCCTTCAAGAGATTTTTAATGCTTTGCAGATAGGACTGTGCCACCCTCCAGTGATGAGGAGACTGGGAAGTCAGTGGGACCACACTTCTACTGCCTGTCCTCCCCATGCTGCCTTTTCCTCCTTAGCTTCAGGCATCCTTAATGTTTGCTAAATACTGGGATCACACCATTCAGCTGCTCCCAGCAGAGGTGACAGCCACTTTTGACAATCTAATTTAGACATCTGGGGTTTACCTGAGTCTGGCCAAGAAGGTCAGGCCTCCAAACAGGCAGAGGCATGCTTTGAATCCTCTTCTGGATGCCCACTTAGGTGACAAAATAGATCTTGTTTGAGATGTTGTGTCTCTCCTCACTCATCTGGGTCCATCAGAAAACTGCCAGGCCCTTTTGACTGCAGAGTACAGGGCTGTTGCTTTATGTGCAAATACCAGGAAAGATTCTGACAGCAAGGGCTTCTCTGACATGGATGTTTCCCTTCTTTCCTGTGAACACAGGTGTGGACAAGACCACGTACCAAAGCTGAAAGGCGTGTAAGCTCCTGTCTGCACGTCAGCCTGGGCGTATTGCAGGATGGAGACGTTTGCAGCTTCTCATGCTGCACCACAGTTGGGATTTCTTCTTATCAGGAGCGTTTATCTTTGGGATCCTGCTACTGATGGGGCATCACAGACAGGATTACCAAAAGCATTGCTGTTCGCTGCTGCATTCACCTCCACCTTGGAGTCACAGCCAGGCCTTCCCAGCCAGCTCCTTTTCCTGAGCTTCATGAGCAGAAGACAAGCCCAAGCAGGCCATCTCCACCAGCTGCTGAGCTCCAGCGAGGCAGCTCAGGCTGAGGCACGTTTCAGCAGCTCTTCTCTGCTTCTCCTGGAGCCGAGCTGCGGGTGCATCAAGTGCTCCGGTTTACAGGGCCGTCAGCCTGGCAGCTTTTCTCAGCACTAAATTTACTTTTTAAAGTTACATCAGTGTCATACCCAGAGGGAATGGAGGAACAGATGCAGCCTGTGAAGTCTGGCTTTAATTCACCTGCCTCATTTAATTTCCTGCCCTGCCTTCTAATCAATGAATCTGCACTAGCAGCCCTGGGAATACAGGTTTTTTTTTTCATATACAGGAGAATTCAACACAGTGGCTGTGCTGGCTGAGCTTGCAGGGTCTTGAGCAGGCTGTGCCACATCTCCTTTGAGGCCGCTTCCTTATGGATTTCCTTCCCCCAGAAGCACTTGCACACACACTCCAACCCATGGCAGCCACACTACATTTCCTTGCAGGGGCCCGTTGGCCCAGGGCAGCTGTGCCACGTCAGCCTCTGGCTGTGCTGTGTTCCCTCCTGGAAGTGCTCTCCTTCTGGGTGTTCCTGGTTTTCAACCACATGGTTTTCTTTTCAAGGCCACATGCTGCTTTCTGGGGCTCTGTCCCACTACCTCAGATAGGCTGCTGAGCCCAAAAGTGCCTCATTACCTCCCAGGGCTCCCAGTAACACTGTGGGACCACTGGTGCTTTGCAGGGGCTCCGTTCTTGCAGCAGCTCACTCGCAGGGTCTTCAGGCCAGGCCATTGTGCCATCCTGGCCCCACGGTGTGTCACCTCCCAAGTGTCCCTTCACCAAGGGCAGTAGCACCTTGTCACCTCAAAGGTGCTTTCAGGACTACATTTCCTCAGACACTCAGGCCTATGAGGAAGCCCTGATGAATGGCAATTTTATTCTGTTTAAGCAGACTCCCACTGTCCTGGGGGGTTTTTTGAGCTTCTGTTAATTCCAGGCAGTGCTGCCCTGTTGCTTAATCAGTTGGTGTCAAAACCCTGGGAGATGGGAACACTGTCTTTGGCTGGTAGCACCTATTTTGGGATGTTGCTGCTTTACCTCACGTATTATAATCTGTATCAGATTGCTCTTTGCCTGCTAAAATGGACAATTAGGATCCAGTTGTAATGCAAATTGCACGGTAGAATAAAAACCGTGGGGAACAAAATCACAAATAAGTGTTTATGTCAGCCTTTGTTACCGCATGATGGGTCCTGCTGCTGTGAAGCACCAGACAGAGGAGAACCTGGTGTGCCTTTGTGTTTTATAGGCAGGAGCTGCCGAGCTGCTCTGTGTAAAGCTGCCTTTAGGCTCTCGTGGGCCCCGATAATGTGTATGTGTGCAAACCTAACAGACAGATTGCCGCCTACACTGGAAATTTGATGATTGCCTTGTTTTTTCAAGGCTCTGTTTTATATACAGCAGGCCAAATCCATGGGGTAATTTCCAATCTCTCTGCACAGGGCTGAGATGACATGGTGAGAGAAGTGTAGAGATGCTGAAATTTCAATCTGCCACATAATGTGCTCCTAATACTGATAGCCTTGTAAGCGTGGTGTTGTCATTGGCGGCGTTGCGGTTGTTCTTGTAATTTTTGTCTTCCCATATTTGGTGCTAAATGTTGTAAATTAAGAGAACTATTTAAATTTGTAAAGGAACCTAAAGTTACTGTGGAATTAAACACACAGGAGTCCTGCAATTGCAAGTGGAAGAGGTATGTCTTCATTTAAAACGGCAAGTCGTATAGACGTCGAGTGAGGGGCTGCTGATGCAGCTGCTTTTATGACACATCAGCTTTGCAGGAAAGTATTTCCCCAGGCCCTGGGTCACAAAGATTCAAGCTGCCCGTTTGCACAGAGAACTGTGGTGGAGTATCCATGCTTATAAAGTCAGGAGACAAGTGTTTTTAGGGTTAGCTGAGCCTGTATAGCACCTGTAAGATCCGGAGTGAGAGCAATGCCTGTTCACGCCCCAGTGAAACGGTGGCTTCTAGAGGACAGCAAGGAACAGGAGTGCGAGGTGGTGCAGCCAGATGGATGAGCTGAGTTCAGAGTCCTAGAAGCTACGGCAACAGAGCTTGTATATCTGCTCAGAAAAGCCTTTGCAACTACCATAAATGACTCTAAATGGCCTTATTTTCCCGCTAGCACCGAAATAAACAGCTTCAACGGGAGGAGTAAATCCATTTGATTGCACATGTTGCTGGGAATAACCCTCTTATTAGTTATTAGTGATAACCCAATCTATCCCTAGCAGCGTGGCCACCAAACCAGCCAGCCTTATCTGTCAGAGAATCACTGTGCTGCTCCTAATGCTTCCAGTCACAACTGAACCAGGGGAGTCGGAAGGGCCTCAAGGGAGGAAGAGCCGTAGGGGAGCAAAAGGCAACATGGAGAACTTGGGTTATAAACAACATGGGTGGCAAATGAAACACATCAGGGCCAATATATCTTTTGAAGAAGACTTCTGCCAGGCAAGGCTGAGCAGTTTCTGTTCCTGACTTTCTTCTAAGTCAATGCATGGTATCTCTATGTCAGGTGATGAGATGGTAGTGGTGGCTTGTTAGCTCATCTTCTGAAGGCAAGAGGGGCTTCCATACCTTGGGTGTGTGAAGCAGCAGCAGCTGTCAGGCTCAGGGCCCAAGATTTAGATGAAAATTCTCCATTGAAATCGATGGTAAGGCACCTGATCACTCCACTGCAGCAGGGGTGTTCTCACACAGCAACAGCCTGGGAAATTCTCCCTTGGAATAGATCAGATTCTGCTCTCATTTATGGAATTGTAAATCCAGTGTAGCTCCATTTGAAACAAATGTTTTCATCCAATGCAAATGAGATCAAGATCTGGCCCAGGCTGTTTTTGTACACAATGGAAAATGACTGAATTATGGAAAAGAGGAAACAAATCTAATGTAAATCTAAATGGAAATATCACACTCTCTGTTACATCAGAATAAATTGGAAGCAAGTCTGTTGGTTCTAATGGAATTCATCTGGATTTACACCAGACTGTGGCTCAGCATTTGTCAGTTGGCTGCACACCGACATCAAAACACAAACCATGCTCCCTCATTTGAATAGCTCTGAACAATTTCTTCCTTTTCCTTTACATTTAAGCAATTGCCTTTGCATCCTGATAGCTGATTAGCCTTTTCAAACAAATAAACCTCTGCAAACAGACATCAACAAATGAGCCCTGATCTCACTAGCATTTTCAGAATCTAAAAGATGAATCTGAAGTACTGAGCTTGGTTTTGGAGTCACTTAAACCTGCTCCTGTTCCTATTTGCTCACAATGTGGAGCTGTAGGATTGAGCTCACGGGAGGACAGACCTTAACAACTATTCTGATTTCCCCAAAGTATGTCAAATTCATTGCCTTCCTACCAGCAGTGGTCAGGGCCAGCCATTTCCTAGGATGCACAGGAGACTTCTCAGCAGCCAAGCAAAACATTGTCCTACTTCCACTGTTGTTGTGTTCAGTCAGATGGTCAGAATGGAGCCATAACCCTCCCTGATGGATCTAATAGGGAACTGTGTCATGCTCTGCTCCCACAGGCAAGGTATTGGTCCTCTCTGTGCCACTGTGCAGCTGGCCATGGGAACCCATTGCTCATGGGGCACTCTTCATGGGGAAACTGAGATGACTAATTAATGTCTGAGCAGCAAACTAGACTCCCTGGGTGAAAAATCACCGGAAAAGCACAATGTCTGAGTAAGGGCACAGCCACGTCAGCCCCTCCCCTCGAATCTCAGTTACGCCAGCGTCTTACATAATTGAGTTTTTAATCTGTGTTCGTGTTTCTTTTTGGATAATTAGTAAAATGTATCTTAATTAAAACAAGAGGAGGAGAAGACACACACAAACAAATGAAAGCCCTAAGTCAATGGGATTCAGGGAGGGGCAAAGCAATTATTCAAATACAAATCCAGTTGGTAACCAGGCAAACATGGTAATAACAGTTAGAGTGTTTCAAAGGTAAGGAGTGTTCTGAACGTTGGATAACTGTTTGCCTGGATACCCTTCTTTCAAGGGACTGGCTAGCGCCTGATGTCTGAACACCACAGAGCCTGGCCTGCAGCCTTCTGGAGAGGAGAGCTAGGGGAGTGGTGTGGTCAGCAACCCTTGTTTCTATTTCTCTGCGTTGATTTTGTGTGGGATCCTCAGGAAGTTAATTGACAAAGATTTTCACAAGTGGCTCCTCTCTATGGCTGCTTTAATGTGTAGATGTTCAACCTGAGACATGCACAATCACCCTTTGCTGGATTGTTAGCAAACAAAGCACTCATGGATCTCAACCAGCATCTGAATGTGCCAGCCACTACCTCTCAGAGTCTTTATGTTGCCATCTGTAAGTTGTTACAATAAATACTTTCCTGATTTTATAAAGCTATTAAAGTCTCTCTAATGAAACAGAGGCTTTCAAAGAGCTGTGATTATTATGGCTTATTCTTGCTTAGGCTTACTCCTGCAGGTCAGCTGTGTTTAACTGGTGAGAGCTTTCTCACTGCTGGCACTGCAGTGTCTCTCTATCTTGTTTCTGTTCCTTACAGCATCACCTGCAGCCAGGAAGCACCTGACAGTTGTGGTGTCAATACACAGACAAAAGCTCCAGCTCACTCACAGCCTCTGTAACTCTGTTTGCCATGTACCACGCTTATTTCACCCATGTTGGTGAAGTTGGTGTGTGTGACTGGAAACAAACAGAGAGCAGAAGTGAGAAGTAACTGGGTTCCAGCCCAATCCCAGCTCTCTGCAAGAACACACCATATGCAGTCACGGGCAGCACGGGACTGCACAGAACATGTAACCCTAGGGAACCAGCTAAAGTCGATTTGCCAACCTCCTTGGAGAGCCCCAGCAGCAGCATCACTGCTCCTTACTCACTGCCTGTAAATGATCCTAGTGCACATGAGAATAAAGCCTACACAGAGGTGGGTGTAATAGGACCACCAAATAGAGAGTCAAGAGAGAATCACAATGGCAGAGACATTTTCTGCTCCAGCAATACAAGGAGATGGGGGTAGTTATTTGCTTTTATAGGAATAAAACTCTTTAGGCAAGGACCTTAAAAGTGAGGATAATTGTAATTTACTGTTCACACTGTGCAGTGGGACATCAGGCCCAAGCTTGTAGCTACAACCTTTAGCTATAAACACTGTGGACTGACTGTGCTGTGCAGAGCTTTACTGAGTGACTAGTCACACTGATTTCAGAATAGCTTTCCCCAGAGCACAGCACTGCTTTATGTGAGTATGGATGTGAGACCCTGTGCCTGATTCTGATAAATCAAGTGATTTTTGGTGGGTATATGCCTGACTTATTGAATGCACATGTAACCTGTCTTCAAGAGCTGATACAACCTTGATGAGATTCTTACTCAGTTATTCTTCCAAAGAAACCCTCTATATGTTGGGCAGAATGCTATCCATTTCAGCATATGGAGACTCTTGTGTACACAAAGCTGGGTCTTGTGTCAGAAATCAGGTTTGGCAATAGAACAGGTTAGCTTATAAGCCCAAAGTAAATTTGCAAACTCCATCTGTTTAAAAAGAAATGCATTAATAGATTCTATGACTGATCTCCTGAAATGTCATTTGAATAGCTTTGACTGTGCATTTGGTTTATTCCTGGGAAATTTCAGAGTACAAAAAGGCTTTTATTTTCCTTCTTCATTTGCCAAGAACCTCTTTGAAATTTGTTTGCAATACAGACGGAGGCTTGGACCAGATCTTTAGCTCACATAAACAGACCTATCTCTATTGACTTCTGTAGAGATGCTGATATCCATGAGTTGAGGATCAAGGCCAAGAAAATGAAAGTAACTGCTAGGTATGAAGCTTTTTGAGCAAGGAAGGAGCTACTTCAGGAAATGTGTTATTTCCTAGAAAATGGATTCATTCAAAATGGCAATCTTACCTGTTTGGGATACGAATGTCTAGAATACTTCTTACTGACCCTTCAATCAATCCTTGTTTTATGCTGACAGTTTGAGGACTTTCTCACTGCTCTGCCTCCCAGGGCACATGTGGGTAATGCTGGATGGTTTGAATGAAAATATTTAATTGTGAAAAAAGTCATAATAAGTTTTTTAAATATAAAACCTTTGGTGACAGCTCCTGTTTGTGAACTGGAGAATGTGGTGGTATGGGAGAGAGTCTGGATTATTTTAGGTGATTTTCAGTGCTTCTAAAAGCAAGTGCTTGAAAGCCATATGCTGAGAATGTAACATATGTGTGTAAAGAGATGCTTGGGTGAAGAAGGAGAGACAGGGACATAAGGTAGATGTGGGATAGAGCTCTGAGTAAGGAGAGCCACCAAAGACTAATGAGATGCTAACATTAAGAATAAAAGGAGAAAGGAAGAATGAGTAACCAGAGCCTTGGTCTAGCCCTAAGCACTGAAGTCCATTCTTACTGCGGGGTGTCCTTCCAGATCGCTGCAGTGTGGGAGAGAGGCCTGGGTGCCTCAGTACCAAGCACTCAGACAGATGTTCAGAAGGAGTCTGGACGTGATGTTATGAGGTGAGAGTGGATGACAATGAAGAGGGTAAAAAAAACACCCCAAAACAATTCAGGGTTTAAGCCAGGGTTAGTTTAAGCTCTGGATACATCAGGCTAGACCTGCCCAGTTCTGGTTTCTTACAACTTCCTCTGAAGCTTTTAGTACAGCAAAAGGATGCTGGAAGAGAAGAGTCTCCTGCTGCTAAGCCTCCACCATCTCTGGGGAGGTGACTTTTTTGTAGTTTAATAGTAAGTTGTCAGTTTTCAAGCCTGTCAGTGTAGTGCCTTTCTCCCACAGTGAGTAGCTCATTTCAGCAAGGAGTTATTCCTGGTATATATGAAAGAGAAAATACCTTCCTTTTTTCTTTAAAGGAGAGAAGAAACAGTCTTCCTGACCGAATCCCAGTGCGGCATGGGATGCCAGGAGAACTCCCTAAAAACATTAATTATGATAACACCAAAAGCAGCAAAAGCTACCCTGAAAGATGACATCAGCAGGGTGCCCCTGGGGAGATGCAGGGCCAGTCCATCAGGACTGTGTGCCAGTGACCAACTGCAGGTGCTTGGGGAAGGAACACGAGACCAGGGGACGCTTGGAAGGGTCTGTTCTCTCCTACTGCAGCATCTGGAGGATCATGCTCTGCCCAGCACCTCTTCTCTTTCCTGTCACTGTTGACTGAATGTTGTTTCTATTTTCTTTCACTCTGAACGTGGGGAAAGGAGAGGAAGCAGGTCTACAAAACAATTTCCAGTGTTCTTCCCTATCTGTCTGTCTGCTCCATACAGATAGTTGTTTTTCTTAGGGATAAAGGCTGGAGATAATTCCTTTAAGTGGCAGTTAAGCTCCAGGTGGCTGCAGAAAGCTGCAGCTTTCTCCAGCTCCTGCAGGGACACAGCTTGAGCCACAGGTTTCCCTACTTCCCCAAAGATTTTCTTCCTGTCTTTGTTTTGTGTCTGGTGGTGATTACAGCCCCACTCCTCCAGGGTGGGGAAGTGACTGGAGCAGGGGGGAAAATGACAAACCAAGGATGCTCCATAACTGCCTGTACCCTCTCTCTGAAATGCAATAATTTCAGAGAGCAGGGAATAGTTTCCTCTCAATCCTGATTTGAACTCCTTGTGTTTCACCTACAACACCTTTTTTTTTTACCAAGCACTGAGCCCAGTTCAATCTCCTTTTACTCCTGCTGTGCTGGCAAATGCTGGAAAGAGACTTTTGATCACGTCAGAAGGAACACTGTGGGCTGCTGGAGCAACACTTGTACTCCAAGACTCAAAGTGAGTCTCATCAGCAGACATGTGTGATCAGTTTGGCTCATTAGTTAATGAGGTTAATGAGGACACCTCTATGAGCCATCTGATCTGAAAGGGGACACATCTAGCCATAGTGATTGCTCAAGATGACACTGGCAGAGCTGGGAACAAGCAGAGCACAGCAGGACAGGGGCTTTATCTTCAGGCCTTCTCCAGGTCTGAAGTCATCCCACCCACCCTTTGGAGCTACTGGATGGACAGAGCTGGGAGCTTGAGGAGACGGCTCAAATTCTGTCTGTTGGTGTTGGGCTTGTGCAGTGGGGAGATACAAGATGTCAGCCTGGCTTGGAAATGTTCTCCACCATCAGTGAGGCTCGTGAACCTTAAGAGAACTTCAAAGCCTACTGATGTCTCCATTTGACGTGCGAGCCACTAACTCGGGGATCTCCCTTTCCCAGACAGGCTCATTATCAATGGCATCAAACACTGGGATGTTACTATTTCTAAGAGGTTTTAATGATTTATCACCCCTGAATTATGCACTATTGGTGACAGTAATGTTCTCTGACTTGGACAGGGGATGGAATTACAGTGCTCTCTGTTTGGTGTGCTAACAGAATCAGAATTAATATTTTGTCTTGCCTGGCTTATCTTAGCTAGACAGTAGCTATTATTTTACCTTCTCTGTTTCTCTTCCCCCTCCCTGCCACAACTAAAATAATTTGATTTTGAGCTATACTTGAAGCAGGACTCACCTCAAATCAGATTTCAAATTCCTTGACTGGAGTCTGATCTCAATGCTATCAATCTCCACCACGTCCCAGGCGCAGTCAGTCACGTCCCAGGATGGATCGAGCAGGGAGAACACATCTGTGGGTGGCTGCAGACACCTGCACACAAACACACACACATATTTGACTTTGTGTGCATGCAAGCCAGCATGGGGCAGAAGGAGAAGCTGCTTCTCACCAGCCAGCATGGCCCATGGTCCTGTGCCCCATGCCATGGCCTTAGGGCCATGCAATCCCCCATGCAGCTGTATGTGAGCGCACACGCCGAGGGGCATTTCGGGGAGCTCCTGCTGGATGGATCTGAGTGTGTCTGTACAGACCTTGCTGTGTGTGTGTCCATGCTGGGAGGCAAGTGGGTGAAAGCAAGAAGGGTTTGATTATTCACAACGTGCTTTTCCTCTGCCCTTTCTTTTTCTCCTTTGCCCCGCTCGTGCTCAATTACAGTCCCCACCGCTGGTCCCTGCTGCCCGGTGTGGGACGCTGTGCTGTGTTAGATCCTATACATACTGCATTGTTTGCCTTTGGTTTTTTCCCTTTCCCCTCCCTGCTCATGGTTGTTTATATTCTCTTCATGTGTGGCATCAAAAGGCCGTTTGAACAGCAGCTATCCAATCCCAGTGAAAGGGGATGTTGCTTTTGGAAGATCCAACAGAAGCCTGAGCAGAACTGATACTAAATTATGAATTAGCTGGAGATTTTTCTCACCTTTTTTCTTTCTCTTTACTTTTTCTTGCCTTTTTTTTTCTCCCTGTCTATTTTCCCTAACTCTAATTAAAATGTGCTGGGCACAAAACTGTAATGAAGGGCTGGACTCATTATTTTTGTTTATGGCAAAACTCAAGAGGAACAGAACTCTAAATGGGCTCTGGTTGAGTCCCATCTCCCTCCATAAAGAGTGTAATAAATATCAGCCACATTGATTTTCCTTCCCCATGAACCCTTTGCTATTTGTTCTGGTCTAAGTGCACTGTGTTTTCCTCTGAGGTTTCTTTTATTCTAACTGTTCTTATTATCTGTTGTTGTTGTTAATCTGGGTTGAGTGTGTAATTGAGATCCTAAGAGGAAGGTTAAGAGAAACCCCTTGGGAAGACATCTGACCTACCTGAAGAAAGAGAAAAAAATCAAATAAATAACCCAAGCCATTGAGGCCAATTGCTCCGTTTACCTGGTGGAGCCATTTCCTTTATCAAAGGCTCTCATCCACCCCAGGCTTAGCTCTCTTTCTGTAATTAGTTCTATGGATGTGTTTTTAACCTCTTCTGGATTTCTGCATTGATTTCTTTGCCCTGGGGGGACATTTGCCCGTTGATTCCCTAGGCCTGCTTTTCCCCATTACCTGCAGTTGTCTGCTGAACTGGTGTTACAGTCACAGACCTCGCAGGCAGAGGTAGGCTGTGTCCCTTTTTCTCTTCCTATTTGCATGTGGTGATTTAACCTGGCCCAAGTGATAAAGTACATCTTGGGGGGCAATGCAGAAGGTGTCTCAAAGCACACATGACAGCTACTTAATTCCCCTCGGGTTTCCCAAGGGATGAGGCACAGGCACAGCTGAAAGCCTCCCGAGAGGCTGCCTGGGAAAGGCGTGTTCAGCCGAGCTCAGGCACTGCTCACCCGCTCTCCCCCCACCGCTGGCCGCCTGGTCCGGGCAGTCTGTCCCCAGCACTGGAATTCCCGTCCCCCTCGCTGGGCTGCGGCCGCAGGGATGTGCTGCAAAGACACGGGGTCCATTACTGCCTGCTCACTGCACCAGCTCCCGCATCCCAGCAGATAAAGAGTTCTTAGTGCTTGCTTAATGCCTCTTTGTAGTTTATTAGAGGCCTAGGAGGCATGAGGGGGAAATGAGAATGTGACTCAGAAATCCCTGCTGAGTCACGTGCTTCCTTTGCAATCTCCTTTGTAACCAGACAATTAGAAAGAAATTATCTGAGCCAAGTGGCAATGCTGAAGCGTACGAGCTGGGGGGGGAAGCAGCACTTCCCTCTGGTGTCTCCAGATGCAAACAGCTTAGTTCAGCCAGTTCAATCTGCCCCTTCTGCCCATACCAGGATTTTTGCTGTTACGAGGGGAGGATTGTTGGTGCTGACAGTTGTGGACATGGCTGGCTTGGTTTTCCCTCCAGACCTGATGTTGCCCCTCTTGGCTGCAGCATGGGGATGTCTTCACGCTCTTGACATGAGCTGGGAAGAGGAGAGAAGTGCCCATGTGATGCCAGTTCTGCTCTCCCTGAAGAATCCATCCATGGAGAGGCTGTGAACTGACAGCTCTACTTGCTGTCATGTTTCCATGGTATTTCCATCACACCTGGTTCCAGTGATGTCTAATAAACTGGAGCAAATTGGGATGAGGGAATATCAAGCATTAAATGGTGCTGCTGAGCCATTCTGCTCTGTTCATTATGACAAATGTCTATTTTCTCCCAGGGACTGCCTGCAATCCAAACCAAGGCAGGGTGAGGAGGTGGCTGCTGGCATGTCTGTGCCTGTGTTAAGCAGCTGGGGCTCCTCCCGGTCCTGCCTTGTCTCTCGGTGAAGGTCAGGTCCCGTTTCTGTTGAAGCAGTTTCCTATCTCTCAGTAGGGGCTGGATCAAGCCTTTAAGGAATTCAGACTCTGCTTCAGTTCGTACAAGCGAGCTCAACCTCTCAAAAGTTCCTTTTTGAATCGCTCTGGGTGTACCTATTGACTTTCCATGGCGAGTGGACATACCCACGTAAAAACCTTGCTGCTGAAGGCTTTACAGAAGTGATATTGACCTTCCCATAGATGCTGAAGAGAATAGAGAGACCCGTTTCTCTGCAAAACTAAACTGAAATTGTATTTGATGAGTTCCATAAAATGCTTATAGATTTTTATCTTTTCTTACTTTGGCCAAAACATCTTTTTTCGCCACAAAGGCCAGAGGCAGAACATTTACAGGGAAGAGGGGAAACGCCTTTTTTGGAAAAATATTTGTGCTGGCAAATGGTTGCAAATTTGTAAGCTCCCAGATGCATCTAAATAAATAACAGCAGAACTCTGGCTGCATTTGCAAAAAAATACATTAGATTTATGGGCTTGTTCCAGGTATAATCAGGATCTAAGTTAGGCTTACTGAGTATTTACAAGCTTGATATAGTTTACAATGGAAGCAGTACCTGTGCAGTCTTGTGGGAAGTAAATCCAGGTCACACCTACTCCAGAACCAGGTCAAACCCTATTTTTATTGGCAAGCCTCTGGCTGCTGCAGTTGTGCCCTGCTGTGGCCACAGGCTCATGGATCCTCCCAGAGATATTGCAGATTCGCAGGTGGTGACATCAGTTCCTTCCTTGGGTGAAAAGGTGAGTCTGCACACTGGGAGGAAACAAAGGGTTCAGGGTTGGGTTGGGCCTGGAGGGATAGCAGCTCCCTGGGGGACAGCAGCTTGCCAAACTTCAGGTGGTGGTGGGCTGGGCAAGGCTCAGCTGCCCAGAGAAAGATCCATCCTGTTTCTGAGCTGGTGCCCCAGAGGGATCCCATGGCACTTTGTCCCTAACTTTTAAAAGGTGCAGGAAAATGCCAGTTCTTCCTGAGAGCAGCTCACATCTCCCATTCTTGCTGCTCGTTGCCTCCCGTGGCTCATATCCTGATAAGAGCTCACTGCTTGCCAGCACTGCTCGCCCTGAACTCTACAAACCATTGATCAAGCCTCTTCCCCCCATAGAGCAGGAGTGTCTGCAGCAATCAGAGAATGTCTTAAAACAAGAACTGGATCTTTATTTGCTTTGTGGCTCTCAGCTTCATGTTTTCTAGGTTTCTGCCATGGAGAGAGTACAGAAGTGTGGTTCTCATTTTTAAAGAAAGCTGAGATAATCTGTGTCACAGGAGACTGAGCACCACAGAAGGTTTCCAAAGAACTTAAAGAACTACCACCTAATACACTGTGGCCACAAGCAACCTGTTGTCTGAGATAGCCTAAACCAACTGATTATTACAATGTGCTTAAATAGCAATTAATTAAAAATGTATAAACTCTTTGTGTGTGTAAGCTTCACAAAGTACACGATCCCTGCTTTCCTGTGAAATCTCTTTCTTTCTTCCAAAATCTCTTTCTTTCTTCCCACTGAGTTTTATTTCCCTATCAGCTCTCTAAGTCTTCCTTCTCTGTCTTTTCTCAGCCCCTGATGGCTTTGCTCAGTTCATCCTCTGTCATTTGTGTCTGGATCTGGAAACATTTCTCAAGACGTTTGACTCATCCATCATTTAGATAATCAGAAGGAAAAAAAAAAACAGTTTCCAGCTATGAACATCCATAAAAAGCACCAAGGAAAAAACCCCTCACCTTGAACTTCCCTTCCTGCTTTTCTTTTCATTTCATTTGAGAATCTGACTTGACAGTCTTTGCTCTGGCAAAAGTCCCACTCAAGTTATTAAGGGCAAGAGCTTGTCAGGATTAAGAGGAAGGATTTGAAATATCTGTGAGTGATAGCAATATCCCCAGTTCTATTAGGCCGGATAAGCGTTCGCAAAGGACATTAACCCTGGTGCCTTGAGCCAGCTGCTGCCTGCCCTGAGGGGAAGGAGATGATGTTTCCAACGGGGACACCGCTCCACAGCTGCCTGGAATAAGGTTTTGTGTCCCTTCCCTTGCAAACTCCACTTCCTCTTCAAGTATCCATTTGGCCATCAGAAACTGGGAGCTGTTAGAAATGAGTGGGCAGCGAGGAGCCTAAATGGGAACTCAGACCTAAACCTTGGTGCTGAGCCTGGGCACGCTGGTGTCCATGAGAGATGACGGCACAGTGAGCACAGCCCAGTCAGGTTCTTACCGACTGCACTGCTGCTCCGAGGGCTGGATCTGGAAAGGACCCCAGGACTGCACTGCAACCAGTGGGTGCAGATGTTTGGGAACTGGAGCTAGCAGGAGCACCACAATCAGAGACCAGAGTAAGCTCCAGTCATGTTTGCTGTGTTCCAGCAACTCAGCATCCCTTTCTACCGATGTGAACTCGCACCACTGCTCTGCTCCCAGTTCTCAGGGGGTGACTGTTCTCACAGATCAAAAATTCCCTTGGCCCGTTTGAAGGGCAAATATGATTCCCAGGGCAAAGGAACAAAGGTGAGTGGGTCAGGAGAGGAGAATTATATTTGGATACAATGATCTTAAAGGTCTTTTCCAACCTAAATAATTCTATGACCCTATGATTCTAAATCAGGATAGAGTCAGTTAAAAAAGCTTTTCTTACACCTTGTTATGCTTTCTTGAGCTGGCAATACTGGACAGATCCAGGGATCACGTGTATTCCCAGCTGGGTGCAGGGGAGGACAGTTTGCACATACCTGCTTCAGAACAGGCAGGCAGCAACCCGTGCTTTGTGCAGTGAATTGGAGTGCTGCTCCCGTTCACATCGCCTTCCCTGCTGTAAATCCTGGCCTGACACACATGGCATCTACATGTGCACGTGATGCTCTATCCCTCTTGTCAGGAGGGGGGAAATCACATTAATGTGGATGTTAAAACCAAATAAACACTGAAACAAATTTAAAACAAAAATAATATTTCAGAGGCTGTGTTCCATTCCCACCACCCACCACCATTTATAACTAATTGGGGCTTTGTTATATTCTCTCACCCAGTGACAGATAAATACTAAACTCCACTGGTTAACAATAATCACCCTAATTATGCCAAGATGACATTTACAATACAGGCAATTGCTAATCCATTACCTCACTCTGCTGAATACTAGAACACTCAAATTAAAAGTTATTCACCCACAAAGAACAATGTTTTAGTAGCTGACACAGCTTAGTAAAGGAATTTATTAAGGTAATTTGCAGTTTTCCCATAAATAAAACATTCTAGAGTTCCCCCGTCCTCCCCCTTTCCCCAAAATAATCTTTTGTGATAAATCTCTTCCTTTTCCTCTCTTGTAGTGTGGTTAAAAGAATAATAATTGAAACTGTCAGAGAGAGTTACATATTTAAATTTGCTTACCTGTAAGACAACAGAAAGCTTCTCCTCCATCCCCTCAGGTTCTTCTCGGGGAGCTGGGATGGTGTTTAGTGGTTTGTGCTGTGTAGGAGGTCACTGCAGTAAAACCTTTGCCACCGTGGGGTTTCGATGAAACCTGATGACGGCTCTGAATGCACCAGGGAGTTGTGACCAGCGCTGGGATGTGCAGTGTGTGGTGGCTGACAATCCAGTGTGACAAACCAGATGGGATTGGCAGGATGCTCTGGGCCTCATCAGAGAGATGCTGAGAAGGAAGCAAAAGAGCTGTGAGTCCCCTTAAGGCTTCAGCTCAGGCACAGGGGTAAATGCTGAGGCCTCTGCTTATGTGATGTCCCAAACCCAAGCCAAACAAGAACTCACGTGGGGCTCCCCATGTATCCCAGCCTGTGGTGAGCAGCAGTGGTGCAAGGAAGAGGAGGTACCTGGAGATTTATTCCAGTACCTGAAAACCTTTTTCTTTCAGTGATCTCTTCCTGATTCTCCCCCCAGCAGTAAAACACTCACAAAAGGGGAAAACATCCCTCAGGAAGGGAGGGAGTTCCCTAAACAAATATTAATGGAGGAAGGAAAGGGTTAAACAGACATATATAAAAAAATCAGAGCTGGGTTTCATTGCACCCCCTTGCACCTGGTGCTGGCAAAGCCTCTTCCAGCAGCAGATCCAGCAAAAGGATGGAGCGGGAAATAATTTTTTGGGGCTTGGTTTTTACTGTTATCACAGCAGCTATGGCCAAAGCTATCTGCAATAAAGCAGCAAGCCACAGCAAGCCAGGAATTCCTGCTAGCACATCCCTGCTCCACGCTGGCCACCTGCAGCAGCAGAGCCAGCATCCCTCCGGGTGCCAGCGCCAGCCGAGCCGCTCAGCGGGCACCAGCCCCACATAGAGCCAGCAGCTTGCGGGGAAGCCGCCAGACTGATCACTCAGGAGATGGCTGAAGGACTTGGAGTGGAGCTGCCACACAACTATGTCTCCTACATGGACCTTCTCTTTCTGCCCAGGCATTTCATCCCAGTGTAAAACAAATAAATAAATAAAATAGATGTGAGCCATTTCTTTCTGATGTTGAAGTCCTGTCAGCAGGGCTGGAGCAGGAGCTCAGGGTGGAGAGCAGATGTCCAGAGACCTGGTCAAACAGCCCTTGTGCAGCTGAGCTCTCCAGCACGGACACCCTGGACCTCTCCTGTCCCAGATGTGTTGGATTTACTCTGTTTACACAGGTTGTCATTGTGGCAAAAAACCTGGCTCTGCATTGTTCTGCCCCATCCTGCAAGCCACGGTGTGACCATCGCACTGACCAGCATCTGGGACACGGGAGCCAGCCCTGCTTTATTCTGCGCTGCTCCACGGTGATTCTGCCCCGGGCTGAAGCAAGGGAACACGCTGGAGGGGAGAAACCCTGGCTCTCTGCTTTTTGGACCAAAAGTGCTTGTAGCATTTGGGAACAGCGCTGAAACGGCGTGTGCACAGCCAGGCGCCCCCCATGCTTCACACCCAGCCACTCTGGTTCGGTTCCTCCCCGCATGGTGCTCTCTCAGGGGCAGCTTGGATGCCTCTGTCCGATGCAGACGGATCATAGGAAGGCAGCTCTCATCAACAAAACCCCTCAAGCTTTGTAATCACCACTACTCCCCCAGCTCAATTAAGAGATGTTTTCCTGCTCACCCACTCTGCTTTTATTTGCTCCATCTCATGCCTCTGTGGAGTTTTTCTTGCCCTTCCTTCTGTGGCTGAACGCTAATGGACCGGGCTCCACTCCAGCCCTGACACCCAGGGCAGGAACCAGACAACTTCCTGGGAAAATGGGAGCTTTTTTCAAGACTAGGCCTCACTGCAAAGGAAATCTGAGTGAGGAAAAGGTGTGCCATAAAAAATAAACCTTTAAAATGCACACTGAGCCTCATGTCGGGGTGCTCCTATTTGGAGTTAAAGTGGTGTTAATTTAAATGAACTTTTTTTTCCTTCTCAAGGAGGGTAAATGAAGTCTGATTAAAGCCACTTGGATTCTAAATAAGAGAGCCTGCCTGGGGAGTTAATGGCCAGTAACAGGCAGCAAACAAAGCTGGGTAATGCTTGGCACAGCAGGGTTCAAACTTCAGCACATAACTTCTTATGATCTGAAAACTCTATTTCATCTCAACACATAAACTGACAACCTCAATTTACACAGACATATGAAGACAGTAATATATGCCACTCTTTACTTGTTCCTGTTCAAGGCCACACAGAGCTGTGAGTACGCAAGTGGAGGGGTGATAACAGAGCAGAGGGGAAGAATTTCTAACGGCGGCTTGGAGGGACGCGGGGACACAGGGACACCACCGCCAGCTCACCGCGTCTGGACCACATCAGCCTCCAAACACCAAAATCACATCTAAGTAATGCAGCAACCGGCTGAGCTCACTCACGCCAGCTGTGACTGCAGTCACAATTCTCACTGTAATTCCTCACCTGTTTTCCTCTTTTTTTTTCCAATCTGCTGCCATAAATCCAGTTTTTCATTTCTCCCCTGCCCCCTATACCAAAGTCCTGCCCAGCTGAAGCCAGCAAGTCTGTCTCAGCCATTTCTCTCCTGATGGAAAGCTCAGGCAGCATTTCAGTGGCCATTCAGCTCTGCTCCCATCTCCCTGGCTATGCAACATCCCCAGTTTAGACCATCAGATCTGAACCCAAAATCACAAATACCTCAGAACTGGAGCTGAAGGTTCCACTCTTCCCTAGGTGAACCAGAGCAGCGTGCTGGCTGGATTACAGTGTTTGTCCCACAGCCCAGCATCTATTGATAAGGAAAGGAAAAAGCTCTGAGAGCCTGGAATACCACTTTATTTTCTCTGATTGCCAGTCTGAATTTTGGTGGTAAGAAACGCTGCTGTTCTGTGTGTTTGACCCCCACGTAGCCTCTGACATTAGCAATGCAGAAAATTCACAGTCCCACCAAAACACAGAAACTGTAATTGCATCTCCACTGACAGATGCTGGTTGTTGAACTGTGAGGAGCAACAGGGGATTTCTTCCTCTCTGCTCTTAAAGGCACAGAAAGAGGAAGCTCCCTTGTTCCTCATCAACTGCAATTATTTTCTCTTTTCTATTCTGAGCCACATATTTCTTCTCTGACAAGCTTCCACTTTTACCAGACAGTGCCCAGTTCTCATACTGAGGGTGCAGGGAAAGGATGGAAAAGAAAGAAAGAATGAAAGAAAGAGGGAGGGTGAGAGGGAGGGAGAGAGGAGTAACATTAAAATCAACAGTTTCTCTTCCTCTCATTTTAGGTCAGAAAAAGTCTTCCCAACTTTACGAAAGACATATTGAAAAAAATCAGTAAATTCATGAACATGCAGTTATTACTTAGCAGACAAATTACATTTCTTCTGAAATGTTCCAAAATGCATTCATTTTCAGAGTACATTACTTCCATAATACTGTGTGGAACATTAAATGAGAATTTCCCTGACTTGGCTACCGAGCACATTTTTATATTTCATAGTCTGACACAGAGCCCAGGGTAACTAATGAAAATCTTTTCGAGAAGTGACAATCTTGTCTAGCAGCCTCGCCTGTTGAAGAGATTGCAACATAAAACAGATGAGTGCCCTGCTTGACAGCTAATTGTGTCGGGCTTAATTACAACAAGCAGAATTTAATCGGCTGTGCAGTGCAGTTTTTGAGGATGGGGGAACCATCTGGAATGTACCTTGCTCCTGGGCTGATGGAGGGGCGGGCATCGCTGGATTTCAAAGACAGGGGAGCAACTGTGCCCAGATTTAAATGCAGAAGAAGCTCCTTCCTTAGTGTATTTCATTTGAGCTGTTTGATGAATTTTAGAGATATTTATGCAAACCTGCACACTGTTGCCTCATGAAGACAAGGTTTTGGAAACCTTCCCAGCTCAATTTGATGAGCCTCGTTCCCCTCCGTGGCCCTGTGCTGTGTCCAGACCTCGACACAGAGCTGTCAGGTCTCACATGTTGAGTCACTCCGTCCCTCGCCTCGCCAGCTCCACCGCGACACCCACCTCTCGCCCTGCCCCTGCGGTGCTCCGGCGGCTCCCTCGGGTGTGGGCAGTCCCAGCGTGGGACAGAACTCTCTTACAGCCAGGGTGAGTGCTGCAAACCCACGGTTCTCAGGGACAGCCTGGTGTCACTGGCCTGTCCTGCCTCGCAGCCTGGCACAAGAGCCTTGCTCGCCAGAACAGCAGGAGCCAGAGAGCTCTTATATTGGCATGAAAAGATTTGAAAGGAAAAACATCCTAAGTCAGGGATCTGCAGATGAGGGGAAGGGCAGGAGGGAAGAATTAGCCCTTTAAATTGTTATATATCCCCCTTTCAGGCTGAATATGGACACCCAGGCTGGGGAATACTTCAGCATTGACTCTGGTGAGGTTGACACCATCTCCTGCTGAACTCTGGTGGAAACAGGCTATTGATAACAGACCAACTCCCAGAACTGCAGGCTACACCAGCCCTGCATTTCCTCCCCCTGAACAGACTTAATACACAGCTATTAAAATAGTCCTTTGTCATGTCAGAACAAGGAAGAATGAAACAAGCATTTCAAAGCCTCTGAATCAACAACAACAAAAGGCTCTGGCTAGAGAAGGAATCCTTTGGTACCACACGCTTGGCAATCGCTGTGTGCCCACACACTGGTCCCTGCGGGCAGGAACAGGGCTGCTCCCGTCCCTGGGAGCCTGGCAGCCAGAGCGGCACTGCCCGGGAGCGAGGAGCGAGCAGGGCCTGGCTCCAGCCTGCGCCCACTCACACACAAAGCTACAGAGGAAACTGAGATCTCCTGGCGGTCTGGAACTTCCTCCCAAGGGGAAGAGGAGGGGCAGGCGCTGAGCTCTTCTCTCTGGCCACCAACGCCAGGAGCAGAGGACATGGCAGGAAGATGTGGCAGGGGAGGGTGAGCTTGGCCATGAGGAAAAGGTTCTTGAGGCAGAGGGTGGTGGAGCACTGGCACAGGCTCCCCAGGGAGGTGCTGATGGCCCCAAGCCTGACAAGATTCCAGCAGCATTTGGCCAAGGCCCTCAGGGACATGGTGTGAATGTTGGGATTGTCCTGTGCAGGGGCAGGAGTTGGACTCCATGACCCTGGTGGGTCCCTTCCACCTCACAACGTTCTGTGATTCTATCAGTGTTGGTGCAATGGGGATTTAGCTACAACTGCCCCAGCCCGTGGTGTGTCTGCATTGCCCAGGCAAAGAATTAATCACTGCAAAATTTCAGGACAAAGTCAGTTACAAAGCCACCTCTGACCTCCCTGTGTCTGCAGTAGGTTCCTGACTCCAGGGGTGTTTTATCCAGCAGCCTGCTGCTGTGTAAGCGGCACTACCTGCAAATAATGCACAGAGCACTCAGTGTCTCTCTGCTGCTGTTTTCATCCACCAAGAGAGCTGAGCGAGGTCTCTCCGGAGGGAACTCCAGCAGGATCTCGAATCCCGCAGCACAGTCCTCACGTCCTCTCCAGGCCCCTGTGTTTAACCCACCACCTGAAGGGCCTACAAGAAAGCTGGGGAGGGACTTTTTCCAAAAGCAGGTAGTGACAGAACAAGGGGTGATGGCTTTAAACTGGAAGAGGGGAGGCTTAGATTAGATCTGAGGAAGAAATTCTTTGGTGTGAGGGTGGTGAGACCCTGGCCCAGGCTGCCCAGAGAAGCTGTGGCTGCTCCTCCCTGGAAGTGTTCTCGGCCAGGCTGGATGAGGCTTTGAGCAACCTGGTCTAGTGGAAGGTGTCCCTGCTGCTGGCAGGGGGGTTGGGACTGGGTGAGCTTTAAGTTCCCTTCCAACCCAAACCAGTCTGGGATTCTATGAAATGCCGCTCTGGCTCTGCTGAGGTGACTCCCAGCTCTGCCCAAGGCGCGGTGCAGGGAGCTGATGAACGTGGTGGGGTGTCTGTGCACCCACAGCCCTCACAGCCCGTCTGCGAACAGGCAGCACAACCCACTGTTTGCAGCAGGCCAGCAGCACCTGAACACTTGGGTTCATTCCCAGACTTCTCGACTGACCTTGGGCAAATCACTTGACCTGAGATTTTTTTGCCCCTTTGTTCAAATGAGAGGAATGAGACCATCTGTAGGAAAAAGCTCTGAGGTCTCTAAAGAAGCAGCTCCTGCATCCCACACGCTCATTGAAAAACCTTCCTTCTGTTTCTTCCCCTCTCTCCTCAGTAATTTTCAAGCCAATAATCATTAGCCATCGCCTAACGAGCTCCCCCCCCGGCAATTAGTATCTATTATGCCCATTTTACAACTGCAAAAACCAAGAGGCAAGGTCAGCTACTGGCAGACTAGAAGTCAGAGGCAGGGAGAGCACGAGTAGAGCCCGTTTTCCACACCAGCATCCTTGCTTTGACCACCAGACCTTGTTAGACTCCGCAGACGTATCAGGAGAAGCCAGCCGACCAGCGCTGTCCACGGCGCTAATCTTCAGAGGACCATATTAGTGCAATTTGATGTCAAGAAGCCTTATCTATCATGAAGCAAAGAGTAAGATTAAAGGAGTGGAGTTACAAGTGCTTTTTTGTTTGCACTAACTGGCTGAGTGTCTTGTCTGGAAAACAGAGGCTTTCCATCTAAATTGCTGTCACGTTTGCCATACAGGAGTAGATTGGTCTCAACACCCTTATTAAAAATACTCCTGGCGTTCTACAGCAGTGGTTTGAAACTCTGCAGCTCTCAGTAACCGAGCTGCAAAGTGGATGTTGAACACCTGATACTGATCACTGCTGTCCTGGTGTAAATCTGAAGCAGCTTCCCTGATGCCAGGGGTATAACTGCTGGATTTACACCAGCACCCAACGCTGGGGACCTGCGTGTGCTCCCCACCCTCGCTGCAGCCTGTCCTCTCCTCTCCCAAACTGCCCCTGTCTGTCATGCTAACACTGATGTACACACCGGTGCAAAGGGCAGTCAGAACACAGGCCTTTCAACCACATCATATCTCGGTGAGGTGTTACTCTAGAGCATCCCTGAAATGACTGGGGAGAAGAAGAAAGAAGGAAGATGGAAAAAGACGAGATTAAAAAAGTAAAAGAGAAAAAGGAAAAAAAAGAAAGAGAATGGGGTAGGAGAAAAAAGAAAGGCAAGGAGGAGCATGGGGCAGAGCGTTATCAAAGGCTTTCGTCGTGTGCTTAATGATGCTTTAATCCCATAATGACACGGAAGCACACGAACATGAATATGGAAGGCAGGTACAGCAGGATCAAACACACTTGGGTTTTTTTGTGTTTTCACCTGAAATGCATCCAAAACACACTGTCAGATAGTGTTTGCTACACTTGCCTCTTGCTGCCGCTGCTCTGCCTGGCAGCTACACTGACACTGCTACAGCAACAGGGTGAGGGAGGGAAAAGGGCCTGCAGACTTCCTTGGGGAAGAGGATGACAACCATAACAGGGACCAGTATCCTCCTGAGACCGCCCGGCTTCACTGCTAACAACAGCAGCCCCGCAGAGGGCAGTGGCAAGTTAAAATCCAGCCAGCTCAGCTCTCTGCTCCCCTGGCAGCTACGTGGCTCAGCAGAGACAGTTCCACGAATACTGACAAAACCAACAACTTTTACCTGGCCCATGGTGGTTGTCTTCTTGCTTCAAGGGAAATACTTCCTTTCCATTTTCTTTTCTTCCCCAGGTTTGCTCTAGAGGTGAGCCGAGGTCGTTAACAGAGCTGTAGGGCAGGGTGGCAATGGAAGAGAGGGACATGGGGCTGTGACAAGTGAAAAATTGGAGATATAATGGCAATAAAATCATAGAATCGTTTGGTTGGAACTAAACAACCCCAGTTCCCTCAGCTGCTCCTCATAAAACTTGTTCAAATTTACAGATAATGCAATCTTGAACATACTGGGGGGCCGGGGAGGAGCAGAGCGAGGTAGTGAGGGGAGAAGATGGAAGAAGATGCAGCTTAGCAAGTTAAAGGGAACAAACCTTCTCCTTGGCACTCCTGGAAGCTCTGGGGTAAACCCCAGGCTCCCCGTGGCCCTGGGAGTAGTGTGGATGAGAGGCTCATCACCATGTATTTATTCCCATGGTGCCACAAGAGCACAGGGGACTTTAAAAGAGCAGGAAAATGGAGCCCTGGCCTTTAAACACCTTGCAGCTCAAAGGAGAGAGAAGATTAATATGAGCTGGTGCTTTGGAGGGCAGCAGGGAGACAAAGTGCAGGAGGGGGACTTATATCATCAAGGCATGGAAACGGGAGGTTAGCACAGGGAACTTAGTGGGGCAGGAACTACATATCCCGAGTGTAAGCAGCTGGGTGTTGCACTGCAGTGTCCTTTCCCACCTGTTCTTCACTCAAATTTCCAGCAGGGAAAAAAAAAATAATTCCTGAGTCTAACTCCTGCAAGTTCAGTGGGAAAGGCAGAAATCAGAAATCTCTATTCTTTTCCCTTTAATTGAAGCTCAGAGCTCATCAAGACACTAAAGAGTGGTTTATCTTCTCCAGAGCTCTCAGTTCACAGAGGAAAATAAACAGGATTCTGTGGCACGGTGGGTTTCCTTGCCCTGTACCCTCCAGGGCAGATGGTGACACCAAGTAACTCAAGAGCTGAGTGCAGAGATCCCTGCCCTAAGTTTAACCTGCGGTGTGGATGTGTATCTTGATGGAGTTATGCCACTGCACAGACTCAGGGCAAGCTTCAGGTTCCCCCCGGTGCTTATGCCAGAGCCCACAAGGCAGAAGAGACAACTCCTCTGATTTGTTCTGCAGCTGCCACCAGGGACATGACACCCAGAAATGCCCTGACTTCACCTGTAGCCAAGGGCATTTTTGATTTCTGGCTGCTTGCATGGACATTCAGAGCCCAATCCCTACCCTGCTCCGCTGTGCCTGCTGTGTGTGGCCAGTTTTCCCACAGTGGGAGTTACAGCTGCTTGGACGAGAATAACCCACTGGCTTCCTCACAAAGCCAACTAAGCAAGAGATGTCAACTCCTGCCTGACTTTAACCAGGTGAATTGCCTTGATGTCCTCCTGGGCTCTCTCTGAAGGGTAGGCACGTCTGGATTCCCAGATTGCGCTCTCTACGGTATCAGGACAGGTCCCTTGGCCACTTGCTCTTGTTCTGCAGCTTGGCCATTTCCTCACTGAGCAGCTCTTTGACTCCTGGGTGTGCTCTGCATACACAACGTCACGGGTTTAAATGAGGTAAAAGATTAAGTATGTAAAGTGCAAGGTGACTCCAGGCTGCCAGAGCTGGGAAGGAGCGAGGAGATATTAACATTAATCCATCATCCGCTGCTTTATTGTCAAAAGTTGAGCAGAATTGCTGCAGCCAGCCTGCTGCTATGGGAGATCCAAGGAAGTGCTGGGAAATCCTGACCACTGGTGGTAGCCTGAGTGCTCCTTGCTGCCAGTGTTGATGCAGTAGGTGAAGGTGGCTTCTTTGAAAGGCCTTTTACTCCCTTGGTCTTCTCCCCGATACTTCTCTTGTCATCTGCTTCTCTCTCATCCTCTCCTTCTTGCCGATGAAGGATGGATCTGTCGTCTTCATGTTTCCAGGGCAACAAAAATAAGTTTCCTTCCAGCCCAGAGGTAGAGCAAACCCATTCTGCTGGAAAATTCAAAGCGAGGATTAACATTTCTAAACCAGCACACGCCCTAGTGCGGCACCGCCCGCTCCTGCCAGCTCACCCAAAGCGCCGCCCACAAGCGGCAGAGCCGGGGCCGCCTGGGCGGGATGGCTCAGTGGTCCCGTGTGGCAGCGGGGAGCCAGCGCTCGCCTGCAGTGGACACCAAGAGCTTTCTCTGTGGAGGCTACGAGCTGCCAGTGGGCCCCATGGCTCCCTCTAAACCAGTCTGTGCTCCTTTAATGATGTTGGTGCACCCAGACACAGCCCAGAGAACGGAGAAGAGAGCAGCTTTATCTTTAGCGATGATTCTGGATCTCCCCGTTGGCCTGCTGATCCTGTCCTGTCTGACCTGGCAGCGCTAAAGAGGAGGGGCAGCAAGGAAGAATAAACAGAACAACTTATGCCCAAGAAAGAGTTTAAGCATTCTTTAAGCAGGACATGGTCTGGGTCTATCAGTTTCCCAAGAACCCTGTAAGACAAAGCTCATGATCTCCTCAGGCACCAACTGGAGATAGGATGGTCTGGAGCAAACAACTTTGCAAGACTCAAGGTAACAATTTATGCATTAATATTTCAGGCCATCGAATACATTCCTTCCTGAGCGAAACCTCTGGGAATTAAGTACCTGAGCTCCTCTCTGGAACTGATTCCAAGGCATCTCAGCCTTTAAGCACCTAATTTCTCAGGCGTCTTTGTTACGCCTCTCACCAAACCCCGCTCCCGGCCCGTGAAGGGTTTACAGCCCAGCGATAAGACAAGAGCCAATAGCTTGATGCCAACAGATGGAAGCAATAAGCAAGTACAGTGACTGTAACAGAAATAATAAACAACCACACGGAGAACATTTTCTCCTACGCTAGCCAAGGAAAGTCCATTAATTCTCATCTGGAATCCCTGTAACGGTTGCAGCGAGGATCTGCCGCGGCTGTGCACGCTGCCGCCCCGCAGCACACGTTTGCCTTGGTAATGTGGGCCATCACCCTGGGAATCTGCTGCCCCCTCTCACCAGCTCATTTCCACGCTGCCCAGGGAAGCAGAATACGCTGGTTAGTAAGAGCTGAGCCAGAAATGGGTGAGGGCTGGGCAGGATGGGAGGGTAGGAGCCTTGCACTGTGCAGAGGGGTCTGTCTTGCCCCGTGGACCTGGCTGGTGAAACACAGGGGTGAGATGTTGTATTTATAACACCCAAAGTAACACATGAGGTGATCCCAAAGCATAATTACTAATAAACGCTTAATTAATAGCTTATGAATGTGTTGATAAGTTCATTAAAATGATGCACGAGCACATGAATATTCCAGAGCAGGCAGGAGTCAGGTAAGTTACTGCTGGAAAGTGTGTTAACAAGGTGATTACACGGTTTACATGTGGAGTCTGCAAGTGCTCCGCTCACTTCTGTTAGATGAACGGTTTCCAGCCTGGAACAATCTCATTGCAACCTCCTCTTTGCAAATCTCTCGCTTTTCCTCTTTAATATAAACAAATGGATAACATTTTCCAGTTAACAATAATATCCAGCAGTGTGGACCAAAGCAAATGAGTTAATTGCTTTAAGAAGCTTTAACTTCATTTCCATCCATTGGAATTATTGCTTCTGGAAAAACAAACATAAAAAAACCCTTCAGCAACAATAAGGAAGATACCCAAAGGGTCAACTCCAGCAACTGCTGGTGTGGAGCAGAGCTAGAAATAAAATCAAGCACTGAGGGACTGGTTTGGGTTGGGAGGGACCTTGAAGCTCATCCAGTCCCAACCCCCCTGCCAGCAGCAGGGACACCTTCCACTAGACCAGGTTGCTCAAAGCCTCATCCAGCCTGGCCGAGAACACTTCCAGGGAGGAGCAGCCACAGCTTCTCTGGCCAACCTGGGCCAGGGTCTCACCACCCTCACATCAAAGAATTTCTTCCTCACATCTCACCTCCATCTCCCCTCTGCCAGTTTAAAGTCATCACCCCTTGTTCTATCACTACCTGTCCTTGTAAAAAATCCCTCCCCAGCTTTCTTGTAGGCCCCATGCTCTCACATCACCAACACACCCATCAGCTTAATTCTTGCTTTTACTACGGACCACCTTTCAGGTGCTTTGAATGTGAAAAGCATCTAAGCTCTAAGTATTTCTCCTTTTAACATGGTACATCTCACCCTGCAAAAGATGCTTTGGCTTGTATTTTGCGCAGACAGAGGGGGGAAAAAAGTCAGTGGCACTGTTAAATAAATAAAACCAGTGACTTACTTGGGAAAAATCTCTAATGAGGTCATAAGGGGTTGAAATGCCATCACTGCAACTGGTGACCTTTTCTCATCTCCAAAACAACATTTGCTAGATATAGACATGTACCACTGGTTGTTTAGAAAGTGATTGAGGGGTTTTGCTTACAGAGAGATCCTCGTTTCTGACTTTGCTACTGCTCACAGCCTCATTCCAGCAGTGACTTGCAGATAATGACTTGCAGCCTTGCGAGGGGTTTCACTGAAAGTTTGTGAGAAAGAAAAAGTCTTTTCTGAAGCCAGAAAACAGGACAGCAGGTTGGAAACATTTAATTTGCTAACACCAGTCAGCAAGCAAGGTTTGCAGCTTGGTAAACAAGCAATAAAAAGCCCATGGCCAAACCTGCTTTGCCTGAAGAAAAGGGCGAAATACTCCTGAGGAGCAGCTCCAGACAGTGAGGACCAGACAACCTGATGCCTCTGAGCAGACAACACCAGGCCCAGCCCCACCACATGTCCAGCCCCCCTGGGCACTGCAGCCACAGATTGTGGCCTTCTAGCTCTGTGAGATGGGCAGACACATCGGCCTGGCCGACATCTCAGTGCCAGCACTAATAACACTGAGACCAAAGAACAAACAAACCCAGCTTGATAGGTCTGAACAGCACAGGCTGAGAACAGCTTTTCTAAGAGCTACTGCTCCTAAACTTGTGTTCCCTCCCTGGGGACTGATCCTTCCTCTCACTTGGTTTTCCCAATCCAGAGTGTCAGCTCCATGGGGGGTGACTATGTTGGTTTCATACCCATCCCTGTGCACCCACACCCACCTCAGCAGCTCTTTGCCTCTCACCTCTGTCAGGTTGTAAATGAGAAGGAGGTTAACCCACCAGCCATCAGTGAAACAGCAACATCTTTCTCCTTGACATTCAGGCGATTGAAAAGCTCCTTGTAGGGTCAAGCACAGTAGCTTTTAAATAATGCATTGTGTTTGTTATTGTGTTGACATTTAAGCGCTGGCTGAGAGAGAAAAAGCAACTGGGGTCCCAGTGCTCTGTGTTCTTCTAACGGGGCCATTGTAAGCTCTTGTGCAGACACAAGACTCGCAGTCTCCTGTCCCACCACTCAAACGCTCCCTCCCCACATCCCACATGGACCCCCACAGCCCACTGCACCTCCTGCGTGCCTCCTGGCTCCCCATGCGTGGTCATGGACACGCTTCCACCCTCACTGGCACATCCTGTCCCTCTCCACACCCCCAGAGCCCCTGCACCTCACACCAACACCCCCCACCCAGGCTTCACGTCACTGGACTGGGTGGATGTGTGGATAACTACACCCCACCCCAGCAGTGCACCCGCCTTCCCCCTGGCACACTTACTGTCTGCAAAACAGCAGGAACCCGAGGGCTGTGGTTACCTGGCTGTCTCTCACTGCCCTGGCAATGGGGAGGAAGAGGAGGGTTTATGCACCAGATCTGGGCTATGACATAGGTCCTTTCAGAGAAGCAGTCCAAGAGCTGCCTCCAGAGCCTGCTGTGATTGACAGACCTCCCTTCCCACCCCAGGGGCCATGGCCATGTTCCCTACTACAGTACAGCAAGAGATGTCATGGCGAGTTGTGCTCTGGACCCCTCTCCATCACTGCTCTGTGAAAGAGAGAAGGGGCAGGAGCCAGCAGCATCCACCTTGCTGACTCTTAGCTGAACATTTTGGAGGACCTGGGTTGAATTTTCAGGCTTGTGATGTGCTGCCAAGTGCTGTCACTTCTACTTGGATCAGTCATCTTGAGTGCTGTGTTAGCAGCTGGTGTCACACCTCTGCCTGGGATCACTGAACAGAGATGGGGAAAGGAGCTGGAAACACACGTGACCTCCTGCCAGCACCTCTCCCACTGCTATTTCTCACTGCAGAGCATTTTATTCCTCAGGTCACCCTCTGATGCCTGGTTTTAAAGCTGCTGGCAAGTGAGAGTGAGTAGGGATGCAGTCAGCATCCACCACCCTGGTTTGGGGCCAGCACATCTGCTCCCTTCCTGAGACCCAGCACACCTGGGGATGCTGTGTCAGGGCTGTGGCCTTCAGTGACCCACTTGCCCAGTGCTTTCTGAGGTCCAAATGCCTTTGACATTGCTGCAAAATGTGTTTGGGGAGGGTCTGGGCTCCCTGAGAGCCGGTGGATTTTCCCCAGGTTGCATGGTGACAGCAAGGGAGAACCCAGGCACTGGGGCTCCTGCTCTATCAGCAGCTCTCACCTCCCCAGCGGGGACTGAACCACAGGTGCCTCAGCTCCCTGTGCTTGCACTCATGGGTGTTATCTCCAAACATCCCAACTGCAGGCCACCCTCCTCCCCAGAAGAGAAACATTTTAATCTTAGAGGTTGCTTTGGTCTACTCTAATGAAAAACTAATAAAAACCTCCTCTTCTCTCTGTCCCTGGGACCCTTTCTGAATATTGAAAACCAGCCAAGCCTCAGCACTTCGGAGCTGATCAAAGTCTCTCTCCTTCCACTGTACATCATCTCTCCTGGCTACTACAGGGCACCAGACAAAGAGCTGGGAAGAGGAAAAGCAGTGAGATGCTCAGGACTGCAGTACTCGCCACGAGGTCTAGAGGTCCCCAGACTTGGGCTGGTATCAGCCAGTCATGGTTTTTGCCCTCTGAGGATATAACCATCCACTCTATTCCTCACATCTACCAGCCCGGAAAACCTTGCCCCCCACTCCCCAACTAAAACCCCTTCCACCCTTGAGATCACTCCAGATTTTTCAGCGCTGTTTGCAGAGACTCAACTCTGTACTGAAGTGTGGCATCAACCCACGGCTTCAGCAGCTCAGGGGAGCAGGGAGAAAAACAAACCGCCAGAGAACAAGGAGAGAAAACAGGGAGATGATTTGTCATTGTCCTGACACTACTGGACTGCGAGTGCCACGTGCAGGTGTGAGCAGGGAGGGGATGCTCGAGGTGCTGCACTACTCTCCCTTTACAACAGAGAAACACGAGCGATCCCGTGCAACAGGCTTCACGTGCCGCTGGAATTAGAGAGTGTGGCAACAAACAGAGGCTGATTTGTGAGGAGACCGTCGCTCTGCAACACACCTCTGCCTGCAGTATCACCCTCAGCGTGCTGGCTAGGGCTTTGTCACGTACAACAGGTAACCACGCCAAAATCAGTGCATCTGCTCCAGATTGACACCATGACAGGAAGAGAATTTTGTCCCAGATCATTTGTGTGTGGGTTTTCTTTTTTTTTTTTTCCTCCCCCAAAGCCATTAATTAGCATTGGTTTACAGCGACTTCCCTTCCAGCAAAAATCAGGCCTTGCTGCGATAGCAGCCCTAATTGCCCTGTCAGATATTTCATAGCCCCATTCATCCCCAGCACCATCAGCTATTGTTATAAATTAATAAAGCCTGGACACATCCCATATTTAAGAATAAAAGCACAGAGAGAGGGAGCGTGACAGAGCCTTAAAGAGACAGGAGATCTGAGGGCTCCTGCCAAGACCCCAAAACTCCGATCTCCTTGCCTGCTTTCCAAAAACAACAACAAAATGTGGGTCTGGAGGTATTCCTAAATGCAGCTGCCTAAAACCACCTCCATTCAGAATTACAGGGTATTTATAGACTGTAAAAGAGAGCAGATATAAATATGCCTTCATTCCTGCTGCAATCCAATTGGTCTCATCAGTTACATCACTGATAGGTTTGATCTGTGCTACACAAACACAGCTTTTATTAGAGTGAGCACGCAAAGCATATACGTGTGTGTGTGTGCCTGGAGACATAGATATGTTTTTATATATTTGTACACTATATATATATTTAAATACAGGCACAGACACACATACCCCTCCCTCTTCTATTAAAAAAAAAATGCTGCCTGAATCATTTTCACAAATAAGACAAACCCCGTATTTTGCTGGCAAAACGATTACGGCTGTCAGATCTGATGGACGCAGCGTCTGCAATGAATTATTCATGGAGACTAATTATAAGCTGGCAGATTTCTGGCGTTGTGGCACTAATGGGCTGGAGATCCTGGTTATCTGTTACTGATCTGCTCTTCCCGAGTTCCTGAGGCATCAGAGCAGAGGAATAAATGGGTACTATTTACTGTTGCACAAAGGGATTCACTCCATATGCAGTGAGGTGGGTGGGGACTCAGCCCTGCTCCTAGGAAGTTCTGCATGGTACAACATAACCCCAAAAGTGACCCCAAAAGCCACAAAGCTTGTGTGCTCCAAGTCTCTGAGGATTTGATAAGGGGTAGTTGTTATTTGAAACAGCTCTGTGGGGTCTGCCTGCTGCTCTGTGAGTCTACTACCTTACATCCAGCAGTGGAAAACAGCAGATGTCCAAGAAAAGAGCGTAAAATTGGGGACAGCAGTTCAAAGCCACAGCCTGGGCTATCTCTTCTCATCAGCACTGCTTCCTGCATCTCTCCTGCTTTTCCTTTTTATGATTCACAATAGCAAGAAATAATGTGACTCCTCCCTTCCCTTCTGCTGACTACGACAGAGCCCCTGCGGCTGGTGATAAAGAGTCTCTAATAGACAGCAGGGAACACTGGATTTTTCAGCCCGGCAGCAGATGAGCTCGGAGGGGACACGAGGCCCTGACCCAGCCCTCGTTAATCCACTGCTGTTTGGAACGGTTCTGGCACATGCTGAGCCTCTGCCAAGGCGCGCAGGCGCAGGCGCGAACGGAAGCGCGTGTCCAAGCCCTGTGCTGAATCACAGTCCTGACGGTAAAGGGGAGGAAGAGGAGGGCTACAGGGAAGGACAATGCAGTGAGCAGTGGCACTGGTGGACTGGGGAGCAGAGACACTGCACCAGTGCAGACAGAGCAGCACGGCTGGGCTGGGTGTGGGCGATGCAGCGTTACCTGCTCTTGGTTTTCCAGGCAGCATTTCAGGTGTCGGTTCCTCCTGTCCCTCCTCAGCACTTCACTGAAGTCCCGCTGTGAGAGTCTGTAGCTCTGGTTTAAAGCTACTTGCTCCCTTTCAGGCTTTGGGGACTTTCCAGGCCTTTTATTCACCCATCAGTCACTGGCTGGAGAATAAAGCGTTACAGGCAGAACCAAAGGTCAAAAGAGGTTCCCTGTTCAAAGTCGTTTTCTCAGCAGGAGTTAAATACAGCATCAAACTCACCGCCAAGCATGATGCCTCTCAGAGGCACCATTTCCATGGCCAGAGCTCACCTCTGAGTGATCCAGAGGCCAAAACTCCCAGGCTTTGACTGGAGGTTTCAGAAAAACTGCCAGGCTCTGCTCCACACCAGGAGACCCGGACTAAGGACAGCAGATAGTGAAGATGAGAAAATCCAGGACCACAAATTCTGTGCGTAAGAGAAACATCCAAAGCAAATTTCTCCAGGCTTCTCCAACCCATTAATCTTCTAACCAGTAATACAAGACTTAATGCTGTTAGCACTGGACACCTAGAGGGGGAGGTTCAAGCCTTATTGATTCAAACAGTCCGAGTAGTTTTGAACTTCAGTGGATATTTCATTACAGTCCCGGAGAGCCAGTTACTAACGATAAAAGCAGGACAAGCCTAAAAGAAAATGAAACCCCTGTTTGAGCTCCTGCCTAACCCTGGCTCCCCTGATAGCCCCGATTCCCACTGAAATCAAACTCCCCTGGGTGACCATCAGCATCTAAACCACAGCTCTGATTTCTCAGTGGCCTGTGGGGTCACACACACCTACTCCACCTGTGTGTGCAACCACCGGACTGGCGTGATCCCCAAATCCTGAGCGTGCTGAGGGACACCTGAGGCAGAGCAGATAATCTCATCTCACATCCATCCACATCCCAGCTCCCCTCAAAATAAAAGGGCAGGTTATGAGCAAGAGAATGAATGTCCCTAATAAGGTCAGGCCTAGGAAATACCATTACGCCTGTATTTGCTCTGAAACCATCCATATTCTTCCAGGCAGAAAGGTAACAGGAACTGTGTAGCAGTAACAGATCGTCAGCTGTTGGGAGCCTTCAAAGTTTGTCTCTTCTCTCAATGTGTGCTATAAAAATTACCCCCCCAAGTCTTTTCTTTCTCTTTCCTTTTCCTCTTGACATACTGTAGACATAAACTCTCTCCCTACAAGGAAATTTCTCCTTCCATGAGCTCCAAGCTCAGTGACATTCTTTACGGTGCCCTGGAGCACAGGGTCTCTGTGTGCCTCTGTCTCTTTGGTGTGAACTTAAAGATCAGGAGTCATTCATCTACAAAACAGTGAGGACACATTTTCTCCTCCTTGCCCGAGTCTCTTCCTAAGCCTAAGGAAAGGGGGAGCTCCTCAGGGTAAGAGGAGAGCGAGCGGCACGCACGCTCGGGCGGTGGCACAGTGTGCACGCCAAGATCATTGCAGACACGGCGACGATGTGCATAAGTCCCCCTTGTCTATAAGCTGCCACCCCCACCCCTACGTTTCCTCTGCAGTTTCAATGTTTTGTTTCAACCTTTGGATTGTATTGAAATATTAATGCTAACGTTTTATTATAATTTTATATTCCATGTTTAATATTTTAATGCAATCAAAAGCCCAAATGAAATCTTTCAACATTATTGGGTGGAATGATTATGCGCAATGGAAACAAAACAATCCACCAGAGCCAGGACGATGTTTTCCTGGAATTTTTTCCCCCCCTGAGTATTTACCAAATGTCATTCTTTTGTTCTGACTGAAGGACAGCTCCCCCTGCCTCCTCTTTCAAAATATTAGGAATTCAATTGAATTGTCTATTCAAGTGCCTCAAAATGAACCAAAAACCCCTAATGGGGCTCAAAATTTACCTTCTTGCTACAAGACAGATGTACTTCTGAGTCCTGAAAGGAATGGGGATGGCTCAGTAAGGTGCTAAGTGAAGATGTGAGACAAGGAGGCTCAGCCCTGCTGCCTCCTGCCATCCCAGCTCACCATCCCGTGGTGCCAGGTCTGCTATTCTGCCTCCCCAAAGTGCCGTGGTGACACCCTGAGGGTGCTCTGTCACACCAGCGATGGAGACCAGGTGAGCCCCTACACAGATGAAGCCCACAGCTACTCTGCTGAGGTCCCCGTTGGGTGCCTGTGATGCCCTCTCTGGTTTATAGCATGAGAAAGCTGCTAACACTTCCAAATAATTTTTCAATTTAAGGCAGATTAAGAGCAAAATTCTAGTTGGACTAATAGTGTGTAATCTTCTTTACATTTTCCCTCCTGCTTTATGAAGAACAGCTCACTGCAATGGCGTATTTCACACTCCAATGCTGATATTTCAATTTCCTGCTTAAGTTACAATAAAAACTGCCCACACTGCTGATGTTCCCATGAAGAATAATTTATGTTGATTGATGTTCTTTAATTCCCTTTGGATGCAGCTAATGATTAAGAGATGCCAGGAAATTTTAAAGCACGTCCTACCTGCGAACTCCTCTAAGCTCCTTTGGAAGGCTTTGAAAAGCTTCCAATTCAAGCACAAAACACAGCTACTGATCTTCAAGCAACTTCCTCATCTCCCCTCTCTTCCTCCCCGACTCCTTCCCCACACTACAGGAAAACAGAATTAAATTACCGAGCTCAATCAAAGCCCAGGGACCTGAGTTCACAGCAGCAGAGCAATGCTGGGAGGATGCTCACGTTCCTGCAGCTCACGGCAGGGCAGCTGGCTGCAGGACACCCTGCCTGTGTTCCCAAACAGGTCTTTAGGCCACCTGACAGTTTGATGAAACTGAAAAGCTCATGGCTGGGGTTTGTATTGATTTGGGGGACCACTGAGAGAGATTTCAAGACCCTGATGGGTAAAAGAGTGACACAAGTTAGATGTGAGCAGGACTGAGCCTCGGGCATCAGCAGCTCTGCGAGGATACGCCCTGGAGTCGTCCCCCGTGCACCCCATTCTGTCAGGCAACTTCAGCTACTGGGGGAAACTGCTGCAGAGAAAATGCTACAGCATCAGGCATCTGAGTGTGAAATCAGGCTCAAAAAACAGTCCCTGCACTGACACTCTCAAGCTGACTTTGCTGGCATCCTTATGTTAATCAGACGTGAGAAAACATGCCCTCCTGCCCCTGTCTGCACCCATACGCATCTTCCCCGGCACGCAGGAACCAGCACACCATCTGCCCCTCACACACCTTTACCCCTGCCACGAAGAAATAATTTATATTGGCTTCTTTTGCCAAGACAGTCAATGTTTTCCTTGTCTTTGGCAAAGCAGCTGTCTTCCTGTCTTCTGCGGACATGAACCTTGTCTCCGTGAGGAGGATTTGCCTGTACGGCAAAGATTTACTCTTATTCCAAACTAAATTCAGCTCCACAGGCTGCTGATCCAGCCTATCTACAGCAGAATAATCCATCCAGCACAACCTGGGAGGGGATTTCTTGTGTGGACAAAATCTTGTAGGCAGTTTTCAGGCTGGTAAGTTACAGAGGAAAAGAGAATCGGTCCCTAGAGCTCCCAAATTTCAGCAGATTTCCCAGGAATTGCAACAGGGCTGCTGAAGCTCAGAGGGTTAAAAAACCCAACCCCGAGCAAGGGAAGACTGAACATCGCTCCAAAATGCTGAGAAAATCTTCTCATCAAAATAGTGTCAGAGCCTGTCACGGCAGAGGGAAAACAAACGCGCGATACGTGATGGCTCTGCGCGAAACCTAAAACGCTGTTTAGTTAAAACAGAACTCTTCCAAAACACCCGAATGGGGAAGGGAAGGGGAGGAAGGAGGGAGAGGTGAAGGCAGAAAGCACTCTGCTCTCTAAGCTTTAAAGTATTTCAGTGGAGGAGCCTGCTGAGGCACGCACAGCTCTGTCTCTGTTCCCAGCACGTGCGGTGTGACACCCACGGTGCGGCGAGTGGTCGTTACTGCCGGCCAGGGAGATGGGAGCCCCTTGGCCTCCTGCTCACTTCAAAGCACCCCATTCCTCTGCCGTGGCAGCCACGGGACGTTGGGAGTGGAGGGGAGAAGCCTTTTTTAAGGAGCCAAAAGAAGAAAATAAGAGGAGACTGAGTTCAATGGGACCGTGATGAACGGCTGCCCATGAGGTGCTGGATCCCTGCCGGTGCAGTTCCTTCCCCAAGATATTTCACCCATCAGCCCCGTTTCCCAGGCCAGGAACCAAAATGCTTTTCACAGGGATGCCCTGACACGGCTGCAGAAAGCCAGGGTTTGGAACATGGATTGCAGCGTGCCGATGACCACTGCGCCCTCGACACAACACTGCTGTGCCCGTGCTTCCTGCTCTCCAGAAAACCTGTTGTAGAGCTGGCTCTGAAGCCCAAGAGGATTTGGCAGAAGGGATGCAGGCCATGGAATTGTGGTCAGTAGGAAGGGTGCGACGAGCTTTGGGGCTCTGCTGTCAGCTCCTCCAGCTTGATGCTGCTACGGAGAACGGGACTCTTGCACGTGCCTCTTACTTATCTGTACACAGTCGAAGCAATGCAAGCTACCTCTTCCCTGCCCCCCTGTGAAACAGATCCTTTTAACACATAATAGTTAATAATAACACCAAAGACACCAACTCAGAAGACAATGACAGAAACCACAGCTAAGGAAAGAAAAAAGATGTGTTTAAAGCTGTGGAAGATCAGCATGCTTACAAAAAGAGACTTTCACAGACGTGTCTTTAATCTTTCCCACTTCCAGCCCTTAATAGCAGAACCCGATTCGAAGACTTGGTGATTGATTTCCACCCCAGACACAAAGTGACAGGCTCATTTCTGAGCATTGCACAGCTATAATTCCATGTTTTATTTGTTATTATTTTAACCTGCTGATGGAGTGGGGCCGTATTCAAGGGAGCGGGTAACAGCCCTGGCTCGAGGCATTATTTAGAGTGAGGTGTTTAAAACCAGAGCCTCGTGCCTCCTGGTATTTATGAAGAAGATGTGCCTGTAGCTGCAGCGCTCGTATCTGATTTGTTTGTTGTTCAAACAAAGGATCAGGAAATTGGATGCTGTTTCTAGCCAGTGATATCATCTCAACGGTTAAGGGAAGGCCACTGGTCTTTACATGTTTCTCCAGCAGAGCAGTGAGGAGAGTCGTCTCCAACTCAAGGTGAATGAGTCACCTTGGAAAGAGCTTCCTCTGTAAACGGGGAAAGGCCCCGCTCCATAAACCCACGGAACAGGACAGACTCTCAAACAGGGCTGAACAGCATCCTCAAGGTTGTGGGGTCCAACCCTGCTGCCTACCACTCAAGCTTGTCGTTCAGTTTGTGGGAAGTTTTCTCCATTTCTTACCTTAATTTTCCCTCTTTTAATTTAAGATCAAATTAAGAAATCTTGCCTTGACTACAATGGAGAACAGTGCACAGCATTTTTCTTGCTCAGAAGAAGGTTCTTAGAAGAAAAACCTCCCAGACAGATTCAGTGAGAGCCCTTATCCCACAGGAGACCAGTATGAAAAGTCCTGCTGTGGCTGACAGGGTTTTTGTGGGATTGGGGCATGTTTCAGGAGCCAGAGTGAAGAGTCACGCTGGGTTCCCAACTTTTCTAGGCCAGAAAAGTGCCTCAGCCCCAATCTGGCAGCTCTGAAGCTACGCTTGAGTGGTTTTAAACCTCAGCTAACTCACCTTGCCTTGCAGCACGGCTGCACAAAGGAGGTGGTGCACAACTTGCTGCACTCTATGAACTTGCCTGTGAGCTCCTAAATCACTCTGGCAGCTTGGAAAAGTTCATTTGGCCTGAGAAACCAAGCCTGCTGCAGCAGCAGAAGCCAAGGAAGAGGCTATTTGCTCAAGCTATGAAGTTTAACCTCTACCACGCTCCTGTGCAGCACAGAGCAGCAGCATTTGTGCTCACAACAGAGAACGAGCGGTAAGCGGTGATTCTGGGATGTTGCTCAGGTAAACCCAAGACAGCCACAGAACAGAATTTCTTTGCACAGCCTGAAAGTTTATGCTGAGATGTTGAAGCTTCCACAAAGTCTTTGGCATTGTTATTCCAGTTTCTCATTAATTGTGTAGAAGACCAAACGCTGCCTACTCAGAAAAGCTCCGAGCTCTGTAAGGCTTTGCAGCGAGAACCAACAGATGTCAGCCCAGTGGATTAGGCAAAGGCAATTTAAAGCTGATCCAGTGTTATCTGTTTCTTAAAGATCTCTCATTTCCTAGTCTTTCTCACTAAGCTCTGGTCAGCAACTGCCTGGTGTGCCAGAAGCCCACACCAAACGCGATCCTAAAGACCCTGAGCCCTGTCCCTGTGGCAGCTGGTGACTCAGTGGATGTGCAGAGCCCAGGACCACAGCCCCGGTCATGCGCTCGGCACCCCGAGCGCTGGTCTGACTCACAGCACACACAGCAAGGGACACACAACTACCCTGCAACCTGCCAGTTTGCCAATCCAGGAATGAAAGGGGACGAATTAAATACATATCCCACCCAAGCTGCTCCCAGTTCTGTTTGCCAGGGTGTTATTCACAAAAACAACCTCTAGCGCCAGCTCTGGTTCCCAGCCAGGGCTGCCAAAGAATGAAGTTGCCTTTTACACCGAGCGTGCGAACAAGGCTCCTCTGGCTGCAGGAGCGGGCCAGGCGCCGCACTCTCACCCTCTGGGGGTGGTGGTGGCAGCCAGGTCCCCATGGACTTGACAGCAAATGGGGTGCTGGATTGAGGCAGAACTAAAATTGCCGTAACAGCCTGGAGTCCTTTCCAAAGAGGAGACTACAACAACGAGGCTGGTGAGGAAACCAGCACGGCCCTTGGTGCCCTGCAGCCATTCAGCTGGCCTGGAGGGGCTGGAGGACTGGGGAGAAACAGGGAATTAGCTTAGTGCTTAGAAGAAGAGTTCTTAGAAAAAAAGACAGCCATCCTTGGAGAACAATAACCCCTGCCACTGCCCAAAGGCATTCAGATCTGTTTTCTTCTCAGTGGGTTTTCTCCAGCTCTCAGCCCCACTGGCTTCTCAGCAGCACCACCTGGTGCATCCAGAGCTAAATCTTGTGTTAACATGAGCGTTCACAAGCGGGTGGGTGTAGGGTGAAGCTCTACTACCCCCTGTGATATCCCTTCACATTAGCACGTACAGGGAAGTAGAGAGTGCTCCAGAAAGCATGGGGAACGAGATTAACAAACCAAATAGCTCACAGCAGTCACTCCCTGTGTCATTTCCCTGCTAGCAGCAGGCAGAGATTGAGCAGAGGAGAGGGTGGCTGGGTCACCTGGGGCTGGTGCTCTCGCTGTGCATTACTGATGTTCCCAGTTCCACGATGTAGAAGCGGCTGCACAGCTGCCTGCCCGCAGGGTGCCTGCAGCTGGACCTGCTTACAGAGCCCATCTGCCACCTACCCAGCCTGCTGAACACCTCTCCTACCTGTGAACCATAACCCTAACACGTCACAGCTGTCCCGAGCCCGAAGGCCAGGCAGGTACCTACAAGAAGCAGAGATTTTCCTGGAACAGAGGGGAAAATCCTCCTATGGCACAATGATGACAGCTGAGGCACTTCAGTCCTATTGCAGATTACTATCCACAAGTCAGCTGCTTAAAAATGATGTGCTAAGGCTGATTCTGAAGCACTGTGTCCTTTACTGGATCAAAGCCTGTGCTTCAGTTTCCCACTGCAGAGGAAAGGAAATAACAGTCCTTAGTGCTGGGAGGATGAGTGTGTGAAACCCAAGAGGGGTTCATCTACCACGGTGACGGGACTAACGGAGAGGGTAAAACAGCAGAAGGGAAGCTGGTGCTGATGTGACTGAGATGCAGCTAATCACCAGCCAGGCACTGCATCCTCCCCCCAGCCTGACGAGCTCAGAGCCACAGGCAATTAAACTCCATGCAGCACACCCAGCTTGCTTCTTCCCCTCAGCCTCCTTCTCTTCCCTTTGCAAAGCTGCTGTCAGCCTTATTTTTTTTTTTCCACCAAACGTGGCCCTCTTGTGTTCACAAGAGAAATCTAGAGAAACCAGTGATAACTGCTCTTGAATATGAGAGGTTTATTAGAAAAGTGGTTTTTCTGCACCTTAAGCTCCATTCACACAGTTCTGAGAACCATAAGCAGCATCCTACAGGCATCTGCCCCCAAATCCCATAAGAGCAGGTTGAACATCTACTCCAGCATCACAAAGATTTCTGCCTTCCCTTCCATCCCTACCTCCCTCTGGTTTGGAGACAAAGACTCCTTAGAGGTTTGCAGATCTAAACATGGAGTGCTTGGAAGAAATAAACCCCAAGTGCTATTATCTGAAGGGTGGAGAGGAAGACCAGCAGTAAAGAATTCAGATCAGTCTGGTGTCACTCTGTACGTGTGTGTGTACACGTGTAGGTACGGCCACGCGCACACACAGGGGGAATCTGCAACAGGGCTCCGATGTGCAGAAGTGAAAGGAGCAGTGGTTTACATGAGGGTTTCCATGGAGACCCAGCTTTGAAAGAATTAAGGTGGAATGATTATGTATGTTCTGAAAAGCTTGAGATAAAAATAACCTTGCTAAGCATTACATGGACTAATTAGAGGATGATCCTTGACTTCAAGCTCTCCGTGGTGATACAGTCAGCCTGGGCTCACCCGCATGTTGCCGGTCCCTGCTCATGTGCGGTGGGGAATGAAGCACCTGGAGCAGCAGCAGCGGTCCAGAGCCCTGACACCCATTTCCCTGAAGGCTGTTATGCTCTTCAAAGGATCGTCACTCCCTGCCACTCTGCCAGCTCAAGGAGAAGCAATGTGTGCTGCAGCCCCTCCACTCTCAGACCTGCTCTCACCAACGTCCAGGCGAAACACTCTGGGTCACAACAGTGGACTTCTGCTGTGCTTTTGCAAAAGTAAGAAAGAAATCGAAGGGTTAGGAGGGGCCTAGTGATGAGCACTGGTGGATTTCCACCAGCCACGGCAAGACTGCCCCAGAGGTAACAAAATTCACCAAAACCAGCCCAACAAATATATCCCTGATCATAGCACATGCTGCCCTGCCTCAGATAAGGCTGGCTGATCTCCCACAGTTTTCAGGAGTTCCAGGGGACACCAGGGAATGTTCCATGGGCAGGAAGAGGGCTGGGGGGACGTGGTTAGTTTGCTCCTTACCAGCCTTTATGAGAAATGTCCTGACATTGATCTGGTACTGCTTTCATACCCAGGGACAAACAAGAAAACAAAATACAAGGGAAGCGAAGACCGAAGCCAAAGAAAGAACGGGAGGATCTCTGACAGCATCTCCCACCCTGTGTTATGATAGAAAAATTGCTCAGTCTTGGCCAAACCTTTAATCCCTTAGAGTCTGCGTGCTTTTTTTTTTCATGCTTATTGTCAAAAAATTGCAGTTTGGGTGGCAGGTCAGCAAAAACTGCTCAAGCACGTGGGTCAAAATGGCAATACTGGAAAAATCCACTCTTGAAAAAGCCAGAACAAAATCTTCCAAATGCTTCACTTAAAAAAAAAAAAAAAAAAAAAAAAAAAGGCATTTTGTTTGGAATTGCAATAGCAGGATAAGTGCATCCAAGAAAGCAACAGAAAGTTTTGCTTTGGTGTGGAACGAATACAACCCTTTGAGGCCAATTACTTCTACTTTGGCAAGGGATAATGGAAAAAAAACAACTTTGTTTCAGGTGGCCTCCCCCCAAATACATCACTCTCCAGTTTCCTCCAGTTAAAGCCATGAAACAAATGAGCTATTTCTCACTCAGCTGTAGTCCTTAGCCAGAAGAGCAATTTCGGTGCTGCCCTCAGCCCAGCTGTCTCACAGTCTGGCTATCTAACAAGCCACAGTGACTCCCAATATATTTTTCCTAAAGCAAATTCCTAATGATGGGTTTGAAAACCTCCTTATGGTTTCCCAGCTGATGCAAAAGTACCGTACAGAAACAGGCCATGGTTCACACACCAACGTTTCTAAAAGCAGCTTCTGATTTCTGGGGCTGTGTGTGGGTCCCCTCTGAATGACCCCAGATGGGCTTCAGGGACTAGGGACACAATTCACCACCAAATCTCCTGCCTCACACCTGACCGCTGCTTCAACACGCTCCCCAAGCGACTGCTGACACCTCCTGTGTCACCAGCTCTCCCTCGTGTATTTATGATGGCTTTCACCCAAGGACTGGGGGGAAAAAGAATAAAAATAATCCCCTTTTCTCTTCAGCTTCTGCAGCCTCACAGACAGTGGCAAGTGATAGTAAAGATGAAGGGCTCCAGATGCACTGTAGTTTGAGAAAGGGGGAAAACAAATAAAGAACAGTTTTGATTCACAAGACTGCTCCTCCAGGAGCTCTTCAGGCAGGATGGAGAGTTCTGCCTCTGCATCCCACTGTAAGAGCTCGTAAAGTGAATTATTAGAGGAAGATTTCCCCCCTTGCACAGAATAATTCCCTGTAACCTCACCTCTCTGTCTGAAAGGCTGCAGCATCTCCTTCACAAGTGTCTTTAATACAGAGCCAAGCTACTGTTCTTGGCAATGGTAATGTACATCTGGTGTAGCACCATCGATTTCTGAGCGTGACTCGTGCTTTCCTTGGGTGCAAATGATAAGAGACTCAAGCAACTAATTTCTGCTTCCCACGGTCCCCCCTACAAAAGATCAATCCTTCCCGAGAAAAACAGAGAGCAGCAAGGGCTTGAGTTTAATTCAGGCAGACAGCATGCTCCTCTGCAAACAGTGCCAGAGCTCTGGCATCCGCAAAGGTTCCATGTGACGCAGTAAACCTGAGTCAGACCCACAAAGACACGATCGATGAGCGCAGGAACTGGGAGGCAGGACGTGTCTGGCAGCCAACAACACGGGCCCAGAGTGTCCTGTGTCGGTACAAGGTGGAGGGGATGTGATGTGGTTTGACATGAGCAGCAACAATATAACTTTCCTCCTTCCAAAATCACAAGTTTCCAACTCATCACTTGTTCTCAATAAAGCCAACAAATTGCCAGTTAGATTGATTTTTAGCCTGATCTCCTATCAAACCAGGTTTAGGTGATCAGCGTGTGCATCCATAGCCTTTCCCTTTTTCCTTATCCCCCTGTAATTTTGAACTCACTGGCCAATCCAAGTCTAATCCAACAGAGGCAGAGGTCTCAAAGAGGCTAAACCCCAAGAGATATGGCAAAAGGACATATTTACTCAGGGTTGGCAGACATTATAATAAAGAGAAAATCTGAAGTGACAGCTCAACCCTTACTACACACCAGAGATGCCACCCCAGAAGGGACAGCAAGCAGGCTTTCCCCGAGCGACACAGACAAGACACTTCCCGCTCTGCTTCGGATTTCCTGAGTTGCCTCTCCCCCAGCACCCTGCTGCCTCCAGAGCTGCCTTCAGCTCCATCAGAGCTGCCAGGGTAAACTGTTCAGCAGGTGAGTTAATTACAGCCCCACTGGTCTCAAAAGGGCACCTGGAGCTTTGGGAGAACTACACCACATGCCAGAGTCTCTTTCAAAGATCCAGTGACAGTCAGCATGAATGTGCCCGTTTACTGACGTACCTGAGTTTGGCTCAACTTCTACCAACACATGAGCCTGAGGTCATGGGCCTGCAGTAGAACCAGGACTGAGTTTCCAGCTGCCCTCCCCTAAATCCAGGCCTCAGCCTCACCTTATCAACACCTTTTCATGTGACTACAGTGGCTCTGACCCGTGGGCAGAGGCGGCCCCCTGTGCCAGTCACAGTACAAACACAGCCACCGTGGGCCGCCTCGACTTGTTCACCATCAGCTCAGACAACAGCTCCAGCAGGAACCTACCCGACCCCCCCGCTACGGCAGGGCTCGGCCTTTTCTCTGCAATTATCTCCTGCAAAGGGAAAAGCAGCTCCGTGTTCAGCTGTCAATACACCTCAAGGTGCCTTGACCCCCTCCCTCCTTCCTTCTCACTCCAGGAAGATTAGCACCAGCTGCTGCAGGTGTTGCCAGGGCTCCTGGGGAAAGAGTACAACAAAAATCCTCTGCTGAAGGTCACCAGCCACAAAGTACCACGAGAAAGAGCGGGCAGAACACACCAAAGATTAATGGCACTTCAAGGTTTAGATCTCTCTGTGCTGGGAGGGTCTGTGGAGAGAGCCAATAAAGGCTAATACGATTTTACATACAAATGAATCATTTGAAGGAATGAAATGCCCTGAACAAGCCTGTATGTAGCTGTGCTCCTGTCCTGAGGAGCAGGGGAGGTATTCCCCACTGAGTTGCAGAGAGTGTAATTAAAAAAAAGAGAAATCCTGTTTTTTTCAGGCTGAGCCTGTGGGATTTTGCAGTCCTTTGCCCAGGCAATAATACCAATGTCAAGAACGTGACTGGGGCTGCGTGGCCCCTGGGTACAGTGCAGGGCTGGGTGGCTCAGGCCCTCACCCTTGCTCTGACACTGGAAGCTGTGTGGCCTTGGAGATTTTATGTCTCCTCTCAGTGCCCCTTTTAAAACAAGGATACTGACACTGTCTTCCTTTGTAAAATGCCCTCAGAGCCAGCAAAGTGCAGTACTGCATCACAGAGAGTTACTGCTCCAGCTAATTCCTTCCCCTCCTCAAGGTAATAGCTAAACGTCTTCTAGACCTGCACAAAACAATATGACTCACGTCTGTCATATACAACTCTCTATGATCCCCAAAGGGAAAATTAGATATATGGTGGCATGTTTTGCTTTGGCAGGGTTGTTTCATGTCTGAGCTCCATTTCTGGACGAAGGGCTCCCTGTGTGTGTTGCTTTTTTTAGCCAGCTACAGTGCTCTGTGTCTGTGTGAGAGAAGTGAGGGTGATAAGCTGCTTGGAAACTAGGCAACAGGCAGCCATTTCACACTCTGGGGTCATTCAGACATGACATTTAGAGGAAAAATATGCTTGGAAGAGGCAGTTTCACCAATCCCAGTGGCACCAGACTAAGGAAAGCTGGGTTAGAGCTGGGCCTTGGTTCACTGAAATCCTTCTGGACCCTTATTTCCACCTTATGTCTTAACATCTGTCCCCTTCCTGAGATTCAGGAGAAAGAGGGAAGAAACAGGCATGGAAAGCTCTCCTTCCCCCTGCTCCCACTCCTGACTGAGGCACTGACCTCTCTCCCTCGTGGATAGGCGCGTGCCCACGCCACCGGCTGCACGGTCCCTCCAGCTGCCCAAAGGGAAGTGGCCCTGGCAGTGCTGCCCATGGTCCTCTGCTGGGTGAGGGCAGGTAGGACCACGGGGCAGGTGACCGACTCCTGCTGAAGGCTTTAACACACCAGCCTTGAGGGCACGCCATTCCTCCCAGTACCACAGCAGGAGCCTCACTGAGCATCAGGAGCTTTGATCTCTCCCAGAGTCCAAGGCAGGAGAAGGTAGGCATGGTCCCCCCCTCACACAGCTGCTTTCCTTCAGAACAAGGGAAGCTTAAGGAAGCTCAGATGTGGACTCAAGCTATAGCTGGTGTGTGGAGCATGGTCAGCTCAGTGCCTCCTCTGCTTGCTGTTAGCAGAGGTGCCTGAGAGAAGGGGAACACGGGATATTTTCCTTAAAAAAAATGTTTGAGACTTTTAAATTGTTTTTCCAAATAAATACTTTTTTTTTTTTTTTTAAAAGCATTTTTGCAAAAAGTGCCATGAAAGAAGTTTTTCATTTCAGGAACATTTGATTTCAAGATCTCTCTAAAAGCCCCATCCCAAAGTTGAGTGCTCTGGACATAAAAATTTTCAAGAGTTTAAAATGGGAATTTCCCCCAACCTTCATTCTCCCTGTCATAAAAGATCTATTTCGTGGTCCATTTGGAAAACACTACTTTTTGGTGTTTTCCTTCCGTTTCAGAACAAAACACACACTCCTACAACCTCAATATTCCCCCTCCTCAGTGCAGGCTGTGCTGAGACCTCTCTGTTTTCCTACAAGGCACCTACTCACCAGCATCAGGTGTGGAGGGAGCCTGCAGCGCAACAGTTAACGTGGTAATACTCCAAGGATTTTGTTTAGAGTTTGATAGCATTACATACCAGCCTGATTGGATTTAAATGGTTTAAATTAACTGGGTTATTTAATGGATTGTCCAGATTAGGGGAGGAATCTGCAAAGGCTGTTACTTCAAGAAGAGCAGCTGCACTGGAAGAAAAGATCTCCAAGTAACATTAATATCCTGGAGGCTCACAAGTCCTGACAGGCCACTCCTGTCCTTTATTGACATTCTCTCAGACGCATTTAGCCAGGTTTGTGTTTAGTTTAATAATCTCCCGAAAGTTTAATTGTTGCTTTATTCATCCATGACCTTTCCTTCTCATCTGGAGACATATTATTGCTAATCTACAAATTTCAAGAACCAGATTTATTTGCAAAACCAATTATTCTGCTATGCAAATCTCCCCTCTTCCTGAAGCCTGCCTGAACAGGGCTTTTTTACAGCCACCATAAGATATAGACACTATTCAAATATTTAAATGTAAAATTTATCTATATTTCTTTTCAAGCATGCCCAGGTTCTATGTGGTGCAAAGTTAATTAAAATCTTTAGAATCAAAAGCAGGTTTCCTGACCTTGATCCAGACCTGACAGACTTTAACCTCTAAAGTCCTCACTTAACCACAGGGGAACTGGAGCTACCAGCAAAGTGGAAATCACTTCACTATTGGTAAACTTCTACTGGAGAAACACGTCCTCTCCATTAGTGTCAGACATGACAACACCAGGCCAGTCCCAGGGACACAGACACAGGCTTCCTGAGCTGGCTGCAGATGCCTGACCTGAAGGAGGTGCAGAAAAATGGTGTGAATGAGTCTTTGCTACAGATCTTAATCCCAAAATATCCTGATGGCACTTTTCCCATGTGTCCCCAGAGTGACGCCTCCCCTCAGGCTCAGGATTTAGAATCCCAGACTGGTTTGGGTTGGAAGGGACCTTAAAGCCCATCCAGTCCCAACCCCCCTGCCAGCAGCAGGGACACCTTCCACTAGACCAGGTTGCTCAAAGCCTCATCCAACCTGGCCGAGAACACTTCCAGGGAGGAGCAGCCACAGCTTCTCTGGCCAACCTGGGCCAGGGTCTGACCAAAGAATCTTGCTGGCACAGGGTGGGGCTGCTCCAAGCCCCAGGGACTTGAGCCCTCTTCCCAAATCATCAGTGACCACAGTATTTAACACTGACTTTAGCTGTCCCCTGCCTCATTTTCCCCACCTCTGGCAATGGCAGGAACACTGCCTGCTTGTGTGAACTCCGGTTTCGAAGCGGTGAAGTGCCACCTACTACAGTCCTCCTGCCCAAAAGCACAGCCAGTGGCCTATGACCACGGAGCATCATTACCACAATTACAGACAACCAAAAAATCACCATTTTACACTAAGCCTCATGTCAGTGAAGAGTGTTATCGGGGAACCTTACACAACTAAACCATAATTCAGTGGATGGATGTTAAGTACTTTATAGATGAGCAAATTAAGAAAGCATGAGCCATAGGATTCGAGGGAGAGGCAATGTGGGTGCCAGTTGGGGAACAGAGATGTTCTGCTTGTGCTCCCAGCACTTACCCTGGTACTGTGTCTGCTTGCCCAGTAGCCCCTTGGCTCCTCCACAGCCCACCTCATGGCTACAGGGGGTTCTGGACCCCCCTGGGTCTGGGCTTTCCCAGCACTGAGGGCCCCAGGGCAGCCACAACCTATGGCTCAGCTGTCACCAGCTGCCAGGACCCACTGGTTCTCTCCTGGATAATTTTGAAGATGTGAAGAAGGAAGCAGAAACTAAGAGGGGGAGATTTGGAGTCAGAGGCACTGTAGATAATGCAGGATTATGTTTGCTGAGAGAGGGAGGTTTTATTCTTGCCCCAGCATGTGAAATGTTTGCAATCCTAGGCCTGGAAAAAAAAAAAAAACAAGCCCAAAAAAACAACCAAGCAAAGCAGCACAAGCTACAGATGGATCCCACAGGGACAGAAAAGTATCCCAGAGTGCCAGGAGATGCCATAGTTCACTCAGCTACATACCCACTTGGACCTGACTGAGAAACAACCACCCCTGGCTGTTTTGTTTCAAGTTGATAAGACAGAAATAGTTTCCTATCTCACCAATAAATCACCACCATCAGACTGATGGACAGGGAACAACTCCAGTAGTCTCACTGAAATGGAAGTACTTGCACACACACAAGACATACTGGAAATACTGGAACCCTTGTCCTGCCTGGTGAAGCAAAGGAAGGATGGGGATAGTTGGTTTCCTTGAGATGTAATGGAGTGAGAACTCTGCTTTAGACAAGCAGCTGCAGATGAGTCTCACACAGGTGTGTCTGGAGCAGCCCCTTTTCCCAGGATACCTGCAGAGCTGAGATGGGAACTGGCCACCTCCTGGCAGGCACAGCCAAGGAAGTCAAGCACGCCACTGGCTTCAGTGAGCTTTGGAGCCAGCTTTCTCCGTTTCAGAGATGGGCGGCTTTAAGCTGTTTTCCACAGTCTGCAGATTGTTTCTCTTGCTCAAATAATTTAGCTTTAACCTGAGGCTGTGGGCTCAATCCTTGCTGTCAAAACCCAGTGTGTAGCTTTGCATGCAGCTCCTGAGGGTATGGGGGAATACAGCACCAATCTCTCTGACTCCTTCAAAGTCTGCAGAGCTGCTTCATGTTTGTAGAAATCGACATAAATAAAAATAAATCTGAGAGGCTTTAGTCTGTGTTTCTCTAGTATATCCTTGTCTGCACTGGATTTACCTGAGTTGGTTTCTCTCTCACTTCAATAGGGGTATGTTTACAGTCAGACAGACCCCAATAAATATTAGCAGGGATAAGGGTTCACTCTCACACATACATTCAAGCAAAGGAACCTGTAACATGCAGCCTACGGGCACGGGGGAAAGCAGTGACCCGTTAGAAACCCCGGGCTGGGTGCACTGCCAGGGTGCACACATCATCTAGCTGGGGTAGTTCAATCACACAGCAAATCAAGCTGCTTTAATTACTGCTACAAACATAAATTACAATGCAAATTGCTTTGTTTTCAGTGCTATTTTAGCTTGAGTTAAGAACTACTTTTTGTTCTTCTTAGTAGAGGCAAACAAGACTGACAAAACACTGTAATAGTGACCAATTACACCTGGAGCTGGAACTCCTAAAGGTTCGAGTGAGAAGAGGCCATGTCCCCCTGCTGCTGCATGCACCGTGTCAGGGACAGACATGAAATGGGAATTACACCACTTCTACCAGCATAAATGATTACAGAGGGGCTGCAATCCAAGGTGAAGCTGAGACTTTAGGAGGTTTATTTTAAGCTCAGCCACCATTAAATATGACAGAAACATGAAAGAAACTTCCTCTCAGTGACATCTGGATGAGATGCTGATTTTCTGGTGCCCTGCAGCTGGGCCCTGGCACCTGTACCGGGCTGGCCACCAGCGCTCAGTGCTGGGATAAATGTCTCCACAAAGGGCACGGCACTGTCTGCAGTGACAGGCCACCAGCAGTTTGCTGGAGTTGTTTGGTATTTTTAGCTTTTCATCATAAACTGACTCTCATCTTCTCTTGTAAAGCTGCTAGTGAGGCAGAACTCCACTGAAATCCAACTTCTAACCTAAGTGCAGGTCTAATCCATGAACACTGAACCCACTGAAAGCAGCAGGTAGCATCGCTCTGGTTTAAGCACATTAAGCCGAGCTCAAGGCCACGAGAGAGCTGGGCTGGGGTTTTGCTCAATCAAAACTTCAGTGGCAATTTCATCCGATTGTGTCACTGCTGTCTCTTCATCCCTGTCCTCGTGCTATCCTGCCCAGCCCCTGTGCTGTGCTGACACAGCCAGGTATGGGGACAGGCTGACAAAAAGCAGACTGGGAAAGCAGACCAGCTTAAAAGTGAACTATTTTTTTTCTGGGTTGATGTTCCCCAACCCACTTTACACCCAGCCACGTCAGCGCAGCGCACAATGCATGCCCTTGGGGATGAGAGGGATGGGTAAGAAGCAGGGACACCCTCAGTCTGTTCCTGTCATCACAGACTTTGCTGCATGATGCCACAAGCTCCAGACCTGCCTTTCCAAAATAGGTATCAACCTCATCACTTCCCAGAGCCGCAACGAGCAACAGCAGCCTTCTGACTGACATCAGCGCTCAGCTCCTCTGCCAAAATCTTGGGACACAAGATCTTTTGTCTCCAGATTACACTCATCATTTCCACTTCTCCTTCAAATAAGATGAATCTTATAATTTGTCACATAGCTGGTGGTTTCCAAACATCATTTACCCAATGGAGGCTGGGAGGAGGATGCTATTCTTCAAGTCAATTTGTGAGTCATTTGGCTTGCCAGTCAACCAAGTTTCACTCACTTGGAGACAATATATCTGAGCTATAAACCTCAACCTCGAAACATAACTCACCAAATTTAGTGAGTGGCCTGTCATCACTGAGAGCAACGATCCTTAACCCCTTATCCAGCTCTGGGGAATCATTATCTGCAGTTGTTAATTTAAGCTTGTTTTAAGTAATAAAAAGTATTTCTTTCTGCTAAAAATGTGCCATTAATTCTACTCCTGCTTCATTATTCAGTTTCATACCAAGAGTTGTTGTTTTTATTGATTTATCTTCAAATTGATTTTCAAATAAATACCATACATACTAGTCAATTAACATAGTTATGGACCAACTTCCCAAGTATTTTCACTAGCCAGGCAAGGGCTGCAGAAGCCTCTGAAAACATCGAAGGAGAGTTTAATCCACCCCTGTTGATCTGTGCACATAGGAACTGTCATCCCAGCCACTGCAGAGGGTACCAGACAGGGAATGCCAGGCCACACAGGACACAGAAATGACTCTGGGACGGAGTGTGACATTACCATCACCTCATCTGCAGTTATCTTCCTCCTTTTAGCACAATCTCTCAAGCTTCATCCTTCAAATTCACTTTGTTTTGCACCAATTTATGTACAAAATAAAATCAACCAGATGCAGTGGTGAAGGGCACAGTGGGTTTCAACTGCTATTCAGGCACTTCTCACTGAAATGCAGGGAAGGTTTGGGTCAGGTCCTCACACTAAGTAATATCAGCAGGAAGGGGCCCCAGAAGTGTGACTCAGCTCGTAGATAACTAATATTCCCTCGCAGCTGTGGGCTCTGGTAGGACAACAGTCAGGCTGAAGGCTGGACATCAGTCACTAATATTTAGAGCTGAAAAAGTCCCAGAAAACAACAAAGGCAAGCTGACCAGGTTGGGAATATAATCATCCACAAACTTCTAAGGCTAGCACAATGATCACAAAACCCTCAAGCAATCCATCTGTCAGCTGGGAAGATGTAATTCAGACAGTGAATGGAGTCACAGTAGTGGACAGCTCTATGGGAACCAATTTACTTGAAGAAGGAAGAGAGCTTAATCAGTTCAGGGTTCAAAAAGGATGTAACTCATGTCAGAGGAGAGCAAAACTGAGAGTACACTCATCACAGGTGAACAAAAGACCAGAGAAGACAAAACAATTACAAGCAGATAATGAAATGGATAGTCAGTAAAGGCTCTAATCCAAGGTAACCGTGTTTGTAACAGCCAGGAGCGCAGGAGGAAGGAGAACCAGGGGCTGCTAAGTGGGCAGGAGGACTGGCCTCCATTTCCCCATGTGCTGGAGTCTTCACTCTGAAGGAGGGGATGGCCCAGACCTAACACTCCCCTGAAGATGGTGTGGCTTGGGAGCCAGCACCTCTCCCAACATCTCCTTTGTGGCTTGTGCTGCAATCACCAAAACGCAGAGCACACAAACCCATTTCCAATTCCTTAGTTCAAAATCACCAGCAGTTCTAGGATGGCTGCTCCTGCCCTTCCTGCTCTGCTGGAGACCTGACACTTGCTTTGCAGGGATATGAACTATTGTTCACCAAAATATCAGCTCTGAAGAAATAATTGCCCCGGGGAGCCCTGAGACACAGTCATGGGGAGAGGTGGATTAGAGAAATCAGTCTCATTTCCACGGGAACAGCTGGGAATGTGCAGGCGCTGCGGGGACCGTTCTCAGCTGAGACAGGTTACGAGCAGCTGATGGAAAGGAATGTCCCAAACTGCTCCACCGCCTGCGACTGCTCAACTTCTCCATGGACTGGCACAGACATGCAGCAGGACGTTTGCTCTGCTCTTCTAGCACTTTGTGGAGCAGGGAGAAAAAAACAACACAGAGAAGTGGCTTTTCCATCCCTTCTTTCACCAGTGGGGCTGATGCTGCCAACTATGCTCCAGGCAATGAGGGTGGTGTCCAACCCCACACGGTACTTAGGACCCCAGAGCTGGAGGCTGCAGGGGCTGTGCAAAGCCCGAGGGGCCCAGGCTGAGCAGAGGGCATCAACCACACGCTCTCACATGAAGTGTGAGACCCTGCAGCTCTCCACAGGGTTGTGGAGAACCGGTCACTAACTCACTGGGTGCTGCTTTTCTGTGCCCCAGGGCAAGTGGGAGGATGCCAGTGGCAGCTTGAAGGGCCTCTGGGATGGGGGCCTGTGTGAGCAGAGTGCTTGTGGAGAGCAGGAGATAATCCTCTCCTTGGAAGCAACCAAGCTGGTTTCTTAGAGAACAGTGCTTATCTTTCCATCTCGCCTGATGATCCCTTATCATTACCCCATCCTCCTGGGCTTCACAGACATTAGCTAATCTTGTGATAAGAGATTAAGAGAAAAGCCAAGACACATTCCCAGCCACTAATGACATTTCCCCCAAAGCCTGGGTGTGGGATGCAGAGACCCGAAGATGCCTTACAGGCCTTGCTCTGTTTGAAAGACACAGACAGAAACCTGATTACTCTGGACTGACCTGCTGGGTACTTAGTCATGGTCCTTCAAGTTGTTTTAAGACGAGAAAAATATTATCATTAGGAGGAGCTGTGCTGGAGCAGTACAGCAATGATAGCTCGTGCTTTGATAATGCCTGTGGAGAGGTAAGCGTGCCAGAGAGTGAAGCAGCGATCTGGTAACATTTCTTGCATGCAAAGCAGAGTTATCTCTACCAGGAAGGTCAGACTTACTATTGGTTGCAATTAACCACACTGAAACTGGTGGGTTTTTAATTGCTATTCCTCAATAACATAACTGCAGTCAAGCACATGAGTCTCCTGAAAACAGAAAGGAAATGCAAAGCTGCCTGGAGTGTGAATGCTTTGAGAAGGGGAAGGGAAGAGGGGGATTCCTGGTTTAATCTGGAGAGTAAGAAAAGGGGCAGAGAAGGAAAGTCAAACACAACTGTGTGCGTTTCATGGGGACACAGAACAAGCTTCCCAGCTGTGTTCTAGTATGAAAGGTTTGGAGCTGTTGTTTGAGGCTGAGGGGTTTCTCCCCTGCTCTGAAAACCAGACCTTTGCACAGCCATGTAAAGAAAATTGCCTCAAGGATTCTTGACTTCAGCACCAGTTTTCCTCCCAACACGAGTAGTCTACAATATCTTCTGCTGTGGTCAAGAAGCCAGAGAATTGAGCAGCAAAATGCAGAATTCCCCACCCCAGCAGATCACCCAACCCATCTAGTGGAGGATGATGCCCAAGTTTCATGGTGTCACTGCCTGTCTTGGGAACCACCTTTGGGAAACTGCTCCCTGTACAGAATTTATTGTGCTACATCAGCATAAACACAGGGTCCTAACAGCAGCTCCAGTTTCCAGTACTCGCAGCGTCGTGCGCTCTTTCCTGCACACAAACAGCACGTTCCATTAGCACAAATTACTTCTGTTTTCAAAGGATGACATACCAAAGAAAAAAGAACAAATCTAACGTTTCTTGCCCAGGACAACACAATGTATGTGTTTTCTGGCTCACTTTCTGCAACAGCAACAGTTTTTTGAAGACAAAAATATCCCCAAAGTGGCCTATGGTGCACAGAGCAACATTTGTTATAAGGACCACAAACCAGATGATGCCCTTGCTGCAGAATCAGAGGGCAGGAGGGAGAGAACCTTTCTGAGACACATCGTGCTCCACTGACTGCAAAAATAGCAAAGAAAGCCTCTCTCCTAGAACACACTTCACTCTGCATTAAATGTTATGGTTTCTGAGAGCTGCTCCCGTGCAAAACCAACACTGTTACTTATGAAACAATGCATCAAACCCACAGATGGGAATTGGCTCTCCTGGCAGCACAGCCAAAAAAAAACCCAAACCCCTCTCTTTCTCTTTTTTCCCCTCCTGTAACAAATGGCCTCTTTCCCCAGTCATCTGCCTAACATTTAAAGATTAATGTCTTATGTGACACGACACAGAGTCATTTGCTTCCTTTTAAGAAAGCTTAAAGCTCTTTAGAGAGCGGGTTCCACTTTCAGAGTTATCTGTCTACAGAGCAAACACGCTTCAGATGTTCAGGCAGTTTCTTTAGAGAGCGGGTTAGCTAAATGAAGGGTTACCAAGTGTGATCTTAATGGACTTTGCTTACTTTCTGATTGGCTTTCATCTACTTTATTGTCTGTTCTTTAAATTTGCAGATGATTTGGACTGTGAACAGAGCCTCGGATTGAAAGACAATTTGCAGGCAGCAAGGAGAGCTGTGCTGTTCAATGGGCAAGGAACTGGCCTGGGACTCGGGAAGCCTGATGTGCATCACAGCTCTGCCACTCCCCAGTCTCCCGCCTGTCACTTCTCCAGCTGTATCACCGCCACAAAATGAGGTGTAGATGCAGCTCCCAGGAACCCCAAACTGCTCTGGATAAGTAGCATCAACCTTTTGCCCTAACCAACTCCAGGCATTCACTTGCTCTCTGGTCTCCAAAACACTCCTGACCCCTCGTAACACAGGACGTCCGTACTCTGGGAGCTTGCATCTCTCACCCTTGTTAACCAACAAAAGCCTAGACCAGAAGTTTAGGTTAAAATTCTTAACTTTCAGCTTACTTCTGATTACCTTCAGCACCTGCCAGTCCTTGGTCTCCCTTGGCTTGTTGAGATGGTGTGCAGCTGCCAACAACATTGGTAAAAGACCTGTAGGAGTCCTAGACAGAAGTTACTCCTGGGAAATATTAAGTATTATTCTGATTATTCTATCAGAATGACAGAGTCAAATGTCAGGCCACACACTGCCTGTTAGAGTCACTCTGCAGAGACCCGTGGTGAAGCAGAGAAAATGCACCAGGAAATTCCCTGGTGACTTTTAGATGTTAAACAAGAAAGAAAAATAATGGAGGAGGCCGCCAGACTCTGGTTGGTTTTAAATGGAACAGTCTCATTGCTTCAAAACCTTTTTCTGGTTGGTGCTGGTATTTTCCCTTCCACAGGATGTTTTGAAATTTATACCTTTGTTTTGAAAGAGACCACAGCTCTTCCCCTTGGGATTCCTCGCAGAGCAGAAGCTCCTGTGGCAGCCTAAGGCCTTATGCCAGCCCTGTGTGAGCCATGGAGCAATCCTGAGCAAGGGAAGCTGGCAGGGGACATTTTCCAATCCTTTCAAGACCTTTGTAGGCTGCCAGAGTGAAGCAGAGAGGCCCTGATGTAATGGAAACCATGTCCCCAGAGAGGAAATGTGAACAGAATCCTGCCCTGTCTTGAGGCCCTGGACTTTCAAGGGGGGGAAAAAGGTGACTTATTCTGTTTGTACAGTTGCAGTTATAGAAATGGCTCAGCAAAAGAATAAAATAAAAGCAAAGGCATTTCCCCTCACAACTCCCTCTTTGTCTTGTGAGTCTTATTTGCTGACACAGCCAAGTTTTGCTGATGTTAGCACCATGAAATGGCTGCAGCTCCCAGAGTGGGAGATGTGGTGTGGTCTGGGTTGTACAGGGACACGCTGGGGGTCAGCCCCTTGCACCATCCTGTGCAGAAACACCAGCAGAGCCCTGGCCCACACAACAGAGCAGGACCTGCCTGGTTGGATTCTCACTTACCCAGCCTTGTGTCTCTAACCTAATTCCACTGATTAGAGGGGTCTCTCCTGATTAAGGTCAGCAGAGCATAACAGCCTGGCCCTTCTCCTACCACTGCCTTGGCACTGTACAGCAGAGGCAGGATCAGGCCATGAACAAGGGCACAATTAGGCCTTCTGAGGCTCAGTCTAGAGTGAGGCTCCAGGACTGGGCTGTTCTATCAGCACTTGGGGCAGTGGTGTAGCTGCCTTTTTTTTTTTACTCCCTCATTCCAGCTGGGAGAATAACACTTTGGCAAGTCAGTGATAAAATGGTTTAATGTAATAAACATGAATCTGTCAGCCTCAAGTGCCCTAAAATATTCCAGGCTTCAAATGCAGGACCAACAGTGAGCTTGTTGATACAGCCTCGAGCCAGAACTAATCAGACGTAGACACCATTTGCTTTCAATAGAAATTAGATTCAAGAGGGCCGCTTCCTGCGAGCGGGGAAAGGGAGGCGAAGCGCGGATGCGGCACACAAAGCAAGAGAGTTCTCTGTCAGGCTAAAACCATCGTGGGGCTCCAGCGCCTCGCAGGGAAAGAGGCTCGCCGTTTGACTGGAGGGCCTGCTGACTCAGCTCACAGCTGAAGATCTTCCCGGGAAGCAAAAACATACAGATAAATAAAATAGATAAAATAGACCTTTTTTGTGCTCAGGGTTGTAAATAACAGCGAATGAAAGCAGAATCAGCAGCCAACAGGCTGGGGCTGTAAAACTGCACATGTTGGTGCTGCATCAGGACAAGAAAACAGTCCTTTACCCCCTTGATCTGGCACAGAGATAACATTAATTAGCCTTTCAAGTGGCCCTTTGATGCCTCAGAAAGCCAATGTCACTCGGTTCTGGAGTCTCTGCAGGCAGACTTAGAAAAGAACTGGCAGGAATTCAGCGCAGATGCTTTCCAACCTCTGTTACACTGGGTGTAAATCCAGCCGAGCCCTGCTGACAGGAGAGGAGTTGTGATTTACAGCAGTGAAAATGAGAGCAAAATTCGTTGGAATTAGCCCTCTGAGATAATTTGATCTGATCATTAGAGATGGGTAATTAGAAGCGCTTGAGCCTGCAGCCACACACACACAGAACCATCCCTGAGTTCAGCAGAAGTCTAACTTTAGCTTGCAATTTTCACAACATTATTATTTTCCAGTTCTCCTTTTCTGGGCTCCTTCCAGGACCCCCGTTCCCCCTCCCCATTAGCAACACACACATTACTGCACTTTTCCTTTGAGAACTGCAGGTCCCAGGAGTGTTAAACCCCAAGACCTGTTCCTACAAGATCAGCACCTCTGCTTTGCAAACTCAAGGACTTCAGAAAATTTGGAATGGATCCAGGTTCAAGGGAACTTAACATAGATGTGACAAGGACTCCCTGCTGCTACAGTAATAAATAGTAATTAATAATAATTAATCACTTAATGATGATGTTTCCTGATCAGTCATGATCACAATTTCATGTCTGGTATCACCATGCTTTGAGACAGATATGGCAGGCTTGACCTTTCCTCCTCACCAGCTTTATGCTGTTATAATTTTGTTAAGCCAAACCCTAAGCTTGTGTAAATCAGCACAGCTCGAGTGACTTCTGATTTATGCCAGTACAGAAAGGGAATCACATCCTCTACATATTTTACCAGCCTAACAACCTAACACATAGCAAGACAGAGAGTAAAATACAGAGTAGGACTCTCTTCCTTAAACTGCTCTTTCTCCCCTGCAGAGAGGAAAATAAAACCAGCTTCCAGGTATGATTGCTTCAGGGTCAGGAAGGGGAAACTCATTCTGTCTCCCCTCCCATGCAGTCAGTATTCTCCTCCTTCAGCGTATCACATGGCAGCTGAATTAGTACTATGCTGCCCAATTACATCTGATCACCTTTGAAACATCACATTTCAACCAGTAAAAGGAGGACTGCGTATTTGCAGCTGCAGCCCAAATCCTACCTGACTTTCTAGGGAAAAAAAAGAACAGGAGAGAAACACTCCTCCCACCCCTAGAAGATCTTTTAATATTCCTTTCTTCCTCCTCCAGTGGCTCTGTTCACTTTTCCAGAGGCTGCAGTAGACTGCCTCCCTGATTGAAGCGAACTCCCTCTCAAGGCTTTATCTCTTCACCAGACTCAAGATGTTCTGGCCCAGTGCTCTGCTGTGTGGGCACCCTCCCCGCTCCTGATGTTCTTATTATCCTCATTGTCATCACCCTGAGTCATTTTGTGCCCCTTTTGTTACGCTCCTTAGAGCGGCCTGTGATAAAGACACTTCCAGCACTGTTATTGCCTTTGCAAAGCTCTCTTTATTTCTTCCAGAGCCAAACAGGGATCTGAGGAGCCATATTGGAGGCAACGCATTAGGAAGTGCCTGCTTTATTAGCAGCACAATATGGGCCTGTGATCTGATAATGACAAAAATCTGCCCCTTTGCTTTGGTTCTTATCATTTAATTGGAGCCAAGGAGCACATTTGTTTGTTAATAATTTTATAATTGGTGCTATCTGCCGAGCCCCATCAAAGGAGCGGTGCGCAACAACCGCTGTCAGCGGGAACCACCGCCCTGGCCAGACGAGCTTCACGGCATTAAATGTTCCTGTTACTGTCTGCAGTGCCAGGATGTCCCCAAGGTGCACCTACAGCCCGTGCAGCTCGGCAGTGACCCCCGCTTCCGCGTGCTCCCCCAGCTCCCTGCCGACACCCAGACCCCTGTGCCGTTATCAGGGGAGCTGGTGGGTTTTTGCAATCCCTTCTGTTCTGCTTTAACCAGACAGCCCAATATTTTGTCAACGCAAGGATGTGTCTCTTCACACTTGTGTCTCCATGCAGCTCCCAGCCCGGCTCACCTGAGGCTTCTCCTCTCTCGTTCCACCATCTGCTTGTGAGCAGAGAGAAAGCAGAGACAGCTGGATCCGCACAGGGTGTGAAGGGAAGCACATGCCAAAGGGTTTGTTTCCCCCAGCAATGAAAACACTAAGGATGTGTCTACACTGACAGTCAAGTAGGAGCCAAGTCTGTTCTTAAATCCAGACCCACACTGCTGGCACCGGGGCTTAGCCCCTTCGCTGGGCTCTGTGGAGCCGAGTTCATCACCTCTGTGCCAATGCAAACGCAGTGGATTAGCCCCGAGCTGCTGCAGCCCAAGCCACCAAGTGCTGGCCTGTGCTTGGCAGCTCTTCCCCGCAGCATGGACACTTTGGCTGCAGCTCTCAGTACAGCAGAGCAAACCAAACAGGCCACAGATTGCTCTTTTGCCTGAGGGTAAATAGCATGGTTTGGCTAGTTGCCATAAAGCTGAACTCTACCTTTTTCTCCCCAAAAAACTTCATCACTGCCACAGCCAGAGCACCTAAAGCAGGTTCCCTACAGCAGGTTGCACAAGAAAGTGTCCACCTAAAGTCTGGTTCCAAGTCCTGCCCACGCCACCATTTCACTGACATTTATGAACCCAGTTGTCACTGCGACCAAATGACTAAGCAGCACTCCAAAAAAACCATCATCCTCCCACACTAAGACACCTTTTTACCAAGGAGAAGAACTGAAGCAAGTACAAGTCAGAGCTAATCCTTTTAAAAGGGGTTACCAACACCAGGCACCTGGATTTCTGCAAAGTCCCTTCTCGAAACAACCCTCCTTCACCTCCCAAACAGGAACAGCACAAGGCAGCTGCAGAGCTGAGGGCAGGATGCACAAATCTTTGACAAATGTCCTCTTTTTCAGACATATTTTAGGGCAAGATCTGATACTGTGCTGTGGAAGATTAGTAGGAATTTTCTGGTGCTTTCCAGGAATTCCTGGGTCTAGAAGCTCTCAAGGATTTCCCAGCTGGGAATCTTCCCAGCACCTTCTCTAAATTTTCTACTGTTTTATAGGAATTTCTTTATCAAGAAAGGTGGCATGCCCAGGATTTCCTGGAAAGCTCTGGAATCCCACGGTTCAGCAGCCTGTCATTAAAATGATTTGGACATAAGCTGGGAGAAAAAGTTATCACAGGCCCCCCCACTGCCAGCACCCTCACAACACTCTGGTGTGTTTATGCAGGAATTAAAAAAAATTAAAAACTGATTAAATTTAAATTTGACCTTATTACATCTGGATGGGTCTATTAAGGCATCAATCAAAGGGAGAGGAAAAAAATAATTTGATCTTTAACAACCCTTAACAACAGCTCTGTATCCGCCACCTGTGCTTGCATGGATGGCTGCGTGAAGGGAGAGGAGTTAAAAACCCACAAGCTTTGTCTGCCAGATGCCGAGTGGCTGCCAGTGTCTGGAGGGGACATCAGGCTGCCTCATGCTGCCCTCAGCTGGGGCTGGCTTGGGCCCTGCCACCCAGCTCATGCTCTGTCCCAGGCACAGACATGCTCCCAACACTGCTCTGCTCCTTGGGGACACACGTGAGGCTGGGCCATCGCGGGGTACAAGTCCTTCCCTGGAGATCTCTGCCTTGTCTCCACCACCCCCAGGTGAAACAGGGAGGGAAGCTCTGGTCCATCTGTGCTAGAAAGCACCAAGCCAGCTTTGTGCCAGAGGAACCAGAGCCCAGGAACCATTTGGGCCCATATGGCTGTTCATCTCTCTCCTCCACCTTCACATCTCAGCCCTGTCAGTGGACTCAGACTTTTTTATATCCCAGAATAAGCACTGGTTTGACATGAGCAATGATGATCGTTTGATATAGCAAGGGTGAGAGACTAATTAAAACTCAGAGCTTTATGATTTCATTCAGCTCCTGCAAGATCTGGCTGTCTAGGTTTATTTATGTGAGTTTTAAGTGTTTTATGCAAATTCTAGTGCTTGTGAAAGGCCCTGGATTCCCCAGCATGGAGAGGAAAGTATTTCGTTTATTCACAGGGCTGTCACAAGCAGCAGAGGCTCTGGCTCAGGCTCTGGAGGGATTCCTGAGGATTCAGCTGGGCTGTTTAAGGTGCTGTTGTTTTGACATCAATTTCCATCCACATCAGTGCACTGAGGCTTCACACAGAGACCAAATAAAGGCCCTGGAACTTGCTTGTATTTAGCCAAAGCAGCTGAAAAACTTATTGCTCCCACCTGCAGGGTCTGGAAGCTCTTGGCCAGGAACCCTGAAAGCTGTCAGGGCACACAACATGATGCCCTGCATGGGAGTCACAGAGCTGTGTCTGCACCAAAGGTTTCCATTGGTTTTACTGCATCAATCAAAAGCCTGATTGAAATTAAAACTAAGGCCCAGATATTGTAGTTTCATCTGTTTTCTCAGTGATGTGACAAAAATGGGAGATAACACAATGATAACTGGAAAGAAGCAGAGAGGCTGTGCATGAGGCAACAGCCTCTGGCGCAGAGAAGATCTCTTCAAAGCCTGTGTCAATAATGCACTGGGCTCTCCCCAGGGCACAGACCAAACCAAGCTGGACTCCCTCACCTTCAAACCACTGTTCTTGGCTTTGGTGCCTGAAGGAACAGCCCCAACTGCTGCTCTTACCTCCCTGAGGGTTGCAGAGAGCTTGGTCATGTCTTCACAGCCTTCTTGTGCCTGCCTGTCTCTAAATGCACCCGCAGCACCCTGCCCATGCCTGTTGGCCAGAAGAAAGCACCTGCAGGGGACAGGCAGCCTCTTGCCAGAGACATCCCCTTTCTGAATGCAAACCCAGTAGGCAAGGAATTCCTTACCAATCCAATAAAGACCTGCAAGGAATCAGTCACTCTGCACCTCCTGGAGTGGAGCCCAAAAGTGGAGACACCCTCCCTCCCAGTGCTGGACTTGAAAGCTGGGCTCTGCCCACCAAACCTCCCTACAAATGTCCAAGACAAATGGAGAAGCAGAAATAACCCACAAGCTCCAAGCACCACATAATCAATTACTCCTGTTTCTTTTCTTTAACAATAGACACAATATTTCCTTTCCTCCCTACTTCCCAAGGTAGTTCAGAGGATTAATTAATATTGGATACATGTTTGGGTCTGCCACACTTTATAAACAGTTAGTATTAATCAGGTTGGAATTGATCAGCTCTGCCTTAGCACAGCCCTTGTCAGCCACTCTCACATCTCAGTGCTGACTGCGGATGCTGCGATACACGACTGTGTTGTGTCTCAGCCCTGGACCAGCAATGGGGACAGCCCACCACTGCCCTGAGACCACTGCAGCACCTCCCTACCCCTCCACACCACGGAGTATGCACACACCCATGAAGTGTGTCCCCTGAGATCGCCCAACCTAAGCAGAAAAAAGGGAGGGCAGAGGATTTACATGAAACATCACATGTGAGGCAGCAGTGAATGTCTGTGTCACCTGCTGTGTGTCCATGCTTGGTGTTCAGCCCTGTCCCCCACACCAGCCTTTGTCCAGCTTTGCCTTCTCACTATCGTCTGCCTCCCAGCTGCACCCCAGTCTGCAGCCTGCCCTCTGCTTCTCTGCACTGTGCTTAAACTCTGGGATTAAAAACAGGAATACTGGATGGATCACAAATAAATTTGGGGATTGCAGACAAGCACTGGCTGGAGCAGACCCCTCTCTCAACTGGGAGAAGTGCTGCTCTGTTGCTCACCTCCTACTCTTTGCTGTGTGACACCTGGTGTCCATCAGCCTTCAACTCGGATGTCAATAAAAGCTGCTTTTCTGACTGCCAGGTCTCTGCTAAGCATGGCTCTTGGGACTGGAGAAGCTGTTCATCAGGGCCTGTGTGTCTTGTTTAACCCATGGGTGATGCAGCACAACAGGCTCCTCCGAAAGGCAGCTCTACAACTGTTTTGCATTTCGAGGGTACACTGAAGAATCCCCCATGTGGGACATGGGAACATGATGTCACGTGCCACACGTGTGAGCAGCGAGCACTCCACGCAGCAGCTCACAACAGTGCTCTGAATCAAGGGAGAGCAGGATCAGCCCCGCTGAGGGCAAATGACCTTGCCCCAAGGTCCCTGTTCACAGGACACTCCCTGACTGCTCTCCACCAGCGCTGGGGAGACCTCGAGGGGATGCCTCGTGTGCAGAGGGCTGATGCCATTGTGCTCTGTGTGCTGACAGGGACCAGGTAAAGTCTTTGCTTCGCACTTCTGTTGTGCAGTTCATCTTGCAACAAGTTAGTAACGAGAAAAAGTAAAACTGCCAGTGCCAGACTGGTGAGGCAGGAACTGGGACCTACTTACCCCACTTTCCCCTGCAGTAAGACAGAACAAGCTGACTTTCCCCAGCTATAGTTAGACCAAGGCATGTCCTATATCCTGCCTGCAGAGCCAAGTGATGCTGGCTCAGCATTAGCCTGGCCATCCTCCAAAATTGGATTTCCAATTAATAGCGTCGACTCATCACAGAGAAGAGGCAGCTCAGGTCTTAGTTGAAGGTCAAGAAACTTCAGGCAGCACGGGACAGATTTACACACCACCTAAGTTCTCAAATCACCTGCAGCACACAAGGGAGAGGCCAGGCCCAGTGCACGAGCCTTTTGTCCTGCAAGAGTGACAAGAGGCTTTTCTATCAGCTCAAGCTGGCTGATGCTACACCCAGCACACTGCAGAAACTGGGAGGGAAAATGACAGCAAGCTCTTCCTCCACCCTGGCAGCCACTGGGATGGAAGGGCATTTTCACTCTCAGCCAGCAAAAGCACACACCACCTGGACTGTGGGTGCAAAGAGCCATAGTAGCATTTCTAGAAGCTTGAGGAGACTCAGTTCACACCAAACCTTCCCTCCCTCCACAGTGAAGGGTTAAGACCACCCAGATGTCCTCAATTCCCCATATAGGACAGGGTCCTTAGGAAGAAATTCTTCCCTGTGAGGGTGGTGAGACCCTGGCCCAGGTTGGCCAGAGAAGCTGTGGCTGCTCCTCCCTGGAAGTGTTCTCGGCCAGGTTGGATGAGGCTTTGAGCAACCTGGTCTAGTGGAAGGTGTCCCTGCTGCTGGCAGGGGGGTTGGGACTGGATGAGCTTTAAGGTCCCCTCCAACCCAAACCAGTGTGGGATTCTGTGAAACAGAGGGACAGCAGAAACCAGCACCTTACAGCCACTGTTTGCACTTTGGAGCATTTCCCATTCTCCTGCTTGGCAAAAGCTTCAAAATTTGAGGTTGGAGGGGAGAAGGGAGAAGAGAAGATATTTTATTTATAACTGCACATTCATTTGATTAAGAGCTGTTTCTGAAAGATTTGCCTGAAACAATACGAAGGGAAGGGGTGGGGTGGCAGGGAAGAGAAATCATGCAGCACAGTTTAATCCAAGAAGCACTGCAGCGGGTTGGAAAGAGCTGGCACTCTCCACCCAGCCCCTCTGAAGCGGCTGAGCAGAGCTCATTCCTGACTAGAAGAGACAGCAGTTCCTGGAAGACGACTTCTTTCCATACACCTTTGGAGTAAGGAGTCTCTGTTCTGGACAAATGGGATCCTTTAAATACTGGTCTTATTCCAGGGATGGAGAAGGGTTAAGTTATCAACAAAAGGACCAAAAATCCATCTACTGAGACTCACCAGCCCACCTCCTCCTCTCCTCGAGGGTGCTGCAGCCTGGCTGAACACTATAATCACCTTATCAGTGTTTTCCCATTATATAAATTCACACATAAGGAAATCAATTAACTACCAGTGTTGTTGATTATAAATCAACTATTTACATAATTAATTACTATATCTTTAATAAATGGTATGCAGGAGAGGAAGCTGGCAAAATATAGCCATTCTTTTGGAGTCATCAATTATTTGGAAGGGAAGGCAATTACACTAAATCTTTCTTCCACCTTAGCTCTCTTGTCAAGGGAAATATCTCCCCCTCCTTCCCCCGACTCAGAGCCTGGAACTGGGCCTCCACCATTACATTACTAAATTGCTTAAGCAGCATTTTAAATAACAAAAAGGGATATCATTTAATTTTTTTTTGAAACATGAAAATCAATAAGCTGTCCTTCAGCTTCCCTGAGTGATTGGCCAGGTCTGTCTCTCTCAGAGCTAATTCAATTTTCAGCCTTACTCGGAGCAACCAAGGCTTCAAAAAATAATCAGGCTGATCTTGTGGACCCATCTGGGACCTTATCAGGGAATTCCTTTCATTGAATGAGATATCCTGTCCTTTTTGAAAGGATGTGCATTCCTGTCATTATTTGGAGACCCTGATCAATAATCCTTGCTGATATTTATGGCTGCACTATGGGTTACAGTTCCTTGTGTGTACATGTGCAGCAACAAGGAGAACAGCTACTGGATGGGGAGTCCACTGACATGGACTGCAAGGGTGAGGATCCAAGGCTGGATGTCCAGAAAGTGTCAGCAGATGGTTTCTACCCGGAAACTCATCACCTCTCAGTGCATGGAAGGGGAGGCTTTACAATGCTGAGCACCTTTTGTCACGGGTAAGAGTCCAGCCTAGGAGCCTGGCTGAGTAAGGGTCTTGCAAGCAAGAAAGGCTGGTCCTGAGTGGGGAGGAAAGAATGGCAGCTGGGAGGCAGGGCTGCATCCTGCTCTGTTGAAGGCTCTGTAGGTGATGTCCAGCAGGATGCTTAGACTGGAAAGATGCCTTCTCCTTAAGGTAGTGTGTAGATGAAATCACCAACTGTTGCCCATCTGCAGAGAGTTTCACCTACCCAACTCTGCCAGCAGAAGGGACTGCCCAAGTGCTCCCTAATGCCAGAAAGCTCATGTCACCTTCCTCAGTATGCCAGCAAAGGCACCAAGCTGTGAGCTGGGGCAGCAGAGGAACAGCCAGAAACACCCTGAGCAGCCTCCCTGGCTTTTGAGGACAGTCCTGCCATGGCCAATAGTCTCTTCCCTATAAAACTGGTCCAGATTGTCCTTCCTCCATGGACCACTCTCCCAGTTTGAGCTGGTAATTACATCTGCCTGTGTCTGTGAAGCACCTAGCACAGCTCTAAATGCCACTGTGTTATCAAACATTAATCCTCCCTCATGAAAACCCCAATGAACAAGGAAAAAAACCCACAGAAATCCCTCCAGCTCTTCACAGGCACTAGATTTTAAGAGCAAAACAAGAATTCAGAGCGAGTATCCCTCCAGCCAAGCAGCCTCTCTCCAGGAGAGGCCAGCAGAGGATGCTTAGGGAAAGAATAAGAAACAAGCAAGTACAGGATGAATTTAAACCTTCTCAGCAATCAGTGAAATGAAGGCTTTCTGAGCCAGCCCCTGCAGCTGGACCAGCCTCACAGTTACGCTCCAGGAATTTTTCTGATGTGGGACTAGCATCTGCCTGCCCTTCCTTCTGTTGGAGAAGGACTGTGTCTCCCTGCCCCTGGGACTGATGCAAGGGGTCCAGATGTGACAGTAATGGGGGCTGCGTCAGTATCAGAGCAGGGTAGGCAGAAAACAGGTAATTTCTTTAAAACAGCTTATAAAATTCAGTAGGAAATGATCACTCATTAGAGGTTTCACAGGAAAATGAAACAGAAGTATAAATCTGCTCTGGAAATCTTGACGTCAGCTACAACATTAGGTCACACAGCACAGGGGGAGATCCCTGTTCAATTCACTGAGATTATAGACCCATTCATCAGAATCCTACCAGTTTCATCTCATTACAGTCAGCCACCCCAGAGCATAAAAGATGCTGCAGCCATTAACTGGATGACTAGCACTGCCCCATTTTACAGATAAACTGGGAGAGAAGAGAAAGTTAAGGTCACCTCCCCAAGGGCAGATGCTGTGGCCCACTTCCCAGTTGCTTTACCCACAAGAGAGATTTCTCCCTCAGCACACATCTGTGTGTTTTCAGAAAGACTGCGTTTACACGGAGCCCAGTCATAACAGAGCAGATCTGAACATCCACTGAACCCCATAAACAACGCTCTGGTCGAAACATTCTCTCCATCTTTCAAGATTATTGCAGCATCTGTTGATCACATTAAGTTGTAAGTGTGCTGTCTCCATGGAGACTGCAGAGTCTCCCTTGGTTTCCAGTTACTGTATGTGGTTTCAACTCAAAGCAGAGTCACCCAACGAGTCAATCTCTCTTTTGTGTACTGAAAGGAAAGGATGTCACTGGGCTGATTGTTAGATGTGTTGGATAATGAAGCTAGATTTATCATTACGCTTTCTTAAAGAGACATTAGTATGGAAGTGACACCTCAAATGGGGATTTGTGTAAGGTTTTGTTACAAGATAGTCCTTAAAAGCAGCAGGCATCCTTCTTCCTTGAAGAGATCTCCATTCATCCATAGGGAAACTCTCTCCATGAATTTGCACAATAACCATGAAATAACCAGAAACTCGCTTGTGAAACAGGCAGCCACAGATAAAAGCCACTCTTCAAGAGGAAAAAAAGACCCCAGTTAAAAACCTCTTTTGCTTTTAATCAGCTTGGGGGCCCCTTGCAAGAAAGGAAAGGAAAATATTTTTTGTGATGGATCAGGCCTGAACTGAAGAGCATCCAGCCAGCATGCAAAGTGACAACAGTAATGAGGAAGCTCAGTTAATTTGGCTTGCAGACTTCATTCTGTCAAATGATTGGAAGCCCTGGAATTCTGTCTTTTAACTGTACATTTGCTTTTCACTCTTATAAAGGGGAAAAAAAAACCATCATAGCATCTGAATTCAAATCCTACAGGAGGCAAATTTAACACCAAAGCAAGTAATGACAAGAAGTGAACCACCTCTTATTGCAAATGCATTATAAATGAAAAAAACCCATATTTTTTTCCTGTTCTCCCAAGCTAAGAAGGCAACAGAAGCTGACCAGTATTTACCCACAGAGACTTGATTCAAGAGGCTTTCTGAATCAAGTTTGCTGGGGCAGAGGAATCTGAAAGAGGAATATTGTACACAAGATGCTGCTTCCTCCTTGTAATAATGTTTCCAGCCTTCTTTTTGCTGTTCTGCACAGACCTTTCTCTGCACTCTCCACCTGCAGCTCGTGCATGAACTGGACAATTCTCTTTTAGGCGTCAGCTCTGCCCAAGCAGCAGCGCAGCTGAGAAGCCCATGCTCCAAGAGAGCTTCCACTCCTTCCACATGACTGCTCCAGCATTGTCATGCTTGGTGGTGGCACACAGAGAGGTTGCAGAGGGCAGGAGCTGCTTGGGAACAACAGCAAAGGCACCTGCTCTCTCACAATACTGCCCTGGAAAAATTCAGTTCTGTAATCTAATGCTTGCAGAGCAAGTGAGCAAGCTCTGCATCCTCATCCGAAGCCAGGCAATCCACCGTTCTCATCTCCATCCCTCCATACGGTTGCAGAAGGCTACTTGGTGTGACTGGGCTACTCCTCACCCTTCCCCTTTTCAAGACAGGGAAACTGAGGCACAGAGGTGCTACACAACCTTGACTGGTGCAAACAGATGTGACACTACTCTGAGTTTCTTATTCTCATTTACAACAGAGCAGAGCAGCTGTGTGATTCACCAGGCTGAGACACCCTGCCCTTGAACTGCTATGACTGATCTGGAGCCATGCTCTCAGCCATACCAGCGTTTCATGCTTTCCCCCTTATTTACACCCATCTCTTTTTAAAAGAATATCACAGAAAAACACTCAATAGCATCGCTTGCCCCAGGATGAGGGGTCCTTTAAGGGGCACTGAGCTTTGCTGTGGTTACAGGCTCTGCACAGGCAGACCAAACCCCTGAGATGATTGAGTGTGGCATCCCAAAAGGAGAGGAGGGAACACAAATAAACAAACTGCTCTGCTCTAAATGAAAGAGCTGCTGGATTTAATGTGACAGGGCCTGGGATGCTTCACTTGACACAGACTGGCAGCAGTCTGGTGATTGGCAAGCACTCGGAATAATGGCTCTCTGGACTGTCATAACATTGCAAGATCATCTGCAGAGCAGCCCAGCCAGCCCCGAGCAAAGTGTGGGATCTGCTGGGTTGTGGTTAAAAATGAATTAAGCTCAGTGGCTCAAAACACTCCATTGTCAGGACCTGGGAGGAGGCAACCTGCAGGGTCCAGATCACACTTACCTGGCTGAGCTCTTGAACACTGTCTGAACATTCGTGCCTTTGGGAAGAGCAGCTCCTGGGCCATTCAGAATTGCAGACTTGTTGCTTGGTGTGTTCATCCATGGACAGAAAACCTTGGAGGAGGCAAGCAGGAGAAAAGTTTAACTGAACTGCCCTCAGTGGTATGCTGCAGAGAACTGACTCCTCCTGCCCTTTCAGCCTACAGCCATGTATCTGCAGCCCTGCACTGCAGCGTCGCTCTTACTCCAGGACCAGGTACCAGGAGCTGAGGTAACCTCCAGCTGCACAGGAGGGTCCTGGAGAAGGGTGGAAGCTACAACACTGTGCACAGAGCCAGTCCAAAGCCTCTCAGTGCTGGAGGAAAGATCTGACCTTATTTTTAGGACAGAAGCAAGAGAAAGGAGCTGAGTGAGTTCCCAAACACAGGCTTGCTTGGGTACTATTGCCACTGTCAAATACCTCAAACACACCATGAGTGTTTTTCCTTTCCACAAAAGAGGAGAGCAGGAGCCTGGCAATGACAAACCTTTCCCCAAATCCCGCTATAGCATCCCTATTCAAATCTAGTGACACCCCAATGGTCTTATACGACTTGGAGGAAGGCCAGCAATCTTCTCTGGGAATAGCACACTTGCTGTCTAAACCCCTCTGCTACCAGAGGGCTCCAAATATCTCAAGTTACTATAAAAAATGCCACCCTTACAGAGTACAGTGTGATACTGAAGCTGTTGTGCCTCAGCTGCGAGGCTTCAAAGGGGATGTGCAAACACTGTCAGGTAGCTGTGTCCACTGCTGAAGCCAACATGCAGCTAGCACTCTTCACCTCCTGCGTGCACAACACCATGCCCGCCTCCTCTTAATGACACTGCATTTGCTGAGCTCAGTTCAGGGTGGGGAGGATGATGCTGGCACTGTTTGGAGCGCAGCCTCCTGTCATGGTCCCAAGCTGCAGCTCTGCTGGGGCGTTACTTCCCCCCTCGCTCTTGGCTGTGACAGCAGAGCAGCTGCTTGGGGTGGGAAAGCACTTGTGTGTGAGCAGTGGTGTGGTTCAGTTGTTGGCCAAGCTGTATTGATGGTTTTCAAGGCTCAAAGCTGGCAGTGCCTGCCTGAGCTGCCTGGTTTAGAAAGCTGTGTCTGGTTCCAGAACCACATTCAGTTTGCAGTGGTAGAAGAGGATATTTCAAAACAAGCCAGGCACTGCCTTCCTCCGAGGTTAATCCACACAGCTCCTGTTTTGTGTGTTTTGGAATATTAACAATCCCTGCAGCAGCAATGCAGTGCAGCAACTGTGAATCCTTCCTGCTAACCACTCCCTAGCAAGGAGGAAAATAATCAGGCCCTTTTGCATTTTGGTAATCCATGGCTATACCAGCCCTGCACCTTGCTGAAATTAAAAGGAGGTGGAAAAAGAAAAATAAAAAGCACTGAGGGCAAACATCTCCAGAAGATGACTTGATCCAGTTTCCTTTCTCTGCGAGATGCCATCATTTCCCCTGACCAAAACCTTCTGAGTCAATGGGTGTTGAAGTTACTATGAAAAACATTGGATCCCCTTACTTAAAGATAAATATTTTTTTTTTTTAAGGGCAGCTGGTGAAACCTACAACCCCAGTTGCTAAAATCAGCATCATCTGTTATTTCCCATACCGCCACAAAACGTTCCATTTTATCTGAGCTAAAAACAGCTTTTCTCTGCTGGAAACATGCAAATATCATTCCTTCATAAAGAAGCCACCAGATGGGAACTTAATAACTGTAGACTCTAATTCGCATTGCCTGGAGTTGCAAAAAACACCAAACTTTGAAAATTCTTGTTTATACCCTGCTTATTCAATGGTTTAAATATGTTTCCATGCACAGGCATCTGGCCCACGGCCAAGCTGTGTTGATACTACGGCTGTTTTTTCCATGCAAGACACAAACCCAAATGACTGGTGCTGTTTTTTTGGCTCTTTCTGCAAAAAGGGAGATTTACATGGCATAATTGCTCTGAAGGTGAGCTGGTGGGAGTACATCAGCTCTGCAAAAGCTGCCCTTTTTCTCTGTGCTTGTTATTTTACTCACTGTTCACTTTTTCAATATAAAGTCCATTCCCCCCTCAACATCAAAATGTCTGTGAAGTGAAGCAGACATTTTTCTGCTCTTGCAAAAGTATGTGGGAGAGAAAATTTTATTGGAGTTTTATGGATGCCTAAATGGCTCTGCTGTAGGAGGGAAAGAAAAAGAGCACAGGAAGGAGATGGACAACAAAACACAAAGCAAGAGTGATACCCCTCTGTGCTCTAAAACTTAAGCAGGGGAATACAGAACCCAGAAAGAGCAAAAGAAATAAATTCTTTGTGGATCCATTTATATCCAGAACAAGTGTTTGCAGTGCAGGGAATAAAAGCAGGGACTGACAGGGCAGCTTTCACATGTCAACTCTCCCCATCCTCCAGCTCTCTTAGAGCATTTCTGTGCAGGCTGGGCCTGGCTTTGTGTGCAAGCAGCTTTCAACACTTTCCTGCAAAGCCTGACTTAACTCCTCCCTGGTGCTTGGCCATTGAAGCCTCATCTTTGCCCCACTGCATCTTTGGGCAGGAACAGCCTCCTGCAAACCCACCCCCAATTCAGTGCAGACCCCTAGGGAGGGGCTGCTAGGAACACAGATCAGTGTTCAATCTGCACAAGGGGTTTCCTCCTGCCAGGACTCATCTGCCTTCACAGAGACTGTGCTGATGCCCATACTGCTGCTGGCACCTATACTACACTGGCCAAGGCCACGTCAGGATCTCAACCTGCTGCTGCCGTCTCCTATTTAGGTACCTGCTGTCTCCTGGCCCTCTCGGGTCCTGATTTGGATCTCCAGGAGCAAATTTAATAATTACAACTTGGAAATAGATTTTGCCAGGTGAAAGTGAGCAAGATATTTACCTTACAGGAATAATACCTACATTTAGCTGAAACACCCATTTCTCCTACTTTCTGCCTTTGCAGGGTTCTATCACAGCCAGAAGGGCTAAATACCTTCTTCACACGTTCACCTCTGCTCACCACACGGTTTACACCAACAACCAGAACAACCCCAGCTGTTGACTGTTCAGCTCATTGCATAAGGGTGACCCCAGTACACACCAACAGCATCAAGTCCACTCTCTCTGCATTTTGCATTGTGTGTCTGTGAGCAGATCAAGTTCCTGTAATGGACAGGATCAGTTTAACATGCACAGGAACCTCTTGGATCCAGTTAACACCCAGGTTATAACTTCTGTTTTAAGTACAAATTATAGTCTTTTAGATAAAGACTCTCATCCTATCTGTTACTGAGTATATCCATATGAAAGATGGTTGTTGAAGACTTCCCACTAGTGAAGACTGGGTAAAGTAGAGAAGAGTCTTCCATTCATATCTAGATCCTGCTGCACTAACATTATTGTGCCGTTGTATTCCCACATGGGAACCCTCCAATCTCTACAGATATTTTGCACTCTTGAAAGATAAGCACAGAGAAAGGAGAACATAAATCCAGATTCTCAAGCCATAACCGAAGGAGGAATGAAGACAAATCCAGCTATTAAAAGGAGGTTCATCGTCCCTCCGACTCTGAACTGGAAGCTCAGGAGTCATGATAGAAAAACAAACCTTCTGTTGGAAAATGTGTGCCTTGACCACCCACTCACCTCAAGCTAATAATGAGAAGTTAAAACCTGTTCTCTGGAGATCAACCCAGAAAAAGAGGCCAGAGACTCCACCTAGGCAGTAAATGATAATTAAAACCTGCTAAATCTACCATCAGCTTTTTCTCTCTGGGTGTACAGAGAGGAAAGAAGGGAGGCATTTCTGACTTGCACCTAACCTGTTTTCCAGATGAGTTTTTCAATGATCAGATTCAATCTACTGTAAAAACTTCCCACAGAGAGAAACCCTCAGCGCATGAACCAAAAATGTAATGATCTGGGAAATGTATTCCTCTTTAGGAGGAAGAAAACTGGTTTCATCTTTGTGCTCCCACTTTTATTGTTCACCAGCTATAGAGATTTCTTTGCCACAGAGGGGAGAGGCATAGTGACAGAGCCATGACACTGAGCCAGCTAAGGGCACAAGGACCGGGTCCTTGTCACACACACTGCCCCTTGGAGCGGCTGCCAAACCGCATCAGATCTAATGTCCATCTGCTCATTCCCTCCTCACATCAAGTACCACCCTGGACTCTACCACGAAGAGAATGGTTTAAGTGTGTGGTTTAATAAACCTGCAGCAAAATTTTCATTGTTAGATAATACATTTTTACATATTTTTACCATTTGTAGCAGCATCTACCCCTTTGGTGACTCGTTTAGTGCCTGGCCTCAATGGCTTCCTGTGACAATGAGTTTCATGCTAATTATGTACTATGTTAAGAAGCACTTTTTTTATCAGTTAATGCAGTTCTGGCTACATCTGTGCTTCCAACTTCTGCTAAAAGGTCTGGTCCCTCATGGATGTTGCTGTGGCACTGAGAATCCCCTTGTACCGTGCCAGCCCCTGGAATTCTCTGCTTCCATTAGCAGAGCACTTCACTGGGGTCAGCAGGGCTCAGCTACCAGCAGAGGGAAAAGCTGCCGCTGTCGTCTGTTCACGCTTGGAGGTCCGTGTCTGTGCAAAGCCCCAGGGAACCAGATCTTCCACTGGGTAACTGCTGTCCTGTGGTGACTCACAGGTCAGAGGTCTCGATTTCACAAGAGCCCTGAAAGCAACGGCTGTTCATCTTCTATGCCCTGGACCTCAGGTCTCGGCTGTGCTAAAACAAATAGAGTATGAAATGCTGCCAGCTCCAAACAGGAGGATTTTACACGCACATGAGAAGCCATGCAAGTTGAAGAATAACAGAGGAAGAGGCTTGATAGTCCAGCCAGTCCCTGGGATAACTGTTGGTGCCCAAAAGCAAATGACATCACCATGTTTGTCAGTTTTAACCACCGCTAAAAAAGGACTCCTTCAGAACTTTACAACTAGATAGTAGCAAGCACCTTTATAATCATAGATACAACGTGATTTAGCATGTGAGAAAAATCTATCAGACTAGCTGAGATCACCACCAGAACCAGGCAGAACAGGCAGCTGAGGAGAACTGTCACTTACTGCATCAAATATTTTCTGTAGAACAGCACAGAGCAACAGGGAGAAACCTTCAGTCTCTACCCTGAGCACTTGAAAATGCCCAGGGAATAGGCAGGGAGGTGAGAGGCTTCTACATTATTCCCAGTAAAACCTTAATCTGATTCTGTGCCTGCTGATACCCAGTCCCTATTGCTCTTTGATTACCTGGTCCCAAAGGCTCCTGTTCATGCTAGTCTAATCTCACACAGCACTTGACATCAGAGCAAAGAGGACTGCAGGCTGCAGCCCAGCCCAGGACTACATCAACACAACCAGGATTTCAGGAGAGCCCATGTCATCCCGAGAAGGCAGCACACCGAGAACTGGGGCTTCAGAGCTCAATCCCACTTAGTCTCAGTCCTCTCCCCAGGACAGAGCTGACCCACTTCATAAATGATGCTCTCTTCCTTTAGCATCCAAATGCTGCTGTATCATTTAGCACTAGCCGTGGGCTAATTTTCTCCCTCAGGGATGGTAGATTAGATCCCACAATTTCTCTCTCCCCCCGAGTTTTCAAAAGGTCTTTCAAGTGTAATAAACTCAGGTATTTATATATCAATCTGCTTTACCTGAGGCACATATTATAGAGGCCTGGGTCATACCAACATCATTACAGTGAGTTTTAAAGAGAGCAATGGGAATAGATAGATAAATAACACTCTCTCCGTGGTGCCCTTTCTATTTGTATGCTGAAGCTTGGAGCAGCTCCCCGCCTTGGACGCACCTTCAGAAACACAGTATTTCACACCAGAGTTGAAAACATCAAGGTAAGCAGCAACGGATCCTCCAGAGCTAAACAAACAGCCTTTTTCCTTTTAAATTACAGGCACTTACACATCACCTTGGCTCCTGTCTTCTGCTACTTCCTCCTACTTCTTAATCCCTTGAAGCTGTTGCACACCTGCAGTCACTGCCTTTCAGAGCATTTGTGCTGCATTTTTACATTGCCAGGGACATTACAATGTGAGAAAATGAGGTCATGGCTTGGCTGCCTTGGGGAGCAGCAGCAGCCCCTCTCCGTATTCTTCACGGCACTGTGGCAGCTCAGCTTCAAGCAATCTGTTTAGTCACAGATGCTAAGGCAGATTCTTGTTTTTAAAGCACTTGCCTGATATTTTGTTGGACTGGAGGCTTAAACTGGGCCAAAAAAGGCCTCCAAACACCTGGAGAACTCCTTGGCACAACATTTATCAGATACCAGTTTACTCAGTTCCTAAAGAATGCAGTACACATTTCTGACTGAAGAGAAAACCAAATCACATAAAAGGGCTTCAGGAGGGTTGTAAGCTCTCTTGCTCCCTCGCTATCCAACACAAGCAGGCCAGATCACTCACTCCAATAACAGCATTTTATTGTTGGATTCACAGGGCAAATGAAAACCAGGTTCCTCTGGCACTAGGTGATGTACAAAAGCACTGCAAAAGGTTTATGACAGCTAGAGGCTACGAAAAGTCATACAAACATCTGGGGTCAGCCAGCACACACCACTGACCAGGCGGCCTGACACCAGTCCAAGGCTTTGGCCATGCTTTCCCGTGCGCACCACAGACCAGCTTTCACCCCCAAATCCCCGCTCGCCAGAGCGTTCGCTCTGGTTTAAAAAAGCATTTTAATGCACTGACTTCTCTCTGAGGAACAAAGTGCCTGGCGGTTGTTTAAGGGTCTTTATTAGACCTGAAACAAATACTGCATCATTTAACTTTGAGGCTTTTGTTGCTGGTATCAGTCGTGTTCTGCAAATCACAGACTCAAGACTGCATCTAACCCCTAATAAGTAAGCAAACTGCTATTCGTCCACCTCCCTGCTTTCCCCCAGCTGCTGTTATCTCTGTGTGAGACTGGGAATTGGAGGAAAGAATGACCCAGTGATTGTCTAAATCAGCCCAGCTCTAATTTACTGGAATATGGTTTGAGCAGCTAATGTAACACCTACTGTGAGCAAGATGGAGCTATCTCCAGGACTTCTGTAGGCTAGGAACATTCACTTAAATGGCATTGTCTGGCTGCACTCACTGGAGGGCCTGCTGTACCACAGAGAGCAGTTAACCCTTGGAGTAGGAAATTAGGTCAAAAGAACCAAGCTTTCAACTGCAATTGGAAAAGTTAACTTTCCACAGAAAATCGGGTTGTCCTGTTTGCCTCTGTCACTTTCTCAACTCCTTGTGTAGCAAATAGCTTGAGCAATTACAGTGTTCAGGTAAACAGACACTAGCAAAGGCATCCTCAGGATGCCCCCGGTCTGGCAGGAGCTTTTCCCGGCTTCCCCAGCTGTCACTGAAACAGCCACACATCATGTTTCCCACAGCTGGATTAAGCAGCTGGTCTCTCCCTACACAGAAAGGATATATATATTTTTTTTCCTTAAAATACTGGACTGAGTCACACAAAAGTCAGCACCTTCCCTGGCCCTGGTACAGAAGCTGAGCTCCCCAGAAAATTACCTTTGCCTGTTGTCTGCATTTTGAGGCAGACACTGGTTCTTGGCCTGATTACGTAAAGCACCCAGGACCCCACGACAGCAGTACCTGGGGGGCAGGAAGATGCTCATCATATAACAGCTTTAGTTTCAACAGCAAGGTCATTTCAAGCTGTTGAGTCAACACACTCAGAGGATAGCACAAGTACGAGACAGAAATCCTGTTTTAACAGGTTTGGGTAGAAAATGTATTTAATTTCACCTTCTTCTCAAATGGAAGGATAGGTTTTCAAGAAGCAGTGCTTTCTGATCAGATGCTATGGCATTTTACATAAGATTAGACCTGTATCCATCTAATTATCCCATTTTACAGATGTAGAAGCTAAAGCACAGAAGAGTGGAGTTGTGGATCAGATGGAACCAGCTGTGGATCCACCCAGTTCCTGAGCACCCAAACCACAAGTGTCAGTCAACTGAGTCCCCTCCCAGAGACAAAGGACCAGCAGTTCAGCAGCTAATAAGGGGGTTATCCCAGCACCCTGGGGCAGCCCTTTTCCCAAGGACCCCCAACAGGTTCCCTTCAGCAGGAGTTTTGTCAAAAGATGACTTTGTCATTGGCTTCAGCTGCAGGTAACATTTATGTTCCTTTTCATTAAAAAAAAGCAAAATGGTAACATGAGGAATGCAACACTTTCAACCTGAACTTTCATCGTTGTGGAATCACTGAAGTTTAATTGCTCACAGAGCCAGAGTTCCAGATTAAGCTGCATGTAATCCCTTTACTTTGCAATTCACTGGGTTGTGTGCAGGTAGCATGTAACCTTCTGGTTTAAAACCTGCTTTCTAGCAAGCACAAGCACAATTTCCACCAGCCTCCGCAGTCCAGGAGCAGATGAGCTCTCCCAAACCTGAGAAGCTGAATCAGTAGAGAGCACCCTTGTTCTGCACCACTTCCCATGCTGGGAGATGCCTCTGGTCCCAGTGGTAATAAACACTCACATAGCCTTTGTGTAGAGGAGGCCACTTCCAGGAGCTGACTCAGCCACATCCCAGAGAGGAGCCCATAAGCACCCAGGGCTCAGCTGCAGGGACCATCCCCACGTTATCACCAGCCAAGCAGCCCCTAGGCTGGGCAGAGGCTGAGGGAAAGCAGTGGGATGCACATAACATCCTGCTTATGGCTCCTGTCTTTCCACACACCTGCTTTCCAGAGCAATGACACTGGTTCACACTGGGCTGCTGAAATCAGTGGAGGATCCCTTGGCCACCCTCTCTGTACTCCCTTTGCAGCACAGTTGGGAACTATTCACCTAGCCAAGGACAAGGCATCTTGCTTCATTCTAGGGATGCTTTACCCATAAAAAGCCAATTCTTTCACAACACTGGCCTAGAGGCAGACTGCAGCAGTTTTAAAAGCCACTTCAGAAGGAACAACATTAATGAGTGTAGCACCATCTCTGGAAAATAGAAGAGAAAGCAAGACAGACTGAGGTACAGGAGACAGATGTGAGGTCAGCTTAAAAAGAGACTAAGTGACTTCAGAGGAAAAGCCCATGTCTGGCAGAGGTGCCTGAGTGTCTGGAGCCAGTCTACGCCCCTCACTGCCCCCAGATGTCTTGTTGCTCAGACCAACCATCTAGCAAATATGACAGCAGAACCTCCTCCTGACCCACAAAGCCAACAGGCCCCTCTGAGGGACCACCAAAACCAACTGATGGGCTGAACTTTTGCAAGACCTACCCAGGGAGGTTTTCTGATGTTGTCCCACTCCCCTGGGCACCATCTCTCCCCTTTCTTGGATCACCTGAAGTAGGCAATCACCTTCACAGCCCATCAGCAGGTGTCCTCCCCAGGCACCTGCAGCACAATGAGCTCAAGAAGGGTAATAGCTGGGAGGGGTTAAAACATCCTCCCCACCTTGTCTTGCTCTAACTACAGCTAAAATCCAATTTTAGTTACCATCTTACTTTAAAAAAAAACAAACAAAAACCACACAAAACCCCCCAACATGCTTTATTCTAATTCTCCCAGGAAATAATGACTTTCTGTTATTAAATAATGTAAAATGATTGAGGTGAGTCATAAAGCATTTGTATTAACACTAATGGATCCATGATTAATTTTTTCTTTATTTTATTATTATAAAACTTGTCTGCATCTCCCCCCCCTTCCTCTGTCCTCCCCATCATATTTTGTTCTCAGGGGAGGTAATCAAGACTTCACTTGAATTTCTCATTACTTGAAAGGCTCTGCATCACAATATGATAATGGGACAGTTTCATAATTACAATTAAAAAAAAAATCAGAGCAAGAGAAAACTGGAGAGGTTTTCAGATGCTTTTGTCTTTCAGTCACCCAGAAATTAAAGAATTGCTTTAAAACATATTTTAAAAAAGAGGAGAGGGCAGTTTTGACTTACTGTTATGCAAAAATCATTGTGCCCAAGCTTCATTTCGGGACATCCATTCTGCCTCCTATTTTTTCTTTTCTTTTTTTCCTTTTGCTAAAGCACTAGGCAACATTAACTTCCAGTAAGATGCAAAACTAGACTGGTAACTTTTACCTTTTCCCACTAATTTCCTTAAAAACAAATTGCCCACTTTGTGCCTCAGTTTCCCATTTGAGGTGGAAGACACTACAGAAGCTAAGGCTATTTTGCTATTTTTACCCAGAAGAGATGTCTCCGAGGCTTATACAGCATATTTTAAGCCCTGCCTTTAGCAGCAGGACACAGGTGGCAGAGATGAGCCGAATTAGCCCTGTTCTCTGCTAACAGGCTTTGAGATCCCACAGGATATAAGGCTGGATTAGATCTGACAAATAATAATGATTATTCTTATTATTCCTCCTAGAGCTGGCCTAAGACATCATTAGCTACAGATATGTCAAAGTGGCAAGACATTATGCTTTATATGGGACTCTGAAAATCCTGGAATTTCTATCTGAATATAAGAATCCTTTGTTGGGCAGAAAACACATTTTCTGCTGGGAGTGTTGCCCTCCCAGGCCCTTCACCGCACAAGCTGGATTCCTGGAGTCCCTTCTCAGTCTGGTTTATGACTCCCCTGTGTGACCACAGGCACGTTGCAGTAACCACACTATGCCTCAGTTTACCTACTGCTTCCTCCACAAAGCCCTTCACTGCCCAGAGGGTGAAGCTGCACAGCCAGGCTCTCAGCAGTGCAGACATGGCTCAGAAAGGCTGGAGGGAGATGAACATCCCCCAGAACAGCCTGCAGCTCCATCACAGCACAACCTGTGCAGGGACAGGGATCACTGAGGGGCCCTCTCTGCTTGACACTCATGACAAGGCCAAGCAGCTTGTCCCTGACCACAGGGAGACTCTGGCTCTGCAGGAAGGTGATTCCTCACCAGCCCTGATGCTGCTCAGGGAACACAGCCCTCACATCAAGGCCCTGAGGCCCAGCCAAGTCCCTCAGCAGCCTCACCTCTGTGACTGACAGAGCACAGGAGCTGAGACAAACAACAGGACACTGTAAGAGGCTTTGCCCACCTTCAGCTGACAAAAAGAGAGAACTCAGACTGAGCCTTTACATCTTACCTGCGTGGAACACAGCAGAAAGCTACCATCACCACTGTGAGGGGCTGCTGCCCAGCCGCCATTTATCGCTTGCCATGAGATAGGGCTGGCTGGGATTGGCTGGGATGAACAAGTGGCAGCAGCTGATTGGCCAGTGAGGGAGCTGCTCCCACCTGGGGAGCTGCCCTTTTCCCCTCAGGGCAGCTGAGCTGTGAGGGGTGGGTGGTTTGCGCTCCATCTGCTCCCTGAGGCTTTGCAGGGGTCTAGATGCTTTGGCATTGTGCTTGGTGTCACACAGGTGCCCAGCATCTCTCTTTCCTTGTCCTGTGAAAGGCAGTCTGGCTGCTGGGGCCGTAGCTCTTGAAGACAAGACCAGCTCCTTGAGTGTCAGCGTAGCTCCCAGGGCCTGATGAGATGCTGCTCTAAAGTGAATAATGCCAAAATGCAAATAGCGTCAGCAGCAAATTCTTGATTAAATATGAACAAGCGCAGAGAATTGCTTATGTCACTCACCCCACTCCTCTCTGGCCTCCATCTGTCTGCTTCCCTCCTCTTCCACCATCTCTTCCCCCAGCCATCTGTTTAGCGCTCTCCTTCCATCTCTTCCCTCCCTGTCCCTGCACCCTGTTCCCTGTGCAGCTGTTTCAGTTTCAGTGGGTCCCAGTTAGCTGCTCCTCTCCTGAGCCAAACTCAGGGTTGTACACGGGTGGTTTAAACTCCCTGGTGTTACTTTGGGCGGTTGGTGGGGATGTCACTTCAGCGCAGGAAAGCTGAAGACAGAGGGTTCCCACTCATCTGCATCCCTCGGGAATGTCTCCTTCGTATCCTACATGAAGGAGCTACTGGTGAGGGAAGTGGAAGAGGGCTTATAAACCAGGTTAGCACCAGTTGCCCTGCTTGCGCAAGTTGATATTTCATAGTTTTGAAGAGCAACCACTTTAAAGTTGGCCCTGGGGCAAGAAAGTTTCAAAGCGCTTCCCTGTTAACCCGTGGGATGCCTGGTCTCAGAATCCCGTTTGGGTCAAGGGCAAAGCAAAACTAAAACAATTAATACTGTACATGTAGGTGGTTAAAATATTCAGTGGTCGTAATGGGAAAGCTCAAACCAACCCCTTCATCAGTTGGCTGTCTTGCAACGTCATTTACAGCAGTGCAATGTTTGCACAAACGGCTTCTGAATCAGAACAGTGGCCTTTCAGCACACCTTGCACGGTTTTATTTGCTTTTCTCTGGAGTGAACAATAGTGAACAAGGCAAAGGCACCGGATCGATGGGTGTTAAAATCTACAGAAACCTCATTGCTCCAGTGCATCACCTACATCTTCCCGGAGGGTGGGAAGGATGCCCACTGCCTGCCTGGGTTACCACCAGTGCTCCTGCTGCAGGGGATTTGTGTGCTACCATGGAAGCCAACGAAACTGGCTGCTGTCAGAGACAGAGATTGGGTTTGATCCAGACTAGCAAATCCAGGGCTCCTATAAAAGAGCTGAATAAGGCCCCTGTGTCTGACAAGAAGGAAATAAAACTATTGGATTCTTGGCTTTGATAAATCCTTTCCCTGACACATTCCTCAGACTTTGTCTCAGCAAAGGATAATGGTATATAGAGAGAGACAGAGTCCTTTTTTTTTCCTGCTGATGTAAATACAGTGAAACAACGACATGATATCAACATAAAGCTGTTAAAAGAATAACCTGACTGCGCACCTTCTTTCTAGAGTCTCCAGGGTGGAATCAGTTCAGATTGATGAATGATAAAGGAACGAACCTGTTGCCTGAGTGGGGCGGCTCTTGGTGCAATAGGCAGAGCTGCTATCAGACCTGTTAAACAAATAAAGCTGTGAAGTGCAGACATATTGTCTGAAGCACACAGCAGCTTTCCAGGCAGGCGAGATCTTCTTAAAGAATCCTTGATAAAGGAACAAGCCTGTTCAAGTTAATGGATATCCTCGGGTGATGCTTGGAGAGGATGCGTGAAGCGAATGGGGATCTTTGCTGCGGCTGCTGATGCGCTTCCCTGCACAAACACGCCCTCGCTCACAGGAGTGCTGGAGCAAGGGGAGTAGGAAGGGGACATTCCTGCACACACAGGGCAGAAGGTGGTGATGGATGAGCCAAGATAACAGGAGTAGCCCCAGATCTGCTCAGTGGTGGTAGCAAAGGAGCATTTGGGTTGTCAGTGGTGTTGGACCTGCAGCTGGGCCTTTGGGCAAGGAAGCTTTTCTGAAAAAGGTCACAGAGCAAGGAGGAATACAGAGGGGTCATGGCCCAGGGCTGTTTTGCACAGTGTCCCACCTCCAGTGACCAAGTTGCTTGGAAAAGGGAAACAGGATTTGTCCCCAGCACATGTCCTCCAGGAGAGCATCTTTCAGGAACCTCTTTAATCAGAGGCTATCCAGACTGTCCCACTGAGCAGCTCCATCCTTAGCCCCTGCTGGAGTATCCACAAAGCAGGGCAATGACCTTGAGATCTTCCATCTGGTAACAAGCACCAGATGCCAAAATTACCTTTCAAACCAGCTTCACGCCGCCTTTATGTCACAAGTGTCTTTGGACTTTGTCCTGATTTGCCCCAGCTTGAGTGAGAAGAAAGCTGGGCTCCCTTCAGCTGGGTTTCTAACAACAACAAGAGAGCAGTAATTTCACTGCAATGTTTTTCCTAAGGAAAAAAACCCCACAATTTGTTTGTCTGCCTGTGACAGGGAGAATTTTTCATGTTACCGTCAGCCCTGGAGTTCATTCACCTATTGGAAAGATGTCCAGCTTTGAAGGATGTTTAATCTTATTTGAAAAGAGATAATTAGGAAAGCACACACAAACACATGTGCCACACGCTCACAATCTCATTAGAGACTGCTTTCTGCTTCAGCTGGGGAAAAGGTTTTATCTTGATGGTGGGGGTGAACGTGTTTTCACGCTTGGTTAAGGTGTGTGTGTGCATATGTGTGTATCTATGTGCATATGTAGATGCATATTTATGTTTCTGAAGGGTAGAGGCTTTTAACTTGTTGAAACCTGTGAAATTCCTCATCCTGGTTCCATTTTTGGAAGCAGATTTTGATGAGATCTTTCCCGTCACTGCACAGAGAGCATCTAATCACGCCGTACAAAGACAGCCACAACTGACAATGCATCTCCCTCTTCCAGGAGAAAGGAAGAAGGGGACAAAATGAATAATTCAAATGATAATTAGCAGTGTAATTATTCCTGTTTTTAGAGTAACCTACAGGACAGAACATCAACGCATGAGTCACTGGCAAAGTATAAACAGAAATAATTTGGAAGATGCTGTCCTGATTCTTTAGAAAGGGACTTGTCAGAGACTTTCTCTTCTGATCTCACATTGGCATCAGGAATCCCCTCCAGCTGCTCCCTGGAAGGTCAACACTGGCATCAGTCATCTGCAGCTCAACTAAGGGAGGAGAGGAGCTTCAAAAGCAGTGACAGGAAGTGAGGACATGCAAGGAGGACACAGGCTGGTGGAGCTCTCAGAGCTGAGGCCCATCAGCCGACACCCATAACATCAGGCAGCGATCTGGGCTTGATCCAGGCCAAGGAACAGTCTCTCACCACACATCCCGGGGTAGCAGATCCCAGTTGCAGGCTTGGCTTTGATGCACCCCAGTCCTGCAAATAATGATGCCCAGAGCTCAGGTCTCCTGCATGCGCCAGGGGTTGAGATCTGCTGGTGCTGGATCACAGGAAAGGATGGGAGGTTCTATCCCTGTGTTTTAGGCTGAATTGGGAGGGGAGAAGGTAAAAGCTCAGTCTCAAGTTGTCCACATTGTGCTTGGAAAGAGCCAAACCCTTCGGACAGGACAGAGTTGTCACATGCCTGATGCTGCTCTAATGCTGTCTGACAGGGATATGTGCAGTAAGTCTAGACCTGAGCTCCAGTTTAGACCTCTGCTTAACCAGCAGCCTTAACAATCTTCCAGATTTACAATCACTTTTGCTTTTTTAAAACCTGGAGCATCTCTAACAGGAAACAGGAAACCTCCATTGCTGGAGCTGCTGCTGTCCAAGGAGACACTGAGGCAGCAGCAGCCTGTAAAAGCGAACAGCAGGATGCCTCTTGGCACTGTAGTGCAAGGAGAAGAGAAGAAAGATGTCTTTAATTTGCCTGGTAATGATCAATACAGAATCAAATCCGACCTTGAATTTTAATGGCTCTGTACTAATAGAAAGCCACTTGCAGAGGGATGGAGGAGGATCAGAATAGCCTGGGGATGGGAGGGCAGGGTGGTCCAACACACAGCAGGCTCAGCACCCTGTGTGACCACCCCATGTCACCATGGATGTGCTTTCTGGGGCTGGCAGTGGCTGGGGATGGGCCACTGTGGGTGCAGGAGGCAGCATGACTTAAAGCTTCCTGGGTTGCCCGTCAAGCACTGTTTCATCCAGTGATTTAAAGGCATTTGCAGCTGGGAAAACTGAGTCAAGAAACAGGTAAGTCCTTGACTCAAGGTCATGTGGCAGCACCCAAAGCAGGAGCCGGTCTCCCAGGCCCCCATGGCACCCTCCCTGTGACACTGGGGCATCTTTGCTCCCTGTCTTTGGCACGTATCAGACGCTGTAGAGACAAGATGACTCAACTCCTGACCCAAGGCACCGACAGCTTTTGCAGTTGGCAGAGGATCCTTAAAAAGAGGGGAAAAAAATTAATGCAATTATACATTTATATATATAAATAATTAGAGATGAGATTGACCGGTAGAAATTATATAGCAGCTGTTAACATTGGCATCTTTAACCAAACACAATTGATGCAGCAAATAATCTTGTTCCCACAACGCTCAAAACATTTGACTCATCTTCTGCTTTTTTTGTTGATATAGAATCATTTTGACAGTTATCCTGTTGGCTGTTAATAAATATCTGCACTTTCTATAATCAATCATAAAACAAATCCAATCGCCTTTTCGCTTTTTATTTGACCTTAATCCTAACAAATCTCCCACTGTTTTATTGAATTTACTCATGAGCCAGCAGAAGAAAGAAAAAGACAGGTGCCCATGGATGCCTGTCCATCTGTCTAAGGCAAAGGTAGTCTAGAGGAGCTGAGAAGAAAGCAGGAAAGTATTCATCTGTAGTCTGACACTGTCTGTCGAATCGCCCCAGCCAGATCCCTTTGCCTTTCATGTCTTGCTTCCCCTCCCAGAGGACAGAGTAGAACTGCAGGGAGCTGAGCACCACAGTTTCTTCCCTCAACCAAGGATTCACAGGACCAGCTGCCTTCTGTCGACCACAAGAGAAAAGGGAGTTGTCTTGCTTCTCCAGGAGCTGTGGGGAGGACTTCTCCTCCTCCTTAGTGGTCTCATCTGGACTTTTAATGTTCACCAGTCTGCAGGTTCCTCCCTTCCTTCGCCCCTCACATTCAGGGGGTGCAGGGTGGTACAGCTGTGGTGTGGGAGATCTGGTTTTTGCAATGCAGCTGGAACAAAGTGGAGGGAGCTGGAGGGCAAAGGATTCTCCATCCAGCGCATTCCCCACCACGTGGCTGTTCTTGCTTGTATGACGTCAGTGTTTTCTTCCCTCTCTCCCCTCCCGGACTTCTGCCAGCAAAAACAATTCACTGAGCACTTCAGAACTGCCAGTGAGATGAGGTTTGCCTCTCGGCACAAATCCTGTAACACATGGTGGGGAGGAAGGATGCAACAGCCCTCTTCTGCTTTTAAATCAAGCCTGGATCTGCCTTTGGTCACCACCACCCCAGAAGACACAAGGATGCTTTATGAGCATTCTGGTACGGGTTCTACTTTGCAAACATCTCCTTTCCTCCATCCTGAACAGGACTCAAAGTTTACATGTAAAAATAAATAGATAGAACCAATCCTGCAGTTAAAGGTGAGAAGGGGAAAAAAAAAAAGGATAAAAGCTGGAGAAACAACTTTGTCCTTTGGAGCCAGTGGCACCAGGCTCCTGCCGTTGGAACCCCAACGAGAACCAAAGTATCTTCATCATTATCTCGCTGCAAATGGCAGCTGCTCTGCCAGCCGCTGCTCGGGCAGGGTGGTCCCTTTTACGAGAGCAGGAAGGGAACAGTGGGGCAGGGAATTAAAATATGGGCTACAAATTGGAAACGGTGGGGGGTGAGGGGGATTCAGCTTAGCCGGCGGATGCCCAGCGTGCTCCCTATTTATGCTGTGCCAGTGACTTTGCTCTCAAACCGCTTACAGCAGAGAAAGAGAGAAATATATATATGTATATTTTGCAGCTCACTTTGGCCCATGAAATTCCTGCAGAAGCCAATGGCAGGATAGACTGCAGTGCTGTAGGTCAGCCAGTGATGCAACAGTCTGTCTGCAGCCATGAATTACCTGCCCTTGTGCAGGTTGCTCTGTCTAGAGAATAATCTTACAGATGAGGAATTGGCTGCCCAGGAAGGGTAGATGGTGGCAGCATCCTCTCATGGTACTCCAAACCCTAGGTGAGGTTGAGCTGAGGCTGAGGACAAGATCTGACCTTTCAAAGCTCATCCCCAGCCTTATCTCACACTCAGGGGAACCTGAATTCAAATTGATGCTCCTGTGTGACCTTGACACCTCTGCATCGCAGTTTTCCTGTCTTTAACATGGGAATCAGTACCCAGCACTCAGAGCACCAACAGGATGAACTGGCGAGAGGTGCGAAGTGCTCAGACAGACCCTCCCTGGAGCTGCAGCCCCTCTGCATCTCAATGTCCCTTTCCAGCAGGACTCTGTCCTTGTCTCTGCTTCTGTGGCCCCGTGTCACCCCAAACCCAACCAACAGCCCTGCACTTGGCATGTACTGCCGGGAGAGAAGCACACAAAGAAGGAAAATAGTGCCCGAGAGGTGCGTCCCTGGTACAGTGAGGCGTGAGGGCAACCAGAAATAGAAACATGGGACCATAAATTAAACATGCTGCAATCTCTCATCTGTCTCCAGCGAGGAGTTCAGCTCAGGGCAGATCGCTGGAGTGGACACGGGTGCTTCCCTGGGAAGGCAGGACATGGGTCAGCACGTGCCCTACCCCTGCTTTGAACAGAAGCATTTCCTGCCAGTGTCCCCTTTCCACGCCATCCTCACCTTCCTGGCTCTGCTGGGCTCTTTGGGGCAGTGCTGACCAGTCCCAGGCACTTCCCAGCTCCTCAGCACGCTGAAGTGTCCCCCAAAGAGATCTGCTGCTCAAGGGCCAGAGGCACTGGTTTCCTTTACGTGTCCCAACCGGGAGGCCACCGCGCCTGACGATGCAGAAGTGAATGTGCTGCAAAGGGGGACTGAGGGGGCACAAAATGCTTGTGGCTCAGCTGGGCACCGTCCCCAGGGCTGTGGCAGAGGGAGGCTGTCCCTGGGAAACGCCCTGTGTGACCAAACTGATGTGTAATAACGTGACAGGCGGCTCTTTGTGGAGACTGCTGGATATGAAAATAGCCAGGACTTCAATCCACAGGTTTCTCCTGTAGCAGGGGACAGTATCACCCTGTTATTTATGGTGCTCCCAGCCTCTGAGGGGAGAACAGGCTGTGCTTAACATCTTAATCTGACAAAGGGCTGTCATTATTGCTCCTGTGGACACGAATCTCTGCTGGCCTCTGTGCCTGGGCATGACCCCCGGGCAGGGGCTCACCCCGCCAGCAGACACCCCAGTTCCTGGAGGCACAGCAGCAGCGAGCTGTGGTCCTGCTGACTGCTGCTTGGCTGGGAGAGTGGCACAGGCAGGAGGAAGGGCTCAGCCCTGGGGCCAGGCCACCCACCTTTGCTCCTCTGCCAGGCTCCCTCCACTCTCAGCAATTGTCTCGAGTCCCTTTGGTGGCACTGAGGAAGGACCAGCCTTTCCCAGAGGCAGGCGGACGCCGGGGGAAGATCACTTGGGCAGTGGGTGATTTGCTTTGCTGACAGCTGTCTCAAGTGGATGTGATGGACGGTGCCTCAGTCTGCCCGAGCGCCAGAGTCTATCGCGTGTCTCTGAAGTCCACCAGACAGCAGAGCTCACACAGAATTAGCCCTGCGCATGCCTGCAGCCCCGGGGCTTGAGACAGCTCCAGGAGTGACAGGGAAAATGAAGGAAGTAATTTAGATCCTAACAAGGGGAAATCCACAAAGCCTTGGCTCAGCCTGGAAGCTGGTTGCTTGAGAAGGGGCTTGGTTTTCATCTGGCTTTGCAGATGCTCAGAGCATGTTTTCCTATCTCGTGAAGGGAAAGGCATGGGGATTGAGCATCAGGATGGCTTCTGCCTCCCATCTCTAGCATCACTTCATTAACTGACCTCGCAGAAGATGCTCAGCGCTTTCAGCTCACAGATAAAACACATTTGCTACACGGCTCACACACGTGCGTGCCAGATGGCATGTGGGGACACAGCCAGTCGTGTGGATTGGCTACACGCAATTAGGCTACACACGCAGCTTGCACACAGACCAGCTGCAGTGAGCTTCTGTATCGCTGTTAGTCCCCGCAGCCCGGCACGCACCACAGCACTTACCTCGCTCCTCAGGGATGAGGACGCTCCTGTTCCCTGCTCCTCTTCCTTTGCTGCCTGCAGGCAGCTCGTGTCCCCTTCTCTATGTACTCAGGTCACCTGTGCTGCTTGTGGAGATGATGCCACATCCATCACACGCAACAACGTGCAAAGGGTGAGCATGGACATGGATATAGTACCGATCCCATGTACAAAGTGATGTCTTTATATGGATCAAACAGCCATGGGGTCCCTAGTCTGGAAATTGCACATACATCTTGGGGATGTCCTTGGGTAACTGGAAACCAAGGACAGGAGTACCACATACTGCTCTCCACAGGGATATCTGGGGAAAAGGGTCCTATAAACAACCAGTCCAGACAAAACAGGGGTTTGAGGACCCCTAAGTTTTCTGCTCCTCTCTGCCTGCGCCTCTCCCTCACTTGAAAAGGCCTTGCCTGCCCCTGCAGAAGCCCTTTCTGCTCCATCTCCTTCCTTTTCATCTGCTTAATTGGTCGCTACCTTACCCGGGGATATCTCACCCTGGCTGTCAGCCCTGAGCCGCGCTCGAAGGCTCCAAAAGCTACCGGGAAGGCGCTGACGTGGGGAAGGGTTTTTAACCTGTCACAGAGGCAGCTGGAGAAAGGAGCAGGACTCCACTGCCTCTAATTGCTCTTTGCACAGAGGTGCCTTGTTTATTCGATTAATTTGGAGCCATCAAATGCCAGAGCTCGACAAGCAGCTGCTGAGAGGGGGGATTTTTTCCTCTCCAGAAAGGCGGGGGGGGAATGCAAAGCCCCCTCTTTCCTTTCAACAGTCTCATCTCTTGGTCTTTATAGATGTTAACGCTCTTAGTGGGAACTGTATTGAAATGTGCCTGTAATGGTTTTTTGCACCCCCCAAAGTCACCCAGAAGGTTAGTATCAGAGCAGGATGGAAAATGCTAGTCCAGACCCAGGAGTTAAATCCTTGAGACCGTGCTATTTGGCCAAAGGAAATGCCTATTTCCATTGATTAATGAACAGGTTTTTACCAAGTAGCAGATATTTCCTCTTCTCCAAGGCTGCAAATCCCAGAACCAAATTGTCCTCCTTGTTAGCAAGCAAAATCCCCTCCACTCCCGATCTCTAAATGTCAGGCACTGGCCCTAGGAAACACACAGGAACCACCACAGCCTGCAAGGGGGAGAAGGACTCCTTGCTCTGAGACATAAAGCTGTAAATCAGAGCAGAAAGTGTTTCCTCTGCCTGGATTTCACAGCTCTCTCTATGTTAATTTGGCTGGTTGCACTCTCCGCGTGCATCGTGCAGGGAGCTCCTTTCAGCAAGGCCCAGGATTTGGCTTTTTAGAGCAAAATAAAATAAAATGATACAAAAAGCCTTGTTGCAGCTTGCCTTTTCACAATCAAATTTTCCCGAGCATGGGCAGCAGCTTTACGAGCCATTTCTGTTTGATAGCTCCGGTTTTATTCACGTAGATAATGAGTTTGGCAGGAGGTTAATAAGTGTCAACTGAAAGATAATTTAAGAGTTGTAAAGATAAATTTGTTGTGTGCTCTTTTTCTGTGTGTGTGGCTAATATCTCAGTGCCCATACACGTGTGCACACACACAGTGCACAGGCTGGTTCCTAAGTCCATAAGCTATATGGTTTTCTTTATTCCTTGAGGTATTGTAAATGTCCCAAAGTCCCAGTGAAAATCCTGCTGCATATAAACTCCCATCTGCCTTTTTTTTTTTTTCTTTCCTGGGCAAAGAGATTAGATGACACAAGGGGGAAAAGAGGAAAAAAAAAGGAAAAGAAAAGGAATAGAGCTTTAGAAAAGTGGCTTTTCCTCCCCAGCACAATGCTCCAGCTGAGAATTTCCTTGCAGGCTAGACAGAGATGTGGCCCTTATGCAGAGTTCTGAGATAGAAAGGGAGTCTTTGAAAAGGCTTGTCTGGGTTCAGGCAGCTGATTTTTCTTTCTTTCTTTCTTTCCTTTTTTTTTTTTTAACTTTAAAATGTTTTTTTTCCTTAAAAATACTCTGAGTGTTGCCCCACTGAAGCCAAATCAATGTGTGCTCACAGTGCAGATGGTGCTTGGCTGGAACCTGGTGCAAACCAGAGCTCAGGACACTTGTGCCCAGGGCCAACAGGAGTCAAAATCTCCCATGGGGACGTGGCCCAGGATCCCTCCTACCCCAACACCCTGCAGGATGGAACAAAAGGGCTGGCATGTCCCTTCTAACCGGCTCAGGCTACTTGGAAGTGACTTTCCCTGCCAGCTGATGCTTCCTGCCTCTCTGAAAGCTCTGTTAGAGCTCGAATCTCCATGTTTAAACATCAGGATCAATGCAATACTCAGCAAGAGATAAAACGCTCCCTGCACCTCAGACAGCTACCAAACACCCAGGACCAAACAAGCCATCAGTGCTCTCTGAAGGGGACTTCACCTGCCCCAGCCACCAAGAGGGGTCCTTCCTGACTCAGCAGCATTTTGGCTGCACTAAACACTACACTGGGCCTCGCCTTCCTCCTCTGCTCCACTCCAACCCAACCCTCTTCCTAATCCCTTTAAAGCAGAACGGTTTAAAAAGGATTCGGTGGTGGATGCTGTACAGCGGAGGAGAGAGGGAGAGGGGACAGCAGGGCTTTGTCTCACGTATCAATACGATGCTGTTTCATAAAATAAACCCTGAAGTTAAAGATTATTTACATTTTAGATACGGGTAACAGCCATAATCTATTTGATTAGGCGAGGCTTGAATTAAGTACCAAATTTATCTCTTTACATTGTCAAACTTAATAGTAGTTTAAAGATAAACCTCATTGAAACTCTGCCTTCCCTGCTGGGCTAATTAACACCCATTAAGGCTCTTAAACCTTTGATGGGTGTTTCTGTTCCAGTGCTTTGGTAATAGGGGAAGCTGCTTTAATAAATCAGAGAAAAATCTTGGCCGAGCAGCATGAACCAAGAGGCTGTCTGCCCAGGTGTGATGGGTTTCCAATGCAGCAGGGGAGATAAAAGCACTCTCTTGATTAAATACTGCCACCAGGTCGAACTCTTGAGTTTTCAGGGACTGGTACTGCTACCACTGCTAGTGTGTGCTGAGTGTTTGACTTCAAGGTTGGTCCCTTAAAATGGGCCAGATCGATGGGGAAACTCAGCCAAAGTGTGCTGAACTCTGGGGTGACTGCCTGTGGATTGGGATAAGTGGACAGTGTCCACAGAAGGTCACGAGGACTTCAGACTCTCCTCCATGGGGAGATATTCTGGTAAAGCAGTGCCTAAATAAGGGCAAAGGGGAATTTAACAGCTGGTGCAAAGAAATCCTGAGTGAGCTGTGCCTCTTGGAATTGTGTTGGGCACTGCAATGGGATCACCCCTAGTTTTGCCCCTACCAGAATCCGGGTGGTGGATCCAACTGGGGGTTACAGCCATGAGCTTCTCCCACACCCCTTTGATACTGCTCATGGCCTGTATTTGGCTTTTTGAGCAAATGCCCAGTTTGGTCTTTTCAGTGTCTCAGTCTGGATTCCTTTTGAGATAGGAAAGAAACCAGTTCCTGGCTCCACAACCCCCATGTGAGCGAAACCCTGTGCGACTCCTGCTGCCCCAGCTCCTCCTCAAGCAGCAAGAGAGCATCAGTGGGGACATTTGCCCTGGGCTGCAGCCACAACCATTGCAAACTGGAGACAGAGCCAGAGAAAGAGGGCAGGGAACTGTCTAAACCCCAAATACCTCAAAACACTGTGGCAATTCCTGTTGCAGCACCCAAGTTGTGGGAGGCTGAAGCCCCACTCTGCTACCCAGGGCAGGAGGTAGGATATGGGATGTCTCCTCACTGATGCCCAGACAGAGCAGATCCTGGAGCCCCAAGTCTGCTTTAAGGAGTGAGAGCAGGGCAAGGAGATACGGTGCCACATTTAATTAGCTCTCAGCAAAACCAGATTATTCTTAACATTAAACTAATCTTCAAAAAGGGAATCCTTTAAATGAAAAGAGAAAGTGCAAGGCTAGGAAACCATTAATTGATTCCTTATTCATTAACCTTTGCAAACCACTCAAAAGAGCTGAAAAATTACTTCCTTTGGAGCAAGGGCTTATGCAGAGGCTTGAAGGAGCCTCTCGTAACCTACAGTGCACAGGGCAAGAGAAGGGACGGTCCCAAATCGCTCCTTGTTTTGCTAATCAGAGAGCAATTCCTCACACTGTAAACACCACTGAGCTTGAACACCTCATCTGAAACCACCCTGGAGCCACGACAGCTTCTCTGATATTTAATCTGTAAACCTCAAACTTCTCACGCCCATCGCTGAGCCAAGCAGCTCAAGTCTCATGATAGTTATTTTTCCTTTTTCAAGCCAGAGCTTCTGGAGTCAAGGGATTTGCAATAAAAACAAGTCCTCGCTAGATGAGACTGTGAAAAGCAGTTTGCAAAGGGCTTTTGGGTTAAAAAAACCAGAACCACCCGGAGCCAAATGAGGCTGACAACAGTGTAACTAAAATCCAGATAGAAAATCTCCAGTTTAGTCACTAATGAATCAAACGGGGAAGGGAGATGAGCTGTCTGGGGAGCACCAGCACCACGGGCATTTGGGCTGGGAGCACCTTTTTGTGGTCACCCAGGGAGGGAGCAGGAAGATGGACCAGCTCCCATTCCCCCAGGGTCCTGGAGCGTCAGCACGTGTGGCTGCAGGTCTGTCCTGCTCCCCCGCGCCGCCACCTCGCAGCTGCCAGCCCCACAGCCCCTCGCATCCCTGAAGGCAAAGGTCCAGCGCTGCCTTATTTTGCTTTTGTGAAGATTTTTCCTCGGGCAGCTCTGCGTGTCCACGATGCCTGCTTCCTCGGGAGGAGGACAAACAGCGACAGTTTCCATAGCCACTGGGGGAAAGAAGAAAGAAAGAGCCTGCCCAGTCAACGGCTGCCAATCGCCTTTTGTTTGTGCCTAGCAGCGCTTGGAGTTTCCCTGATCTGAAATGACACTTTTCTCCTTTCTGGGGTCTTGTTTTCTGGGTATTTGATTCTTGTACCAGGGCTTGGACAGAAACCAATAGCTAAAAGCTTTCTCCTATAAACTCTGGAATTAACAACCCTCTTTCCCTGACCTCATCATCACGGCGGGGCAAAAAACTGGAAGTGTTTTCTCTCTTCACACAATTTAGGCAGAAGGGACCCAAGCCCTTCGTGGGAATAAGCCTGATCCAGCCTCTCTCAGAGGGCATAGACCGAACCTGGAGATACGGTACCTGCCAAACTGAGATGAAGTTTGGATGTTCCCATCCAGGGCAACCATGGACTCACTGGATAAGCCACACACCCCGCGCTTTGGGGACATATCAGACTGCATCAACTGAGCTGCTCCTGTTTGCAGAAGGGGCTGGGTTTGCTGCAGAAGCACTGGAGGAACCTGTGTCCCCCAGAGCCCCAGATCATGCTGCCCCTTGGGCTGAGCATAGGCATTGCTGGAGCTGGAAGCATCAGAAGATTTGTGCACTCCATGAACGTGGGACACTCAGTGAACACCTTCCAACGTTGTCTGTGTTGCAGCAGCCTCTCAGCACGGGATGAATTACAGCCTTGGCACATGTTCAGCACAAAATTCATCTTTCCCAAATATTCCTCCAGCAGACATCAGGTGCTTGGAAAGTCACAGTTCCTGACCTGAAAACAAAACCCAAACCCCACCACAAGCCACCTTCCCCTCCTGCATACACCTCTGCGTGGCACAAGGTCCCTTTCCCCGTCGCCGCTCAGCGTCCCTCCTCAGCTCCCAGGCTCTGTCCTCGCTCCCTGGCTCCTCCTGCTTCGCTCAGCATTTGAAGCCGGGTGCTTTTTAAAGCAGTCTCTAATGATACTCCATTGATCTCAATTACCCAGAGACAACTCTCAGTTATCCCGAGGCCGATTAAGCAGGTTGCAGATTAATCATAGCCTGCTAAGTGCCCCCTTCATCCCCCTCACTGGTTCCTTACATCTTGATTTTGTTCTTTGAAAGAAAACACACAAGACACCGTACGCTCCCGCTTCCCATCACGCAAGTTATAATGCTACCTTTGCTGTATCTGGCTTCTCCAACCTGGTTATTAACCTGGACATGTAAAGACTCAGCTGGTATTTTGGTTGCTATTTCTTATTTCCATCACTGAAAACTGCGCACCCAGGAAAGCAGAAAAAAACAAAGCCTCCAAAGAAATTATTTTCTCAAAATTCAGCAATTTTCTTCTCTGTTGAAATAGAAACCCCTCATCACAGAGCCCCAGGGAACATTTCACCTGTGTTTCAATGTTCAGATCTGGCTCATCCCAAACCTGTGTGGTTGGTGATGTCCAGGAGGAAACCTCAGCACCTGACTGAGGGACTGAGATGCTTCTGTAGGGAGAAGCTTGGAAGGGACAGCAGCTTCCTGGACACCCAGAAAGCACAAAGTGCAAGGATTTCCCCTCCACATCAGGCAGTCCCTGGCTTGGAGGTGGCTCAGACCAACCCCAGGCTGAGGGCACAGCCCTGACCATGAACCTGCAGCCAGGCAGGGCTACTGAGGGACCAGCACAGGGCTGGGTGGCCTCTGCATCTCCATCCCACCACCCTCCTACTGCCAACCTGCAGTGCTCCCAGGGCATGGCAGCACAAGAGGATTGCTTTCCTCTCTTCCTCTCAATTATTTTGGCTTTCTCACAGAATTTACAGCTTTGCAAGATGGTTCTATCACAAGGAAGGATGAGTGGAAGAAGGAAGGTTACATCAAGTCTGGGAATTAGGAATGTTAGAGCAAAATACACTGAAAGAAAGGAGGAAAAGTAATTTCCCAGTAGCAGACCACCCTTCAAAACCTTGCTGTTTTTCTAACTTCCCCCCCCCCCCCCCCCCCCTTTAAGCTCTTGGCTCCAGTTTATCCAAAAGGAAGAAGAAGGAAAAAAGAGAAGCCAAAGAAAATCACAGGGAGAGCAGCGAGCCCCGCACCGCTGCCCGGCTGGGGCTGGCAGCGAGGCGCAGCCCGGGCGAGGCCGTACGAACGTCCCTGCGCTTTCCAGATTAAGCACAAGTGCTTTGTGAAGATAAATTGAAAACCCTCAGCCCTGGAATACAGACTCGTGGAGCGGCACTGTCAGGTTAGAGAGGGAGAGAGGGAGCAGCTGCCTATGGAAAAAGAGATAAAAAGCCAAGAGAGAGAGAAGGAGGGAGACTGGTGAGCCTTTATGTCTTGAGCTGTCAGCTGGAGACGGTTTTCAGATGGGAGAATGCAGAACGTGGAAACATATGTATTTATGGGTACACTGTGCACCCACACACGCACTCCACGTGCACAGAACACAATTACAGAGGCAAGCACACAGCACACACACACACACAGTGTCAGGAACATCCCGTGTCCCCTGTCGGCACGTCTCTGAGTGCTGGCCCGAGTGGGACAGCACTGTCACCAGCCCACGGGGACACAACGGCCACGGGACAACCGTGGCTGCTCCCACAAAATCAATGGCAGCAGCAAAAAGCAGAGGAGGAGCCGGGGCCTGGGGCAGGCTGGCAGCAGCGCCGGGGATGAGCTGGATGGCAGCAAGCCATGCGTGGGGACCAGCACACTCCAGTACCCCCAGCTGGCCCAGTTTCCTGCAGCGAGGACACCCTGCTCCTCCGTTAACTGCCATTTAATTAATTATCCTTTTCAATTAACTCCCTTACTTCCCTCCTTCCACACTGAGCAAGCAGTGGTCCCCAGGTCCTCCTCAGCATCCCTTGGCAGAGAGAAGAGGTGAGGGTGGTGGGGACGGGGACAACAGGACCAGCTGCTGAGGGACAGTCACATCTGCTGGCTGGGTTTGGGAGGGATGGAGGGAGGACTCCTGGCTCTGTTTCTGCTTTGAGAGTTGAATCACAACAGGGAAAGGCTAACAGCAGAAGTTAAATTATTTCCCATCTTCCCCCAGCCTGGCTCGCTCTCTCACACACACCCACAATCTAGCCCATGATCTTTAAGTGAAACTGGCTTTTATCATTACTTGTTCAATCTAGTCAATCAAAATTTCAATTAATGGCAGGGAATGATCATTCCATTCAGCACAGTGATTTTAATTTTATTTTTCTAAAGTAGCTGTCACGTTGCTGATTCAAGCACTGGGCAGCCTCCCCCAGCACCCCTGTATCAGCTGAGCAGCGATGCTGGGGGCTTCCCAAACCCCCAGCACCACAGCTTAAACCCACCCCTGCTCCTTATAGGCAGAAAGCACCGACCCTGCTGATAATTTTGGGGGGTTTTTTCCTCCTTCCCTAATTTCCCTGCATGGGATTTCTCTGTGCTTGCCCAGGACGAAGGGCAGCAGCTCACCCTGCACCGGTGAGCGCCGGAGGGAAGGGTGGAGGGAGCGGGGTTAGGAGAAGAATCCATTTGTAATTACCAAAATAAAAACAAGTCAGAGAGAAATGCAAATGCCTCGTGTTGTGAATTACTTGACAGAAGAAGTGACAGCTTTTTATGAGGGTGATAACAGCGAGGGGTTTTAAAATAGAATAATCGGTGCAACAAAAGCAATTTTCATTCTGAATTTTCATTTTAAATGGGTGATCTCGTTTTAATCAAGCGAGTCATCACAAAATGCTTTTAATTACCAAAAGTCAAGAGCTATATTGTAATTTTAATGTCTACTTTCAGGCTGATGATTAGATTTAAACAAAATGTGTGTATGTGTGGGGGTTGTTGCCCTATTCCTACTTTCTGTCATTTCCTCCTCAAATAAGCACAAGATCTGAATTTATCATTCAAAAATAATAATAAAAAAACTGAAAAGGCTTTTTGGAAAGTGCACTCACCTTGCCAACAAATACAGAATGGGCTTGAAGCAGAAGATATTTGTTAAAATCTGGGTTTGTTTATTTTCTTCCCCTATCTCCTTCTGTGTTATTTGAAGCAGCTGAGCTGCTAACACAGAGTTTGACTTTTTGTGCTTTTGAAGGCATTCTGGGATGCTGCCGTGAGCCGAGATTGGACCACGTCCCGCAGCCTCGGAGAAGGAGCCGCATCCACCACCATGGTACCCGTGAAAAGGCTAATCTCAGGCTCCATGCCAAGCACAAACCCAGTGCTGCAGAAGATAAATGGCTGAGGCTCTGCTTTGTGATTAGAGCTGAGACTCCACCGCCAGGTCCTCCCTGGATCTTCAAGGAACTCCTCTGATACCTATCTGAGATTCAGAGGATATTCATAGCGTGCAAAATGGGTGCAGATTAGGAAGGGGAGAAGCTGGCCTTTTATTTTTTCCCTGGTGCAACCTGCTAAGATACCTCTTCCTCGTGTTTACATAGGGAAGGTTGTCCTGGGACAATCCCCAGCTCTGCCACCGACTTCCCACATCTTCCCTTCAGTTCCTTTCAAACTCCAAGGAACTGCACCAGCCCTGAGATATGGAAAACTACTCAGTATACCTTAAAAAAAAAATAATAATAAAATCAAATCTGTAAGACTTGGAGGCACTGGCTTTTAAAAGTCAGTGTAACAAGGCTCCCTCACACCCTTTGGCTTTATGTGTCTTTTCCTCCCGTGCTGCACACGTGGCTCCTTTCATGCTGCTGTTTAAACCCAGTGCAGTGAGAAGGGATGAAAACCACTTGCAAATATGTCCTTAGATGGAAAAAAAAAAAAAAAAAAATCTGCTTCCCCCCCTCCCCAGATTTAAAAAGCAATTCCTGTTGCTGCACATTGTTTGTGCACATGGATTAAACACGCTCGGAAGCCCCAACCAGAACCGAGATGTCGCGTTTGTAAATTCTCCATTAAGGCGTGAACAAAGACGCAAGACAGAGCCAGTGCTGACATGCACGAACCAGCTCATTATATGGGAGAAAAACCAGCACCTTTCACCTCTGACAAGCTGGGAGAGAGAACATCCCCGCCAGATAACCTGACCGAAAGCCTCACGAGAGAGGTGTGAGCACGCTGGGAGCTCATTGGGAGCCTCCACCACCTCGGAGCAGCAGCAGGCAAGAAAACCCATCTTTTGGCAGTTCCATAAATAAAACATGTCAGCAAGAGACTCCTTCCCTGTTCCCCTTTAATTCCTGTGGCCCCAAACTGAGCTGAAACTGTGCCCCCCCTCGGCATCGTGCTGATGGCTGAGGAGACCTGGCTTTTAGCAGAGCTATCAGGCTCCTGCCCACGCCGTCCCTTTGGAAACCGGGGACCAAAGCTTTGACTGGGTTGGTTTGAAGCTGTATCTGTGATACTCACACCATGGGGGCTTGGAAGGGATGAACTTCAGGGCTGTTTTAATCAATCCTGCTCAGGATCCATCAGTGCCAATAGGGCACATAGTCAAGGGCTTCTTTGGCCAACAGATCCCTTTGGCAGTCATCTCCAAACCCCTCAAATTAAAATTACTCATGTTTTTAAACAAGTGCTCTGCTGTATTTGACTGGCTGGTTTATATTCTCAGGCAGGACTGGCCCAGAAATGATCTTCTTCCCCTTGTCCTGCCACCACCTGTGGTTTTTTGACTGAGAGCTAAGACCATCTTGATTTCTCTATCTATTTTTTTAAGAATTTAACAAAGATCCTCAAATATTCAAGCAACACAAGCATGAGACACGGAAATTAGCTGAGCTTTCAGAGACCAGCTTTCTCCCTTCGTTAACATCAATAGCAACCGTGGAGTTTCATTGAGCCACTCTGGAAGCTGCCTTTGGACCAGAAGGAGGACACTGGGCTCACCATCACTGCCTCCTCTGTGGGCTTATATCCAAAGTCTGGTGGCTGCAGATCTGCAGGAGACTCGTGCCTGGGGAAGATGGGGAAAGCTTCCCAGCTCGTGTGGTGCAGGAAGCCGGGTGAGATGCGAGTGAAGCGGCTCCTTTGCAAATCTTGGAGTCGTTTCCACTGTGAGAACCAGATTTGCTGATCCTGGGGATGAGCACTGGGGGAGTGGAGGGTGGGAGGTGGGTGCTGCTGCCCACGGCAGTGTGTGCATCCACACCTGTACCCATGCCAGTGTCTTCCTTAGATCTATTCCAGCTCCACTACTCGCCACTCTCCCCATTTCATGCCTGGAATTTAAAAGTTCTGTGTATTTATCTGCTGCTCTGTTGAAATTACCGACTGGGCTGTGCTCTCCCCGGTCTCTCTGGGAACACAGAAGATGCTACATGGCTTTTTGATCGAAGCAATCTTTCTGTTGAGGTATTTTTTTTTCTTTGCACAGGGAAAAAAAGAATGCAGATTTTTTTTATATATCTTTTCTTTTTTCTCTTTCTCATTTTTGCCAAAGAGCATCAACTTGAGGTGAAATATTTCCCAGTGCTGACAAAAGCTTTGATATTGTAATGCCAAATCTGTCAAGCCAAAGCTTTTAACTCTGCATTGTTCTTTTTTTAAAATATTGGATTTGTGATGTTTGTCCTCCTTCCTCTTGCCCACGATTGATCCACCTGTCCTATTTATCTCCTCCATCTCACTGGGCCATGGCCTCAAGCCCACTGGAGACTTTGCATTGATTGCCCAGGATTTTGGATGAAGCCAGCCAGTTATTTTCCCTTCCCCTCTTCACCTCCGTTACCTGTTGTTTATCCTCTAACCAGGCCTGGGTGAGATATACTTTTCTGAATTCAATTGATCAGAAAATGCTCATCCCAGAGCTTTGTGAACTGGGGTCAAGCTTGGGTGAAAAATAATTTTAATATTTAAAAAGTTCTCCATGAGTCAAACAACTTCTGCAGCATTCCCAAAACCAAATGTTTCCAAAATGAGGACACAAAAAGTTTCATCTAGAAATTAATTACATCCAGCTGGGAAATGGCTTTAAAAGATGATGGAAAAATCTTACTTTTTCACACACAGGGAACAAATCATTTTGGTTTTCTCCACCTCATTAAAAACCAGATGTGAGGTCAGTTTTAAATGCTGTTTCCCTCCACACTGATGCAACCTGTGCATTGGTTAGGGAATGTCAGAACCCATTTCGTGCTCCAGCTCTGATCCGAAGGCTCAGCCGGTCCCTCCAGACCTCCCACCACCATCCTCCTCCCCAGGCATTAGTCAAAACCTCTCCAGGCACCGACTCCTCAGTGTTTCTAAATTAACTACTTATTTTCACTACTTTTCCCTTCAGTCAACAGAAAGAGACTATCTTGTCCAGAAAGCAATTGCAAGCAGCGAAGCTAAACTTGCTGTGACAGATTGAAACAGGCTCCGTCTGAGAAGGGAGGAAAAGCACCGCTGGGACGGCGGCCGCGGCCGCGCGTGGCTCAGAGAATCCAATAAACCAGGGGGGATGGCAGCTCCAGCTCCAGGGTGAATGGGGGAATGGCAGCACCATGGATGTAAAGAGTTAGCGTAGAGGATTCAACTCTAATGAGGACTTTTAGCATTGAAGGTATTGAAAACACAGTGAGAAAAGAAAAGAAAAAGGTTTCTGGGTCCTTTCTCCCTTTCACTCACCCACCACACATACCCACCACACACACAGGGTCTCTCACCGAGGTGCTTGCACCCATCAGCTGTCGAGGGTCGTTTTGGGATGAAGAATGACATGCTGGAAGTGCTGGTTTCCAGCCTCAAGTCCCTGCACGTGTTTTGATGCTACCAGAGGGCAGATTTCCCCTTCTAAGAGAGTTTTGCCCTCTCTCACCAGTACCAGATAACACAGCCAGAGCCATTTGAGCCCTCCAACCCTCCTCCAAGATCCAATAAAAAACCCAACACCCCCAAAACGAACAGAAAATGCCTCATTTAATTGTTGCAAATGGGGAGAAACAGCAATAACATTCCCCCAAACCAGCAATTATGGATTACACAGGCTACAGGGAGGAGTGACTCCCAACTCCAGCATCATTAAACAAATCTGATCCTTACAAAATGCTGCAAAACCTTCCCTTGAAAATGCTTTGAAGACAGGAAGCAAAGTGCTCCCACCGCTGACCGAGGAACCTGTGATACAAGTCTCCCTTAGCTCGACTTCAAGACTTAATTAGTATTGAAAGCCTTAGAAAGTCTGAAGATTATTTATGGAGAGGGTAGTGGTAGATATGGCCTAAGGAAAAAAGGAGGTAGAGCTGAACTCCAGAGCCTGTCCAGGTGACTAAATCTACATTTTTAGTGCTTCATTGCTTAAGGGAAAAATCTAGGTCTAAATTTGGGTTTTCCCCACCTCCTCTCCTGCCCGAAATGTCAAGGTATTGCAAAGCTTTTCAAACCTGGAATTGGGAGGTCAAAGAAAAAAAGTCAAAGCCCTTAAAAAAATTTGGAGAAATCTTGGCAGAGATGTTTCATTTTTACTCTGACAGCTTTTTTTATTAACTTGCACAATCATTTAAAACAAAAATTGATTCCCTAAAAGACACCAAGAAGTTGTTAACCCAACATGTGAATGGCTTTACAGGTGTTGGGGTGAGAGATGTTGGTCTCCCCAGCTCTGAAGGACCTTCCTATGACCTCTCTGCTGGCATGAATTAACTCAGGATTTCTTAGTAATTAACAAAGAATAATAATTAATTCTTAGTAATCAATATTAAGAATTTTCTTAGTAATTAGCTCAGAAATTCTTAGTAATATAAAGTCACTGAACCCTCAGTCTTTCCAGATGAAGAGATGCTCACGGGGGGTGCTTTCTGTTAATTTGCCCAAATTAAAAGTTGAAGACACATGATTATTTACAGAAACAAGAAAATAAAAATACTCCCCTCTGGTCCCTGCTTGGCTGGAACAAGCCTGTTTCTTTCCCATCTCCAAAGCCACCCTGAGCTCAGCACATCCCCACCAGTCACAGCAGCTCACCAGCGCTCAGGGCTGGACCGTGCCCGCTCCCTGCAGGCAGGACACGTCCCTGGGCAGAACCATCCCTCACTCACAGCTCTGCAGCCAGCACAGCAGGTTTTACCTTCCATCATCACTTCTAGAATATACCTCTGGGGTTTGCATTATAGTTTTTGATTGACCTTTAAAGAAAGCTCTAATTGACAACCAATTATTGTCTCATTTTGAGTCAGCTTGCTTTGTACTGTCAATCACAGGTAAGTTGTTAAGGAGAAAATCAGGTGGGTAGCCTGCTGCTATGAGAGTCTGGACAAAGAAAACCCTATAATGACACCAGGAATTCCTCTAATCGCCCTTTTCCAGCTGCTGAAAACACCACAAAAGGGTTTTCACTGAGGTGAAACTTTTCTAAGGAGCCGCAGAGCATAGCGCATCGGGAGGCAGGAGAAAACCCACAGCAAGCTGCTGCTTTGGCGCGGTGCTTCCCAGCGTGTTAGTGAGGGATTCTGCTTGGAGACCCCTAAATCACAGCTGGGATAGACCATGAGGATGGACAGATGCAGCAACAGGAGATGGTTGAATATGGAGGCTCCTGCCCAAGGGAAATGGTACAAAATGTGGGAAAAGAGGAAAGAGGTGGAGAGGCACAGGTGGGAGAACACAGAGCTTTGAGGAACTGCGTCGGGATGCTTTGAGAGGTGGGAGAGAGGCAAAATCCCATTTTAATCTCCATTTTGGCTTGCAGAGCTGCAGTCCTTGCTCAGGCATCTCCCCCAGCCCAAGCATCCTGGTGCATTGCTCGTGTTCAGACAACACATCTCCACCACGGAGCCTTCATCTGCCCCAGAAGAAAGAAATCCCATCTTTGGGAAGGATGAGCGTACACCGATTGTCGCTCTGCCAGGGACTGGCTCAGCTCTGGACAAACACCAAAGCACTAATAACACATCACCTCTCTGCTTTTGAGTCCCTTTTTTGCCCCAAAGTGAAGCTGTTCCAAGTGCTTCATGCCAAAGATGAAATGAACTTTGCTCCCTAACTCCACTCCCAAACAGCTGCTGCGTGCTCACTCCTGCAGCCTTATTTCACAATTAGTACTGACTCTCTGGTTGGCTCTAATTAGCTTCTTATCACCTCCAAAAAGAACAAGTGTGGGAGCCATGGGACCCCAGGTCCAGGCAGGGTGGTGAGCAGAGGCTGTTGGAGAAGCAGCCGACTGTGCTGTCACTGTCCTACCAAGCTCCTCACTGCTCTGGGGTTTGAGCACGGCTCCGGACAGGGATTGACAAGCCAACAGCACACAGCAGTGGCAACAGCTCCTGCACAACACCCTGGGCAAAACTGGAACAGCTGTGGGCTTGAGATGGTCTGTGAGAGACCAAGGGGCTCCCACTCCAAACAGCACCACGGTATTTCCCCGCAGAGGGGCCAGCAGCTCACAGCAGCCGGTATTTTTGGGCAATAGCAGCTCCACGTCCCTTCCCCACAAGCATTTAACCTGGAGTCACTCAAAAATTACCCACCATGAAACCAGCATTGATTTTGATCTGATAAAGCCTTGGAAAGGCTGAACCAGGCACCTAATTAGCTGATTACAGATATTAAGCAGGTATTAGATCCTGCTGAACAGGGGCTGAGTCCTCCCTCTATACTGGGCCACCGTGGTCCCTGTGTCCCTCTGTCATGGACTGCCACGTCAGGAGAGCTGCCCAGGGCTCAGCCACCAGCAAACTCCATTGTTTATAACATTGTCCAGAGAGCTGGAGAGATGAGGTCTGCTTCAGCCAGAACTTGGGCAACCGACGGCCAAGGCGTTTGTCACCCCTCCCCTCCCTGAGCCCGGGGAGCTCAATCACCATGCATCATTCATGCACCTCGAGGAGCAGAGAAAATCGGAATTGCAAGCAGCCTGGTGGCTCTGTCTGCATGTGTCTGCATGAAATATTCAGCACAAACGCCGCGTCCTGCTGCGTGTCAGGGCTCGGGAGCGCCGCATCTCCCCGCTCTGCAATCAGAAACCATGACAGCTCACAGAAAATATATATATGTAACAGCTGCACGATGCAACAGAGACCATTTCAGGTCAACTGCCAGGATGAAGAGGTGTTCCGAAGTTTCTTCAATATTTAAACCGAGAATGAGACACATCAAGACCCAGTTGCTGATGGCTCCTTGCCTTGCATTGCCACAGTAACACCAGGAAATTGGATGCCTTGCTGGGATCGCTGGAGATAGTCAGGAAGGGAGAGGGAAGAAGCGCTGTCTGTTGTAATTACCAGATGTCCAAGTCTGCTTTGCCTGGGACGACCATCAGGTGTGAACAAGGAAGGATGTGTAGGCTGGCTCCCAAGAAAACCCAGGCAGCAAATGAGCCCTACCTGGGTGGACTAGATCCTGCCTTAGGAACTGCTTGCAAAGTCTTGTCTCAGCATAACAGTGAGCAAGATCCAGTCTTTCAAACACAGAGATGACAAACCATATCCTCAAACCCTTCCTGGCTGCTTAAGAAACCTCTGAGGCTTCTCCTCAGTGCCTCACCGGGGGTCTGCAACCAGCACAAAGCGATCACAGGCAGCTTCACAAAATCTCCTCCTGCAACGCCACAGACCGAGGTGCTTCTGCTTGGCAGCGCTCAGTGTGGGTCCCCTTCGAGGGTGGCAGAGGTGGATGAGACTTCAAGCATCTCCCCCAATTTTTCCCTTATCAAGAGGATGATTTATCTGCTAACTTACTCCAGGAAAAAATAGACCAGTGTTGTCTTCTTTCTGGTTTCCAGCAGTAGATGGACACTGAGATGAACAGAAAAATCACCGACCCACAAGGCTCCTGGTAAACTCCAATGAACTGCACAGGGATCAAACAAACATCTGCCCTCCAGGGCTGGCATGGCCTCTGCTATCTACAGATTGCAAAACAGCTGGGAGCAGAGAGCAAGCACAAACCACCAGCACAGACCACCACAAGCCACCAGCACAGAGACCTTGCTACGACCATGGTCGCAACCTCTTCTTCAAACCAGCATCCCCAGCCTCCGAGCTGCCTCCCACCACACCAGTACTCCCAGTCAAAGCTAAACAAGGGCCAGATCTCCTCCAGCGCAAGGAAATGGAGGTGGTTGGTTCCCCAAAGGCAACTGAGATTGGGCTTTGAGTTGAACTTTGCAGCCATCTCCTTTTAATCCTCTCCTCATTAGCTCTATATCCCCTCCCTGGGCCTCTGAGCACGGTTTTTATCACCCTTGTCTCCTCTCTGCGTTTGGAGTCCTTCAGAGCAGACAGGAGCACTAAAAATAAAATCACCTGTCAGGTTTCTCAGTTATTACAAACAAAATGTCCTTTACAAAAATGTAACAAGTAAAAAAACTTCATATTGTGTGTGCTTATTCACATAAAATATTTAGAAAGCTCCTAATGTTTTTATGGCTGCAATTAATCTTGTGTCGTGTTGGGGAGAACAGAACATAAAAAATTACTCTGGCATCAGCTCAGGCTTCCCAAGGCAAACCTGCAGCACGTCCACGCTCACGAGGGCCGAGGGGACCCCCACGTGTGCTTTGTGGGGTCCCCATTCAACCAGGACAGCCTGATGGGGACGGTGGGGGGCTGAACTGCATGGCTGGGTCACACTGCCTCTGCTTCACGGGTGCTGATGTCATATCCAGCAGCTTCACAGCTGCACATGCATTGAGCAAGGGGTAACACCGTGATTTACACCAGCTCTGCCCCCCAGAACTTTGCCTCATCCCCTCATGCTGTCAAGACAGCTCAGCTGGGACTGGGTCTCCATGAACAAGGAAGACATAGGCTCTTTTTAACATCTAAAATAATGGAGATTTTAAGGAAAAGCTCCTTGCACGTTCACTGCAGTGGTCTGGAGGACTCTGACTGGCACGGGAGTCTGAACACATAAATTGTCACCGATCAGACTTCTGGCCCAGCTTGCCTTGCCAATAACTTCTTTGATGGGAGTATTCCCAGAAATATGATGCTTTAAAATCAGGTCCAGCCCTTGCTACCTACAGCTTCTCATTAGAGATTAAATTTCAGCCAAGGTGCAAGAGAGAACGGCTTCCTGAAGCTCCATGGGCCACGGATAGAGAATCCCAACCACGGGGGTAAAAACCAGCCCGCTGCTGGCCAAGACCCCGCTTGCTGGGGGAGGACAGCTCAGCCTTGGCCAAAATGGATGCAGATCTGACATTTCTGGTAACTCAAACTGTTTTATCATAAAAGCATGGGAGAACCTGGCCCACCACACCAGGGCTGGGCAGAGAGGAGTTTGCAACCAAAGCCCGAGACAGGCTGGCCTCAGTGGAGTAAAGCATTTAACCAGCGTAACAAAGAAGAATGTATTTGACATTTTAATCCTGATCCTTACACTTCTAAATTGCCCTTTGGAGGAGAAAGATAATGTGTGAAGTACAGGGCTGCTCTTGGGGACCCACTGGCCCATGAAACACCAACATCTTGATGAAGCCGAGTGCCACAGACCTTGCACAGCTCAGGGATTAGGATCACCCAACAGAGACACCAGGCTGATGGAAGACCTGGCCCAGGGATGGAGCTGAGCAGAGGTAATTGGGCATCTTGGTTTTCCTCCTCAGGAGGAACAAGGTGTTTATCTAGGCTGGGAATTAAGATTCAACAAGATCCACATCCAGCACTGACTCCCAAACCCTTCTTGGCTGGTGGGACACTGCAGAAGGGGAGGGTGGTCCAATTAGTGGCACATTGGTGAGGTGTCCTGCCAAGCACTGCTTTACCAGTTGGTATATACAAGCACCACGTGGATTTATAGCCCTGTTTATTATTCAAATCCATCTGGGCTTTAACCTTCCACCTGCATGGAGTAAGAAGGATTCAGGTAACGACATGGACGTCCCAACCATGAAGCTGTTACACAGATCCAGAGGTGCAGATGGACAGCAAGAAAATCAGAAAGGCCAAAGCAAGAAGAGGTCCTGAAGAACATGGCCCAGCTGGGACTGCAGGGGAAGGGACAGGTTTTGCATAAAGCTCAGGAGTGGGGTTCAGCTGCACCCCCAAATCCACCAGTTCCCTTCTGGGGCCCCCCCCCCCCCCTCAGCTCCCCTGTATTTCTGCACAAATGTAGTTGACTTTCAAAGTAGCTGAACTGCCAAAGCTGCCCATTTTGCCTGCAGATGCTCTGCGTTGGCTGCCTCTGAGCCCCTCTAAATAGCCACAGCTACATCACAGCTCTGCCAGGCCATGCTCTATTTAACAGGAGCCGCCCGCCCCGCGCAGCGGCCGCGGCCCAGGAACCTCCCCCCGAGTCCATTTGCTCAGTGAGTGGCAGCAATAAATAAAACCCAGCCAGCTGGTCCTGGAAACGCCACCACGGCCTCTCGCTCCATTGCTTCTGCCCAGAGTTTTGCCAACCAGGCTGCAACCTCCTGCAGACGCTGTGTCCCTCCTCCTGCCACCTCCCCGGGCGGGAGGAGGGGGAGAGGCAGCGATGGGACCACACACGGGACAGGATCCGGGTGCAGGTGCGGGGCAAAGGGACCCGGAGGAGCATTTCCAGGAGGAGGTGTCCTCGTCAAAGCCTCTTGCCCTTGAGCTGTGCAGCAAAAGCAAGGTCCTGCCTGGGAAAGCTCCTGGGTTGTTCCTTGCAGGAGTGAGGAATGTTCCCCCTGCCTTGGCTGGGCTCCAGGGTAGTTAATTGCATTCCGCTTGCCCAACATTAATTAATTTGGTGTCGTGCAGAGACCGCTGCGCCGGCTGCATCCGGGGAAAAAATAAAAATTCCATCACCTCCCACACCCAATAAATAAGAGAGGGGGAGGGAGCTGGGCTGGCAGTTGGCTCCGAGGCTCAGCAGCCTGGACACAGGGTCCCACTCTCAGCAGGAAGCATCTTGTCAGATTTGGCCATCTCCTTGCAATGCTGGACCCAGCTTGGTTGGCTCTGACACCAAACTGCTTTCACCTACAAGTCACACAGAGGTCACCTCCAATTTGCTCCCTGCATCCGTTCCCAGGGCAGAGGATGCTGATGGTGGCCAGGAAAAGTCCTTCAAAGCCCAACTGCTGGACAGAGAGAGTTGGGTACCAACTGGCCAACTTGGCAGTGCTAGACTGGGATCACAAGAAGGTCCATGGGATTCAGCATGGCTGCAGGACCTGTATGGATCTGGGGGTGCCCTGGGCTGCATGAGCCCCAGGGGAGGTTGTGCTGCGTGAGGAGATCCTATGGACTTGTGCCATCACTGGGTGGGCAGGTGGGCACTGCTGCACTCCAGCCTGTGTCCACAAATAAAGTTACTTGCACACCAGGGCTGGGGATGTCTCCTGGGGATCTCTGGAGGCTCATAGGCAGAGGGGTCAAAACTGCAGGTGGATCAAGCCCCAGGTACCTGTTTCTAGCAAAGGGCTCTCAAGGTGATCAAAGCTGCACCAGCAAAGCCCGGGATAATCCCACCCCATGCAAAGACCCTCGCTGCAAAGACGTGTTCACCCCCGGCTAAGGGCTTCTCCAGGCAGTGCCTGTGGAAGGAGCTGCCGAGAGAAACTCATCCCATCCCAGCAGCAAAGCCAGGAGGGATGAGGCACCCCCAGGGAGCAGACCCCGAGCACGCGCATCCCCTGCAAGGGTGTTTTTGGAAGGCAGAGCTGTGGTAGGAGAGCCCCTGCTCACACAAAGAACAGATGCCAGTTATTTTAAACCCTACTGTTAACTCGTTAAAGCAGCTGCCTGCCATCCCCTGAAGACAGACAAATTAGGATTCAACTCAACCAAGAGCACACCACACACACACAAATATGTGACCGCAAGGAACACTAACACGCCTCCTCCCACCACGCTGGGCCTGGGAGCTGCTGGACTGGGGGGCTCAGGGAAGAGGTGAAAGGAGACAAAGCAGCAGATTTGCTTCTCATTGTCAAGTTAGAGCACGGTCCAGCTGGTTCCCCAAACAAGCCAAAGTCAGGAGCTGTGTCTGTTTTGATTTATTTATTTTTTTAAGTTCTTGCAACAATGATTTTTGAGATTCACAGCTGGGATTTCAATCACTGGAGAAGGTGATGATTTGGTCTCCTCTCCTCCTGGCCCTCAGAGTGAGTGCCCCAACCTGCAATTCCTTTCCTGATCAGGGTGATCTCCTGATAAGGATCATTAACCACACACAGGGTGCACAACTGGATGGACCCAGCACCCACGGCTGTGATGAGTGGCTGTGCCAGAGATGGGGACAGCAGATGTAGGACGCACCATGTGTCCCACACACAGCTCACCCCTCATCCCCACACCACAATGGGATGCTGGAGGACACGGGCAGAGCCTCCAGGGTCACACAGCAGCAGTTCAGCACCTGAAGAGCCCTCGAGTCCCTTTGCACATCTTGGTGTAAGTGGCCCCTTTCCTCTGAGGGTCTCAGCCTTGGTGTCCCATCTGCCAATGGTGGGAGCAGCACTGGGAAATTCAGCTCAGAAAACCCTCAGATCATTCCCTCGATAGCCAGAGGCAGCAGCACGGACACAGCATCTTCCCACGGCTGGAAACGTCTCTCTCTCGGGCTCAGTTACCAGCTAAAGGATCCAGGTGATGATTTCTGACCCCCAGTGTGTGACAGGGGACCGATTGGCAGCGATTTGTGATCTAACAGAGACATTAACCTTTTAAAGCATCTCCTGGTCTCCCCAGGGCTCTGGAGGGACACCACTGTGCGGGGGAACAAAGAGCTCTGGTTATTACTCAGGAGTGAATGACAGGGATGAGCTTTACATAAAAATAGATCAATAAAATATATACCCAGAGCCCCCAGAGGGCACCGGGAAGGGGTGCAGGGGAGAGGGCTGGGGGGAGACACAGCGCTGACCGGCCAGGTCACAGCATCGTGGTGGTTATTGAGCAGTAGGTGAGAAGATGCTGCTGGGGCTTTTAATCTCTCTGCCCATCACATGGGTCCCTCAGTGCTGGCAGGGCTGGGGCTGCCTGTCCAAGGGGCTCCCTCCTCCTGCTGGGCTCCTCCAGCCCCATCCCTTCCCATGACGTGGCTGGGGGACCAAGCACTCCCACAACAGCTCTGTCAGCATGTGGACCACAGCTGCATCCCACACAGCTCTCCTCCCAACATGAGAAACCAGAACTGTACTGCTCACACGTGCAATGAGTTTGGCAGGTCTCAGTTTTGCTCCCAGGCCTGCAGGTACCCCACAAACCCAGCACTGATGGGCTTAATAAAAATAAATAAAAGGGCAGAGAAAAAAAAAAAGCCTGAATTTCTGCAGAGATCCTCCCAGCGCTCAGGGATTGATGGTCTCCTGATCAATGCCATGGCCCCGTGAGCACGGAGCCTCGGGGAAAGGCTGCTCTATTTCTGGCTCAGACTTTTGCATCAGGGAAGTGCGTAGCACCAAATACAACACATCCAGCCTGGAAAGCAGATGGTTCGTGGAGGTGAGTCCCACTGGGGCTGTACTGCACGTCTGACACCCCAGGGAGAAATCCCACAGACAGACGAGCTCCACAAACCCCTCCCTGACAAAGCTTATGGCTGAGGGGACAAGAAAACCTGTTCAAGAGAGCCCAGGTCCAGCACACTGTGAGCAACTGGAAACCCTTCCAGCCTCAACTTTTTGACTTGGAGGAGAAGTGATTGTCTAAGCAGCAGGTCTCCTGCAGATGGGCTCCACAACACAGGCTTTGCCCTGGGCAGGAGCAAGGAAGAAGCCAGGAATGGAGTCAGGGCTGCTCGGACTCCGCCCTGGCAGGAGATCTGGTGGGAGCGGAGCAGGGAGCTCAGATCTCCAAGATGTTTGGTGTCGGCTGCACCAAGCCTCAGCAGCAAACCCACGGCTGTTTTATGACTGGGCTTTGCTGAGCAGAACGTGGCATTTTGCTGTCTGGGGAGGGTGCAGCAAGTGACACCGTGGGAAAGAGCCTCCCTGGAAATCTGACCCCGGAACAGCACAAATGCGGCATCTGCCTTTGGCCCGCGACCATCGGGGCAGCTCCAGGAGCAAGGCTGGCTCCCAGAACCTCTCCCCATGACAATATTTGTTTCCTTTTGCAGTCCAAAAAGCCAAAGCCTTCGGAAAGCTCTTGTGACACAGGATCGTGTTAAAATATCAACAGCCAGGCTTTTCCCTGGGGGTGTTCCCCCCCCCCAATGCCTCCTGGTCCAGATGTGAAAAAAGAGTCACCAAAACACAAAAGCCAACACCATCAAAGCCAAACACTTCACCATGACTTCATAAAACAGCGTCACAAAACAAACACCTTGGCTACAGCAAAAAAAAATCACAACTGAAAAGTTTCCACGTGGGTGGAAAGGTCCCACCCAGCTGCAGAAGTGGGGACAGCACTTCATGACACCTTTACCAGGTGAAGGTCACTTTCTTTCCCATTTGTAGAGCCCAGAAGCAAAAACCCCAATTTGCTTCCAGAAATTCCCAATCCAGAGCAGCCCTTAACTGAGCCTGACTGCAAAAATGAGCAGGTTGCACCCTCCTCTCTACCACTACAGGCCATTCCCACCCATAATAGCACCAAAATCAGCTCAGCCCTGCAAGAAAACCTGATTGTTGTACAAGCTCTTACAACCCTTCTGAGTAACATTAATTTTATTCAAACACCTTGGAAACACTGGAAGTAGCAGCTGAAGTCTTGGTTCCTGCCTGACCTTTAGGGCAGCAAAATATTCAGTTAACATCTTAGACATCCAGCCAGACCACACATTGCTGGAACTTCCATTCCTCATTTTATACACTGAAAAATACTCAGGATAATCAAAAATCAGAAATACATTTTAAAATATGGCATGCCAGGGCTGCTCAGTGTGCTTTGATTTGCTTTTCCTTGCAAGCTCTCTCTCAGCCATGACTTCCTTTCCCAGTGGTGCCATTCTTATTTTCAAACTCCAGCAAAGAAACAACTCATTCCTCACCTCTGGTCAGGAGCCATTCCAGGAGGGTTTCTTCAGCTCCTCAGCAAACACCCACTCAACCAGCACCCCCAAACTCCTCCCAGTCCTGGGGCAGTTATAGCCCCTGAGCAGATGGTATTAATCAGCATCAACATCTCAGGTGCACCATAATGAAGCAAGTTGCTTCATGAGAGACCTTTCACCTTGTGAAGGAGGGTCTCCCAGGGCATGAACTTGCAGAAGGAGGGGAGAAAATAAAAGATTTGTGGGGTTTTCCCTCCAGAGGTGAAGTTTGGTTTGTGGTAATGGCCAAGGGGGAGCATGGCTGCCTCAGGAGCTTCTTAGTGTCCTGACTGCCACCCAGGACGTGCCATTGTCATCTTCCTGATGCCCTCTCTCTTCCAGCAGAATGATATCTGCCACAAATGTAGCCTTTTGGGTCTCTTCTGAGACTTTTTCCCCTTTCTGTTTGCTCATCATCCTGAACATTGTAGGAGAAGCTGCCATTTCCAAATCACCACGTGGAGGATCTTGCCGTGGTGGCACGCATCGTGCTGAGATGTGATGTGACTGGAGCCATGCAGTGCTTTTTTGTAGCTGTCACTGTGGATAAAAGCACACAGAAGAAAGATTTATGTATATTTTCTGTCTTCTTTCACCCCACTATGCCCTCCAAGCTCCACTGGTCAAACCAGAACTTTGACTTAATTACACCCTGCTGAGCAGAGTTTGGTTTAGGAATCAAGCACCAAGGGACGTTTTTTGGGACTCTGCCAGCATTAAGGGAGGAAAGGGGGCTCACCCAACTTCACAGGAGGATGAGAGGACACAGCAGTGCCCATCAGTGCTCCTTTGGGCACACTGCAGTGGTGGAGAGCTGTTGAGGCCCATGAAGCCTTCCACCAAAATCACCTGAATAATGGGCATTTGGCTTCGGGTTGAATGTTCAAACTCCTCTGTGTCCTCTCCCTTACTGGGAGGTGCTTTGCTTTGCCCTGCTTGGATGGACCCAGCCTGGGGTTCCAGCCTGGGCTGCAGCATCACCCACAGACACTGGGGTCCTGAGTGGGGACATCACAGCAGCCACAGTGGCTGGACCACAGCCAGCGCCGCAGCCGTATGACAGCATCTCCAAACCAGCCCCACCAGCCAAACATGAGGCAACCTTCAACTTCTCTCCTCCTAGAAATATAAAGGGACTTTACATCTTCTTCCACCCAAATTTGACTTCTTTTTCCCCACTTTATCTCCTGGCAGCTCCTTCCAGAGATGGCTGTTGTGCTCTGTAAATAGGAGACATGTTTCAGAGCTCCTGCCATCATTTATTACATTAACCTCAGACCTGCAAATGCAGCTCCCTCTTCCTGAAGCTGGTCACATTTATTTGCCAAGTTGTGATATTGGGAATTGCGTGGGTTACAGGTACGGGGGGAGGAGGGGGGTGATGGGGAAGGTGTGAGGGGCTGGGGGAAGGAAACCACTTCTCCTGTAAATTGTGTAAATACATTTGCACATCCCAAGAGGGGTAGGAAAAAGGAATTGTAATTAAAATGACTGCCAGGGTATTTGAAACAAGGGAGAATAAATAGACTTTCCTCTGCATGGCACAGGCTCCTTTAACTTGGAAACTTCGTGACAGAAGATGATTAAAAATATCTTATAGCGTGTCTGAAATCTGCAAGCTTTGATGAGAAAAATGTTCTTGGGTATGAAAGGAGATCAAGTGAAGGAGGAACAGTCTCCTACACAGTGTTTTACAGGCCCAATTCACGACTGCAGATGTCACAGAAAATAATAATAAAAAAGCCTTTTTTCTTTCCTACTACCTAACAGAACAAGAGAAAAATACCCACAGAGGCTCCTGTAGAGAGAAGATCCTTTTACTCCAGCTCTCGGAGCAGAGGGTTCATATCAGTGAGATGATGCTCCAGGAAACCATGGCAATGGCTGAGGAGCTGCCAGGCTCTCGCCTGGAGATGTTGGTCCCCAGTTGGAGAGAGCGCAGGGCTGGTCCTGGTGCCCTCATCCCGCTCTGGGCTGCCCTGGCAGCCCCCAGGGCCTCAGGAAGGTCCCATCCTTCCTGCTAAAGTAAAGCCCTTTAATCTCTAGAGGTTCAGCATCTTCAAGGGCTGGTTGGAGAAGGGCTGATCTCTGGAAGCAAAGGGGTTGGCAGGTTTTACCAGCACCCAGCCAGCTTCTCATCCCGGTGACAGGGTTTTAGCAAAGCTGCAGGGTCTCAGCCTGGCCCAGACCGCTTGCCTCTCCACAAAACCCTGCCAGACCCCCTCAGATGGGCAGGGAGATGTTGCCCTCAGCCCCACGTTGCCCTCAGTGGTGGCCAAGCCGCCAGGATCACCATGGAGAGGACTCACTCATGTCATCCTGGCAGGAGCCAAGTGGTGTTGGCTGTGACCCCACTGTAGCCCAGGCTCTGCTCCAGCTTTCTGCCAGCACCCCATCTCCCCTCCCATCCATCCAAGAGTGGGAGCCCTCCCTCCTTGCCCTGTGCCACCCAGGCGTGGGGTGAGGAGGAGTATGGCTGAGTGCAGCCAACTCCATGCCCCAAGACACAAAGTGATGGAATTTGGGCCCATGGTGGGGGGATTTGGGGTTTGCTGCAGTTTGGAGGTTCAGATGGGGGGTTTCACAAAGCACATTGTCCAAGGGACCCCCCCTTGGAGGATAGAACTGCTCCTGAAAGGTCAACTGGGCTTTGAAGGGTTAAAGCTGGGGAGAGGCAACAGCATCCTGCTCAGTGAGGGATGGGGGATCTGGATGTGCCTGGGACTTCAAGGACCATTCCAGGAGCTGGAGCTGGACCATGAGCTGTGTTCATTGGCACCTCTGCCCACGTCCCACTCCCTCGGCCACCGCTCATCTGGACAGGCTGGAAATGCTCCCAACACTTTCCTTCTTTTTGTTTCAATTTTTGCAAAACACTACAAAATCGCGTTCCCTGGAGAGGTGGGTGGATAAAAAAATTTAAAAAAAGGAAAAAAGAAAAAAAGAAAGAGACTGGGAACCCCCCTTGCTCAGGAGCCCTGGAACACCGGCAGGGCAGCACCATCGCAGCCTCGGTGCTGGAGAAAAGCCCGGCAGTTCAGCCCTGCCCTGAGGTGAGCTGGGTCAGCACCTCGGCAACAGCTTTTCTGAAGACCTTAACTCTAGGAGTGCCCGTTGTACAGAATGAGCTATTTCAGATCATTTTGAGCAGGCTTTTTGTTGTGTTTTTTTTTCTTTCTTTTTTAAATCTTTTTTAATGATTCTAATTTCTCTGCCTCTCGGAGCCCCGGACCCGGTAACCACGGAAACTCAGCTTCACAAGCAGAGGGAGTCGAAAAATACAGGAGCACCACTCCCCACCATGGAGTGTGATCACCCCCCCAGCCGTGGCGTTAGGGGAGCCGCGTGGCGATGCGCAGCTGAAGGAGGGGATTTTATCAGTGCTCGCTTCATAAAACACTCACCTTCACCTTGGGGTGTGCTCACATTTGGGATCCACGACACAAAGTGCTGCAGAAGTTACAGCTCCCATCTGAGAGGGCTGATGAGTCCAGTGAGACCCAGCAGACTCAGAGGAAGGACAAGAGGACGTGTCAAGGCACACTGGGGAGAAGCATCCCTGCAAATCTCCGACACGCTTTTGCCCTAAGAAGGGAGAACAAGGTGGAAAACAGGAAAAATCAGGGGAAAAGAAATGTACCACAGAAGGTTCTTCTTGTGCAAATGTTGAATAAAGGGTCTGTGCCTCAGTTTCCCCATTTGCATTAATGATCTAAAAAGCAACTCTCTCTTGCTGGGAGGTACAAGCCATTGAAAACCTTTTCCAGAGGGACCCAGAGCTGCACCAACAAGTGATGCCATCGCTGCTGAAGAATTAAAACAGGCAGCATCTGGCCTTGCTGATGGCTGGCACAGGCACCCCTTGCTCCTCAGCTTCAAAAACCTCAGGATAAACCTCCCTCCTTGCCAGTGTGACCATTAACCCATGTTTATCTCCAGCAGATTCACCTGTCCCCAAGCCATCTCCATCATCCTCGTGTCCCCATCATCTGCTGATGGTGCCTCGGACTCGCTCGAGCGTGCAGCGTTCACAGACTGTTGCAGATGGAGAGGTTCTGGCAAAGCCTCCACCCCTGGGAAATTGGTTCCTGCCTCCCAATTTAATTATGAGGAGAGGACAATCTGCCTCTTGAGGAAAAGCCACACGGCTCCTTTTGGTGCCTGTCCCCCTGCACCCACACGCTGCCTTTCAGCCCAGCTCTCGGTCCGGCTGTGGGGACAGGAGAGACCCCGGGGAAGAGGAGAGGGAAGCGGGAGCAGGAGCGTGGCTGGAGGGCTGGAGGGCTGGAGGGCTGGAGGGCTGGCAGGGCTGGAGGGCTGGCAGGGCTGGCAGGGCTGGCAGGGCTGGAGGGCTGGCAGGGCTGGAGGGCTGGCAGGGCTGGCAGGGCTGGAGGGCTGGCAGGGCTGGCAGGGCTGGAGGGCTGGAGGGCTGGAGGGCTGGCAGGGCTGGCAGGGCTGGAGGGCTGGAGGGCTGGCAGGACTGGAGGGCTGGAGGGCTGGCAGGGCTGGAGGGCTGGCAGGGCTGGAGGGCTGGAGGGCTGGCAGGGCTGGCAGGGCTGGAGGGCTGGCAGGACTGGAGGGCTGGAGGGCTGGCAGGGCTGGAGGGCTGGCAGGGCTGGAGGGCTGGAGGGCTGGCAGGGCTGGAGGGCTGGCAGGGCTGGCAGGGCTGGAGGGCTGGAGGGCTGGAGGGCTGGAGGGCTGGCAGGCGCCTGCTGCGAGCCCAGCTGCTGGCCCAGCACACGCCGGAGCATGGCTCTGAGGAAGGCAGCTCTGGCACAGGGCAAATTCCCTTTCAGGCCAGTGGATCCTGTTCTTCATCCAGTTCCTACGGATGCTCCTCCTGGACCCGGCTCAGCTCTGCGAACAGCCCTAGAGATGGGAGAAAGCAGAGATCAAAGGAGGGAGCAGCAGGGAGGGAAGGCTGAGGAACTTGTCCGGGAGAGAGGGGCCACGGTGGGCGGTCGGGGCAGGACGGGGCAGGAGGGTGGCAGGAGGTGACTTCACCTCATACCAGAGAGCTGACAGCCAGCAAAGGATGAAAGCTTGGGAATCCCTCAGCTCCAGCGAGGAGAGCTCCAGCTGCCAAGGGCTGAGAGGGAGGTGGAAGGCAGGGTCTGGATCGCAGGCTCAGCCTCCTGCTCTTGGTCCTTCCCACATCAGCAAAAAAATAAAATAAAATCAAAAGCTGTTGCTTCCCAGGACGCCTGGGACGGGATCCGGCTGCCAACAGCCCCGTCCCGCTGCCTCCTCCTCCTCCCCTCCCCAACTCCTAAAAGCAACTTCTCTCATTTTTCCTCCATTTCTCGTTTTTTTTTTTTAGCTGCTACTCCAAACCTGAGGCTCAACCTCCAACTATTTGTAAAAAACCAAAAAACCCCACATAATCAAAGTAATTACCACCTCCACTTCAAACACGACATTGTCAGGCTCACCAGCTACCGACTGGAGACAATTAATCTGGACACAGGCACAAAAAGAAACTGTCAGCAATTAGGAGTGGAAGCACACCTTTGTAGTTAATTGAGAATATTGCACCTCTGTTACATATTTAATTAGTTGATGGAGTGTGTCCCTTCTCAGGCATTTTTCTTTTTAAGTGATACCTGAATTTATTATTTTTTTTTCCCTCACAAACTTTTTTTTTTTCCCTGTGCAAAAAAAAACAATAATAAAGGAAATAAATTAAAAGTGAGTAATCTGAAACCTGATTCTGGCTTTTCATTATGTTGCAGTTTATAGTTTGTACACAGGAGTTTATAGACCTCCAAGAGATAAGGAGGAAAAGTTCTTTCTTTTCTTTTACAGCTTCTCTCTTTTGTTGTTGTTGTTTTTTTGCTTTTTGTTCTTAATCTGATTTTAAGACCTTGCCTCTGCATTTTCACACTTTCCCATAAATCTCATTTTCTTCCTGTTTCCCTTGGGATTATCAGGTGATCGAATGGGAGGGCCCAGGACCTGAGCAGGGCTGAGCACATGCTGCGATACATTCATTTCAACACTTATTTTACAAAGGTTCTAAATTTTATCTTTGCATAATGATGCTGCTTTGCATATCTATAGCTGCTTTCATCCATTGATCTCAGTACGTTCTGCCAACTGGTAATTAATTCTCCAAACACCCTGGTGAAGTCAATAGGAATGCTTTATTGGGGTAGGTTTTATCTAATTTGCAGGAGGGAAGGGGAAAGCGAGGCAGGAGGAGACTGATGAGGTGTTTACAGGCGTGGGACAGGGTGACAAAGCCATGTTACAGAAGCCTGGTCTTTGCAAACCCCAGAGACATACCACAGTCAACACTTGGTCCAACAACTGCACGTCCCAAGTTACCAAATAACCCAGATTTAGCCTCAGCAGGGTGTTAAACGGGATGTACCCTGACCCACAAAGCTGTGCTCAGTGACTTTGGAACCCACAGCTCCTCCAGACCATGTCCCCTCAGGGTTTCATCCCAGCACATAGCTCTCAGCACAGCCTGGGTCTGAGATGCTCTGGAAGAAGTTCATAGGGAGCGTTTCTTTGCTTGGGGGGGTCTTTGCTTTTGTCATCCTTGGCATGGCTTTCCAAACACTCTAAAATGAAAACATTTTTATACCCAGGAGGGCCTATTTTTCATCACCTCAGAGCAGCACAGGCCAAGAATAACTTTGCTGAAAGCTAACAAACACACACGCTGGCTCCCGCGTGCCACGAGCAGAGAACCAGCGCGGGGCCCGTCTCCGACCGCGTCCACGGTGAGCACCGCTCCCACCTCACTGAAATCACAACATGGGTGGCACACACGGTCCTGTCTTCCAACTCCAGCCAGCCTTGCTCCAAAGGAAAACGCTCTGCCAAAATCCCATCACTTCAAGCTGAAAGATCCAGCCTGGAGGAATTCAACGTGCTTGGAGGACTGCTGGAACAAACCGCAACAGTGAACCCGCAGAGAGCTGAGCTGGCAAAGCCAAGAACACCAAGGCAGCTGCTGTCCTTCCCACCGCCCTCCAGAAAGGTCTTTCCTACGTTATCAAACGTCATCAGCTCATTTGGAGCATCGTTGCAAGCAACGGCCACCCTGGCTGTGAATCAGCTGCTTCATTTTGTTATTTGCTGGAGCAAAAACATCCAAGTTATAACTCAGGTTTGGAAATGGGAAGAAATATCTCCAGCAGTTGAGCTGGTGGAAAAAAACCCTTCACTATTCAAGTTGTCTGAGGACAATTGCCTGCTTGAAAGGATAAGATTTTGTGTCTGTATTGCTCTCCATCCTCGGGCAGGAGGCATTTCAGCAGCTCAGGAGGACCCTGTTGGGGTTATGCCTGTGTTTGCCTCTTCTTCCATCTCCAGGGAGTAGGTGCAGCTCATCAAACACACAAGCAGACGAGGCAGCTCACAGAAACTACCAGTACCATGAGGTCATTCCCATTTCAAGCCAGCAGCAGCACAAGTCATTCAGCGCAGCGGTGACATCATTCAGTGCTGCCGGCCGAAATTCCAACGGCCTTGAAGTCAAAGGGAACGTATCCACCAGGCTTTGGAGCAGCCTGCAAAGCACATGGAACGCGTGGGCGCTTTCTCTTTTTGCCAGGGACAATCCAAACAAAACTCAACCTCCTCCTTCCTTCAGCTGAAAGAAAGCATCAACAGAAGAACTGAAATTTTGGCCTGAAAAGGAGCCAACTGCTGCTGAAAGCTGGCCCGTGGTCCTTGCGCTGAGGGTAATGAGAATTACTGACGTGGTTTTGAAAAGTGCCTTGAGATTGGGCCATGTTATGTCCTGCTTTAACACAGGGACGCAGGAACAGGCTGACTCGGAGCAGGGCAAGTCTTCCACCCTGACCATGAGGTTGGGGTCTCATCCTCCCCACCAGCTGGGCATCTTGGGCCACCACAATGCAGCAGCAGGCTTTCCCCCTTGCCCTCAGCATCTACAGCAGATGCAGGCAGTCAGGCTGCTCTGTGAGCTGTGCTGGGCACCCAGGGCTAGGGAGCAGGAGAGGTGCAGTTGTGGGTCCCACACCTCATAAAAACCATCCTCAAAAGGACCCTCACTATGTGCTACATCCCCAACTAGACCCTGCCACACCATCCTCCATGAATGAATCGCATGCACCCCTGTCCTCCCAACACACATCTCTGGTAGGCAGCAGAAAGTGGATATTTGAGACATCCCTTGGTCACCCCATCTCCGATAGCCCACGGTATCAGCTGTTGCAGTCAAAGATGCAAAACCCACCCCTCAAATCAAACCCCTTTTTGAAGTTTCTAGCATAATCTCCTCTAAGGAAAATTTCCATCCTGTGCCCTCCTTTAGAGTTTCACTTATGCCCTACAGCAGGAGGACTTAATCTCAATTCCAACACTCATAGATGCTTTCAAATCCTTGCTTTGTAGCTCTGGCCACTCTAGTGCCTTCCTACGATCAAGGGAAATCTCTTTGCTAGAGAACAGGGCAAAGCAGCTCCTGTGAAAGGCAGCCCCGTGTTTAGGTGCTTGACCTGCTTTTCTCCCAACCTGAGCAGACCCACGCTAGCAGCAAACCCAGCACGTGGGGATGGTCCTCACGGCAGCGTGGCGGGTACGCCACGGCAACTGCCTTGGCACAATTGGGCTGTGGAGAGATGATGGGGCGAGAGCCCACTGTGCCAATGGGGGCAGAGGGAGGGACAAAAATAATAATAAAAAAAAGCTTTTCATATTCTGCTACCAATTTCATTTCCTCACAGGCTGGATCCTCCTTGCAGCCCACCCAGGGCAGGCAGCTCGGCCCTGCTGGGCTCTGTTCTCAGGCCAACAGCTGGGAAGCGTGCGCAGCCGGGCAGGTTTTATGTACCAGCAGAGCTGGGGGGTTGCCAGCCACTGACTGAATCCTTGTTCCTCCCCTCTTTGAAGGAGAGGTTTTCCATGGCACAGAAGCAAGAACAGAGAGCAGATGCTCAGGAACATCCTGCAAAGCTCCAGCCCCAGGTTTCATTTGTTGCTTCAGGCACCTGTCGTACAGGGTGGGCGTTTGTGGATTCAGGGTGCTGAGGGCTGTTGCCTGGGGGTGCTGAGCACGTTTGAAACCCAAAAAAGTGTGTGGCCCATTGTCTTGGATTAGTCAGCTGTTCTGTCACCCAATGACCCCTCTCCACCTGGGGGGGAATTGGGGAAAAGAAAAAGAGATCCAGGGGTTGAAATGAAAACGGATTTAATGAAATAAAAACTAATATTAATACCGATGTAAAATACACAACTGGCAGAAGTGTGACAGTCTCAACAAGAGGGAGAGCTGGCCTCGGGAGCAGAATGATGGATGAGACCCTTCAGGGATGGCAAGCGTTGGGGAAGAGAGAACATCCTCAAACTTTCCAATTCATCATTTATTATGGTCTGGAACACTTCTGTTGGCCAGTTTGGGTGAGCTGCCCTGGCTTCTGCTCTTCCTCACCTTAGCACCTGGCTATCTCAATACTGCTAAAGACCTTGGTGACTGTGGAAACCCACACAGCACGGCTGGCAGACTGCTGTCATGTCAACTTTGTTCTCACCAAATTGGGTGCTGGAGTCTTCTCAAAAATGCAGCTTTTCTGACTGAGAATCAAGTCTATGATTCTGTCCCAGTGAAACCAGGACACCCATGCAGTCTGAGGAAATGAAGGTAGGGACCAGAGCAGAACCCCTGTCCCCATTCATCAGTGAACGCTGCAGGAGGTGGTAGAAGGTGTTGCCTGGATGTGAATAAATAGGGGCTGGGAACTCAAAGACATCCCCACCTCAGAGCACAGTCCAAGTGCTCTGAACCAGGATCCTCGTGGGAATAAAATGGGAACAAAACCATAAGTACTGTAGGATGGAGCGTGGTTTCTGAAAGAGGATTGTGAGGCCAGCAGCTCATGACCAGAGGGGCTGTGTTCAATGACTCAGTCTCTTCTGTCCTGCATCATCAAGCAGCAGCATCTGCTCGTGTCCTGCAGCCAGAGTAAAGAATTCCCCATTTTATACATTAGCATGTCCTGCCTCACACACCAGCACGGGTGCAGCCACAGGGCAGAGCATTCATCCTCTCTGAAACTGGTCTGATGTTCTCCTTATACCAACCCGCTGTCAGCTCCTCGGGGTTGGGAGATGCTTGCCCTCACTGCTGCAGAGCGGATGGAACCTGCTGACTCCTCGTCCCATCTTGGGGAGCTGAGAGCTGCCCGTGACAATTTTCAATCACCTCCTGCCTCTCACGGTGTAGCCACACCCAGAGCTGGTAAGGGACAGAGTGGAGAGATATGACTCTGCTTATGGAGATCTACCAAGTGGGTAGAGGAATGGAGACCAGCAAGAGCCCAGTGGGTTTGTTCCACTGGATGTGTCCAGGATTGCTGTGCTGCGTGACAGCGTTTGCGGTGTGGACACACCTCCACAGCGACGGCACGCACCGCGATCTGCTGGGCCCAGGGGCTTCTCTGCAATCCCACAGTGGTGGGACCTCTTCCACCACGCTGCAGGGACCAGAGGGTGAGGAAGGGCCCATTGCCTTTGCAGAGCTCTGCGTCGGAAAAATGCCGGCTTGGCCCCATCTGGAAGGAATCATCAGAAGAGCTCTTTGTCAGCTGCTTCCAGGCGGAGGCAGGGCTGTGATTTTACACCACCAGCTCCCCCAGAATAAAAACCAGACAGGCGAGGAGATTTATTACACACCAACCTCCCAGGATTGCAAATGCCCCGTGGAAGGAGACCTGCCTGAGAGAGTGGTTTTTAACTGGCATGCAGGAACAGAGCAGCCTCGCCAAAATTACCTTGGAGCATGGAAAATGGAGCAGATCCCTGGCTGGATTAAACAATGGCATCAGCAAATGTCTAGTTTGAGAAAAGAGGGGGAAAGAGGAGATGAGGGCTCTGACTCAAGGACCACCCAGGAGATGAAAGATGCTTACATGAACTGCTGCTGAGCCCGGCAGCTTCGGCTGGTGCCTACATCCAATTCAGAGACCGAGATCTTCCCCCAGACTGATCCAGTTGCAAATGGGAAACGTTGAAATGACTTCAGCGAGATCTGAGATCCCAGGGAGCGGGAGATGCCAGGGAGTGGGAGATGCCAGGGAGTGGGATCTGGCCTCATTCCTCCCTTCACCAAGGATGAGTTTGCACGCGAGAATTCATCCCTAGAGATGACTGTACAGTATTTTCATGGATTTTTATGCGTCTTGTTTACCTAGTCCCAAATTGCAGGAGTCATTTTTATTTCTTTGTTGCTAAGTTTTCCACAAAAGCTTTGCTAAAAACCAAAATTGTGTTTGAAACAGATATCGAGCATGTTTTGTTTCCTGACAACCGCACGTAGAGATTCAATTTGTATATGCTTCTTGGTGAACATGCCATACTGTGATTGCTCACACATTAACTGACACAGCAGAGCTGGATGGGAGATGGTTTTCTATTCCACAAGAATTTCAGAGACTAATAAAAGCATCAGTGAATTTGAGAGAGCTCTTAATGTTTTGTAATGTGCAAGACAAAAGGGTTTACTATTTAATTAGCCAAAATGTTAGATCAGAAAGGATGCTCTAGATTTTGAAACAAGGCAGTATAGAAACTTATAACTGTTTTCTTCTTCTCCCAAATTAAAAGGATTTCAAATTGGGAAAATGAAAAGGAAAACTTTGGGAAAATAAAGGGATGATTTTGCCTTGTGAAGAGGCTCAGTTAAACCAAAGCAGACGCTTTCTGCTGAAGCCCAAATCAGAAGCTGCGCACCCGATCCAGCTGCTCTGGCAGACAGCATCACCCCGACAAACGCGCTCCTCTCCACAGCATTGGCTCACACATTTCCTCCAGAAAAACAAAGATAACAACCAACTTCCTCACACTGTGTATAGACAGAGTAAACTTGCGCTGCTTATTATCCTACATGCAGGGACATAACTCTCCCCTTGATCTTCATCAAAGAGAGAAGGGAAATTCCAGCGTTTCAGAGGCTTTGTTATTATCTCGAGCACTAGAGCAACAACTAGAGAAAGCATCTAGCAAGACAAGACAGAGGATGGGTTTCGGAGACAGGGCACAGCAGCTCAGACATGCGTTGGGTCTGTGAAGCTGAGCTGGAGAATTCCCAGCAGCCAACGTTTCATCTGCCCATCAGCACTCCTGCCGTGGGGAACTGCCGAGTCAGAGAGAACAACGGAAAAGGAAAAGAAAGAAAAAAAATAAAATCTAAACTCACCCTCATTTTTGTGATATAAACACAAGAATTGCCTCAAATACAGATCTGTGCATGGTTATTTTTGCAGGAAGGCAACGGGAGTAAAATTTGCTCTGGCAGGGGCACGTGGTGCTGGGTGGTGGAGCGGGCAGCGTGCCCCATCCCCTGCCCGTGCTGCCTGTGCACATGGAGGGACACACACACACACACCCCCCTCTATGCCTCTCGGGGGGATTTACACACCCACACTCCCACTCCTTGAACTTTGCACCTGCTAGTAAGCCCTACTCATCTGGGCACTGCTCTTATCCTCCTCCTTAGATCCTCCTGAGCCTCAGTGCACACGTTTCTGTCATACCTGCACTGTCCCTGCCACACATGCGTGTCCCCACACACGCCACCTCCCGTCACACTCTCCCTGCCATCACCCACACGCGCCTGCAGCTCACAAACACATCCCTGCTGCTGGCCACAGCTTTCCCCTCTGCGTTTGCCAGCGCAGGCCCCTTTCTGCTCCTCGCACTCTTCTGTCTGGCCTCGCTTTCCGCGCACACGTCACCCGTGGGCCACCACGGGCAGCAGCAAACCCCAGGTGCTCACCAGCATCTCTCTCCTGTCTGCACCCAGCGGGGCGGTTTGCGCAGCAGCCACAGGAACCAGGGATGCTGATGTCTGGTGGTGGCAGGCAGGGGTGGAACGGGAGAGGAAGGAGAGGAAAATACGGACTCTTGACGTGGTTACCTGCGGGGTTAAGTGGCTGATGAGTGATGGCAGATGCACGCTTAACCGCACCCCACCAGCGACCCTCTTGCCTCTCTGCCCACTGCAGTGCCAATGTAGCGGCTCCATCGCAATAAATGCTGCTTCAAGGCTACTTAAGCGATAAATTATGTTATATGCTTAACATCCCCAGCAATAACACCCACCCGTGACTTGCTCATCCTCCCCATTTATTTTCCCCTTGCAGGTGCATGGCTGGAAAACTGCTCCAGGTTCACCTCATCAGGGGGAAGGAGGGGCCGTTTCCATTCACCAAGCTGCAGGAACAGCTACAGCTCAGTAACAGGAGTAACAGGGGCCAGATCCTTTGCCAGCATGACCTCTTTTTGCTCCAAAAAAGTTCTGGGAGCTGTGCTGATTTACACCAGCCACGGATCTACTTTCTGCAACATATTGTGCAAACCAGCAGGAAAAGTCTGCAGTGGGTTCAGGCATGAGGTAAAAAACACGAGGGATGGTGGCAAAGCTGCTAAAGGGGAATTGTTGTGAAGTAACAGCCCCATGTGCACTGCAAACCGCAGACAAACAGGAAAAGAAACCCAAGGAGCCTGATTACATCAAGAGGACTGATCCCAGAGGACTCAATCAGCCCTTTCCCCCAGTGATTCCAGGTGCAAACAGCAAGTTTCAGTCCTGGAGATGTCCTCTGATGCCCAGAGATGGCCACTTTCTTTTTAGCACTGACCCAGTCTCATACCTCACACCATCCTCCACTCAGCTGCATCTTGGTTGGATGTATCTCAAAGGGTCACATATCTGCTCCTGCATCCTGCCCAGCACGGAACATGCCCTGGGAAGAGCAGCATGGAGGGCTGGTCCGTCCGTCCTTCCTCATGACGCTGTCTGTCTCCATCAGCAGCAGCGCCTGACATGTTCTGCTGCCAGACCTTTGCGTGCCAGACGTCCTTGTAGGCAGCTGCAGGCAGAATTAAGAGCAACATGTTCAAACCTTGTACAATTATGTGCAACTGTTTCTCCACTGCAAATAGATGGAGTAGAGATGGAGCAGCAGTTACCGTCTTGCATTAGTAATTTCCAAAGGACAGTTGTGTGGCCACTGTCCATTAGAGCCAGGGCAAATGAAGATGAATGAAAGTGAGTTTGGATGCTCCATATGCCTCTGTTCCCTTACTGCAGGATTTGGATTACAGGAAAAAAAATCACAAGGGAAAATTTGCAAGAAACAGTTACAATTTCTACCCGAATCCCAGAAAATAACACATTTAGCTGCAGATGCAAAACTCAAGTTTTGGGGATGAGTTTCAACACTGCAGGAAACCACCAGGAAATAAAGCTATGATGAAAAAAATGAACCTGGGAACAACATTAGGAGTTGTCTCAGAGGAATAGAGCACCACTAGGTCCCAAAAACTTCACCTGGTACGGGCAGGAGGAGGGCAGAACATGGAGCTACCAAGCATCTACCTCAGCACCTCAAATAAAGCTCCAGGAGACAGGAGGCAAAACAAACTTCATGGACATACCTGAAAATCTAACCTGAATTTCAAGGTCATGTAGTAAATTAGCAAGAACAAGACCCAGGTGTCCTGAGCATGATCCCCCTCTACCCTGATCAGCAGGGCCTCACAGAACCATTTGTGCAATTGGTTTATTTCACAGAGTGACTTATGGATGCTATTGTAAGCAGATCCAGTCAATATATTTATTTTCCTTTTGATATACAGCTCCAGTAGGAAGCCATGCATGAAGTTTATTAAACCTGGCTAATTTTCTATCAGTTCTGCAAAATATTGATTCTATGCATTCAGTTATCTGGCACAGCTTCAACCTGGAAAGAGAATCATTTAAAAAAACAACCAAAAAAAGCATCCAGTTCCACTGAAACAAAGCTAATCTGAGCCTGCAAAGTGTCGCCCTTCTCGTGGGCAGAGCCCTTTGGTCGATGGAGCCAAAGACAACTGTGTTATTTAGGAGCCATTTGCAAGCTGGCAAATTAAACAAGGCGCTTTTTTTAATTATTTTTTTTTTTCCTTTCCTCTCTGAAGGGTGGGTGGGGGGAAGAAGTAACAGCTTTACAGCAGCAGGAAAACATCCACATGATTTTTTTTTTCCTTTGATAGAGCCAAATTCTGCAGGTTATAGGGGCAGGAATGTAGGACACAGGATTTGCTGTTCTCCATCTCCCCAGGACCACTGCAGGGGCTGGATCCCTTTGCTGTACCAATATTTTGGGGTCTCCTTGGAGAGTCAAGAGCACAGCTGACATCTTTAGGGGTACAGGGCAGGATCCTGACTCATACCCCAGCGATGCCTTAGCAGGGTCCAGCCCTCACAGGAGGGTGTCTCTGTAGGACAGTGGCTTGCGCTGCCCCGAGCGCACTCCAGGCAGACAGCGCTGCCGAGACCAGGAGGTTTTTGGAGGTTTATGGTTCTTGAGACCACAACTACAAGTCCTGTCCAGCAGGCAAGTCTCAAGCATAACCCCTGACTCTCTGCCTTTCTCAGAGCATTTCCATAGCAAAACTAGAGGCAGGGAGTTTTCCATCTTTAAATCTTGAAGTTTAACAGATATTCTGCACAAGCAGACTGTTATTGTGTCCATACCGTGATGGAAACCGGCAATAAATATAAAGATGCTATCTAAACCCATAATGCAACGTGCTTCACCACATCAATCTCGGGGTGCCCACGCTTGGATTAGCACGTCACGTCAGTTTTCAGCGACTTCCTTTGGTTTAAACTTCACCTGCTGCTTCTCCTGTGCCGCAGGCTGCTCGAGACCAGCTGCGAAGCATCAGTGTACAAGACAGAACATATGCACAAGTAAATAAATTAAGGCTATCTCCGAAACAACAGGCCCCTGGCTTCCTGGAAGAGCTGCAAAGAGAAACTTAATCAACAGCAGCGGGTGAAATGGTGAGGGGGAGGAGATGGACCTCTGCTAATGAAGGCGATGCTTTCAGCTTGCAAATGCTCCCTGGCAGCACGCGAGGAGGCAACGGCGAGGTCAGCGCCGGAGACACGAGAAGCACACGGAGCTGGTGATCACACTGGCTCCAAGGAAACTGGTTTTCACAGCACAGAGGACCCGGTTTAAGCTGATGCAGAAAGCCAGGAGCTGAGCAGGGCTGCAGGCTCAGCTTTGCCTCAGCGTGTTAGGGTGGGTGAGAGCTCAGCTGTCGAGGCTGGATTAGGGCCGGTACCGTGGCCTCTCCGGACCTCCCGGGCTCCTTCCCCAGGGGCTCATTAACGGTCTGAAGTTGCAGCAGTTAAATCAGTTGAAGCCAAAGACACTTAAATCTCTGCACACCTCTGCGCAGGTGCTCGGCGTCAGTTTAAGCCCTGCCTGCCACTGGCTTCACCTGGTGTCTTTGAATGTGGGAGTAGACGTGGGAAAAGAAAACAGCAGAAACCTTTCCCTTCGCTCCCCAGCTGCAGGCAGGTCCCTCTCCAGCTTCACCCTGGAGCTGAGGGTCCTTCTCTGCTAAACATCCCTGTGCTGACCCTCCAGACTGAACTCGAGTGCAGTTGCTTACAGCGTATCCTCTTGGGAGCTCCTGACCAGCAAAATTAAACCACAAGAAGTTTTATTGTGAAATGTGATAATTTAACACTGAAGAAAAAACATTTTTTTTAAAAAACCCCTCCACATGCACGCACCTGGCTGTTTGCTGTTCTCTGACCTTACAGTTTTATGACCAGCTGAATCCTCCTGGTTTTCCTTTTATCCTGAAAGAGCAAGACAGCATATGTTCTCCTAGCAAACCTGGACAGCCCTCGAGATGTCCCAGGGTCTCTCAGGGCAGCTCTTGCAGCCTGCCTCCTTGCTCTGCGCTCCAGACTCACCTCCTTTTGCCAAAGCAAGCTGCTGGGGAGCCAAGTGGGAGCCCCAGCTCCTCCTAACCTCAGGCCCCAGTCTCAGAGCAGAGTCTGGCACTGAAGCCTCACACAAATCCCTTGGTGTGATAACAAGCAGTCAGGGCATCTAAAAGCACAAGCAAACTGTCCACAATTTATTTGGGGTTACAGATGCCATCACTGGGTCAGAGCTACTTTGCCTCAAGAGGATGCAACATCTGCTCACAGTTATAAAAACCAAATGAAGACAGTCTGACTTATTCACACAGCCCGGCGGAGGATGCAAACATCCTGCAAGCAACCCAGCTAGGGGAGAGTGCTCTCACCCGTCACAGGCACGGCTAGACTTGAGCAAACCTGGATTTGAAGCAGAGGCTGTTCAAATTTCAATCAGGCAAAGTATACTTCACACTTAGTCCAAGACTGAAAGGTATGAGGTGCTTCATGATGGTGTGCACCCTTGCCCATGAGCACAGGCTCAGTGGAGAGGGGAGAAGTTTTCTTTGACAGATGGGTGCCCACAGGCAGAGCTACCACAGCTTATCATCACACCTCCAGGTCAAGCAGATGTTTCCTTCCAGATACAGATGTGCCAGTGGAAGAGATCACTGCCCCAAGATGTTCTTCACTCCCTCCCAGATGTTCCTAGGCCTGATAGCTAACAGGAAAAAAAGTATTTAAAATAAGTGACTGATTTAAGACAAGTGTCTCCTTAATCCTAAGCACTTAGAGGCTGTTTAATGCCCTAGATTACGAAGGTTTGCATAGCTAGCTTATTAGGTTTTTAAAGCTGCCTTAATGTAACACTAAAGGATCTGCTAATTCATCTTAAGCAAGGCAGGAGAAAAGCTGGAGTCACACTAAAGTTGGAAGAAATAAGAAACATGTAATAACCTGGATCTTATAATCACACAACCTAAAATCCCCAAGAAGCACATGAGAAGAAATTGGTGTCTTCACTACCATGAAACTGGCAGAAATTCCTTGCTTTTTCCTCTTTGCAATTTCTCTCTCTGGGAGAGCCCGTGTCAGAGCGAAATGTGGAGAAGCCTGACTCTGCACAAAGGATCAGCACCTCCATTTGTGAGGAAGCAGCATGGCTCTAATCCTCTCGTTCTCCCTGGTAACCAGGAAAGCTGCAGTTCTTTATTTCTGAGCAACTTTCTCTGTCGACACAGACACACCAGGCTGTGTTGCAGGAAGCCCACGATGCCTACAGCATTTCTGCTGGCTCCTGGAGTCTGAACGAGCTGTGGCTTATTGCTTTTCCAACCTATGCTGGTTTTCTAAGTCCTCTTCCAAGAAAAACCAGCAGGAAGGACGAGCAAGGCAGCTAGAGCCATACAGACCTGCACAGCACTTGCAAAAGGAGCTCTGTGTCACTTAACTATCGAATCCTGACACAGGGATGTGTTGGCTGTGGTCTGGTGTGTGGTTCCAAGGCTGGTGAGAGGAGACCCTGTGCCTGCCCTGGTAGGATTGCTACAGGAGGCTGTAAGTGCCCTATAGAGTAGCTGTCATGAAAAAGAGAGTCTCCAAAGGGCTGCTCTGGCACTAATGACACCTGAGCAGTGTGAGAGGTCAGGATCCTCTCCATGACTACTGGGAGAAGAGAACATGTAGAGAGTTGCCTTCACAAGATGGAGCCAGCACATCTTTGTGCCAAACTGAGATCCAGGTCTGATTTTGGCTCCTGCTGCACAACCCCATCTTGCTCCCCAAATCCAGTAATTTTCAAACCTGGGCTTTTGCTCAGGTCTCGTCACTCATCAGCGGTGGATCGCGGGAGCTAAACTCCTTGTTGTAAAGCAGCGATTCCATTTTCCTCTGCTCTTAAGCAGCTTCAATCCATCTCACTGCATTACAGAGCCCGCACTGATTGTTCTGCTGTAGTGAGTAATAACAACTTGTACTTTGCAGATTACCCCAGGGAACTCTGCTCCTGGCTCTGCTGTAGCACCAGCTCTGCGGGGCGGGCACACATCTGCCCACCACACCCCCAGAGAGAGCGATGGGGCCACAGGAATGGACACTTAGAGAAATTGGGATGGGAAGATGTGGAAGAGTGAAGAGAACCAGCGTGCTGCTGATGACCATAGGGAAATTGGGCTGCTCAGTCTTGTGAGTGGTGAACATAATGGGATGGTGGACAGGGAGAAGAGGGTATTGGGGAGGAAAAGTGATGAAAAAATGGGACAAAAGAGAAAGGAAAGATCAGAAACAGCTGGAAGAGCATGCACTTTTGCCATCGTGGTGTAACCTCACATGGAGAGCAGGATGGAAAGCTGCTGTGACTGGGCTTCACTAGCATAGCAAGAAGGAAAGGCAAAGTGAGTTTTCAGCCCTGAGACAGGGGCAGAAGCAGTTTTTGCCTAATGTCCTTCTTTTTAGCACACCTAAATTCCCCAGGGTACTCCAAGGGGAGGAAAACATGGTCCCGTGTGAAACAACCCCCTCAGAGCTGCAGTTGCTCGCTGCAGGGCCCTGCCAGGGCTGCCACTGTGATGGAACACAGGAGGAAAGAAATAAAGATGGGAGAGAAAGGGACATGACGTGGAGAAGACAAGGAGCTGCAGAAGAGGTGTGAGGGGAAGGCAGAGGCACCCTGTGAGGCAGCAGAAGGACAGAGAAGCTTCTAGAAGGAGGTGGCCGGCCCGGGCTGCCTCAGGAGCCCACCAAGAGCCTCCTCCTGAGGCACCCCAGTCCCACTGCCACCAGCATGTGGCACCCACTGCTGTCCCCTTTCTGCATGGCCACTGTGATCCTGTGTCTCCAGTGGGCTGCCAGCAGCCATGCCAATGGCACTGGGCCGGGTGGCCTAGCTCTTGCTGCGTGCCTGGGGCTGCCCCTCACGGAGGGCAAGATGGCGGGTGGCCCTGCTCTTGGCAATGCCCACACAGCTTCCTTGGCTCTCAGCCCCCAGCACCACAGGGCCGAGGCCCCTCCTGCTCAGCAAGGTGGACACAAGGTCACCACCAACTCACCAGGCTTTGGGGGCATGGCCCCAGGCAGTGGGGAGATCAAGGGAGGGCCCATAGCAACCTTCATCATGGAGGTGAATAGGAGGCTTCAGAGGAAAACCTGCCAGGCTGAGCAAGAAAACATCATCCTCCTGGACGAGTGCTGCTTCTGGAATGACATTGTGTGGAGCTTCAGCTGCCATGCTTGCAGGTGCTTCATCCATGATCTAGACCTCCTTTACTATGGTCTGATCCTGCCTCTCTGCAAGGTCACCAGCATCCTGGTCACCATAATAACAGGCATCCAGCTTCTTGCAAGATACATGAAGAATTACCAAAGCTGGAGGAAGAGCAAGGAGCAGTGGCCAGAGTCTCCCTCCAGCATGGTTTGGGGAGCTGCTGACTACCCCGAGTGTGCCATCTGCCTGCAGGCCTACAAGCCTGGCGAAGGGCTGAAGCTGCTGTCCTGCTCCCACATCTACCATGGCAAATGCATCGACCTGTGGCACCACGCTCAGCCCGGGAGCAAGACCTGCCCGCTCTGCCTGCGTGGCGTGACCGCCGTCGTGTTGTTTCCCCTTGGTGAACACAAAGGCAAGCAGGAATAACCCCAGGAATGCTCAGCCAAATTCCCTCCTGGAAAATGAGGACCCCCATCCTACACAGTCCCACCAGCTCCATCTCCCACCCTCCCCACAGTTCAAGCTCCAGCCAATGCCTCTCAGGAAGTGTGAGCACAGGATTACAAAAACATATGGAAACGCAGGAGTAGGGAATACAGAGTAGAAGGACAAATGGAATACTGAAGACATCCTTGGCTCTACCCAGTTTGGGCAGCTGATCACAGACAGCTCTGCTTCACACTAGAGAAGATTCATGAGGGCCACAAGCACAGAACAGAAGCTCTTGCCAAGCCCTTGGACAGCTCGTCTTGATGTTCCTCCTCTTACTCTGCTTCTCAAGCTCTCCTGAAAACCAGCACAACAGAGGGGCCAATTACTACAGTTACCAGCTACGTTTTTAGCACAAACCCGGGCTGACGACACAAGCACCCTTCTCTCTTTTTTTTCTTTTTTTTTTCATGCAGCTATTTAAAAGAATAAACTTCTGCTAAATGGGGAGAATGTTTTTGTGCTTTAGGTCCAAGATTTGCAGGGCATTTTGCCAAAGCTAGAAAAGGCAAGACATTATTTCCAGCACCAATATCTAATAAAGGAGTCTCCCTCCGTTGCAAGGCGAACAGCTGGAGCTGGAATCCATTTCCAGACAAGGGTACCAAGTCACAATGGCCCAGATTTCCTCAACTGTCTTTTTCTAATTGTGGGCATTAGTAGATTATGGGTCCTTTCGAAGCAGGTCTATAAATCACTGCTTTATAATCTTCTCTATGCATTAGGGTCCAGATTATCATGCTTGTACTTGGTAATAACAGAGGAGAGATTGCCTGGACCCCTGGGAAATCCAGGAGAGGTACCTGGTAGAGCACACGGCGCTAAGATAACGGGTGGGGGCTGGTGCACAGAGCAGGGCTCGCCGAGCTCCCACAAACCTGCTTTCCCACAGGGGCAAACAGCAAAATACAAAACCCTCTCTGCACACACAACTCCATTTCTCATCTCCTCAGCTCGTGCTTTGGGTGGTGATTCTGACTGTTTCAGCTATCTATTCTGTAAAAACATGGGTCATCCTTTCCTTTCATCCTAGATGAAAGGAGGTGGTTACATGCACCAGTTCCTAAATCAGCTCCTAGCAAAAAAAAGAAAAAGAAAAAGAAAAAAAAGAAAAAATCATTAAGAAAAGGGTGCAGGTCTGCCTTCCAGCCAGCTCCCTGCAGAGCTGGGACTTGCTTGTCAGCAGGAGGGAGGAAGCGTGTCCCACGTATCTTTTAAGAGCAACTGGGAGCACTGGAAGTATAGAAGTTTTCACTGGAAGATCACTAGGTGGCCCCAGATCTTCCTTCACAGCAAATCACTAATATTTCAGCTCTGGGAGCCTGGTCCTCACTAATCCTATAGCATGACCCCAAAGGAGCAGCATGCCCTGATAAGAAGGGCACCCAGCTAGAACCAGGGATACCTGCCAAGATGTCTTGAGCAAAGCATTTAACCCTGTGCTGCTTTGGGCTGCGATAGAGTTAATTTTCTTCACAGTAACTAGTTTTGGGCTAGCCCGATGGCTTTTCCTGCTCCTGGCCTTTGGCTGTTAAGGGCAGGGAGAATCTGGTGTGTGTGTGTGGACCTGAGATGCTGAACTAATACAGATAAAGAGCAAAAAGTCTGATTATACACAAACTCACCTCATAGCACTGCCAGGCTGCTCTTTTCATACTGCCAAAACCTCAGAGGGGAAAAAGCCATCTGGACTTATTCCCCACGTTAAATCGATGCTGGATCTGGAGCCTGTAGTGCATGCTTTGTTGGAGTGGTAATGATGTCCGTGCAAGTCATCTTCCTCTGTATCTCTGTTGCAGTTTAAGCTGTTTGGGCAGGACCAGGGTTAGATTTTGCTAGCAGTGATGTGGGTCTAAATCAGCATTAAATTCCTCTGGATTGAGCAGGTGCTTCTGTGGGATACAAGCAAAAGGAAGAGCTGGTTTTATATCCCAGCTCCTGCACTAAGTGGTAGCTCTGAAGAAGTATAAAGGAACACAGGGACTTTGGGAGTGGTGGGGTAAGTGGTCGGTTAATAGAGGTAAATGGTCTTTTCCTTTCTTCTCGCTTGGATCTTTGTTCAAGTGGTAAAATGGGACCCGTTCCCTGTAATTGCTCTGCTCTTGCACACAACTGCTGTCTCCCATGTGTGCCTTGTTGACATTTAAATAAATTGCAATTATTCTGACAAAGTAGATTGCAGGGACTCCAGAGAAAATGGGTCAAGAATACGTCCAGGAGCACCTGTGATGTATTTAACACACGGATATAACAGGGACAGGGCAGGATGAGAAGGAGAGTACAGTGAACACAGCATGGGGCTGGGGGCAGCCTGGCACAGCCCCACACCACACTGGGATGCTCAGCTTAACCTCAGCCAGCAGCAATACAAATGGAAAGCACAGAGAGAACCAGAGCAGACAGGGCATGACTTTGGCTCTTTGAGTGAAGACCATCTTGGCCAAAGTCATCCTTCAGTCCTCCTCTCCTTCCTTCTGCAAAAGCATTCGGGGATCTCAAAGGAGGCCACGGGCTGGGGTTTCCTATCTCATACTGCCTGGGGGTGGGATATGGGTATCGTGCTCCCCATCCAGACTTCAGCTTTTCCTCTTTCCTCACTCCCCAGAGCTTTCTCTGGACCTCATTCCCCTCTTCCTTGCCTTCCAACCTCTCTTTAAAAGGATTTGTCCTTTTGCCCACATCCCTCTCAGTTACCACTAAGAATTACTTAGATCCAGGTTGGTGACTGCAAACACCCAATTTCTCCTTTTATCCAAAGGTTCTGGTGAGCAAGCCAGGATGGCTGCTCACTCCTACCTTGCTAATTCTAGGATAAGAGCTGGTGCTGGAGCAACCAGGAGATAACAGCACACAGAATACAAAAGGGATTGTTCCTTGGTCCCACATCTGTCACAGCACACAGACATACAGCTCCTTGTCCAGCCCCAAAGGCAGACCTGCCCCTGACCCTTACACGAGCAGCAGGTCACTTGCAGTACATAAAGCTTTGACCTGGAGGCAGAAATAGAGCACTGAGTGCAAGTAAAGAGGCAAGGATTTAGGATGATGGATGCCATCACAAGAAGTATAAAACCAAGTCAAAAATTCACCCTTGTAAGGGTCTCCTAGTGTACCTCCATTTTCTTCTGCATCTCTCATTCCACTAGAAAGCATTTGGCTTCTCCCTCCTCCCCAAACCTTTTCCTTGCTTTGTTTTTTTTTAAATGCATCAAAATGTCTCCCTGCAAGTGTAAAACTCTTTAGATGAGGGGAAAATAAAATCGATTTGAAATCACAGCTGCTGGGAGTCTCTGGCGCACACACACACGCTGTCTGCTGACATTTTCTGTAGCTCTTTTCCCAGTGAAATCTGTCTCAAGCGGAGCCCAAGGGGGTTGGGAACAAATCAGTTGCCTAGTACACGAGTGATTTTTTTTTAACTACAGGTCCAACACAACTGCACTGGAAACCATGGGGCTACTCTCAAGTGGATCATTACACAAAAAAAGGGCTGTTTATTAAAAGGTACAAGTTTTCAGGGATTTGTGGTTCTGAACTGACCCGGGTTCACTGCATATTCAGATCTAGTTTGTTCCGACAACCAGGAGAGCTGCTGCATTCCCACCAGGCTGGTGTTCCTCCGGGCACTGAGCAGTCACCATACGAGTTGGGAATTGCCTGAAAGATGGGAGCTTCTGCTGTTAAACACTCTGGGAGGGAGGGACAACACTTGTGCCTTGTGCTTGCTACTCCCTGTTCAGCTTATTCACCATAACTAGAATTTTTACATCAGATTTTATAGCTAGAAGCTAAAGTCTTTTTTTTTTTTTCTTCTCCAGCCATTTGATTCCAGCAACTGAGATTTTACAGTAAATAAGGTGAAAAGCCCCAGTACAAAAGTTGATGGTAGCCCTTCCAAGCTCCCTCACCACCCACTCTCACTGTGGTAGGACAGGAGTCCAGCCAACCCAGCCCCTGCAAAAGCCCAAGTCTCTCCAGCCCTTCCACAAAGGTAGCTCCTCACTCAGGTGGATCTGCCCTCTCAAAGGTTTGGGTAAGGGCAGAGTGAGGCCACACAAGCAAAGAGGGAGACTCACAACTTCTGCTAGTTGCCATTTTGACCAACCGTTGCCGATTGACTTATTTCAAAGGACAGAAACCTCTTCTACCCTAAGCAATTTATCTTGGTATCAGTTCAAAGATCACAATTTTAAGTAAAAACTGCATGTTCACCAAACCAATCCAAGCTGCCACGTTTTCCAGGAGTTGCTTTGGCCACCAGCATGAGCATTCCAGTCTGCAGTGGGCAGGTAGCTGATGGGGAGGCTCATTTATCCTGCCTGCACATCACCAGAAAAATGAATCCAACATCCTGTCAGATCCCAGGGGGGAGATGAAACTACAAGCCATGTGCATGGAGTAGACCAAAAAGGAAGGGGAGAAGTTTAAGCAGGTTGGCAGCAATGTTACATGACCCAGCCTCAGGAAGCAGCCACTGGGTGATGTCACAGGTCTGCAGAGATGATGTAAGGGTGTTGCTTAGCAGCTGGAGATAAAAGAGGCAAGTTCTATCCTAGGAGCCTCAGAAAAGCTTCAGAAGACTCCAGGGCAGAAACAGGTCTGGATCTGCATCTTTCTGTGGCTCCAAGTGGTGGCATGGGGATAAAAACACAGGTGGGATAGTGCCTCTCTGATTGTCTCTTACACTGTTCCTTTGCGACCAGCACGAAAATCTGTGTTCAGAGCTCCCCGACTGCATTCACCATGAATCTTCAGCTCCCACTTCTTTACTTTGTGGTTGCTGCTGCCTTCTACAACACTACTTTTGCAGAAATCTTTGGCTACGTGGCTTACAATGACAGCTCCGTGTGCGTTACCTATAAAGCCCTGCCTGCATACTTTGGACCACAACTCCCAGCAGAAGGGCTGACAGGCTATTTGACAAGAGTGAGCCCACCAAACGCTTGCAGTCCAATAGAGAATCCTCCAGCATCAAGAACATCCTCCAAGACATATATTGCACTCATAGAAGAGTCTGACTGCTCCTTTGTCAAGAAGGTCCTTCATGCCCAGCAGGCTGGATACCAAGCTGCTCTTGTGTACAGCGTGGATTCAGAGCAGCTGGTTGCCATGATGGCTGATGATAAAGAAATCCAGCGACTGATTAAGATACCGTCGTTTTTTACTGGACAGTCTGTCTCCCTCCACTTGCAAAGGACTTTGCGATGCAAGGAAGAGGAGAACATCAGACTTCTACCACCCAAACGCTATTTAAGTCCTTGTCAAGACAATGCTAAAATGGTGCAGGAGACTCCCACCACGCAGGATTTCAGGGACCTGGTCTACGTCATTGTTGCCACGATCTCAGTTGCGGTTGGCTTAAGCTGGTACGAGAAAGCTTGCAAGCTAAAGCTTCACCTGTACAAGCAGGGAGACGAATATGAGTCCTGTGTGATCTGCATGGTGGAGTACAAGGAAGGGGATGACCTGAAGATCCTGCCCTGTTCCCATGCTTACCACAGCGACTGCATTGACTCCTGGTTCTGCACCCAGCCCCGGAAGAAGACATGTCCCTTCTGCAAGCAGGTGGTGAACACCGACGGGCAAGGTGACCTCTTGCCAGACCAGGCTGGTGAAGATGGGAATGAGGAGGAAGAAGTCCACGAAGACCATGCATTCAGAGAAGGGAATGAAGGTGAATATGTTGAAGAGGATAAAGGTGATTCAAGCAGAGTAAGAGTTTGATCCACTGGAGAACGGCATCTTTTGAGCTGTGACCGGGATAAATTCTCATTAAACTGAGGGAAGTCTCCCTTGTACTTTCCTTTGGCTCTTGCTCCAGGTTAGCTTTATTGAGAAGTAATTAACATTGCAGTTTGTGCTCCCCTCCCCTGGTCCCCACAATGTAAAATAGGTATGAAATCTCAGCTGGAAATAGAAAGAACTCCTCGAGCCAGAGAAATAGGGGGGAAGCAAAAAGGAGGAGGGAAGCAGGGACTTAAGAACATTTGGTATAGGAACTGGTTTGCATCTGCTAGGATGCTTCCTCAATTCCCTCCCAAAGTAGATGTGCATGGACATGCAGGCACACACACAAACACACTGAACTTTCCAGTGTTACCTACGGGGAGTGCCCAGAAATCCCAGGTGAGAACTGTCCCCCATGTATTGCAGCCAGCAGGAACCGTCCCCTGGCCTGACAGGTAGAGAAGGCGGGGAAAAAAAAATACAGGGTACTAAAGCATAAAGATGAAGCAATTCCTCCTCCCATCAGCAATAAAACCAGAGCCCACCAGCACCTCTACGCCACCCACTGCACTGACACACACTGTCCCCACACGTTGGGTGGCTCAGTCCTGCCGAGGACAGCATGGCCTTTAACTGCAGTGGCAGCAAAACCACGCTGGAAATGTTGAGGGCACTTTAAACACTATCTCCTCAGACAGGAGGTGATGCCAGCAGGAGGTAGAGGTCTTTACAGCAGGATTTGCTTTGTGGAGCTGGTTAGATGGGAAAAAGAAAGAAAGAAAAAAAAGAATGAATTGCTCCTGAGCGTGGTGTAATTGGCTGCTTCCTCCTGCCGGCTGGCGATCTCCTGCGCCCGCGGAGGCCGACGTGACAGGTACACGTAACCTCCTGCTACCCAGATTGTTCCAGGTCATTATCCAAATGTGCCTAAGCACCTTAAGGGGAACTGGATTTATGTACTAACATGATGCAAACTGATCTTCATATCTTCTCTAGATACACCAGGTACAGTCATTCCACTTGGGCAGCCTCTGGATGCGTTTCCAATCCTGCATAAAAAGCAGGAGCACGAGTAGAAATCAGCACTAGCTCCCCAGACTGATACTGGTGGCCCTAACCCCCACTGATGGGGCAACCAGCCAAGTCCCAAACTGCATATGGGGATACAGAGCTGGAAACACTCACAAAACCACGATTACCATTTAATCTCGTATAAAAGAAAGGCAGAAAACCTCTTTAGCAAATGCCAAAAATGAAGGAAGTGAACAGCTCTAACATACTGTGACCAAGACATCAAACCTGCACAGCTGTACAAAGGCTGAACTCCAAAAATCAAAGGCTCTCCTCTAAACAGAAAACATCTTATTTCTTATGGGCAGTATCCAAGCAGCGGGCTCTCATCAGGTCACTATTAGGACCATGCAACGAGATGACACAAGTATGGCCAGCAAATGAGACTGGTGCCTTAGAGTATTTTCCTTTGGACTGATAACATTAAGACACAAAAGATCAGGAGTTTAGAAAAGCATTGTTTGAAGACATCATGCTGCAGAATGGAGAAGTGTGATCTCCACAGCCCAGAAATCTTGGTGACTGTTGAAAATAACAGCACCTAGGTTACTCAGGTGTCTTTAAGATCTCAATATTGCTAGAAAGGATTGGTAAAAGACACGTGAGTACATGTGATGGCCATCAACAAGATGGACCTGAATCCATCACTCCTACCCCAGGGAAACCCAGACAGCTTCAGGTGGGAGGAAGAGAAGAAACTGCAGTTTCAGATATTTTTTTTGGCAGTGGAGAAGTTTCAAACCAATTTCTCCTGGAATGAAACATGACAGCATTTCTGAGGAGCTGACGGAAACAAGTCTTTCTGCAAGTCCTTAGACTGAGCTGTTTCATTTCATTTGTGGAACAAATGGGGAAAAAAATGATATTTATGTCAGTTCACAAGAAAACTACCCTCCTCTGCAGGGTGTACAGCCTCCTGGGAGCCACAAATCACTTCCATTGCAGAACAAGATCTTTCAGGGTGCCTGAGAAGGTGCAAAGGCAGTTGTCTCCATCTGAAGAAGCAGACAGGTCCTTCAGATAGTGATTAGAGAGAGGAAGTTCATTTAGATACCTTTAATTGCCTTCTGGAGGTAACTCTCCTGTCAAGCAACTTGGAAGGAGACAGGACCGGCTTAGCTAAGCTCCACAAATGTCTTCTCTTTCATGTGCTCCTGAGTATCTGGAACGGACCTGAAAGCTCCCCTAGGTCCATAGCCCCCACTGAGGTAGGCAACCCAAAGTCCTCAAAGGGAAGGAATAAAAAGAAAAGATCTGGGAGAGCTACAGACATCTATCTCAGCACCCTCTCACTGTCCTCATTCTCCCTCAACCAAGGTCTGAAAAAGCAGAGATGCTGCAAATGTGCAGGGAGCAGGTAGAAAAGCCATTTCCAGTGTGCTGGTGGCATCACGGGCCAAAACCAAGCTGCTGTCTCCCACAGCAAGGGTCTCACATCCTGCTGGTGATGGAGAAATGATTAAACAAGACCCCTGAGCCAGACCTTGGGATGGTTCTGGATAATCACACAAAAAGCCACGGTGTGACCCAGCTGCAGAGCGCTGGGCTCAGGAGGAGAGTCCCGGGGGAATTCTCTGGGCTGTGCTATGCAGGAGGTGAAATGAGCTGATCACAGCGCCCTGAATATCGAGGAAATTCTTTCCATCTTCAAAAGCAGCACATGCTCTAGATGGGCTGAATTTTTACTGAAACAGGTCAGTAGAAAAATAGATCCTTCTTACAATGCAACACTGCATTGCCTTAATTTAAAAAGGAGAGGGGAAAAAAAAGGAATAGAATCTGAGTAAAAGAGAAGCTCTTCACTCCATTTAATGTTATCAAAGCCTATCACACTGAAAATCTGAAATGTGTGCCACAGTGAACCTGACCTCCAGCCCTACAGCTGTCAGATCCACTGCCCTCCACCAGCACTCTAACACAGCGAGGTTGGCTTATTGCTGGGGTGGGACACGCAGCCCTTGCAGCCTGAGTGAGGATTATTAACTTCTCTGGAGGTAGCACCATCCCAGCATTTAAAATAAACTACCACAGACAGCACACAAGAGGGAAAAGGAGAGCGAAGGGTCTGGGTCATGCTGGAGCAGAGCTGTTGACCGTAGGGCAGTGATGGAGCTGCGTGTCCTACAGCAGCTCGGGGATGTGGCTGTCCCAGTTCAACGCCACTGCAGTTTGGCTCTGAATCAGGAGAGAAGTTGAGGGAAGCACAGGTAGATGAGGTCTGGCAAGGGCCATGCTGGGAGGTGGCACAGGCAGATCTTACAGGAGGATTCATGGCTTCTGCAGAGATGCTGTAACAGCAGCAAGTTTGTCACCAAACCACAGATGAGGCAAGAGATGAGAAGACAGCAGCTACTGGGAAAGGAGCCTTCATTTCTCTATGTCCCAGAGCTCAAGCAGAAAGGAAATGATATCTGCAGAGTTTCAAACTCATGCCAGAAAAAGGGTCAGTAGAACTACTTTAGACAAACGCTGTGCAGAAAGAGATTAACTGGGGGTGAAGGGGGAGGCAGATGCAATCTCATGTGTCCAGCCAGGGATGGCTTGAAGGATCCAGCAAAGCCCTAATGAATCCATCAGAAAGCCCTAGTGAGGGAAGAGCCAAGGATGATCCAACATGGACATTTTTTGATCAGAGCAGAGATCAGTGGTGGCTGGAAGCACCAGTACAAGCCACGTGGGGCAATCTCCACTGCTATCTGCCTTGGAGGAGCACCCAAACATTGTGCTTAATGAGCTGCCAGGAGCCCTCCTCCTTTTAGCATGCTCTTACCCCATAAACCGAGCTCCACTGCACATACTCTATTAAGCAATAACCAGGTTCCAGCACAGCCTCAAAGAATGACTTCAGGATCTCATTTATCAGGGGGTTCTTTGCAGTTGCTTGCACATTTTATTGCAGGCTTTTTCTGCACAAACACGGTTCAGTGTATTGCTGGGAGAGTCACCAGACTGTGACACAGAGGGAAGCAGCTGATGATCCAGCACTGAGAACTATTGACTTCACCACCAGAACATCAATGCTATAGATCACCGGGAGCAATTAGGGTGGCTGATTACCCCACATGCAGCCCACGTGCAACTGTCCAGTGAAGACAAAGTCCCCATGCAGAGAGCCAGCACCAAGCTTTGACAACAACATTTAAAGAACTACACTGAGGGTTTAAGTGAGATTTGAGTGATCTATAGATGCTGCACAGGCCAAAGGTAGAAGTTTCAACCTTGAAGACTCAAGCTTAATACCTACAGTAATTAAAAGGAAAGAGCCAACTTGCCTATGGCACAACCCGATTGACATCAATAGTGTTACAGCAGCAGAGAGCTTTACCTTTGATCTCCAAAACCCATCTGGGATTGAGATGAAGGACAGAATGTGCCTGCCCACAGGACCAGGAGTCTCTGCTGCCCAAAGGCTGCAATATGCATGGAAACCTTCCTTCCTTGGGCCATACAGCCTACCTCCCACGCCATCACAAGAGTCTTTTCTTCAGGCCATGTCTCCTTTTCCCTAAAAGGACCTTCCTTACAGACCCCCATGCCTGCTGGCTCCTCAAGCCTCGTGTGCAGGCACCAGCTCTGGCAGCTGTGCTCCATTGCACTCCCAGGGCTCCTGCAGGAGCAGTGGACTTCAGGTGGTTTAGGCACAAGCAGCTTTTCCACCCAACTTCCTGTTCTTCCCAAAACACCTTGAGCACATAGGGACATACAGTTGACCCTTTGTAGCTCTCGGGTCCTGTCTGTTCTTCCTTCATCCAGTCTGTTTCTCAGCCTCCTCCTTTTCCAGGTCAGGTTGTTCCACCCCAAGTTCTGACGCCCAGTTTTTCCTTCCACCAAGCCATCTCCTTATCCCCTCCTGCCTCTTATCCACCCCTCATGATGCTCTCCTTTCTCTCCTGCTCACAGAAAGCTTCATACACACCTTCACAAGTCAGGTTACCCCCAAGTGTCTTTGCAGCCAAGAAGCCTGGTACAGCTAAGCCAGGAATCCAGCTCTCCGGGGTAATCTGCAGAGTGCGGCTGGTTATTAGTCACCACAGCAGAACAATCAACACAGCTTCTGTAGTGCAGAGAGATGGATTGAAGCTACTTAAGAATACAAGGAAATGGGATCAGTGCTTTGAAAAAAACCCAACCCCATAGCTTGACTCACCAAATCCGCTTCTGCCGCAGCAGCTCTGGGCTCCCGCGCGGGCTTTGGCTGCGCGCTGCTGCTGCGGCACAGGCGCTTACAGCTGGCAGTGCCGAGACTCAGTCGCCAACGGCCAACCCCGTGCCAGGAACACCAGCACCTTACTCTGATGGAAATACATGACAGTCCCATGCTGAGGTAGGAAGGAGCAAGATACAGCTCTGTTGTGTTGCTTCTATTCCTTTCTTGTTATCAGAAGAGATGACACCTTTGCTCCCTGTCTGGTTCTGCACTAGAACAATTCTGCTCTTTGGTACTTTTCCCTTTCAAACATACTTGAGGCATAAAGATCCAGCTCTTCCCATTGCTTCTGCACCAAGACCTGAGCAGACTGCAAAGTCTCAGGGGCTTCAAGCTACCAGCTCTCTCGCTTAATCACAAAGATTGATTCCACACCTCCCTTAACGAGATGAGGCGTGAGCCCATGCCCTGGCTGCAGGAGAGCGGCCCTGCCATCCCATGCCCAGAGAGGGCACCTAGCCCCTCTGCTAGCACAGAGCTTGCCCAGTACGAGGAGGGAAGAGGAAGACCAGGAACTTGGGAAAATGTGTCTGCTGCAGCTGACTTCTATGTGAATGAAACCCAAAAGTCCTCTGAGAGAGAAAGCAGGGGATGTGGATCAGAAATCACCACTTTATAGGTAAGCAAGAGAGGTGCTTGGAGAATGGGGACACATCCAAGACTCCCTGCTTACCCATTCCACAAAGCATCTCCTCGTTACTCCTGCTTATTGACTAAGTGTGAGCTACTGTAGTCATCTAAGCATTGAGATCTGAGCCAATTTTTTTTCTTCTGACCTTTCTGCCCCTCTGCTACAAGGCTGGGGAAAGAGGGAAAAAACTGACCTGGCCCCGACTGCCCTAATTAACCGGAGTCCTGATTGATTTTGATAAGTAGCTCTGGCCTCATTCATCAGCACAGCATTTACCCAGATAAGCAGAGGAGAGGTGCATCAATCCAGACCACCTTGAGCAGCACAGAGCTGGTCTGACAGGAGCAGTGTCTTTAATAAATATTTTTTCATACATACACATTTAATATGTAGTCAATAGTCTTCATAGAATGGAGCCCCATCACCTTTCTGATCCTCCCACCCCAACACTTTTTAAGATCTTCTGAGGAAAATCATCCACCCTCTTCAGATGCACAGCAAAGATTATCCCTAAGGACTCAACCTTATTAAACTTGAAGTTTAGGGCTGTGGGAAGCCCTGGCTCCATGAGAACAAGCAGCAGTACCAGTGATCACAGGGGCCAGATGCTCTCAGCCCATCTACATTACAGGACACACAGGGTATGCAGCTCCTGTGCATCACCCTAGGGAGGCGAATCACGAGCTGGCACTGAGCTAAATTGAAGATTAGTAGGTAGAAATCAAGGCTGAAGATGGAGATTTTGATTAAGAGGAGAAAGTGATAAGGAAGTATGTGCAGAGCAGCATCCATTTCTAGCACCAAGAGCCTCACCAGAGCCCCGCAGTCCAAAGGGAGAGACTCCAAGCATTTTACTTGTCAGATTTGAAAGCTGTATCCACTGTTAGCTTGGTTTTGTTCTCCTTCAAGCATGTGATGGAGAGAGAAAATGAATACAAGAAAAGAGATACTGTTGATTTAATTGGCCATATTCATCACTGGAGCAAGAAAAATAACCCTAGCAATAGCACTGGTTGAGCGACACGCATTTAATTAGTGTATGAGATGCATTTGCTTTGGTCAATGAAATATTAAAAAAACCCTTCATCTTAACCTGACCTTTTCAGGAAAGCTCTGGTCTAAATAGCTCTGCCCAAGGCTGCTGTGACAGCCAGGCACTCCCCTGCCACTCCAGCAAGCCCAGAGCAGCACCCCTGCACCACTAAAGCCTCCCCGCTCGCCTCTGCTTTGCCTTTCCCTGTGCACAGCCCAGCTCTGAGCCCTGTCTTGCTTTGCACTGTTCTCTCCACCCATTTACCTCCTTCCTGGCATCTTCACACTGCTTTGCCCAGGCTTGAACTAACTCCTTTCCCCCCATGGTGACAGCACAACCAGTGTCATCCAGCAGTCCTGTCGGTGGCGGAGCCTCCTCAGGTCCCGGTGAAATCACCAGTTTTCCCCTGATAAATTCACTGCCTGGTGATGAGCAGGATGCCAGGACACAGGACCTAGCGACTGACAGAGGCAGATCTGCCTCTCCTGCTGCCCCAATATTTCTTTAGCTCTGGAAGGTAACAAATCCAAGCTGTTCATTCAGCCTTGACCCCTCTGGTCAGAGGTTTGCAGCCAAATTGTTTTACTGAACCTCCCCAAAGACCTTCCCAGCGTGGCCTGAAGGAATATTTAGAGCAGTGTCCTGGGAGCACTTGGTGTTGAGCCAGTAGTGCAAAGGCAGAACCAGACAGGTTTGGTGGGGTTCAGTGTCTGCACCCACAGTCAAGACTCCCACTGCAGGAGTCAGAGCTCCATGAAACAAACGACACCTATTAGAGCAGGCGCCTGGTGCCCAGGGAATGTCATCGTGCAAATATTTAGTCAAGTCTCCAAAAAAGCCCTTGTGAGCCCCAAAGCAAAGGATGTTTCTGTAGCCAGGGACGGTGGTTGCGGCCAGGCAGGACCGCGGCGGCGCAAAGCCATCCGTCAGCGCCGAGCTCGCCCTCTGACACAGGCCAGGCGTTTTCCGTGCCTCTTCGGGGCAGGATTTGTGAGGCTTTGGTGACAACGTGTTCCTTCAGCACACAAGGGCAAGCCAACCATTTCCTCCCTCCCAAGGCCCCAGATTTACCCTGGGCATAACTCCCTCAACTTCACCAGACAGATTTTGGCACTGTGACCTCTTTTTTAATTCTTTTTTCAAGTCCCTGGCTGCAGCGTGAGGAGACACCTGGCAGCACCATTCCCCTGGAAATCCATCCTCGGATTGTTTCATCTCCATTAGCCCTCGCAAGCAGATGACAGGGGAGCATGAACACAGACAGCGTGGGATGAGACATTCACCCAGCTGCTAGTTCAAAGGCATGTCATCATTTATAACACTCCCAGCTATTCCAACTCTCCCTACTTGCTCTCAGCTAAAAGAAAGGAAGAAAAGCAAGGATCACTTCTAGTTCTGTATATTTAGCGTTCAGGGAGACACTGTTTATTTTGGTGCCTTTGCTTTCAGGATAGCACAGCTTCCTCAGCTCCATGGGGCATTTCTCTTCCAGAGCAGCATTGCCAAGTCGTGCTGTGATCCCTCAGCATCTCGCTAGCATGGCAGTGACTGTGCAGGAGCAGCCAGCCAAGGGAGAGATGGGGAGAAGGACTTTAGGTACCAGCTTGGTCCTGCCTGCACCTTGCACATCCCATTGGCTGTTTAGCCCTGCTGTGCTCAACACGTGGGGCTCTGTCATTGATAAGTGAACCACCACTTCCCTGCACTGGGAAAGGGTTCAAAACCAATATCAAATCAATCTACTAAAAAGGCTTTTATCTCCATTGGGCTGGTGTTCCTGCAGGGCCAGCCCATGGGCACCTTCACTGAAATGGGCTGCCATGGGCTTGAGAAAAAAATCCTATATCTGAACATCATTCAGCCTAGGGACACCACAGCAGCCAAAGCAGAGGGGAACCTGCTCTGCTGAACACCTCCATCACTGTCACAGCCTGCAGGTGACATCCAGCCTAAGCCTGCCCTGGTCCTCCCAGAAACAACTCCACCATCCCAGGCATGAGCCAGACCCACCTCACGCTCACTGCCAGAATCTGCGGTGGGAAGCAAGAGCCCGGCCCAAGGCAGGTCAGTGCAGAAATGAAAGCAGTGCCTGGACATTTCCCACCCAGCTCTGGACCCTGCAGTGATCCTGCTGGGTCCATACAGCCTGGGAAACCTGGCCAGGGCTCCTGGCTTTGCTGCAGTCCCCACCAGCAGATGTAGGATGCTCAAAGGAGTATCTCACACGAGGCATTGCCCCCCCAAATGGGTGCAATGAAAAAGGGCAGCAACAGCAGCAGGGGGGAGTTAGGATGAGTCTCTTCAAGTCTCAAGCCTCTCTGAAAATATCTGGAGTGCGTTTCCAGCCCATCACTAAGGCGATGTAGAACCGACTGATCCCCAGAGGCTGCAAATGGTCTGATCCAAATTCCTCCGAAGTCCACGGCAAGGCTCATTACCTCCGTCTGGCATTAGCTCTGGCTCTTTGCTCACGATAGCTCTGGGCAAGAACTCCCTCTCCAAGGAGCCCGGCTGTAATTAACTGGGGAAGTACCAGTTCCATCTCAAAGCTGGGGAAAAACCCCAGACCCTTCCCCACTTCACGTGGGCACGTCAGCACCGAGCGAGCCGTTCAGGCTGGGCCCAATAGAGGGCAACAATATCACACGAACCGCTTCATTAAGCTAATTGCAAACAACCAAGGTGAGAATCGCTGCCCACACTCCTCCAGGACTGGATTTATCCCTTCCCTCCCTCCCCATTTCACTGGGAGGTGAGTGAAGGCTTCACTGGAGATGGTGGCATGGCCAGCTCCAAAGCATTTGAGTTCTGGATGCTTCTCAGCCAGCAGTGCTGATGTTCCCCTTGATGTGGGACCCTGTACACCTATCAAACCACCCATCCTGGGTCCCACCAGGCCACAGCCACAGCCCCAACTCATAGCTCTGCCACCTCCTCCTCCCCACCTGCAGCTCAAGACAGCAGTAACAAGATCACTCCGTGTAGAACCACAACCTTCTGCCAGGCTGTTTGGCATAAAGACACCTTACACACGAGCGAGCATTTGTTTAATTAACACCCTTGCTTGCCAGAGGTCTGCCCACAACCCCCATCTCTGCACAGGAAGAGAGATTTTTTCCCCACTGCAATCCAGTTCTCACCCCCCGGAGTAGGAGAGGACAGAGGAGCAAGGCTGGGGATGCACCATCCCCTTCACCCTGGGGAATCACCCTGCACTGTACTCGCTGCAGCTTCCCCAGCGCTGCTCTGTATCCAGGCAAAATTCAACAACCTGGGACAAGAAAATGATAGAATCATAAAGTCATTTTGGTTGGAAAAGACCTTTATGATTGTCAAGTTCAACTGTAAAACTAACACTGCCAAGTCCACCTCAAAACCTTGTCCCTAAGCATCACATCTGCATCTAAAAGGCTGGACCTAAGCCACAGTGTTGAGCTCAGAGACTAAGTTACCTCCAAATCTGGGGAACTGGGAGGAAAGTCTCCATTCAACCCTGAAACCAGCAGCTGAGACAAGCTGGGAGCTGCAGTTTGACCAAAGGAATTCCTCCCACCAGCAGCTGCTGAGCCCTCTTCAAAGCCCTCAAGCCAAAGGCTTGGCCAAAAGCCTGGAGGACGAGCTCACCTCTTGCTGGATATGTATTTGTTTTCATCTGGATTTACATGATGAGATCAAAGCAGCTGCACTGATGTTAGACAGGATTTACCGAGGGCACAGCTCTGGGGTGTTTGGTTGCACAGTTTTGCCCCCATCTCCATGTTACCCGGAGGGTTTCCAAGCTGTTTGAAGGACAAGCTGGGCTGATTTGCTGCAGCCCACTGCAACCTGTGTGCACTCAATGCTCTCTGCCTCCAGACAGCAGCCTCTGTAGACCAACACCACCTCCCAGGGCTGCCTAGAATGCTCTCAGAAATTTTTTTGCAGGCTACATGGCAAAGTCATCCGTGTATCTGCACAGGGGATGGACAGACCGACGCCAGGAACAACTGCAGACCCATCTTAGGGGACATGGCCAGGGGACTCGGGCGCTTGTATGCAAACACTCAAGTCCTCCCCTCAGCCTGGAGAAGTTACCAGCTCTGCTTCTACAGAAGTGAGGGTATTGGTGCACCTTCAGCAGTGCTGGTGCAGACCTGTCCCACAGCAGGGCAGTGAGCGTCAGCTTTGGAGCCTTTCTCCCAACCCTTATATCTCATGTGGCCACGCATTCTCCTACACAATAAAAGCAAAACGCTCCCACACAGCAACACAGTGTGCAAGACACCAGCACATGCTGCTGGGCCAGCCCAAATGACTGACCCCTTCTGCAGTGACAGTGCAGGAAGAGCTGACCCACCTTCCACCTAAATTCATAACACAGGAAGAAACATCACAGGGCAGCACACGGGCTCCAAAGCCACCTTCTCCAAAGCTGATTCCTACGTGGTGGCAGCACTTGAAGCCATGATTCACCCCCCAGCACTTGGTTCTCCATCACCAGTGGTGGGTGACACCCTCCCACAACAGCTGCGGTCACACCGGGCCCACCGGAGCAACCTCCCCGGCACCAAAATTATTAGGGCTGAAATTTAGGGGAGGCGGTTTAAGGAACAGATGGTCGTGCTCTAGTATCGCAACACACTGCCAGTTAATTAATGCTAGCTGTAATTAAACTTTACACAAATTAGCTGTCAGCTATGCTAAAGGGAATCATTTCTCTCAAATGCCACCTTGAATCGCTGAGTTGTGAGACTTTTCTACAACGTAATTAAAAGCAGGAGGCTGGCATGGAAAGGGGTGGGTGGCAGGGAAAGGAATAGCCAAGAGATGAAAGCTGCAGGCTGGGAAGCAGCTGGAGATCCCCACCCAGCACCAGCAGCTCCTCTCCTTTGGTCTGGGGGACCCCAGGTGCTCTGCTTGGCTTTTATCCCCATCAACATACACAGGAGGTTCCTCCCTGTGAGCCTGAAGCTGAATTTTTGACTCTTGGAAGGAAAAAGTTTTGAGTTCAAGAGTCCCAAGAAGACCTCTGGTAGGACCCTGGCAGGACAAGGAGGAAGTTGGGTCGAGAGCTGTTGCAATGAAGCCCTTCTATTCAGAAAAAGGAGAAAACAAGATGTGTTTGCAGGGAGAGGACTGGTTTTGACAAGTCTTCTGCTTAGAAGAAAGAAGTCTGTCAAAACAGCCATCCTGACATTTTCCAACAAGGTGCATTTTTAGTCCAAGTGATGATTTGGAAATTTTAGCTCATTCCTTGCTTTGCATGTTTGTCAGTGCTCAGATGACTAATGCAAGAGCACCATGACCAAGCAGGTGAGCACCTACTTGGACTGGGGGGGAACTGGGAAAAATAAGGCTAATTTATCCAAAATTAGCACAAATTTTGACTGGAAATCAAACTGGGGAAATGGACAATGAGTGCCTGAGCACCAGATACATTGATGGTGACTGGTAGAGGTTTCAAACATGTCCCTTTTTGCACACATAGAAGACACATCGTGGGGTACCTGAGCATGGTGATGGCCATCTCCAGAAGCTCCAGGGTCTGAATGGGCAGGAGAAGAGGCTGGAAACAAGGCAACAGAAGATCCATGGAAGAAACAGAGGTGGAAAGCCCTCCTGGGCTTAAATAGCCTCCTGGGTGAGTGGGTGGGGTCCAAGGTGAGGCTGTTCAGAGCAATTAAAGCCAATTAGTGCACTTAGTATCCATGAGGTCAAACCACAGCCTTTCGGAAGAGCCCAGTAACCCCAGTGAGACTCAATGACTTCAATCCTTAGGATTATTTCCCTGCTTTCCATTCCTGTGAGCCACCTGCAGCCCTGTCCAGGTGCTAGGGATGGTGCATCACCACCCCAACCCCACGTGGGACTGGGATGATGGGCCCCAAAGTCAGCTCAGGAGCTGTGTGTGTCCCCTGGATCCGTCTCAGGCAGCCTGAGGTGTTACTGATGCTCGTGTCTCATGCAGCCATGGGTGATTGATACGCCCAGATGTTTTCCACTCCATGATACAGAGAAAAGCAAAAGCCTCCGTGGTTCCTGCCAGACTGACATGTGGAAAATTCCTTCCTGATCCCAAACCTGCTGATCAGATCAAGCACTTCAGGGAGACTTGGCGGGCGAGTGCGTCTGGGGAAGGAGTCCCTGCACCTCCGTCGCTGCGCTTGCTGCCCATCCAGCATCCCACCTCGCCGCCCACTGTGGTTTGGGGCACCTGGGAGCACAGCTGGCCAGATGTGTGCCTGAGAAACCATTCTCCTTGACTCCTGCAGACAACTGGCTGAGCTTCAGCATAAGTTATAGTCACGGCCTTGCTGAAGAGCTCCAAGTGTTACCAACATCTTGAGGGCAGAGCTGGATGGCCTTCTCTCCGAGAGCAGGAACAGGGGGGATTTATGAGTTAAGGTCAGGAAGGGCCACCATGACTCTCTCCTGCTCCTCCCAAGTGCACATACGCTGCGGCTATTTTTCTCTTCCAGCAGCTGAATTAAAGCCTCTGGTTTGTAGCAATACCAAATCTCATTTTGGAGGCTCTGAGCAACAGTAAATCCCTGGTCCCTCGCTCTCCGTCAGCCCTCGCTGCCCTGCAGCGTGTCCTCCTCCAAGGTTGCCCTCAGCCCCCAGCAATTAGGGCTTCTCCAGCATTTTGCTTGACAGGCTGTAGGCTCTGTTTCCAGCCTGATGCGCACAAAGGAGTTCAATTCCTTTGCACCAGCGCTCTCCAACCTCTCCGTGGGGACCCTGAGCCTCCCACCCCACTGCTCACCCCCTACCACCACCAGAACCCCTTTACCCTTGAGGCCGGGCGGTGTGGTGAGCAGGGCTGGCCCCAGCGGCTGGGTAGATCAGTTCAACCATGTTCCCCCGCACGCTCTGCAGGCTCGAGAGCACTTCTCTGCTTTGCTTTGCTTTTTTTCTTTTTTAAAGCTCAATCAAGGATCACATCAACTTCTCTTTTTCCCGCAGCTCTGCGCTGGGAGCTCATGATGAGGGAGTTACAGACCCATGACCCCTAAATCCTTTTCTGAGTCACTGCCACTGCAAGCTCTGCTCTCCCATCCTGGAGCCAAACAATCCAGCTCCTTTGTTCCCACCAAAGCTACAGTGGCCTCCTACAAAGCACCAAAGCCACTGGTATTTTACACTTCGGGAGCACTTTATATATACTTTTTTTTTTTTATCCAAAGCAGCACAAAACAGTCACAGTATGGCAGAACCTGGAGTCCCCAGCTGCTCCTGGACAGGGGACAAGGCAGCCACAAACTGAGCCAAGGATCAGGGATCCCCTGGAGTAAGATCCTCTGGGCAGAGAAGTCTCGTATAAAAGCTGTGGGTTCATTTTGCGTGAAAAAACACTTGGAGACATTCCCTCTCTTTGGGTTGGGGTCCCTCTTGCCACCAGAAAGGACATTTTGGTCCAGGTTCACATCAACACCCATCTTCAGCCTTTTCATCCCTACCTTGGTAACACACAGACCTCAGCAACATGCAGCTCCATCCCCTTTGGTATTTCCCAGCGTGCAGGAGCTGTGCAGGACACGTGGACAGAGGGCTCTCCATCTGTGGGGTCTTCCATCACCCAGCACTGAGGATGGAGATGTTGCTCCTACTCCCATCCCTGTCACTGAACGCAGCCTGAGACTTTTCTTGGGTACCACCCAACTTGCTCCTCAGCTTCCCCATCCTTAAATCAGGGACAAGACATACGTCCTCTGAGCTGTACTATTCACCCATTGACTTTACTGATGAGCAATACAGGACATCAGGCAGGATGAGGACCCTGGTAAATGAAGCAACACAGATCTGGGGGTCAAGGCAAGAAGAAATCTGCCCATCTGTAGCTCTGGAGTTCAGGAAACGTCTCCTTAAACCAGGCTGCCATTTCGTGAGTCTCTGCTCTGCACTCTTTGCTTTCTATTGTGCTTGGAGGGCTCGGGATGACAAGGACACTGTGATGATCACAGACCCCTGCATGTGGATGCCTCCACAGAGCAGGTGTCTGTTGGTCAGAATAAATTATAGAGAGATGGTGAAAGGAAACGTTGGGTTGCACTGAAGCCCGGCTCCTCCTCTGCTCCGGGAGTGTTCTCCGGTCAGGAGTCAAACCGCACGCCCACCACTCGCTAATTGCACTGTTCAGAATCAAAGGCTTTAGCCAAAGGGAGAAATACATAAAATTGTCGGGAAGGAAACATTTTCTTCTTGAATTCTGAGTGAAAAGTGAACTAATACAGACCTCTTTTGAGAATAAAAGCAGCAGAATCAGATCTCTGATCTCTGGGCTAAAGGCAGCTCGAAACAGAAGTACAAGGTTTGCTTATCAGGCCAGGAGGACTGTTCTCAGTGCCTGAAATTATGTTAAGAAAATCGTGTCCCTGTTTTCTTCTATAATTGTCTCTTGGGTTTTTTTAGCCTCTTTTCCAGGTAACTCAGTCACTGGGATATTTATTCAATCTCTACTTTCCCCCCACCCCCATTTCATAGCTCATCTTGCCAAGGGGACCAGATAGAACAGCGCTGAGACAAACCACGGCCTTCAGGCATCCCAATGGCAGAATCCCCCCGACTCCCACCTCCCACCTCCTTTATTTCCCTTTTTTTCCTCACCAAACCATAGTCATTCCTCACTCCTGGGACAGGGAGATGGAGGACGGAGTCACGCGCTGTTAACCCCCACTTTCCTGGGGCTGCCGGTGATTTATTACGAGCAACGAGGCATGAGGACAACCAGGACCAGGGAGCGTCTTTGCTCCATCCCAGCTCAGGGCTGGTTAATAAACCATTTTAAAGTGAAGGTGGGGGGACAGTACTTATTGGGTGAAAACATAAAGGACATGAGATTTTATTTATTTCATGTCTTGGTTCTTAAGGAGGAAAAATATCTCAATTTCAGATGGGGCAGCTTGAAAGCAAAACGTTTGCAACACACCAAGGATTCAAATTCATGCACATATCCCATTTTTTATGTCTTTTCACTTGGGTTTTGGGCTCAGTTTTCATAATCTGGTTTCCTTTTTGCTCCAAGAATCAAGTTAGTTCATTGATTTGTTAAAAAAAAAGGGGGAGAAAAAAAAAGGAGGGAAAAAATTATGTGATTTCCAAGTAAATAAATAAAAAGAATGAAAAAAAAAATCCTACTGAAAACTCTGCAGCTTTTTGCAAAAGCAACTGTGAAATTTATGGAACGACAGCTAAATTGAATGAGATGAGGGAGAAAAGGGCCTGTCTATTTATGTGAAGAGTTTGAGGAGTTATCATAATTAATTATAACAAACATTTTGCAGTGCACATTAAGTCTCAGGCTTCGAGGCTGAGGCTGGTTCCTAACACCCCAGTTGGGCTGAGCTGCTGGAGGCATCTTCAACACATCCTCACCCTCAGGACCACCACAGTGGTGTAACGTGGAGCAGAACGTGACCCTGCTCCTCCACCCGAGCACCAAAATTATGCCAGAAATGCAGTTAAAAACCCCTGGTATTACTTAAAAACTACGAGGTAGGGTTTGATTCAGGAAGCCAAAGCTGATGAGTGCATCCCACCAGCTCCATGGGCTCCTCACAGCAGGATCTGACCCACGTGTGCACGTGGAAACGCATCATCCAGGAGGGAAATCAAACCAGGGAGGGTCAGAAATGCCTCGTGCAGATTTGGGGGTTCAGGGAGCTCGTGGTGGGCTCAGCTTTGCCTCCATCACCCCTTCCCATGGGTCCCAGTGCCTGGCTGGGGGATGGATGGGCACTAATGAGTCCAGTGCCACTTGTTAAGATGTTAATTAGGGACTCATGGCTGCGGACTCAGTCCCACCTGCGGCTCTTGGCTCTGAATAAACGTTACCTGCCAAGGTGTGGCAGCTCAGAGCAGAGCCTCCCACGCTCCTTCCCGGCTGCCCAGGTTGGAAATGGGTTGGGGAAGGATGTCAGGGGAGCCTGGGAGAGATGTACAGGCAGGAGATTTGGGGAAAGCAGGGTGATGGGGATGCCTGTGGATTGACACAAGGAAGAGGCTCCTCTGAGCTGAATGATCCCAGCCCAGAACAAGGTTTAAATCTCCTTCCCTCTGGGGTTTCGGTGCTAAGGTGGGAGGTTCACAGGGTCCCTCGAGCATCTCCAGCTTCATGGGTCTTGGCAGCCGAGGGCAGAAACAGCCCCGTGGTGCTCAGATAAACACAGAAATTGCCAAAGCTGCTGAGAGAATGGAAACAGGCAGAGGAAAGGCAGAGAAAAATCCCCCCTGCCAGGCTCTGCGCCGGCTCGTGGGTGAGCAAAGCTCCTGCCCCTCAACAAGGTACGAAACTGCTGTGAGGCCACGACCAACACTGCTGCACTGGGGGGGATGCAAAGGGCACCCAGCACCAGCTGGTGATGCACCACAACACTGAGAGCAGGGTGAGACCCCCTGGATGGGGCATGGGACCCCCCCCGGTGCCACCACCAAACGCAGTGCCAGGAGAGCTGGAAGTACCTTGGGTTTTAGGGAGAGGCTCATAAGGAGGTTGAGGTACCCCCTGCTTTCCCTGGACTTTGGTAGCGTGGAGTTATTTTATTTTCACAGCATTAAGTGATCGAGGTTTGGCCTCCAACGCTAAAATAAATATTTTAATTTAATATGCATAATTGGCTTGATATCATAATTCACAGAGCTCATCCAAACAGCATGCCTTAACCTGTGGGAAAAACAATCGTGCAGAGCCCAGAAGGAAACCCCCAAACCCCAGTTATGTGCACCAATAGTCACCCCTGGCAAAAACCACTCATCATCAAGTGTCTTGCAATTTTTGGCCCTTTCTGTGACACACAGGGGACAGAAGGACAAACTGGGGACAGACAGACAAGGACCAGGATGGCCCAGGGCATTTTTGTGGCCCCACTTACCATGGGTTGTATTTCCAGCATTTCCCTGTGCTGCAGCTCAATGGCATCAGTGGTGCTGGTAAAGAGGAGGAGAGTTATTCCTTCAACAGCCAAATCACATCCCAGGGTCACAGATCCGAGGGGTTTGGATTGAAGAGCTTGGTTTGGTGCAGGATTTGGTTTTAAGCAAGGTTATGAATCCAGCTGCCAACAAGCTGGGACCAGCTGCCCAGCTGGGACCCATGAGACCAGCAGAAAAAAAGAAGAGAGAAGAAATACAAGATTTCTCTAACAGGAATAATTCTCTAACAGGAACTGCCTCAATATTTAAGGAAAAAAAAAAAGAGCTAAATTATGCCAACGCAACTCCACTGAAAATTTTTACTTAATCTGCTCCCATGATTGAGCCAGATGGATAAAATTAAACCTACTGGGGAAGAGCCACACGTGCTTTTCTTCATTTGCAACCAATATATCAAATCAGCCTTCCCGCATGGATTATGAAACACAAATCTTCATGCTCCTGGAGCCCAGAAATAAAGAAATAATGGCATAGAATTAATACAAATATTGGGGAAAATCACGTTTGCTGTCACTGAAAGAAGAAATCTTTATACAACAAAAACTGGCAGGTCCATCACAGTGCTACTGGTTGGGAAAAAAAAGTCATTAGCTAGGATCCAGGAATCATGAGAGTGATGCAAAATCGTTACATTTTTAAATGGAGATGAAATCACACCCTGGGGCACCGTCCCGCGCTCCCACGCGTGTCAGAGCGGCGACGAGAGCGTCCGTGGGGATTAGTGGTGCTCCAGCTGGAACGCTGTGGCCTCGCCCTGTCCCTTCAGATGTTGGGTTTAATATATTTTTGTGTTTCTATATCCATAGATTTGTATATCTAATCCCTCTCCCAGGCCTTCCCTGCCACCCCATCCGCACAGGGCCCAGGGAGGTTAATAGAGACATCCCTGCCTCCCCCTTCCAGGCAGCAAATCCATTATGGAAATGGAGCTGCTTTGACTCATCAGCCTGGACCTTTGATGCGTTTTGGCAGAAGAACATCGTTGACTCATATCATAAATCAAATATTTCTCTCCATGAAGCTCCAGGCAGGCTTGGAAGGCTTTCATTAGGGTTTGGGGACACCCTGTCCTGGCCAAATGGGCTCAGACCCAAACCTCATCCCCACTCCTGCTTGCAAGAGTGGAGGGGAAAGTGGTGGGGGCTCAAATCAGCCCTGGGGATGGGCGAGTTGGGGACAGGGCTGTCCCTCTTGCAAAGTGACCTCAGCTGCAGCAGTGCTGGGAGCAGGTAATGTGTAATGGGGGGGTCTACAGCCCCTCACCCATCCTTTCTGCATGGGCACCTGTGGACAGGGCTCTTGCCAGGGTGACTCTAACCAACTCCTTTCGTCACCTTCTGCCTCATTTTCCTCTTCTCTAAAATATCATTGCTGCTGTTAATATTGGTAATTGATTTTTGAGGTGCTCAGATGAAAAAAACTAAAAAAAAAAAAACCCAAAACAGCCAAGTGCAGGAAATCACTGCAGAGGCAGAGACAGGGGGACTCTGTAACCCCAGGTGGCTCCTCTCAGCCCACCTCGCTGTTCTGTCTGCAGCAATAGCCGTCCCTCATCCATCACCCTGACTCCACAGGAGCCTTCTCCAGCCTTTGCACCTCCTCCTGGGAGGTGCTGACGTGCCTCTTGAGCTTAAACCTGCAGCTGGTTTTCTTACAGATTTCTTGGAGGGGTTTAATTATTCCTGAAAAACTACCCCCAGGTGGATTCCCCAGATTTAAAATGGCCAAAAGTGGAGAGTGTGAAAGAAAAACTCCAGTGGGCACTGGATACCAGAGAGAGCAAACACCTCTGTTACACCAAAGCGGGGCTGGGGATGTTCCTGACCCAGCACCCCTGCTGTTTGGAGGATCACCCCTGTTTGGAGGATCACCATCACCTGCAGCAGCACACTCCAGACATCTGCTCTTCTCCCACATCTGCTGACGATGGGGTGGCCAAGTCCATCACATCACTCTACCCAGATCTGAGCACACACGTCCCTCCTTAAGCGCTGAAGCCAATGGGTGCCTCTGCCAGGACCAAAGCAGCCACCATCAGAGGCTCCTTGAGGAAAATTCCAGCCTAAGGCTCTAAAAGCAAGTTAAGGACAGGAAAAATAAAATGCAAATTAATTTAATAAGAGCTTAATTGGATTCTCCACAGCGCAGAAAGCTGCTGCTTCCCAGCAAATGCCCCCTGAAGCAGCCAATGAGTCAACCCACTCCCCCAGTTACACCAGTGCTGGGGGGGCCAAGCCTCTCCTCACATGCCCACAGCCCAGGCATGTCCTTGTGTCCCCAGCCAAAATCCATGGGGTGATGGACAGGTGGGTGCTGCAACAGGAGCATCTTGTGAGCACCACGCCAGGCAGCCCAGGGGATCCTCAGGGACCAAGAATGCAGCTGAAATTAGCAGGGAATAAAACCCAGAGCTACAACTGTCCCCTGCACCTCCCTGGCCATGGGCTCAGGCACCAGGAGCTGTGTTTGTCTTTGAATCCTTCACTAAGCTCCAAGCAGGAGCTGCTAATTACAGCCAGGGCCCAAAGGTGTCCCCACAGCAGATGTGACCCCTTGGGTGAGTGTGGGTCCCCACCAGCAAGGACATGGCAGTGGCTGTGCCCCACAGATGGGATTTACTGTCACCCATGGGGCTGATGATGCAACCAGCCCTTATCCACGTATCTCCTGGTCTCTCCTAGACACCATCAGCCCCCTCCATCACTGCCCCACGCTTGGCCACGTCTCCAACCAACCTCTCCCAACCACGACGGCTTTGCCGCCTTGTGCTCCCCCCGACTGACCCACACCAGCCACAAATAAAAAAAATCCATGGAGCAAAGCTGCAGTAAATCCATGAGCCAACGTGCCTGCTGCTAAGGTAAGCACAGCCACCCGGCTCTCGCCCCGTCGTTAGTGCTGGAGGATTCTCAGAGCCAGAGAACCCGGGGAGACTCGTTAGGAGAAGCAGCACTTCTGGCTGGATTTACTGAGAGTCTCTCTCCAGCCTCCACGCACCCCTTTGTCACTGCAGGAAGCCCTGCCCTTGCTCTGATCTGCTATGCAGCATGCAGAGCCCATAAGGCTTTCAAAAATAACATGTTATTAAAATCGTTTTAATCAGAATTCCTCCAGCCCAGACACAGCAGCAGAGATCCCAGTGTCCCCGGCAGAAAGGAGCTCAGAGAAATTAAACGATGATGGGAAGAAGTGATTTCAAAAAGCCTGACTGTATCTCATTCTGTCAAGGTGGACCTGGAGTTTTTCATGAGGTTTGGACCCAGGAGGAGAAGCCCAGCCTGGCTGTAAGAGCAAGCTTAGATTGAGAGATGAAGATCCAGCCGCAGTTCCTGTCTCTGCTAAAGGTTTTCTCTGTGATCTTGCGCAGGTCACGTAATTTCTCTGTGCTTTGAGTTCCTCAGCAATCAAACAAGCTTGCACTGCTCTTGTCTGCCCTACCTCCCTCTTTGGAGTGGAGGCTGTCCCAGGGTGCTTGCAGGGCAGCATTTTGATGTGAGCTTCAGCATTACAGTGAAAACAAGGAGGAGAAATCACCCCTGCGCGTGGGCAGGACGGCGTGCGAGGGGCTGGCAGGAGCCCCGCAGAAATGAAACCTGGAGGAAGCATTTTAAGGAGCAATGCTTAGGTTTGGTGATTCCAGCTCCCCTTTGGCACCTGGGGAACTGAGCAGGACCAGGACCTTCTTGCTTTGCAGGAAAATATGAGGTTCAGCCCCCTTATTTTTTTCCACCCACTGCAAAAATCCCTTCCCCACACAAACTGCCACAGCCCAGTCCTCCCAGTTTGGCAGCTTCAAGCCCCAGTGCCACCACCAATGCAATGCTTTGCTGGACAGACACCATCTCCGGGAGGCTCCTGCCCATCGCTGTGTGGAAATGTACCATAACAGCCCCAGATTTAATTAAAATAAAGTATCCCACGCCAACAGGAACCTCGTTGTCTTGCAGGGTTGTCTCAATAATTATAAAATAAATTGCATTTCTATTGTGCCTTTCATCCTTGGATCTCCAAGTGTTTTTACAAGCGTTAATTAATTTAGCTTTCAAATCGCCTTTCCCTCTGATGTCGTATAAAAATTTAATAAACAGGTAGTGGGAGAGGCAGGAACCTGCTCTGGGGCACCTGGTGGGTCAGCAGCAGGCTTGGAAGGAAAATCCTTAAAACATCAGAGCTTTCAAGGCACGAGGGTGTCAAAAAAGAGGGGGAAAAAAAAGGTTTGAAATTGAGATCTGCCCATCAACACATCCACTCCCCCCTTGGGACCCCGGAGCCCCCCACGGCTGCGTGTGGATGTGGGGAATCGCTGCTGGGAACAGGGAAACCCAGACTGGAGGTGTCAGGAGCTGTTAAGGCACATGACATATTGAGGGAATTAAAACACATTTAGGGAAATCTCCAAATAGGTTTTTTTTTTCTTTTTCTTTTTTTTCCTCCTCTTTTTATTTTTTTACCTTTCAAGAATAGCCCGACTGTCTCAAGCTGAGGTAATGCATTCAGGCACCACAACCGAGTCGGAGCTAATTGAATTTAAAAGCAGGTATTACATCTGCGCCTTCGGAGGGACTACATCCTGCAAATCACCTCAGTGATGAAGTGTTTTACCCAGCTACTACTTAATCTTTTTACACAGAGAGCAGAATTAACCCCGCTGCGCCGCCTTCATTAAGGAGCCCAAATGAAGTTACCTGGTGAGGTTCAAACGGGCTGCGAGTGCTGAAACTTCAGCTGAAGTTCCTGAAATCCAGAGGGACTGGTTTGGTTTTTTTTTTCCATGTGTTAAATCTTACAAAGTGGTTTAAACCAGGTCAGTTATCTGGGTCCTGTTTTACTTTCCTTTGTTAAATCCGAGAGGAAATAAGTAACCTGGGCCCTGTGTAAATACATGTATGACTGGAGAAATGGGTCAGCACTGTCCACACCTGCCCTCCTTTCCCCATTCTCATCCCATTTTCTCTTTCCCTCCAGATCATCTCCCTCTCTCCAGGAAAGAGGATAAAATAAATGAAGGAAAAAAGGGTGCCCTGAAGAGAACTCCAAAAATAATCCATTGCCCCCTTGCAGCAGCGCTGAGCAGCATCCAGACCCTCCCTGCTGCCCCTTGGCAGCTAAATAAGTCCCAGGGCAGGTCAGCAGCTCTAAAGCAACACGGCATTAACCTTTCATGGATGGAGTAAAAGCCCATAGCTTCTTTATATAGAGAGATTTTTTAAAGAATATATATATATTATTTAATATATATATTTAATTTTTAATCTGTATATACTTTAAATTATTTTATCTACTTGGTATATATATTTTTTATATACATTTCTCACATATATTGTACATATTACTTTATATACTTGGTCTATTTCTACTTTACATCAACTAAAAACCCCCCAAAATTAGCTAAGCACAAGAAGCTTGGTGCACCCACCATCACTCTCATCCTCAGGCCGATGCAGGGTCCTGGGGAAGGTGATAGTTCCTCCTTCCCTGGGCTGGAAATGGAGCAGGAAAATTCCCAAAGAACAATTTGCCAAACTATTGCAGCAAATGAACATTTTTGGCTGGCTGTGTTTATCCATCAGCTCCCCAGGCAGCCACGAGGGAGCTGGGAAAGCTGTGGGGATCCCCTCAACGCTCCATGAATTTCAAGCGCAGACAATTGATTTACATCGCTGGAAATTTGCACAGGGAGAGGGGAAAAAAAAAAAAGAAATAAAAAAAAATGAGCTCTTCACCATTCATTAATTTTCTCTAAAATTCATTCATCCAATTAGGCAGCTGAAATGGTGCGTTGTAATTTAGATACCCTGTGACACACCATGACTGTTGATGGTTCCTGATTCAAAAGGAACAGGAGCAGAATAAATCCCAGGCTACAGGCTCTTCAAAACCTAATTTCCTTCTAGTTATGAACCAGGAAATCATCCAGAGAAATCAGGAGAGATTCAGGCAAATTTAAGTTGAGCATCAAGAAATGGAGCAGGTTCTTCTCTGGCTGTGAGCAAGAGCCTGAACCTCAGCTCTCAGCTGTAAATTTGAAGGAATTTTTCCTTCCCAGAAGATCTCAGCATTTCTCATTGCTGAATCTGAAACAGGAGCACCCACCCTCAGGTGCCCACTCAGGAGAGCAGCTACAACATCGCCAACTTTCCTCACTGGAGTTTCATTTTCAACCTCAGCATCTTTGGTAGCAGGGATAGACAAGGGGCAGGACCCTGCTGCACAGAGCAGATTCCAACAATAGTAAACCAGGTGATTTTTTGTTGCCTTTTTGCCATAAAAAGTCACTATAATTCACTGACTGAGATGGAAATGGACGTTATTGGGGTAATAAAGCAGCGATGTGGTGGCCCTATGAATGTCACCAGCCAGGTCTTCCTGCTCTGCGTGGTTCAACCCATTTTGCAGAGGAGAAAAATCAAAGCACAAGGTATTTTCAAGGTTTTTTAAGGTATTTTTCAAGCTCAATAAAGTTGCAATCCTGGAAAAAAAAATCCCACCGAGGTACTAAAACACATGGAAATGGTATTTTCCTCCATTTCCCTCCCTGACCTCACTGGGAGCAGGAGCACTCCATCCACTGCTCTGCGAGATGCATTTAAGTAGCTCGATTTAACACAGCTGAAGAGGGGAATTTGGGGCCAGACAAAGTCATTTGGAGGCTCCCACAAGTCACTCACAGGCTGTGGAAGAGAACCAAGGACTTCACATTCCCCTAATGACCATGAAACCTCAACTGCTGCTTGAGCTCAGGGTCCTGCTCCACCTCAGGGCGACGGCAACACTCAGCATAAATAATGGAGCAATAAATATTCAAGTCAGCTGGCTTCATCCTTTAAGTGACTGCAGAGATATATATAGATACGTATTGAGAGAGTTCCAGGCAACTCATCATCGCCACACGTGAGCACTTACTGAGTTTTCCAGGATTTAGGGCGAGATCCAGAGCTGCTCTTCAGGTGCTGTAACTCAGGCAGCGTGATGCCTAAAATAAGCGATGGGATGCTCAAGGACACGGCTTCCAGATGCCAACACCTCCGAGAGGAAAAAAATCTCCTTTCCTGGCCACATCACAGGACGTTCCTGATGTCCCACAGAGCAGCACCAGGGTTTAAATGCAGATGTCCTCAGCTTCAGCACAATGCCTTCATGGTGCCAAGAAAGTGATATCAACCCATGATCTGGAGAGCCACAGAGGTTTTTTTTCCCCATCACACTCCCCTCTGGATGAATTTCTTCCCTGACTTTTGTGATCCCTCCTTGTAAGGGGGAGAATCACCTGAAATCTCTGCCTGAGGAGATGTTGGGAGGACCAGGGAACCAAAACCTTCACAAGCTGGTCCATGCTTTGAGGGACAGCTTGTGCTGCTCCACCGCAGGGAGAAGCATCTGCCTTTTGTTGTTTTTTCCTCCAAAAAATTAAACTAAAAAAAGAATAGAGTTAAGATCTGGAGGTAAAAAGGAAAATCCCAGTGCCAGGTCCCTGTCAGCACTGGGAGGAACGAAAAAAAAAAAGTCACTTTTCTCCAAAAGCCTTCCAGGGAAAAAGAAAAATAAAAGGAAGAAGTAAATAAATTTCACTGAGCCTTTTGAAAACGCTGTAATTGCCTTTGTGGTCTAATTGCTCCTGGTTTTACAGCCTCATTTCTTGTCATAAAATTAGTCCCACTTTTTATGCTTTTTCCTTTGCTACCAGTCTGTAATTATTATTTTTTAATTGCTTTCGTATGTTGATCTCTCCCATATCTCCCTGGAGAGGGGGGCCAGGGACCTCATTCTGCCGCTGTCGCCTGCATGGAGGATGCCACGGCTGCCAAAAGGAGATGGTTGCTCAACTTTTTGGGTGAATATTTGCATTAATCTCCCCAAAATTGTCTTTAATCTCCAAGAGCAGGGCTGGGCAAGAGCTCAGCCACAAGAGGAGGAAGCAGTCATTAGAAATGAAGCAATTTCTTGCAGAACTTTCTGGGGAAAGAAGAAATCAAGATACAAACTACAGCCATCAGGAATGTAATAAGAGCACAGGAGGCAAGAAAACCACCTGAAAGATAAACCTGCATCATCTGTAACCCCTTTAATAACCATCTTATTTCAAACAGCACCAACTTCTCCTCACAGGTTCTCCAGAACAGCGTCTCTGTTTGTTTTCTCTTTGATACACAGCTGCAGGAGGAAGCCATGCGTGAAGTTTATTAAGCCTGAGTAATTCTCTATCAGTTCTGCGTGCTATTGATTTCATCTGCACTGTTATCTTACTCTGCCTCAACCTGAAAAGTCATTTGAAAACAACAAAAAACCCTCCCCCCATATAAATCTTAAAAAAAATGCACCTATTATGGGATGTAGGACGTTGCCATTTTGGATGCATTAACGACATGCTGAAAGTGAATGTATTGGAGATATAAATCTTGTTAAGGAGACTTTGATGTTACCAGGACTAAAGCAGCAGGAGCAGTTTGAGCTGAACCAAAACATGGGGTTGAATCTGAACTTAACTCCGCAAATTTCTCTCTCAGAGGTGGAAAGCAAATTGGATTTGCTTTGGCTTCCAGCCAGCCTTGCTTCATCCTGAACCAGCTCTCCACTGTCCAACCTCTCCCACGTCCTTGGAGTTACTCCCAGTTTGTGGCATAAGCAAGAGTGAGCTCAGAGCAAGTGGCTCTACCCACCGCGCTGGCGATGCTCAGAGCTGGCACGGGTCCACCTCGGGCTTGCAAGTCTTGCACAGTGTCAGAAATGCAGATCCTCAATGCAGAAAAACAAACCTTGAAGATTTCTCCAGGCTGAAAAGGGTTTGCAAAGAGATTCAGTCCATCCCAGGGCTTCCTCCATGAAATGAGAGCACCCAAGGGTCATGGGATGGACAGGACCACATCTCAGGAGCATCCCAGCCCCATGCCCAGGAGGAGCCATCCCAAGCAAGCAAAGCTTTTTTCCACAGCTGGATCGTCAGCCTCATGTTTTGGGCTGCTCAAATCAAAAAGACAACAGTGACAGAGCAGGGTAGACACAGGTCCCAGGCAAGTCCAAACCTTCCCAGAGCTGTGGGATACCAGGATTTGGGTCAGGCCCATCCATACTCAGTTCATTGACTCTCTCAGCTAAATGGCACAGACCACTCTGCAGTGACATTCAAAACATAGTAGGAGATCAAAACATAATCATCTGATTTAACCTCTTCTCCAAGCACAGCTCCTTGTCAGTCATGGAGACTGGCACAACCTGCCTATCTCCAAGCTCAACTCTCCAGCCCTGAAGCTCTCCCTGCCCTATCATAACCAAAAATGTCCTTTTTCTCCCAGTTTTCCATTGCTTTAGGTCACCTTCATTTTTTTACACCAGTCAGACCAGTGAAATCCAGGGACATCAACCATCCCAGACCCACAGCACAAGGAGAATTTGTCCTGGCTGGACTTAAAAAAAAAAGAAAAAGAAAAAAAAGGAAAAGCAAAGTACAGCTGAAGGCTGCAAGATGAGTTGCGGGAATGAGAGTGCTTTGTGGGACATCATCCAATTCCTGCTGGACAAAATCCATCATCCCCTTGGTACTCACCTGCCTCTGCGCCAAGAGACACCGAGGAGAGCCAGGAACTTCAGAGACCTCCAAAACTTTTGTCCTACCGGCTTGGGGTTCAGCAGCTTGGAGGGGACAGAGAAGGGAAACTCCAAATGAGCTTGGTAAAACTCAGGAACACCTGGAAAAGCCAAAGGGAAGCAGCAGGATTGCTCCCCATGGCTGCAGCATTTAACTTGTGCTTGTCCCAAGAGTTCTAGAAGCTTCTCTGGAGAACATCTCTGCAGCCCAATATGACACCTCCCAAGTGAAGAGATGTGGGATGAGCTCAGGCTTAAATCTCCTCTGCAATTCAGCTCATGGCCAGCACCTGTGGGCATCCTGGGACAGGTCTCGATGCCTTTATCACCTCCCAGCCCCTGGTCCCATGGAGATACCAAAGGAATTACCTGTGCTGGGTTTTTTTAATGCAGTGTATCGAGGGGGAAGAGATGGGCAGAGGGGAGGACGTGGCAACTCCACCCGCAACGCTCCGTCATCGCCGGCCGAACGCAGCCGGGCAGGTCCCCAGGAGCGGGGGAGCAGCCCCATGGCTGTGACATTTTGCGATGCATTAAGTTTAAACATTTTCAATAAAGAAAAACAACCCGTCCCGAGCCGCCCTGTGGTTCATCGGCACCGCAGAGAGAGGCAGTCAATATAATTGTCCAGCTGAGACCAGCGGGCTGCGAGCACGCAACAGGGAGATCTACAACCGGGGAAGGCTGGGAGGGGATTTAAGTGCAGGTTAAGCAAATGCATTACTTTAATAACACACAGAGACAGCCCCTGTAGTTATAAAGAGGATAAAATAAATATTGTACCAGAAATCTACGGAATGGGAGGTTTTATCACCAAGAACTGCCCGCTTGCTATTTACTTTCAATTTAGGTTTTACAAAAGCTGCACTTGCCATGTTTTTTATGTATGGAAGAGTATGACTTGAATTGACAAATGAGCTTATTTCTCCATAAGTTTTACAAGGGAGCCTCAGTTTCTCAGAGAAAATGGTCACCTCCCAGCAGCTGTCCTGGACAGAGAAAGATGCTTTTTTTTCCCAAAAAAGAATAAAAAAAAAGAAAAAGAAGAAGACTATAATTCAAAGAGGAGATGGTGCTTCTGCTCCTCTCTGTGTTGGAGGTGGGCCAATGTCTTTGACTTCTCCAAATTGCAGAGGCAAGGGACTTGCTTCTCTGCAGTGGTTTTGTGCCTGGATTTCTTTATCCCATCATCTCAGACAAGACCATGGCGGTGGGTGACAGCCTGGGAGGAAAGTCCAGCTCTGATGTTGTGCATGACCCTACCTTGGGTTTCCCAATCCTGAAGATTAGGGTTATCCCTCCTTTTGAATAATAAACTTGGGCTGGTTCAGTGTGAAGCACGTGAAGAGGAGGAGAGTAAAGAAGAAGCAATCAAAAGACATCATCATCATCATCATTTATCTGGCTTAACCAAACTCTGGCTCCCCAGAGAAGAACTATAGTGCTTTATTTATTAAAAGATATTTCTGAGGGCAACACATTAAATTAAAGGATCTTGTTCACAGCCTCCCGACTTAACGACACATAAACAACCAAACAAAACAGAACATCGGCTCATTACAAGCATTTATAAAATATTAAGGGTCTTAAAAATTAATTATTCACAGGCACCTTCCATGTGTTTACGGGGGAGAATGAGGATGCACAGGCTGGAGCGGGCTACCTGCAATTACAAAAAGAGAAATATTGTTGTAAAACTCCCTCTGCATGGCAGCTGGTGTCCCCTGTTCTTCTGGGGGGGCGATGGATTAATGCAATGGGTTAATTCTGGGGTGGCTGTGCCTGGATGTTGGCACCTCCATGGAGGGCTGCACCCTCCAGCATCCCCCATCCAGGTGATGGGCTAAGAAACACAGGGTAAGAAATGCAAAAAATATCAATGCCCACCTCCCAAAAATTAAAAATAAAATTAAAAAACCCCCCAATGACCAGCAGCTCTTGGGGGCACCCCAGGACAACCCGTTACGATGCGTGGTTGCAGGTGTTGTAAACAAGGCTGGATCCAGAGAGCTCCACACCATGGGAAGGACACAGGGAATGTGATTTTAAAGTCTCAGAACTGAGCATGAGAAGGTAATGGGATTGCAGTGGCTTTCCCGTAAATGTCACTGCCGTAATTAGGAGAACAATTATTGTCAACCACCAGAATTGTTCCCTATCTGTCATTTCAGCAGGAACAGCCAGAGCCACAATTAACACCCGCGCAGGTGGGTCACCCAGTTCAACCCCAGCTAAATGGGATCACCCAGGGCAGAGCAGGACCTGCCGAGGGCTGGAGGTGCTGGGGGACAGGGATTTTGGGGGGTCCATCCCCACCAGGCCCACTCCTGATTCACAGCAGCCATGCACAAGGCAAGGTCTCACCTCTCCTCTCGCTGGAGCTATTGACTTCGGCACCAGCCTGATGCTCTGGCCTTGTGCAGGAAAGTCTTTAAGCGACTGCTTAACTTGGAAAAAAATAATGAGCTGAACTGAGTTATAAATTTGAGCCCTTGGAGGCCAAACCTGCCTCCACCTACAGCAGCAGGAAGCTGGAGGAGCTCCAGGGAGGAAGAGGAGGATGCTCCAGCGAGGAAGCCAATTCAGCAACACGTGCATTATCTCCAGCTTTCCCCCACATCTACTGATTTGCTTGGTGAGGAGGTTGCTAAAAGTGCAGCTGAGAGCACATCTGAAGTTCAGGGCACTGATGAGTCAAAAACAAGTTCTCGTGGTGTTAGAGAAAGGGGGCGGCTGCAGCCGTTAACGGCGTCCGAGTCCGCCGAGATGTTTTATCTCCAGCTCGAGCCCTGCGTTTGCCAGTGCCCATCCCTCAGCTCACAAATCACAGAAACCCAGGCTGGCTTGGGTGGGAAGGGACCTTAAAGCTCATCCAGTCCCAACCCCCCTGCCAGCAGCAGGGACACCTTCCACTAGACCAGGTTGCTCAAAGCCTCATCCAACCTGGCCCAGAACACTTCCAGGGAGGAGCAGCCACAGCTTCTCTGGGCAACCTGGGCCAGGGTCTCACCAACCTCACACCAAAGAATTTCTTCCTAATATCTCATCTAAACCTTCCCTCTGCCAGTTTCAAGTCATCACCCCTTGTTCTGTAACTCCCTGCCCTTGGCCAAAGTCCCTCCCCAGCCTTCCTGGAGTCCCTTCAGGTACTGGGAGGCCACTGGAAGGTCTCCCTGGAGCCTTCTCTTCTCCAGGCTGAACAGCCCCAACTCTCTCAGCCTGTCCTCACAGCAGAGCTGCTCCAGCCCTTGGATCATCCTCGTGGCCTCCTCTGGACTCGTTCTAACTGGTCCGTGTTGTACAATCTGGCACTAAACACTGCTGCTCTCGAGCTGTGATATGAGTTGGGGCTCAATAGCCCTTCCCCAACAGTGTGAGGGGGTCACCACCAGAAAAGCCAAAATTAAAAAAAAACCCTCCAGCAAGGTGCACCCAAATTTCTCAACTTGGGTCGAGAAGAGGTTCCTGCTCAAAAGGAAAAGGGGATGCAGCAGAGGGAAGGAAGGCAGAGAGGAATTACATCCACTGAAAGCATTTGCAGCATCTTTGCAGCTCGCCATGATTAACGTGGCCAGAGTGCTATTAGCAGCCTGGGATGATGATTAACGAGCTCTCCTAATAGCTGTTTTTAAACCTGCTTTAAAAAAGAAAAAGAAAAAAAAAAGCCAGAGCGGAGCTGGAAGGGGGTGGGGAGCTCGGGTGGTATCTCCAAGGAAACCAGAAACAAAATGGGCTTTGGCACATCGCAGAACCAACCGGGTAATCAAAGATTACAACCAGTTTTAATTTAAGGTTAATTATTGTTTACTCTCTGGAGGCCACCCTGTCAGAACGCAGCAGTCGGTCTGACCTTCAGCAGGTCATGGTGGGGCCCTCCAGTCCATCCCCTCCTGGAAAGATCTCCTGGTGGGAGCGGGGATGGAGAGGGAGAAACAAGAGCTGTGAGAGGGAGGAACGGATGGAGGAGGATGGTGAAAGGAAATGGAGGTGGAGGCGTCCGACGCCGAGATGAACCCACCCCAGCTGCACATTGCAAAGCTTCATTCAGTTCTATTTCAATGGCTGACCCCACAGCAGACATGGTCAATGAATATTGGACTCCCATCGATTTCCCACTGGGTGGAATCACACTCACATCTCCACACAAAAGCTGCCCCGTTTTTATCAATGGGAATGCTGCGTGCGGAGGTGTCTCCCCGATGAGACCAGCTACAGCCACGGGGGAGGATGGAGGATTTCATGGGCTCACGTCACGGATGCTTGCTCAGGGATGGGTCACCCTGCCCAGGGATAGGGCCAGGAGGGTGTGAGGATTCAGGGAACTCTTCATACCAAGGGCCAGGCTGAGCAGGCACCAGCCCAGCCCCCAGCTGCTCTCGCCATCCCCTGGCTGGTGGATAAGGACGGATCCTTCCCCAGACCAGACATGATGTCTGCAGATAGAGATGGGCAGGGACCAGGCTCAGCGCCCCACACTCACCCATCCCCATCCCTTTTTCTCCTCTTTAGCACCCAAAGATGCCCACGAATCCAACTCAACCTGTTGAACCCCAACTTTGCCAAATGCCCCCCCTGCTCTCACACCCCCTTCCTCCTCCAGGCTGGATCCCCTGTGCTTTTAACAAAGCGGAATGCAAACACGCGGGACATTTCTCAAAGTCTATCCTGGAAGACACTTGTTTCTCCCCAAAAACCCCCATTTTGTGGCTGCCCTGACAGCACTGCTGAGGAATGGCAGCTGAGATTAAGGATGGTGACAAGTCCCCCAAGCTCTCCTCCCTTTGCTGGAGACAGACATATGTAATTATGATAGAAAGGCGATCCTGGTGCGCTGCAAATACTTAAGGTGATTTGAAGCGTGAAGCTGCATACGGGTTGTGAGATTTGAGTTCCCAATCTGTTTGGGCTTGTTTAGACAGTTTCTGCTGTTTATTCCCTCTGTATTTTTATCCGCCTTCTAGCGCACGGAGAGTTCAGAAAGACAAGTCTGAAAAAAATCATTGTGGAAAGATTTCAGTAAATTCATCCCCTATTTGGTGACTGGGATAAAACCCGTTAACAGCGGTGGGAGTGTGGGGTTGGGTGAGGAGAGGATGGGAGGCATCACCTCTCTCCAGGAGCAGTTCTCAGCCCCTCTCTTTAGGTTTCCTCTCTCTCTTGCTCATCACTTTGCTGATCACTTTGGCTTCATAGGGGTTTGCAAAGGTCTTTGCAACTGGGTGTGGGCATTGGACAGAGGGGAAGATGGAGAGGACTTCTCCACCATGCTGATCCCTCAGGGTGAGACCTATGTGTTGTCCTCTCCCTGGTGCAAAATTTGAGGTACCTGCAGTGGCATCAGTAGGAGCAACAAGTTCATCATCGGTCCTCCCGGTGCAACACACCTGATGTGTGCAGGGTTGGAGGATCCTACAGACGTGCACACGCATTTACACACTCCTTGATACATACATCCTTCACGTGGACACTCAAGGACAGCCTGAAGCCCTCAAAAAGGGGTCAGGGATGGAGTGTTGTACCCTGCTGCTACAGCTGCAGCGGGGACATGGACAGGAATGGCTCAGACTTGGTCTATGTGGCCATTTAATACTTTTCTTGGGCTTATTTTTTCCCCCTTGAGCTACTGAGGCAGGGAGCACAGTGCCAATCACCAGGGCTCAGTGGCCAAGGCTGTTACCACCTCTGTGCTGAGGAAGGTGCAAAACATGCAGGAAAAAATGAGCTATTTTGATAAATATACTCCAAATTGCTTGAGATACAGTCTGGGAAGATGGACATGGAGGCACTCGGGATGCCGCAGGGATTTGCACCTCTGGGGTGGAGGGTACCACCAGGCAGAGCCAGCTCCTGATCAGGCCTCGAGAGAAAAAAACAGATTGAGGGGGGGGTGACAAGGCAAGAAGGATGTTCTGGGTTTCATGGTGTGGAGGATTTGTTTGTTTGGGGTTTTAAGCAGCAGTTTTGCATCCCTGGTTGCCATGGCAGCGCAGAGTGGACTGCACGCTGCATCCCTGGGAGCTGGCAGAGCTGAGGACAGAGTTGAGCTGGTCCAGTGATGGCCAGGCACAGTGGGAGCCCAAACAGGGTGTCAAAGGCAGCTCAAAGCCTGCAGTGAGCCTCAGAGCAGAGCAAGGAGTGGCCCAGGGCTGGGACCCTGCCTGCAAACAGGGGCACACACCATCCCCTGCCCAGGAGCTCCTTGGCCACCACTCTCCAGGAGCTCCTTGGCCACTGCTTTCTGCAGGACCCGGTTGCCTCCTCCTTGCTGCTCCACCACCCTGCAGATGCCCTTCCAGCTCTGCAGCCAGACACAGCACTTTTAAACCCAATTAATGGCAGCAGCTAGAGAAATTCAGCACCTTCCTCTTCCCACCCAGGGCTGCCACACACCGGGGAGGTGACCCTGACATCACCTTCTCCTCGATCTCATCTTCACAGCAGCATTAAGGGGCTGTTCCTGTTGCTGCCCATGCAAAGGGGCAGTGAGGGAAGCAGGACCCCAAACTTTACACCGTGAGCACATTTCCTGGCTGCTCTTCCCCTCATGGTTGCTCCCAGCGTCTCCATTCCCATCTCAAATCCACGCTGTCCTTCTCCCCAATACCTTGAGTGCTTCTCTTTATTGTCCTGTTTGTCTCCTCTCCACGGTGTAATTTCACCTCGTTAGAGCAATGCTGGGCCATGTTTACTTTGTTTTACTCTTGTGGTGCTTTTTATTCTAAATTCTCTTCATCTGGGCAGCACTTTATCAGCCGGGGGAAGCCGAAGGAAGCTATCTTTCATCCTTATCAAGATTCCTCTCCTTTCATTATCTCCAGCGCTGCTACAGAGCATCAAAAGGACATCTTTGTTCTTGCAATCTAATGTAATTTTGAATACAGCAATTCAAGCCTTTTGAGGAAATTATGTAGGCAAACACACATCCATTACTACCTCTCGCTCCCCCTCTGCAACGCTCCCGTGGGAGCTCCACGGCTGCTTTGGTGTTAAGGGGTGGAGAAAAAGGCCATTTTTAGGGCCACGTGGGCTGAAGATGGGGGATGGGGATCAGCCAGTGTAGGTCTTGAGCATCTCTGGTCCTGAGGGCAACTCATGGGTGTGAAGATGGCCCCAGAAGCTGGGAAGGGGAGGCAGTGGGACCAGTCAGGAGCTGGCAGTGGGCAGTGGTTTTGTCTGCTGATGTGCCCACACTCAGCTGGAAGTGCTGCTCTGTGCCAGATGTCAGTGAGATGGTCCAGATGTTTCCTCCCGGCTCCGTCTGTGGCAGAGCCATCTGCAGTCATCGATCTCATTGCGGCTCCCACATGGAGAGCGGTGCAAGGTCCAGGGTGGGCTGGGGGAGTCGTTAGCAGTGGTGGACAATGCTGCTGTTCACGGGGAGGCTGGCCAGGCACAGCAGAGGAGGTCACAGATCTTCTGTTGCAAGATGTGACGTGGACAGGGTGAGTGGCCAAGAGGAGATGGAGAAAGCAAAGTCACGAGGAAATTTTGTCTGGGAGCATTTCCTGGGCAAAGGGACTCACTGGAGAGGTTTGAGAGGTGTCTGGCTTGAAATCCTCCTTGCTGGGACAGCCAGGAGACCTGTCCCTCATGGTCCTGCTCTCCTCTAGTCCCAACCAAGAAGAAAACCCAAATTTTGCTGGGATCCAATGCGGGGTTTTCACCACACCTCAAAACCCTTCGTGACTTCCTAAGCACATTCACTCAAACCCGTCCTCTGGTTCCCCGAGTCCAGACCTCACCTCTGGCTCCTTTCCTCTCTCTGATGCTCAGCTGAGCAGATACCTGGAGGTCTGGGTATGGCCACGTCACAGACCAAGGTAGCACAAACACCCATCTCCCACCTCCGCACCCCATCACCGCTCCAGCCTGACCCCTCTCCCCAGCTCATCCACATTTCAAAGATAACCAGGTGTGAAGGTGCAAAAGCTTTTTAAAGCTCATGGAATTAAGGAACTTGAAGGGGCTTTGATAGGTTTGGGAATAAATTGCCCATGAAAGTGCTGGGGGAAAACCTATCTAGGGAAAAAAAGAGAGAAAGAGGGCGAGACGATGATGTATCTGGGAAGGAGAGAAGAGGAGAGATCGGGAAGCGACTGGCTGATTGTTCCATAAGCACCTCTTAAAAGCAAACACAATAGACATGAGCAGTTTTTAAAATGACAGACAATACAATGGGAGATAATATATTTAAAACCCATATCAGTTGTTAACAGACCATAAAAACGCCGGTACATTAATCTGTGCTGTCTGTCATAGACTCATGAAGCAGCTGTGTTATTTTATAGTTTCATTCCTGCGGGCTTCTCTGACACTTCCACAAATACATCTCAATTTATTTGGATAAGAACAAATAGAAATATTGAATTCTTCCTCCTCTGCTTCTGCTGCTTTTTTACTCCCCCCCCCCCCAGCCCTGATGACTCGCAGAAGACACTCGGAATGGCTTTGCCAGTGTATCATTATCTGCCAAAATTCTTGTTTTAGGAGAAATGCATCAGGCAGATGCAAGCCTTGTCCCTTGCTTTGGACTTTCTGAGCTTCTTTCATGCTTTTACAGCAAGTGGGCTGAAAGCTGGGCTCCTGCAGCACCTATGGGTGCTGATCCCAGCAGGGGTGGTGGTGGGAAGTGGGTGACTTGCTCGCACGGGGCAGCTCTCCCCATCCCGCATCGCTTTGGGACTCTCAGACAGACTGGTCTTAAATGCCGAAGCGGGATGTGATTTCTGCCTTAATCAATGTCCATCTTTCACCTTTGCTTGCAGAGCTCTGACTCCATTTCCACCTTCCTTGCCCTTCCCGGCAAGGTGGGACCAGCCCATCCCTAAATCACCCCCACAACCCCGTTGCCTTCACTCCCTGTTTGCTTTTATTTCTAAAGAGGACGGAGGAGGAGGAATGATGTTCTCTTTTGCTCCCGAGGACCATAACGCTTGGATGAGGTGTTTGCTCAAAGCCATAATTTTGTTTTCCTTCTAAATTTCCACTCAACTTTTCAAAGCATCAATTTTATGATCATAAATACACACACACGGCACTGCCCCTGCTTCCCAAATGCAGGATGGGCCCCACACAGCCCTTTTCCAGGGACTCAGCACCTATCCTGTGTCCCATCCTATTAACCCCATGAGCAGCTCTACTCCCCAGGGGCTCTGCAGACCCATGGGCACCAACAAACCCACTGGTGATGTTCTCACCCCCTTCCCCGCACACCAGCACAGCCCAGGAGCAAGGGGAGCTCTGGTCCCTGCACTGCTACAAGCAAGTGTTTAACATGAATTATTCCAGGCGATGCCACACCGGAGATTCAAAGCTCGGATACAGGCTTTGGTGTGGACCCTTCAAAGAAGAGGTTTGGGTCCCATGGGATGGTGGCTGGGAATTGCTTAAGACGCTGCAAAGTGCTCAGCATGTGTGTCTAATGAAGGTGGAAGGAAAGCAGGAGCCTGTCTGGGGAAAAGCAGGCAGGGGTCTGCAAAGGGCTGTGATGAGAGAGCCAGAGCAGCTCTTTTTCATGCTGAATCAGGAGCTTTGATCATCCTTAAGATGTGAGTTGAGGTCTGGTGATGCCTTCAAGAGATCAGCATTGTGCCCCTCCCTGCTCAGCCTGCAAGGGCCGTTGCTCCGGCTGCCGCAGTGTGTACCCCAAAACTCAGTCCCGATGGCAGTGTGGGATGCTCCCGGGAAATTGTGAGTCACTTCCAGTCTCAGGGAAAGGATAAACCCCACTGACAGCTCCCACGGATGAGCTGGTACCCAGGAATTCTTACACCACCCCATCGGATTTTCCCTCATTAGGAAATCCCTGGTCAGATCTCCATCACTGCCCTGGGAGAGAGAAAATCATCTGCAAAGCAGATTGGCTGTAGAGATGAGGAAGAAACCCACCTTTTTATATCATCATCATCATCATCATCATCCATCTTTCTTCTGCAGCTACTCATCCAAAGCAGAGCTGGACTGCAACCCTTTCTCCATGCCCTGCCCCAAAGGAGGAGGCACGTACCTTGGAGACGATTGCCATTCACCCCACCGAGCCAGCACAACCCCTTCCCTTCGACCACAGAAGTCTACAAATAAACATCTGTCATCTGCACGTAACCTTTTGGTTTGTCAGTTGAAATACTGCTGCTGTCCCCAGTATATTTTATGTCCCAGCCCAACCCCGTCCCTGCTATCTCCAGCTCTCAGGGCTGTCACTCAGCTGCAATTTCCCACTCTGGATGTGTGAGAAGGAGAAGCTGCGAATCCTCTGGCACTGGCAGGATATCATTAACCTTTGCTTCGGATTTAAATGGTCTCTTCTTGTCAGTTCGGAGCTGTGCAGTCGTTTACTTCCAGCTTCCTCGCTCGCAGCCTCCTTCCATCCTCCAGGACTTGAGCAGAGCATTGCTCGGTCTTGGCACAACCTGGAGCTGACACGTGCCCACTCACATGTCCTCACCCAGCAGATGCATGTATCTCTGCCCCATTGTTGTCCTCTCCATCTCCAAGGAGGATGCCCAAGGCAGGCATCCCTGGCAACCCTGACAGGTTTTGGTCCAGTAACTCATTGGAGTTTTCTCCTGTTGGCACCAGAGGAGCTGTGGGAGCATCGCCAGCACGGCCAGCCCTTTTATTGGGAATTTTCTTGGGAATTTTCTTGGGGATGAGCAAAAAAGTGGCAATTTTGAGGTGTGTGTAGATGTGAGATATGAGCACCAGGTACATCTATAGCAGTGGCTCCTTCCTTGATCAAAGCCTTGGAGATCTTTTTGGTTCATGGTCTCCATTTCCCTCCCCATGGTCATGACACTGTGGGCTGCCTGGATTAAGCACATAAAAATAATAAAAAACCAAAACTAAGTGACTTTTCCAAAAGGAAAAGGAGAATCTGCTTTTTTGATGCTTTGCAGGTAGAAAAATGCAGCTGCGAGGGGTGGCTGAGATGGAGTCACAGCCGCTCCACACCTTGCTCAGTGCCCAGCAAAGCAAAACAATTACAGATTCCAGGAGCGTTTGGCTGCTGTGCTCCCCGGGCCCGTGTGCTCGCGCGGAGCGGGAGGGGATGTGCATCACGTCCTCCTCTGGCCGTGGCCTCTCTCTGCTTTTGCCTTTTTTGTGTTGGTTTTTTTTTGCAAAGTTTCTCTCTCTGTGTTTCCTGACTTGGGAACAGATAGAGCTGGAGTGACGTGGTGGGGCCAGAGCCGCGCTTGAGAGCGGTGGATGAGTCGCAGCCTGAGAGTCACTCTGTCAGGTTCCCCGAGAGACTCAACTCTCCCACTAAAGAAAATAATAAAAGAAGAAAATAAATAAAAACTAGAAAAGCAGAGTGCAGCCGAGATCAGACAGCGGGCAAGCACCAGGCAGCAAATCTGGCTCGAGAGTGGTGAGATCTTCACGGGCGATTGAAGAGCCGCGGCAGGGCTGGCCCAAATCGCCTTTGCCACGGTCGGGAGAAGCCAGCCACGTTTTGGGGCAGAAATTGGATGTTTGGTGATCGACAGAGCCCTGCATCGCTGAGACGCTGCTCTCGGCGGAGACCCAGCGCCGCATGAATGTTAAATGATCATCAAATATACAAATATAATGAGGAGCGGGAGAAGGAGCGAAGCCATCAAATCTGGGACGGGAGCCAGGCGCTTCCCAGCGGCCCCGCGCTGCTCCCGGGAGGCAGCGGCAGCTCCCGAGCTCTCCCCATGGGCACAGAGACTTTTGAGCAAGGAAAGAAGATTTTTTTCTTCTTTATTATTTTTTTTTCTCCCCCTCAGCAAGGGAATTTTCTACTCCCAAATCTCCCACCCCGGTCCAGAGACAAACATTTAACATGAATTAATGGGAAATGGAGGTTTTGCAAAAGTTTGTGAGCCAGGGAGAGGGGAAAGGGAAATGCTGGCCAAGAATTCCAGTAATATCAGATATTTCCATCATTTTGAAATGATTCCTGTCTTTTATGCCGCTTTTCACGTGCATTTGTTCTTATCTCAAGCCAGAATAACAGGGTGGTTTTTCTTTCCAAACACCAGAAAGGAAGTTTTCATCATTTCAGACTAGTTTTATTCATCAAAATCAAATGTGCAATTCAGGAAACGTGCGGAAATCAGGGCTGTCCAGTGGAAAATTTGAGTTTTAACATGGAAAAAAACCCAAAACACTTCTGCAGATGAAAAATAACAGCTGCAGGCCCCTTCCACAGCGATGCCAGGAGCACCAGCTCCCTCCGGGCACTCATGGCAGACACAAGTGGACAGGGCACAGAATGGTGGGATGGGGATGCAGAAGCTTTCAACCCTATTTTGGCCCCATTTTGGCCCATTTTGGCCCCATTTTGATCCTATTTTGGTCCTGGTCAGCGGTGTGATGCTGGGAGGATGGCGGTGCTGCTCAGCCGTATGCTCCAGCCCACCGGCGCGCGCGTGCGGGGCTCGTCTCCCCAAGGTGCCATCCTCCCAGATCGTTAGAAGAAAACAATTACTATGCAAATCTTAATGAATCAAGGCCACAAGCCACAACTGGGAGCATAAATATCAAAGTGCAGGTTTCGATTGAAGGCAGAGGAAGAAGTGTAATTAATTCCATCATGAACCACCACCCTGCTCCAACCAAGAGCTGGGCTGAACCTCACCGCGGGTATGGATGCGGCCAGGGTGTCCTGTGCCCCGGGCTGGACTCAGGGTGCTGGACCCTGTCCCATCTGGTCAGTGACCCCCCCAAAAAGGACACAACTCTGTGTATCTGGATCTTGGCTCTCAGCTAAGAATTAAAAGGTTACTTGAGACTCTGCCCATTGCTTTTGATCTGGTGATGAAAGATGATGATAAATCTTAAGAGACCCAAATTAATAGAGAGGAAATTGATTTTGTAACGTGTGGATTTGTTTTATTAGGCTCCTGCCGGCTGGGGGAGATTGCGAAGGCAGCAGCGTTGGGCAGCTGAGCTGGATAACGGCACCAGCAAGTCTCTGCCCATCCCACGGGGGCACAATCCCCAGCCACCCACAGCCACTGAGATAGGGGCAAAATAAACCCATCACCCAGTCCTGTCCCCACAGCACCCCTTGCCATGGCCTGATGGGGTGATGGTGGGGACCTTGTAGGTGTCCAAGTCCTTCTCCATCCTTCCTCCTCCCTTGCTCCATCACAAGAAATATTTGCTTATTTAAGCAAACAGGAAGGCTGGGGAGGGACTTTGGCCAAGGGCAGGGAGTGACAGAACAAGGGGTGATGGCTTGAAACTGGCAAAGGGGAGGTTTAGATGAGATGTGAGGAAGAAATTCTTTGGTGTGAGGGTGGTGAGACCCTGGCCCAGGTTGCCCAGAGAAGCTGTGGCTGCTCCTCCCTGGAAGTGTTCTCAGCCAGGTTGGATGAGCAAGCTGGTCTAGTGGAAGGTGTCCCTGCTGCTGGCAGGGGGGTTGGGACTGGATGAGCTTTAAGGTCCCTTCCAACCCAAACCGGTCTGGGATTTGATGATTTTAAGGCTGTGGATCCTGCTTCTTCTCCTCGCTCCCCAAATTACCCCCCAAACCTGGAGCGTGACCTTCCAGCTACAAAGATCTCAACTGCTGGAGTGACAGCTTTGCAAATAAAGGAATTAACAGCCAAGGGACTTGGCGCCTGCATCTGTTTATTAATTATAATGGCTTGGTATCGTTCATTAAGAGCTGGAATTTATTTATCAGGCAGAGGTGGAGTGCCATGCGGCATTAGGGTTCGATTTTGTTCTGGGAGATGGCAGAGCAGCCCAGGAATTAGGAATGACTCTGTGCATTGGGCAGGAAAGAGATGTAGGTATGAAGCTAACGACACGAGAGAGAGCACAATTGAGATACATGGCGCATGCCCGCTCCGCTCCAGAGGAGTCAATGGACGCACGCATTATTATTGCCATATAATTTGAGCAGAGCATTTTCCCAGGATCTAGAGCATTTGCTATAGTTAATTGAGATCCTGAAGTTCAGTGCCTTTCATTACAGCGAAGCTCTGGAGCGGAATACTCTCGGCTAATGATCAGAGGAAGATGGAAAGGGCATTTACTGGAGCTGCACAATGCGGCTCCGAGGTGGGAGAGAGTCAACAAACACGTCCCGACTCCCACGCCAGGGCTGCTCCACAGCATGGTGGTGTAAATCAGGGATGATGTGCCTGCAGAGAGCTGGGAGAACCTTCCTGGGGTGTAAAAGAAAGCAGGAGCTCAGCTCAGTGGGGCCAAGGGCTTGCAGGGAGAAGCTTGGCACGCTGGCGTGTCCGACCTCACGCGTGGGTGAGCCCCACAGCCCTGCCATCGGGGGTTTGCTCCCCAGGTCTGTGTTTCTGCGTAAGGATGTCATCTGGAAAGGAGCAGAACTGTCCTCTCCATCAGCCCCATGCAGCCTCAAGGGACTGAGGACCCTTGGATCTGTGGGGGTTGGGACTGGATGATCTTTAAGGTCCCTTCCAACCCAAACCAGTCTGGGATTCTACGATTCTATGGCTGCAGGACTTTTCCTGCCTCCTCCTCCCACCGCCCTTTCCAGCTCATAGCCACGTCGTCTTCCAAGCAACGGCTTCTCTCTGCCTTTCTCCATCCCAAGCTCATCTAAACTAGCAACAGGAGCAGTTATCCTAATAACCTCCACCCTGCTGGAGAAATAATTACTGCAAGGCCAGCAGCAAATGTTAAAAAAGTAATAAAGGAGCTCACTGATGGGCTGAACCGGCAGGAGAGGAGCCTGGTGAGCGTGCTGGCAGCAGCTCCAGTTCAGCCCGTGCCACTGTCCTCTGCCTAAACCCCACCAGGGCCAAGCTGGACACTGGATATATCTTTGCATCAAGAAGGAAAATGCACTTTGGGCCCCGCTGAGGTGACAGCCAGGTCCTGCATCGTTGAGTTAACCATGAGCCAGCAATGGGCCCTCATGGCTATCGGTCACAAAGACCAATGGCCATCGGTCAAGAAGGCCAGTGGTCTCCTGGGTGCATTCAGAAGAGTGTGGCCAGCAGGTCATGGGGATTTCTCCTCCCTCTCTTCCCTGCCCTGGTGAGGTCACATCTGCAGTGCTGTGTCCAGTTCTGGGCTCCCCAGGTCAACACCAGGAACTACTGAAGAGAGTCCAGTGGAGGCTACAAAGATGATGAGGGGACTGGGGCATCTCTCTGATGAGGAAAGACTGAGAGAGCTGGGCCTGTTCAGCCTGGAGAAGAGCAGCCTGAGAGGGGATCTCATCAATGCTGATCAATACCTACAGGGCGGGTGTCGAGAGGATGGGGCCAGGCTCTTCTCAGTGGTGCCCAGTGACAGGACAAGGGGCAATGGGCACAAATTGGGGCACCAGAAGTTCCAGCTGAAGATGAGGAAAAACTTCTTTCCTGTGAGCGTGCCGGAGCCCTGGGACAGGCTGCCCAGAGAGGGTGTGGAGTCTCCATCTCTGGAGATGTTCAAACCCACCTGGACACTTTCCTGTGCAACCTGGTGTAGGGAACCTGCTCTGGCAGGGGGGTTGGACTGGATGATCTCCTGAGGTCCCTTCCAACTCCAGCCATTGCATGATGCTGTGATTCTGTTAGTAGGACACACCAAGCCCTGACTCTTGGCTCATTCTCATGCACCTTCCATGTTTTTCACACTAATTCCCATATTTATGCCCCTGTAACCACCACAGTGTGAACCAACCCCACGCCCAGGGGATCAAAGCACCAACCAGAAGCTCAGCGTGCACCATCGCAGCCACAATCCCTCCACCCCTCTCCTTTCCCAAACACAAAGGTGATATTTTATCACCGTTCAGGCTGTGAAACCACCAAACACCAGAGGCGTGGGGGGGTCCCCCCATCACACCCCCCAAAACCCCACCTCCCCATGGAAATGGGAGCCCTCAATCATTTTGATGTGTGCTCCTCGGCGCCTGTCATCCGTCCCGCTCCACCTGCGCACAGCAGGCTTTGCTTTTCATTAGAAATAAAAATAACCCTTGTCAGAGGTGTTTCTTCCTCCCGTGGCTGAACGCGGAGACGGCAGATGAGTGTCGGGGAGCCGGGCCCCGGCAAGGCTGGGAGCCGGGGAATTTCTCTGGAGTTTTTCTAGGTTTAGCGAGGCGGAAAATAGACAAGGAGAACACAAAAGCAAAGGCCGTCACTCAGGGTAACTTTATCTCAAATTAATCCTGCCAAAATGTGGCAGTGAGGGAAGGGCTGGGGCTGGGGGGGGACACAGGGGAAAAATCAAATCAAATATAATATGGACAAAGTTCTAATTAAAAGATGTTTTTTCCTGTGGACACTTGTCCGATGGGTTCGTTTCAGGGCTCAGGGATTCACCCTCTCCCGCAGTTCCCAGGGTGCAGGATTTCTCCCACCCATCAAGGAGGGTCCCTGGGATGGGACCCTGGTTCTGCCCAGCACATCATGGCACCCACCAGTGAGGGATCCACCAGCGCTGGCAAATTCAAGGCTTTAACCAACAATGAAGCAATTTCAGCTGGGCCTGTTTTATATGGGGGTAAATGGTCACATAGGTGCCAGGGGAAAACGTGGTGCTGACTGGGGCTTGGAGGGAAGTGAGCTTAAAATGCAGTGTTTATTTTTAAACATCAGGGAAGGAGGCTACTGAAAAAAAAACAAAAAAACCCACCCAAAACACAAAACTCTTCCAGATCCGATTTCCTTCTTTTTTAGCTCAATTTTCCCCTGGAGGAATGACATTCCCGTTGTGAGGGTCACTCCCCAGCCCCACCCAATGGGTGCTCCAGCAGTTCTGTTAGAAATTGTAGCTGCCCCTTCTCTCTTGGAGGTTTACACCAGGACATGAAGACAATCCCCGGGGTGGGTGGGTGGGTGATGCAGGGTGCGAGGGGCAGCACCCACAGCACCCATTTCCCACAGCACACTTGGTGAGACAGGGAGGGGGGTAGAAGGGTGCAGGGACACATCTGGCAGCCGTGGGTCAGCTCAGCCTTAACACATCTGGACAGATGAGCACGTATGTGACAGAGCTCAGCGGGCAGGGAGCAGGCAGGGGCTCTGCAGAATTCAGCCCGCAGGTAGGGTGAGGTGGAGCTCAGCTGGACTAAAAAATAAGCAAATCCCAGGGTGTTTGGTCCAGAGGGCTCCAGTCCAGCTCACTGGTCCCAGTCCAGCTGGGTGACCCTGGAGATGAGCCGGGTTGTGCACCCATCTCCTTGAGCACCCTGTGCATTTGGCAGGGAGTGATAACAGCACCCTCATTAAATATTAAACAGCCACCCCAGGTAACAGGAACAAGCGGCCAAGGCGCCTTCGGAGCTGCTCCAAGAGCGCTTGGCGCGTCCGTAGGAAAATCAGCCAAGCTATTCGGCAAGTAGCCATGTGGCAACCTGAAGTTGCAAAAGGGCTTAAAACACAAAAGATTTACAGCCGTCCACCCTCTGCAACCCTTTTACATGATTAGAGCGGCGGCCACGGGCTCGTGTCAGGGTGAAGCGGGACGGCTCGTACCCAGCGCGAGGAGCTGCTCTGGAGCCCTGTTCGAGGGAGAGAAAAAGGCAGCAGGACCTCTCTGGGTGCCGACAGGCTCATACACAGCAACAAAACCATCGTGTGCACCTGTGGCTGGAGAGCAGCCCTGCAGAGAGGGGCCTGGGGGTTCTGGTCCATGGCACGTGGAACACGAGCCAACAGTGTGTCCTGGCAGCCAAGAGGGACCCCCGTGTCCTGGGGGCACCCAGCACTGCACTGCGAGCCGGGCCAGGGAGGGGATCGTCCCGCTCTGCTCTGCACTGGGGCGGCCTCAGCTCCAGCACTGGGGGCAGCTTGGGCACCACAGGAGAAAAAGGATCTAAAGCTGCTGGAGAGTGTCCAGAGGAGGGACACAACACTGGGGAAGGGTTCAGAGGGGAAGGGTGTGAGGAGAGGCTGAAGGCACTTGGTGTGTTCAGCCTGGAGAAGAGGAGACTGAGAGGAGATCTCCTGGCGGTCTGGAACTTCCTCCCAAGGGGAAGAGGAGGGGCAGGCGCTGAGCTCTTCTCTCTGGCCACTAACGCCAGGAGCAGAGGCCATGGCAGGAAGATGTGGCAGGGGAGGGTGAGGGTGGCCATGAGGAAAAGGTTCTTGAGGCAGAGGGTGGTGGAGCACTGGCACAGGCTCCCCAGGGAGGTGCTGATGGCCCCAAGGCTGACAAGATTCCAGCAGCATTTGGCCAAGGCCCCCAGGGACATGGTGTGAATGTTGGGCTTGTCCTGTGCAGGGACAGGAGTTGGACTCCATGATCCTGGTGGGTCTCTTCCAACTCACAACATTCTGTGATGCTCTGATGCTATGATAACTCCAGCCTCACTGAGCAGCTGAGCTGGAAACATCCCTTCTGGAAATGGAACCGGAGGGAAATCAGCTGGTGGGTTATTTCCCTGACAGATTTGCTTCTGTGGGTAATAAACTGCGACCAGCACTGAGCACGAGGATGCTGCTGCCTTGGTCCAGGGGACCTGCCTCTGCACCGAGCCGGGCTGGAGCACAAAGAGCCATTTTTAGGCTTGGAAGCTAAAAAGATTCATCAAGATTTTATAGCTTTTGCTCTGTGGTTGTGAAACTGTGACCACAAGCCAAATACCTCTGTCCTCTACCTTCCTGCAACACCGCTGACTTTGGTGCAATAAAGAACAAAATTCAGCCTGTCGTTTTTCACTGCAACGCCAGAAATTCAGCCCGTAATGTTCTTGCCGAAGCAAGGTCCCAGTGACACAGCTGAAAAACATCAGCGGAGCAAAGAGCAGTGAAAACTTCCCTGGGCTTCCAGATGGCACCGCTCCATCTTGGGCCGCGTTATTGCTCTGTTTCACCCGGCTTTAGCTGCTCTCTGTGTGATCTGACGCGGGGAAAATGTTGGTGTGGAGGGCTCCGGTACGGACTCTCGGCGTTTCTCTGCCGCCAGTGCGTGTCACATTGAGATTCTCCCCAGGACTGCCACGCTTTCAAAATGTTTTGTTAAGTTAATTTGGATCCGCAGCCACTTGTGAATTTTTCAGATTATTTGATCTGTAACTGAACTAACACGAGGAATAACTATTGTTCTGCAGGAGCAGACAATGCCGAAGCGTGTCTTACGTGTTTGACGCGTGCCCGTCTTCTAACCCCCAAGTGAGGTCCCCAGGCACCAGTAATGCTGCTGGAAACCAGTTTGCAGATGGTACTGGGTGCATCCCAGCCCAAGCTGCTCCCAGGCACCATCACAGCCCAAAATAGGAGGAATTTACCTCCATGGTGAAATACCTCAGATTGCAAATTGTGCCCTGAACGTGCTCCTGCAGCCCAGGGAGCTTTTCCATGTGTCTCGTGGACACAGGTTTTTTGGGGAGCCCCATCCCACAGCCCACAACCATCTCCAAGCAGGGGCAGCTGAGCCCCACAGAGCATCCCCCAACTCTGTTTGTGTAACATGGGAGAGGGTTTTCCTTTTTCCTTCTCAACCTTGGCAGCTCCATTGCATTTGGGCAGAGCCGGGGCTGGGGCTGGTGTGCAGCCCTACACAGGCTGGGTTCACAGGAGCTTCCTCCATCGCTCTATAATCAGAGAGGAATTTATTCCTTATTGTATTTTTCTGGAAAAACCAAACATGTTAAGGACTTGGGAGCAAGGAGGGAGAACAAAGCTGGAGCAAAACCTCCCGACGGCAGCGGTGAGCTCGGTTTTACCCCTTCCCACTGCTCCACCAGCATCTCTGTCCCAGCACTGCTGCTGCTCAGGAGCTGGGTTCTGGTGGGACACCAACGGTGGAGACCCACTCTTGAACACAGGGAGGTGAGTGTCTGCCTCAGGAAGACCCTGGGATGAGGTTTTTGAAGTGATTTCTCAGACACTGATGAGACTTTCCCCAGGAGGGTATGGGGCTCTGGAAATCAGGAGGTTGGTCATTCCCTGTGGCTGACCTGCCCGAATCCTCCGGTGGCCACTGAAACTGACCTGCTGTGGTTGGGAAAAATGGAAATGAAACAGGATTTGTGGTGAAATTGCAGACTTGGTTATCTCACAGCACGGCTGCAGGTACAAACACATCCAGCATCTGCCCGAAGCGCCAGCGGCGAGTACGGCCCCGGGCGTGGGGCCGCGGCTCGGGCTCCGCTCCCGGCCCACGGGGTTTATGGATCCGGTGCCCTTTCAGCCGGCAACCAGCGGACATTGATCGTGCACCGCGCTTGTGCTTTGACTTGTTGTTTTACCAGCTTTAATTTAAGAACTGAATTCAAATGCCATCAAGGGGGAGATCAATAGTGTTTTTCATGACCCACCAGTGACCATGTCTGGGCACGGTGGCTACAGCTGCTGGAGTAGACGCGCTTTCTACCCCAGCATTTAGATCAATTAAATCCCAATGGAAACAAAAACAGGTTGGAAAAGAAGTTGGAATCAAAGTTACCTCCAGCACAAAGCACAAGTGTCAAGATGGAGCCCAAACCTTTGATTCCCTCAGGTGATGCCTTTGGATGTGGGTGTTGGGAGTTAATTTTCTTCTTAGCAGCTAGAACAGCGCTGTGGTTTGGTTTCAGTGGGGGATTTGGGATGAGAAGGATGTTGACAATATACTGATGTTTTTAGTTGTTGTTAAGACATCAAGGACTTTCCAATTTCCCATGTTTTGCTGGTGGAGGTGCAGAAGAAACTGGGGGTGGGTCCAGTAAAATGAGCAGATCCAAACTGGCATGTGGGTATGCCAATGGGATATTCCATATCATGTGATGTCATGTTCAGTATATAAATGAGAATCAACCAGAATTCTCTCTCTTCTGGGATTGCAGTTTCAGTTTTGGGATTTTCACTCCTCTGGGATCACTCTCTGGGAACGGGCTGGGCATTGGTCAGCAGGTCATGAGCACTGTGCATCACTCATTTGCATATTCTATTATTATCATTATTGTCATTATTATTTTAATTTTATTTCAGTTATTAAATTGTTCTTATCTCAATTGATGAGTCTCTTGACCTTTACCCCTCCAATTCTCTTCCATATTCCTTGGGGCAGGGGGAGAGTGAGCGAGCGGCTGTGTGGTGTCTGGCTACCAGCCGAGTTAAACTATGACACTAGCAAACTATGGAAAATTGGAACATCCTTGATTTTTCAGCAACAACTAAAAACATCAATATATTATCAACATTCTTATACTAAATCCCACACTGAAAACACTGTGCTGTTCTAGCTACCAAGAAGAAAATTAGCTCTATGCCAGACAAAACCAGGACAACATAAGGGATGCTCCAGACTTCAAAAGGTCTCCACTTCTCTTTGGAGGACCCACAAAACCTGTCTGCATGGGCCAGGCCACCCTGCCACGGTACAATGTGATGACAAGATGGCACTGAGATGTGACTGTTTCCCACCGCAGGAGTACCGTAGAAGTTTCCCCACACCAAGCAGCGCTGAGCTCATGAGAATCATAAAATAATAGAATAATTTTGGTTGCAGATACATCAAATCCAACCATAACTGATAAGACTGACAGACAACAACTCGAGCAGGATTTGGGGGCACATCTCTGCAGGCTCCACGTGCACCTGAAATTCTCCTGTTAGTCGTGAGGACAGCCAGCAACTGCACATCCCCGCAGTCATCCGCCGCTCCACGGCAAGTCAGGAGATATTTGGTATTTCCTTCCAGCAAACAAAAGCAGATGATTAAGGCAGAGCCGCAGCTTGCTCACTTGCAGGAGCAAGACAGCTTGGAAAATGCGACTCTCAGAGCTTCACTAAACCTCCAGAAAGCAAATAAACAGCCTGGCTGAGAGGATAACGTGCCCAGTCGCCTGAATTTGAAGCCAAATGTGGGATCCTGGAGGGAGGAGGACGGGGATTACCTCCTGCAGAACTGGCACCAGCGGAAATGTCACGGGAGCGCGGCTGCCGAAACGCGGGGACACGCGTGTCACAGCCCCAGCCCGAAATCCACCAGAAACTCCCAGTGGAAAACCATCTCCGAATGGAAACCCACATAGAAAGCAGCTGAGTTTTCCCCCCCTTTAACTTATTTTTTGTTGTTATTATTTTCATTTTCTATTTTCTAAAGCCACTTTTGCCCAAGGCAACGTGTTTATACAAAATACTTCACTCAAAAAAAAAGAAAAGAAATAAAGTTAAAAAGGTAATTATTTGCAGACGGAAAAATATTCTGTTAGGAATTTCTCGGCCGCCTCTCCATTTCGTGCCATCGCTCCACACGCTTTTTGGAGGACTAGAAATGACTGTAGAGCCACAAATTTTGGCCACGGAGATGTTAAACCGCGGTGGAGCAGCTCTCTACACACGGGATTTAACCCCCCACGTGCCGGTTTCACACGTTCCTTCACAGCTGCCTCTCGGCTATAAAACATACACGGATACACCGACCGCTCCAGCCACCAAACACCTCTCCCTTCCAAAAGCAAACCTCCCCAGGAATGTGAGCATCCTCATCACAAATAACCTGGAGAGTTGAATTGCAAATGAACCGATTCCTCCGGAAAAAAAAAGATAAATGAATAATAAAAAATTAAATAAATCCAGTCGAGCAAGACCGGAACGGGACGGTTAATAATTGATATTTACATTTCTCCCGTGTCTGATCAAAGGCTTTGATCGCATGACAAATGAGGAAATTACCGTAAAGGATTACACGGCCATTAGGAGCAGCGATGCAGGAGATAGGGCGCGGGTGGGGCGGTGGTTGCCACCATCAAGCTCCACGGCCGCTCCAGAAGGAGTTGGGTTGATGGTGACAACGGATGTTTTCCAGATGTGGAAAAGAATCAGCGATCGATTCCCTCTTTTAGAGGAGATGCTGCAGGGAAGGACGGGAAGGGGCGTCCAGGGCAGAGCCTGGACTCTTCCAGGAGATGAGAAGGTGGGGCCAGACCACACAGCACCGTGGTGGGCACCTTGTAGCTGGTTCTGTGGGTCCCTATGGGCTCCTATGGACCCCTGTGGGATCCTATGGGTCCCCATAGGCTCCTATGGACTCCTATGGGTCTCTGTGGATCCCCATGGACTGCCACGGATCTCTATGGATTCCCATGGACCCCTATGGGCCACTATGGAATGTTATACATCAGTATGGGCTCCTATGGACCCCTGCAGGTCTCTGTGGGCTCCTTTGGACCACTATGGGACCTTACAGGCTCCTATGGGTCCTCATGGGCTACTATGGACCCCTATGGGTCTCTATGTGCTCCTATTGACCCCATGGGACCCTATGGGCTCTTATGGTCCTTATGCATCTGTATGGGCTCTTATGGATACCTACAGGTCTACATGGACCTCTATAGACCTCTGTTGGTCTTGATGGGCTCTTAGGGACACCTATGGATCTCATGGGTCTTTACGGACCCCTATGGACCCCTGTGGACTCCTACAGATCCCTATGGACTCCTATGGACACCTGTGGACTCCTGTGGATCTCTGTGGTCTCCTATAATTGGAAATTGCTCTTTCTCACAAAGGAAAAGTCATTTAAAAATCAGTTTTCAGTTCTCCACCCAATTCTGGACACCCCCCGCGGCAGCGGGGACACGGTGCTGCCCGATGGCAGCTCGGATGGCGCCACCAAGAGCTGGTGGCGTTTCCCTGGTGGTCTCACACCCTCGATGGGTCTCCGAGGCCGCGGCACCGGCAGCCTCTCGGCTCAGCACCGGGCGGTCCTCGGCACGCAGAGAAACGAGCAAACCCCCGAACCGGTGCCCGCGCCGCCGGGCGGGACGGCTCCTCCCGGCCCCAGGAGGAGAAATAATCACATTTTTGTGGTGGATTTCCCCAGAAGTGGTGAAAGGCGGCGCCGGGCTGACACTGGGGCGGGATTGGGAGGAGCACGAGGGGATCGAGGAAAGTTCATGGAGCAGCAGATGAGGGAGCGGGTGCTCGTCCTCGGAGCGAGATGGATCCGGAGCTCCAGGAAAGGGAAACGAGATAAAATCACTTTCCCCAATTCTCTTTTTAAAAAATTGTTTTACCTTTTATTTTTTTTTCCTTTTTTTTGCCGTTTTTTGGCTAATTTTTGCATTTGGTCACCAAAGGCTGAGAGCATTGCAGGGCATCACTGGTCTGGGGGGCACCAGGGGCTTGGGGAATGGAAAGAGTCGCTGTGGTGGGAACTGATTAAATCTGGGGAACATTTAAAATCTGGGGAATATGGTAAATATGGGGAATATATCAAATATGAGGAATATATTGAATATGGGGACTATATTAAAAATAGATAATATATTAAATATGGAAAATAGATATGAGGAATCTATTAAATATGTAAAATATTTTGGCTATGAGGTAGACATTAAATTTGGGGAATATATGGAATATGAGGGCTATACTGGGGGTGTGAAACATGAAACACAATGAGTGCATTACACGTGAGTGCGTATCGCATACGAGAAATCCAGTGAATGGGGAACCAGGATGGATATTGGTGATGTTGGTGGAAAATAGATGGAATATCGATAACATATCGAGAAAATGTGTTGAACAGGAGAAATCCGGCATCGGTGGCAAATGACCCGATAGCGGGAATGGGGAATATTGATGAAAGATGGGAAATTCATTGGAACAGCTGCAGCGGGGCGGGAAGAGCCACCAGGGACCCCCCCCCCCCAGCCCCAGCCCCCTGCGGCCCCGCCCCTCCGCGTCCCTCGCGCCTCCGCGCCCACGTGCGCAACTGCGCGAGGGGCCTTTAAGGCGCGGCCACGCCCCCTCGCCTCCGCGGTGACGTCGACTGCCCCCGCCACCCCACCCCACCCCACGCGCGCGCGCGCGCGCGCGTCCCCCCCTCCCTTCAAGAGGGGAGTGAGGAGGGGGGGCCAGGCCCGCCCCGCGGTGACGTCAGGCGGCGGCGGCTCGGGGAATGACATCACCTGTGCGAGTGGCCGGCGGCGGGCGGGAGCTCGCGCTGCAGTGTCCCCGCGCCGCGGCCCCAGCGCAGCCGCCGGGCGGAGGCGGAGGGAGGAGGAGGAGGAGGAAGAAGGGAGGGGGCGCGGTGGCCGCGGCCCCTCCGCCCGGCAGCCAGCATGGGAGCGAGCGGCCGCGCCGGCAGGTACGGCGGGAGCGGTATAGCGGGGGGCGCGGCGTGAGGAGGGGGCGCGGTGTGTGAGGGGAGGGGGCGGTGTGTGAGGGGAGGGGGCGTCGCAGCGGGACCGCTTTGTGCCGGGCGCGGGTGCAGTGCGCGCGCATTGTAGCGGGGGGGCGCAGGTGGGTCGCGCGTGGCCGGGTTGGGCGCGGTGTAGTGAGGGGCCGGGTGGGTTCCGCTGAGGGGACCGCGTTGTAGCGGGGTGAGGTTTGGCGGGGAGGGGGATGTAGGAGGGGAGGAGTCGCGTTATAACGGGGTGCGCGGTGTGGCGAGGGCTGCGGGGGGGGGGGGTCGCGGTGTAGCCGTGCTGGGCGGGAGCGGGGTGCAGGTGGCTCGTGGTGGGGGTCGCGGGCGGTGTTATAGTGAGGTGGGGGGAGCGCTTGGGGGGTGCGGGCCGGCTGCGTTGGGAGGTCGCCTTGTAACGAGGGGGGGGGGGGGTGCAGGTGGGTGGCACCGGAGAGCCAAGGGTGTGTTATAGGGAGGGAGTACGGGGGGGGGGTGCACTGAGGGGGAAGGGGCCGCGCTATAACGGGGGGTGCAGGGAGGGGGCGCGCTGGACCACCGGCACTTGCGGGTGTGGGGAGGGAGAACGGGAATGGGGGGCACCGGTACCGGGAAGGGGCACCGGTAGGCGCTGGAGCCCGGGGAGGGGAGTGTCCTGGGGCGCATCCTGGTGCCGGTCCCCTGGGGAAGCCCCGCTCCGGCCCACGCCCCGGTACCGGGCGGTGGCTCCTTGCTCCGGTACCGAGTCTCTGCCGCGCTCCCCACGTGTCTCTCCGGCCACCTCTTCCCGTCCGCGGTGGGTGCCGAACCACGGAACGGGATTTGGGGTGTCTGTCCCCCGCACCCCCATACTGTGCACCCCGGAGCAGCACTGTGGGCCCCCCGTGCTGGCAGGGGGTGGCCGGGGTTCCACATCCCCTTTAGGTGACATCAGTGGCTTCTCCATCTCCCGGTACTTGCCGGTACCGGGGATGCTCGGGTGTCGAAGCCGGGGTGGCTCCCGGAGCAGCGTCGCCGGGATGTGGGTGCCGGAGGAGATGTTGGAGCGTTCCCCGCGGTGCTGGCAGGGCCATGACCCGGCTGTGTCCCTCCAGGGTGCTGCCCTTGGTGACCCCACGGATTCCTTGTTCTCCCCGCCAGCTCTGGAGCCTGTTGGGAAGTAGGTTTCGCTGCGGTGACCCGCTGACGGTACCAAGAAGGGACCTGGGTCACCCCAAAACTCCCCAAGGCCCCCTGTTGGGTGGGGGGTCCCCTCCCCTGTGCTGGGGTGACTGCACCAAACCTCCTCCTACTTCTTCTGCAAGGTGCCACTGGCTTTGGGGACCGAGGGACATCCCTAGGGTCAGCAGTTTTCCATCCACCCTCAGGGATTTTGGCTGCAATCCCGACCCCTGGGGCCATTCTGCTGTGTGTGGGAGCTGCCCCCCGAGCCCCCGTGTACCCGAGCCAGAGTTTGTCCCATGGAGGGCAAAAAAAAAACCCCAAACCCCCCAAAAATAAGACTAATGATTGATGATGTTTGTGTTTCACCGGGAGGATCTCGTTCCAGTTCCTCCTGGGGAAGCAGATGGTGTAGATGTGGGATAAGGGGGGGGGGGAAAATGCTGGTGAGGAGGTGACACCCGTGGGAGGGGTGCTGGGTGCTGCACCCTCCCGGGGTGAGGGACGTCTCCGCTCTTTGGGCGTTTGCTCTCTCCAAGTCCCGGGAGGCTTCGCTTTTGGAAAAGCGCTGGTTGCAATTGGGAGGAAAAAGCAGTTTTGGTTGAGGGGGGTTTCCAGCCTGTCTCTGAACTGGAGACCCTGTGGGAATGGGGGTCCCCCTGTCCCCTCCCTGGACAAACCTCCAGCTGAATTTTCAGGGGACGTTCCCCATCGACACCGGCGCTTCTGCTCCTGCCGCAGCTCCGCTCGGGTGGGGACCTGTGTCCCAGGCAGCAAAATATTATGGATTTCTTTAAAAATTTTTTTATATGTATATTTTTTTTTCTTCTATAAAGTGTTTTTTGGGGGTTGTGTACCTGCAGCAGGCGGGAGGAGCTGATGACGTGACCTAAAGCGGGTCCCACTGCGGGGGACGAGGCTGTTTGTCCCCTCAAGAGCTCTGGATGGGGGGAAAAAACCCTCCCATCTGGGTCCCGGGCACGGAGGCGGTTGGGTTCGGCAGCTCAGGGCGCGTGCCGATGCGGGGACCCTCCCTGGGGGGTGGGCACCCCTCCTCCTGCCAACCCGCCGGTGGGAAAGCTGTTAATTGTTCCCTGCCAGATTGACTTCTAAATTAACGAGCTTGCTGGCACTCTCCTCCTCCTTCCTGTGCGTGGTAAGGGCCCGTATTTCAAAAGGGAAAAAGTCATAAATGCTTTGAGTAATGCGAGAGGAGCTTCCAGCTGAAGCGGTGCCACCGAGTACGGCGGGGGGAGGAGGGTCCCCCGCCGCCGAGCTGCTCCTACGCTGGGGCAGTGGAGGGCAGGAGATCCTCACGTCCTCTCCTAGTTGTCCTCTGGCATCGGGGTCAGGTCCTTCGTGTCCTGGAGGTCTCTGTCCACCTGGTCACTGGGTTTTATAAATGCGAGTTTGATAAGTGCAGCGTCTTCCTGGGGTGTCTCCTCGCCTTGCCCCGAGGGGAGCAGGTTTGCTCTGCCTTTGTCCGGCTGCTAAAGAATAACCGATGTGATGTGTTGCCTAAGGAAAAAGGGAAAAATGTGCCTTTGCTCTTTCTCCTGGAGGATGGATTCTTGTTAAACCCTTAATTCTGCTGCTGCTTTGAGCAGAGAGGTGGGAATGAGGGTGAAGAAACACCTGAGTTCCAGCCAGGTGGGATGTCCAAGGAGATGAGGTGGCCACACCCTGGGGAAACTGAGGCTGGAGGGGAAAGTGGTGTTTAGAATCATAAAAGCATCAAATTGTTTTGGTTGGAAGAGACCTTTAAGATCACTGAGTCCAACCATTAACCTCACACTGCCAAGTCCACCACTAAACCACGTCCCTCAGCACCACATCCACCCGTCTTTTAAATACCTCCAGGGATGATGACTCCACCCCCTGGGCAGCCTGTTCCAACGACTGACCATCCTTTCCGTGAAGAAAATGTTCCCGATCTCCAGTCTAAAGCTCCCCTGGTGCAACTTGAGGCCGTTTCCTCTCATCCTATTGCTTCTTACTCGGGAGAAGGTAGTTGTAGCGAGCGAGAAGGTCTCCCCTCAGCCTCCTTTTCTCCAGGCTCAGCACCCCCAGTTCCCTCAGCCGGGAACTCAGCACACTTGTGCTCCAGACCCTTCCCCAGCTCCGTTCCCTTCTCTGGACATGCTCCAGCACCTCCAGGTCCTTCTTGGAGTCAGGGGCCCAACACTGAACCCAGCACTGGAGGTGTATTTCGTGGTTCTTCATGGCATAGGAGGGGCTCCCGCCTGCCACACTTACCTGAAGGCCTTGGGCCGTGGTTAAGAGACCTCAAATGTGTCTCAAGGTGGGAGACTGTCCCACTTGCTGCTGCTTTGTGGTCTCTACGTCCAGCCCAGCGGTGGGTCAGGGTGGATGTCCTCTGTGGTACCTCCTGTGCACCCTGTGTGCTTGAGAAGGGTGAAGGTCCCATCCAGCTGCTCGGCTCGTTGCAGAGTAACTCGGAGTAGCAGTGGCACGTTGAAGTGTTTATCCACGTTTCCACATGGCGTGTGAGGTTGTGTGGGTGGTGAGTGGCCGTGATGGATGTGAGATGTTCCCTGTAGCCTGCCACCACATGTGGATTTTATTTGAACCCTCTCTGTTCCCAACTAAAACAATTTTTCTTTTGCATTGCAGAGATAAAATTGGGAGTATAGGATACGGAGATAAAGTGAAGCCAGATCTAACCCGAGTCAGTGCGAGCATATGGTAAGGAGAGAGGCTCTTCAGTTGCATTCAAAAGGTGCTGCAAAGTAGTTTAATCCACAGTTGCTGAACTTTGAGCTTGAAATTCTTCTTATATGAGTTGATAAGAACGTGCATATTATTCATAACTCTCTCCTCCAAAAAGGAAAAATTTCGCAAATGACTCCAGTTAAGTATCACTGCTCCAACAACGGTGAAAAATGCTCCCAACTTTCTGCTTCAAATAGTCCCTTCCCTTGGCCCAGCTCCCTCTGTCCGTGGCGCTCTTGGCTTCCTGCGGCCGCGCAGAGGGCAGTGGGAGCGGGGTCGGAGCTGGGTGTCCTGGGCTTTGCTCTGGGCTGGTGGCTCTGGGCAGGATCCTCATAACTCTGTTTTTTTGGGGTTTTTTTAAGTATTTGCAAATTGAAGAGCATAGCCAGGCTGGGGGCTGGGGAGCTGCTGGCCATAATTTTTGTTTTTATTTTTTTTAAATTGTTGTCGATTTTAAATTTGTGAGCCCTGAAGTAGTAACGCTCGGACCAGCTTCCTCTCTGCAGAGTTTATTACACAATAGGCTGGAGCAGTCCGGGGGCTCTGTTTGTTAGGCTGGTTTGGTTTTTTTCCTCCCTCTTTCCAATTATTTGCTTTATAACTTGACTATTTTTTTTTTTCACTTTGACATCAGCCTAGCAAACTGAAAATTGTCTTCGCTCCCCCCACACACATCCTTTAGCTCGTAAACCCTCCAGACTTCGGGGTCTGATCCAGCATAATTCTCTTGGACCATTTCTTTCTTTTCCTAGCTTGGGTGTCCTTGTCTCGGCTGGGCAACTGCTCGAGCTGGGCGCTCCCGTTGCAGCGCTGCCCGTGCTCGCGGGTTGTTTGCCGCTCGTCTGACCCAGCCCCTGCAGAGCCGCGCGTCCTGCGCCCGGAGCCCCTCGCGCATGGGCAGGTCCCAGCGCGGCCCCAGCACCATCCACACAAGTAATTTTCAGCCCGTGGTGCCCCCTTGGCATCACTTGGTGAGGAGCTGGCTGGCAGGGGTGATGGTGGAGGTTTGGTTTAGTTTAGTTGTTGAATCTGTGCAGTCTGTTGGCTCCTGTCCTCCCGCCAGCTCCCGAGGGCAGGCACGGCTGGCGCGTGGCTTGCACGCGCGTGTGCGAGCAGTGCGCGCTGGGCACAGCCACCGAGGGAGCAGACAGAGGTGCTGCTGTGGCAGAGGAAGGGGATGGGGATGTGTCCCCCCCCCGGGGGTGTCCAGGTGTGAGGAGGGAGCGCGTGTGGGTGCGAGGATTGCGGCGTGGGCTGTACACACCCGGGGGTTTTAGAGGAGGTATTTAGGGACGCTCTGCTGTGTCTCTGGAGACAAAGAGGTGGTGATGAGGGTGGCAATAACCACACTCATGGTGATGTGGCCACACCAGGACCTGACACTGGGATTTCTACTTACTCCTGGGACTTGCTGGTCCCATCAGGGACTTCTGTCCCCTGCCCTGGAAAAACGAGGCTTCCCCATGTCCTGATCCAGCCAGCCTGCTGTGGCACAGGGCTGCTTGGGACTCACCTGGGCTTGTGCATCTTGGGTTTGGAAAGCTTTGGAGATGGCCTTTGCACAGCTCCAGGCGTAGCAGAGCGGGATTTGGAGCTCTGCTGTGGGGACATCACCAGCCCAGAGAGGGATGAGACTTTCAGCATCACCCTCTTCTATATGTTAGTGTAGCTCAGGCCTTTGCAGTTTGAGTGTTGTCACCCAAATAGGATCTGTAATAACATCCGTGCTCTAGTTCCCTGGCAACATTTGCACAATTAAGAGCTGCTCTAGATTAGAAGGCAGATCTTAGTTTGTCTAAACAGGTTTAAAAACCTATCAAATTAAACTGGGCCAGGCGACTGATATAATGTGCACACCTAAATTGGTTTACTATTTGCATAAATCAGATTAAATCGGGGCTGCGGGATGGTTTAGGGTAGGAAGCCTGTGGCTGGTTTCTGCCCAGCTCCTGGAGATCTCCACTCCTGCGTGGCGTCGGGGCTGTTCTCACAAAGCAGCAGCTGAATCACTTGCTTACGGCCTCGTTTCGTGGGTGGTTGCTCTGTACGCTGCTGGTTTACATCAGAGCAGAGGGCTGCAGTTTGGCTGTGACCTCGGAAGCCACTGGGATGCCTCAACCTTCACAGGGATGTCATCATGGAGAAGGAACCTGAAGGTCGAGTGGCTTTTCATGGTGCGATTCGGGAGGTGGGAGAGGGGCCAGCAGCACGCGGGCAGCGTGGCTGCGGGTGGGAGGTTTGGATCACAGCTGGTTCGGCTGCAGCCACGAGTTCCAGTGTGTGGCAGGTCCTGGGTGGTTTGCAGGAAGGGATGTGCAGGGATGATGAGTGGGAAGATTTGGTGTCAAAACACCTCAGAGGTGTTTCTCAGGCTGCTGTGGTTTCCACCAACACACTGTTGTCCCCTGGGATCACTCCAGTCCTCTCCAGGCAGCTGTCTGGTGCATCTGACCCCTCTGGGCAACCTGGGAGAAGGGGAAGATGGGGGCTGAGCACCACAGCCCAGCACCCACAGCTGTGGGTGGGGACCCAGTGGGTATCTGGAAGCCGGCAGAGTGGTGGCCGTGCCATCTCCTGTCCAGGCGTGACCTGGTTGAGCTGAACACCCTGCAAAGGACAGAGGGATGCTCTGGAAACCTGGGGACAGTGGGTACAGGAACGATGCAGAGGGCTGGGTGTCCTGGTGGCCAGTGCATGGGCTTTGCCCAATCCAATGCAAACCAGTTCATGAACCGACTGGTGTTTGTGTTCCCTGGTCCTCGGTATGGGATGGCCAGCAGCAGCCTGAACCTCAGCCCGGCGGCACTTTGTGCTGGACCATCGCACGCGGCGAGCGGAGCGGCCCAGGAACCTCGCGGTCGCCTCCTTCCCTCCAAGTCGCCATTTTATTTTTCTTAAACATTGATGTAGAACTGTGCACTAACCTATAAAAATTAGTTTAGGATGGCTGCCAAGAAAATCTCTGCAGTGCCTTGTGGGTAACTCCTTGTGAATTACCATAGCAGCCGTAGTGCCGGGGTGCTGTGGCGGCTGCGAGGACGCCAGTCGTAACGCTCTGTGTTTAAGATTCAGTGAATGTGTGATGCGCTCGTGTCTGGATTGCAGCAGCCCGTAGCGTTCCTGGCGGCCCTGCCCTGCGCCGCTGCACCCGCTCCGGCTTTTTAATGGCTTCTTGCGCTCTTCCAGCGTTTTGCTCGATTGCAGAATGCAACAGGTAGTGAAACGCGGGCTAAGCGCGCTCGGAGGGAGAGTGGTTTCTGATAGCTTCCTCCCAGGGGGGACCAACCTCCTGCTTCCATTGAGCCGAGGGCAATATTCCACTGAAGGGAAGAGCCGCTCCGTGACCCTTCCCCTCTGCATCCTGCATGAGCGACGTCCTGTTTCCGAGGGCTCTCTCTTTCTGGGCGTGCTGAGCGCCAGGACCCGGCCTCACTGGGGTGGGTGAAACGTGGGATGTCCCGATGCTCGGCGGAGCCTGTGCGCGGGGATACCTCGCTGCTGTGCTGGAGGAGGCTGCGGCTGTCCTGCAAGTGAGCTGGTCAGTATTGCTGCTTCACTTTGTGCCCTTGGAGACACAAAGTGCTTTTCTTCATCTGTTGCCGCTGGTTTTCCTTTGGAGTGGTGAGCCAAGGTGACTGCAGGTCTCCAAAGCAGAGCCTCCATCGAGGAGCTGCTCAGCTCAGTGCTTGGCAGAAGGTGTTGCTGATCTTCTGCTGGGCATGATGGATCATTTCATTTAAATTTTTCTGAAATATAATATTCATCACAGTGTCAGTGTCCCACCTCCATTATAGCTTACCGATAAACATCTCTAATCGGAGAGCGATCTCTCCGCCCTGTCAGAAACAGCCTGGGGATAATAAATACATTTTTGGAGCCGGGAGAGTGTGTCTCGGGGATGTGTTCCTGCTCTCCCTCCCCACCCGTGTGCGGAGAATCGCTTGCCTGGCTGATAAATAAAGCCAGAAGCCAGTTTGTTTTTTCTAGATATGTTGGTGGTATTTGTGTGGGGCTGGTTCAGTTCAGGGCTCTAAAATGGTGGCAGTTTGGATGTAACCTGGTGTCCTCGTTAGTACCAGACGTGTTTTCTTGCCCAGGGGTTTTGGAAGGGGCCCTTGAACGCAGCCCCTGTCCTGCCTGTGGCTGGGGGTTTAGGGCAGCACCCCAATGCAGCTGGAGCCCCACTGCACCGGGCAGCCTCCTCCGCCCCGCCAGGGGTGAATCCCTGCCGTGGTCCCGGCGGGATCTGGGCAGGAGCGGGTGCTGCTGTGTGTCAGCTCTCACGGGGGGGTGATGGCCCTGCGTGTGGGAAGGCGTGGGCCATGTAGGGTTCAGATGAGCCGTTTTACCCCTCTCCCTGTGTGCCCAGAGCAAGGGCAGGAGCGTGCAGGACCCAGCACAAGTCCTGGGACTGGTTCAGCCATCGGCAGGCTCAGCGCAGTGCTGGGGAGGGCAGGCTGATTCGGGGCACCGTGGCCTCCACATCTCCATGTTGCTGGCAGCTGGGGAGCATCCACTCAAGTGCTGCTCGTCTTGTTCCTCTCTTAATTTGTTTTACTGCCAAGGAAGGGCTGCTGTCTCACAGAGATCTCTGGCCACAGCATCTGTCCTCCTCATCCAGCATGGCTGGGTGGATCAGTGTGCCCTGGCTCAGCTGCTGGCCCCAGCCACCGACTCCAAACCAGAGGTGATGTCTGCTGTGCCTGGGATGGATTTTTCTCATCTGTGCAGCAGTGGGAGATGATGGCTGCGGGTCCTGTGTGCCACTGGGACTTCATCAGGGAGAGGCGTTGGCTGATCGTCCTCTGAGACCCTTTGGGAAAACCTGGGAGGTTTTGAGGAACCAGCTCTGGGGTTTTGGCCTTCAGCATCAGCATCGGAGTGTTGTGAGTCCCCAGAAGCCTTGTACAGACTTGACCTCTTGGGCTGCTCTTCTGGAAAGGGCTTTGCTCTCCCTGCTCCTCCGCTTCTGCCTCTGCTTCCTCCTCTGCATTTGACCCAGAACAAGCTGAATTTTCCTCTGGTTTGGGATTTCCTGTCACCTCTGTTCCTCTCCGGCATCCAGCCTGTTTCTGTCCTGTTGCAAAACTTGTCAGGAGGAGGAAAGTCCCCCTGAACTTGGAGTCACTGGACACTGCCTGTCCGTAATGTCTGACTGCTGTAGACCCTGGCTCTGCTTTGAGACCGGCGCAGAGCCCTGAGGAGGGCACCTGAGCACGTTCCCTGCGAACTCCTTCCTGGAAGGACTTGTTGCACCTTGCTGATGCGAAGACTTATTTTTTCCAAGAGCCCAAAGCACAACTTGACACCCTCAAAGGATGGGGATGAGCCTGCTGTTGTGCTCTGAGCAGAGCTGGGCACAGGGCAGGAGGTGGTGGTTGCAAGGTCCAAGGATGAGCCACCATCACTACGTGTCCTTCTGACGTTGTCCCACTTCCTTGGGAGGGATGAGGAGGAAGCTCTGGCACCTCTATCGCATTTCAGTGCCTTAATTTTAGCAGCCTGACCTGGTGGGAGCACCAGGGGTGTTTCTGGCCCCCGGGGCTGCTCACAGGCTATGTGCCCTGAAGGCTTTGCTCCTGGTCCCCATAAGGGGATCCCGCTGAGGCCATTTGGGTTTTGAGAATGACCACAGACCTCCAGCGCTCTCAGCATCTGCTCCAGAGCTGCAGGCAGCAGGAAAACAGCTTCAATGCTTTATCCATTCATCCCTCTGTAAAGCAGCTTGAAAATCCCCGGGCTGAGCCTCTGCTCCAGCGGTACGGAGAGCACGAGTGTCCCTTTGCTGCTTCTCCCATCGGAGGTGACATGGGGGACAGCAGCCATCCAGCAGCCCCAGGATGTAGATGTTCTCATGTAAAAATAGGTGTGAGATTGTTTTGAAAAGAGAAAAGTAGGGAGGTGAGGAGGAATTAAAGTGTTTCTTGGAAGTAAGAGAGAAAAGTCAATAACATATTTAATGGTCCTCGCAGCTAAAGCTTCAAGCCACCCAAAGCCAGGCTGTCATTAGGCTGCCTTGTCTCGTAACTGGATCTCCCACCCGATGCTTTGTTCTTGGCTTACCCTTGACTTTTTCTAATGTCTGAGTGAGTTGTATCCCTTCTCCTTGCCTCAATTTTTCATTCTCCATCCTGACTCCTGCAGGACAGATGCTCTCAAGGCAGGGGCTGGCTGGCAGTGTGGCCTGGAGAGCCTTCCTCTTCTCTGAGCCTTCTAAACCTTCTCTTGAGGAACCTTTACAGGTGACTCGGTTGCAGTTTGTCTTGGAAATATCAGAGGAGTCTGTGATGCTGGACTCCAAGGCTCACGTCCGGCCCCCAGACATTCTTGCAGCACACTTAAATCTTGAAGTATAAAATTAAAATGAGACTTTCACCTTGGAAGTCAGACTTTCTTTGGAAGTCGGTTTACTTTAAAACCACTTTTTTTTCTGATTAGTCTTTTAGGAGACAAAAAAGCCATATTCTGGAATCTTGTCCATTCAAATAATTGCCAGACTTGGGCTGTTTTAAGTCACAGGATGGCTCTGCTGCTTTCTCAGTGCCCTCTGTCAAGGTGGCATCAAATAGAGTCCTGTCTATCCATCCCTTTCTGTCTGTATGTGCATCTCTGGGCTTCTGTTCCAGTTGGATGTGGATAGCGGGAGCGGGAGAGCGCGGGACAGAGGTGCGCTCTGGCACGCTTGCACTCGCAGTCGGCCGATGCCATCAGCGCGCACTTGCTTGCCATCGGGTCCCCCAACGTGTGTTGGCACAACCAGGCAAGAGATGGGAAGAGCCACAGCGCTGCCAAGCTGCGCCATTCAGGGAAGCTTACAGGGCTCTTGGGGAAGCTTTGGGGCAGGCGGGATGGGATGAGGCGGGAGCGCACGGGGGAGGACGGGGCGGGCGGCAGCAGATGGGTGCGTGGGGGATGCCGCCGGGACGGAGGCGGTGGAAGGGACGCCGGGTGCGGGAACAGCCCGTGCGGCTCGGCGGCGGAGGCACAGCCCCGCTGCTCAGCTCGGTGCCAGCTGCCCCCTCTCCGGCTGCGTCACTCTTCCTGGCGGGGCTCCGTGCGCGGCCGCCCCCTCCCAGGAGGGTGCGTTGAGGCTTTGGCAGAGCCCTGTGCCGTGGGAGTGGGAGCTCCCCGCTGCTGCGGGAGAGTCCGGGCTCCATCTCACCCCCACAGATGCTCGTGGCTTGTCTCCCATGGGTGCTGCAGCACTGGGTGCAGGGCAGGTGGCTGCTGCTCAGCCAAAGTTGACCAAAGATGTGTCTCCCTGTTCTCCACTCCTGGGCTCTGGCTGCCCGGATCAGGCCCTCCTGGCAGTGCTTCTCTTGGCTGTCTGCTTCTCCAGGTGCTGCAGAAGCAAACTGGAGCAGCACCCCTGCTCTGCATCTTTTTGTGCAGAGAAGCCAGCAGTCCTTTCCCACTCCTGGGACCAGGAACCATCCAGGGAGTGTGGTGGGTTGGCATGGGAAGCAGCTTTTGCTCTCACACCTGGTGCCTGCCATGCTCTGGTTTGGCATTTTGGGGCAGGACTGTGACATCCCAGTTTGGGCTCCCTCGTTGCTGCGTTGCATCGCGGTGCTTGGGCGCTGCACAGAGCCTGAGACTTTGACTGACAGTGCAAGACCCTGTAACACCCTGTGCCCAGGCAGGTGGGAGGGACGGGCTGTGGCTCACCTTGGTGGTTGACCCACCGTGGGTACATTTGAGCAGAGATGTCTTTGGGCCAGCATCAGCCTTACGACTGGGGAGGCTCCAGCCCTGAGATCAGGCTGACGCACAGAAACCTGCAGCAGCTCATCAGCTTCCTGCAATTAAACACGCAAATGGAGCGAGGCTGCTGGCGGTGGCCTTGGTGGCTCCAGCCCTGGCCATGGACAGACACCAACCGTTTCGTTTTCAGGCGCTGTCATAACTTGCATAGCTGGGCCCCGTGCCGTGGGTGTCCTGTTCCGCCTGTCTCCAGCATCGCCCGGTCTGTGACTGTGTGTTCCCAGCAGTAAATTCACCCGAGGGGAGGTCTTGGGTTCCCTCCCAGCTGGAGGGGTGCCCAGGAGCCACAGCACTTGCTCCCTGTCCCGTGGCACGACCCGGCGGGGAACGCAGCCCTGTCTGCCCGTGGCCTCTGTGACCGGCTCCTGCTGTGCTGACACAGCTTTTGGGTCCCTCTGATTTGGAGGCAGGGTGCTCCCAGCACTGCTGCTGGGATAACACAGCAAAACCCTTCTGGACATCCCTGCTCCGAGACCCAGCTCGGGGCGGGCAGAGATCGTGGCAAGCGCCGTTGTTTGGCTCACCGGCACGTGCCGGAGCTTTCCCTGCTCCTGGTGGGGTAGAAGTGGGCTCTGTGGTGCCTGTGACGCTGCTGCTGTGTCCTGCCCGAGTGGCAGATGTCCAGAGTGGCTCTAGGAAAAACCCTTTGGCTTTGTTCATTGTTGCTTTTACTGTTTATAGTAAAATGGAGCAGCATCCCGGGGGCACCCCAGAAAACTCCTGCCCTTCCCTGGGGAGGGCTTTGCAGCAGATTTTCCTCCGCCCTGTTGTGAGGCTCTTTCTCGCTGTTGGGGTGGATCTGCCTTTGTGAACGTTGATTATTTATTCTGTGTGGTTGCAAGGGCTTGGCTAAGCAGCGTGGCTGGGGGGATTTTTGCCCTGGGTGAGCACGGGAGCAGAAGGAGCCCTCGGTTCCCTGGGGTGGTCAGAGAGAGATGGGGAAGCTCAGGGAAACGTGACGGTCCTGGCTGGCCCCTGGGTTCAGGGGGAGGGTGGTGGAGGGGGATTTGGGGGCTGAGGAGAGCGAAAGGGGCTTGTCTGTGATGACAAGCGGGTGCTCGTGCCCTGGTGCTGGTAGTTAACATCCCTCTGTGCTCTGCTGAGAGCCTGTGGGACTGGGAGCACTGGGCTTGCAGCTGGGTGAGGAGTGGGCTGATGGCACCCTTGTCCCCAGCAGTGACGGTGGCCCCGTCTGCCCCGTCCCCTTCAAGCTGAGCACAGGGAGCTCTTGGAGAGCTTCTCCCAACCTTTCCAGCTCTGTGCCCTGAGCTGCCACCAAGTGACACGGTGACATTTCACGTCTTGAATGTCTGAGCAATTTCATAAAGAAAAAGGCAGCAGAAATGAAACGCTTTGGCTTTTTGTGTCCAACAAATTGGATTTGTTAACCTGAAGCTTCATCTGTCAGCTGGCAGGGCCCCTCTGCGGCTGATGGGATGGGGTGGGAGGGGGGGGAAGCACGGCTGGGACACAGGGAGGAGGAGGAGGGAGCGGTGTTATGCAGCAGTGGGTCGTTTGCTGTGTTTTCAGCAGTGTGTTTCATAGAATCATTGAATGGTTTGGGTTGGAAGGGACCTTAAAGATCATCCAGTCCCAACCCCCCTGCCAGCAGCAGGGACACCTTCCACTAGACCAGGTTGCTCAAAGCCTCATCCAACCTGGCCGAGAACACTTCCAGGGAAGAGCAGCCACAGCTCCTCTGGCCAACCTGGGCCAGGGTCTCACCACCCTCACATCAAAGAATTTCTTCCTAATATCCAATCTAAGCCACCACTGCCCTGGGGCTTTGGGGACCCTGTACCAGCCAGGCAGTGCTGGAGCTGGCTGCTCTTGCTCTCTGTCCCTGTGTCCCCTCAGCCATGGCACGTTGCTGCTGCAGCTCCCTCTGTCCACGCTGCCTTTCTCAGCCTTTCCTTTCCCTGGCTGTGGCTTTGTAAGGCTTCGGTAGGTGCGTTGCTGCCCACGTGGTCCTCGTGGCAGCTTGCAGCCTGCGTTGGGGTTTTGCAGGTCTCGCTTGGCTGCTCAGCAGGCTCCAGTGTGGGATGGCTGCAGGCTCTGGAAGACTCTCCAGTGCTGCTCATATGGAAAACACTCAGTAACCACCAAAGAATGGAGATGGTGCTTGAAAAAAAAACCCCAAAAACCAAAAAAAGCCACCAAAACATAAAAAAACCCCAACTCATCTGTTGGTGCCTGGAGGATGGGGATATTGGAGCTGCCTCGTGTAGTTTCTGCTGGGGTTGTGTGACTTGAGAAGCTCCTTCCCCTGAACCCCAGGGACATCTTTACGAAGCAGAGCTGTTCTGGAGATGTCCCATCCTGCTGATGTCATTGGACTGGCTGCTCCTTCCCGCTGGGAGATCTCCCCCAAAGCACCCGGCTGACAGCCCCAAAGGCGTTTCCTCGGGAGGCTGATTAACCCTGGTTTTTAGTCACACGAGTCCTTGTGCATCAGCTGCTGCTGTGGGTGTTTCCTGCTCCTGGAGCAATCCCACAGGATGGCAAAATGTGAATCCTGAATCCTCCTGCGTGAGCAACCACAGACGTTGGGACAGGAGAGGAGCTTCAGCTCTGACGAGGATGAGGGTGCCCAAGCTGGCCCCGGCTCGCTGCCCACCTCAGAGGGCTCAGGGATGTGGCAAACGTCTGGCTTAGGTCTTGGACGGGTGTTGGAGGACTCGGCAAGGTGCTGCAGGGCTGTGTGCTGTGCCTGGTGTCTCTCGTGGCTGTTTTGCAGGAGACCTGTTAAGAAAGAGAAACACCTTCCAGCATTATTTGGTTCCTGATGTGCATGTTGCATGTTTTTCTGTCCTAACATCACCCAGAAGATCCCCACCACCCTGAGTATCAGGGACATGTGGCAAAGTCCAAGGCCAAGGGCTGTATTTGAGGTCCATGTGTCCAAACCCTCCCTGAGCTTTGAGCAAACCAAAGCTCGGGCGTGGTGGGCAACGAGTCCACTGGGCCCACCAGGAACGTGGCTGCCAGAAGAAACCCAATGGGGTGGAAAATCTCTTTATTCAGTTTTCCCATGTCTGAAGAGCAAGTGGGAGACTTGGACCCAGGTTTTACCCTGATGCAGAGGAAGGGGCTGAATCCTTCTGCCCATGCACTGGTGCCATGGATGCGTGTGGCACGTCCTCCCGGCTCCGTCGCCTCAATTTGAGGATTTGATGTATCCTGCTGTTTAAAAATAAATAGCTAGTTATTTTGGGCCAGGGAAGCAAACAAATCAACAGGCCAGTGATTTCTTCAATCATCCTGCATGCTGCACAGGGGAAAAATTAATAAAGTACCTGCCATCCCCAGAAGCTATTTGTTAAAGCCAACGATAATGATGGGCAAAATTGAGTTCCTGCTTATGATGGGTTTGCTCGTGCTCCTGCGCTGCTGCTCCCTCTCTAAGGCATCACCGTTCCTGCCTGTGGGAAAAGGAGATACTGATCTGCAATCCGGATCTGAGCTTTTCCACCGTTGGGAAGAGCAGCACGGGGTTCTCCAGCCTCTCCAGGGACTCGGTTGTGCTCTGAGAACTGGGTCCTGTTAGGTGTTTTGAGATTCGTGAGAGATCTGGGTTATCCATGGAGTCACTGTCCTGTGGTTATTGCTCATTTCTTGGTGAATTTGGGTCTTTGGAGGCTTTTCGGGGCTTTGCAGAAACTGTGCCTGTGAGAACTGCTGTGTGTGGTTGTTGGAGGAAGGATGGTTGGGAGCAGGATCTGTTCTCTGCTGTGCTGCAGACCGAGAGAACATAATTTTTCCAGTTCATTCATGAATTTTCTCATCTGTGTAATGGGCAGACACAGAACCATCCTTCATCAGGAGCCCAGGACTCAACTCATGGTGAATCCATGAGGTTTTCACATGACAACCATGAATGAGGAGACCAAGCTTTCCTGGGGCTACTCATAACTCGCTCAAAGAAGCAGCCAACATTATCTGGCTCCTCAGGGCCGTTGGGTACTCTGTGTTTGCCCTCCAAAGGTTAACCAAAAAACATTAGGCTTCTGACATTGAGAATAAAACACTGCATCCTGGGAGCATCCAGCATCTCCTGATTGCAGAGTTGGTGGTGTAGGAAGGCTGAAGGAGCCTCCTCACCTCTGAGTCTTGTTGCTGCAGAACAAGCCACCATGGGCACCCAGTGTGGTATCCCTTCCCCAGCCCCTGTGTTCTGTGGCATCCAAAATATTCTTCCTGCAGCCTTGCAGCAGGGACCTCGTGCAGTTCGTTGCAGTTTTGGGGGCTGCCATCCAGCTGCTGCCATTGGGTTTCCATGAAACTTTCCTCCTGGCCAGTTTATTTCATGACTATTTTATGCCAAAGGTGATAACAGCGCGGGATCTCATGGAGTGTTTGTCCAGCTGGGAAGTGGGGCTGTTTATTTACTGGTTTATTAACTATAATTATAGTGAAATATTAACTATGTAAACAGCGGGTTAAATGGCCACGGGTGTAAAAGCCAACCCCAGGTGCACTGGTGTGGAGGCCAGAAGGAAGGCTAAGCAGGTGAACGCTTACATCCCACAGCTCAAGTGGATGAAGGTCTCTGAGAAGTGACTTGAGAAGAAAAACCTTTCTCCCCATCAGTTTGGGTGATGCCCCATTCTTAACCCTGTCCACAGGAGCCCTTTTTGGCATCAGGGAGGCATAGGCAGTGTTTGCCACTCCATGTTTTGAGGTTTTTTTGTGATGAATATTCTCCTCCTCCACAAAATACCCCCCTTCGGGCTGCTTTCATGTTCAAAGCAAGAAGAACGTGGCTCCTCCTGCTAATGAACCTTTGCTGGTTGCCTCAGCTCGTGGGTGGGTGTGAAGAGCAGATCTGGATTTAGCTCACTGCTGATGAGGCTTTGGGAGGAAGGGGGGGAAAGTCCCTTTTGAGTTTACTGTTGCTGTAGGAGATGCAGGCTCGGTGGCTGGCGTTCGCTGGGGAGCGCGGCTGTAAGGTGGCACCGCGGCCCGTGAGCTGGAGGTGTGCTCCACGCGGGGGAGAGAGCTCCCAACCCACTCACCAGATGGCTCACGGGTCCCCTCGCAGCACCAATAAATATTTAAACCAAGAGTTGATCTGCGCTCAGAGCATTTAAATTAATTTGAGTGCAAGTTTTATTTCCTAAGCTGCTGGTGTTGAGCTCCTGGAAGCCCATGGGTGGAAAGGAGCTGTGGTGAGGGCAGCAGCTGCCCCTTTCCAGCTGGGTTCATTTTGGGGGTCCAGGTTCCTCTGCACCTGTCTCTGTGCATCCTGCACCCTCTTTGCAAGCAGAGCAGCGTGCAGACTTTTTAGTAAAAAACCATAGTTTGCAGTGGTGGGAAATGAACTAAAAGTTCACTGCTCTTGGAGGAACAGAAGGATGATCTGGTTCACGCTGGATGCAAGCAGTGAGTTGAATCTTAAGTCCTGTCCTTAGGCTCTAGATGTCTGTTTTCATCTTGGGGTGGTGGTCTGAGGCTGGGCTGTCCCAAGAGATGTCTCTTGGGGGCTGGGAGGAGCTGATCTCCTCTCCAAAGGGTGGGTGGGTTGGGGCTCTACGCTGCTCCCACCTCAATGTGTGGGGACCTTGTCGTGAACACACTCAGTGCCGTGTGGCAGAGCAGCTCGGGCCCTCTCTGGCACAGAAAGGACAAATTAAATAAACATGCTTGATTGCTTAAACATTTGTTTTTTAAATTAGCAGCAGCTTTTTTATATTAAAGTGTGTGGATATGCTGCTGGGGGAACACTTTAGCAAGTTGTGGGGTGTTTTTTCTTTCTTCCTGGTGCTATTTTTCCAGAGTGATTCCTGATTTAAAAACCAAATGCAACATTCAGGCCAAGTTTGAGGTTTAATCCTGTAAAAGATGTCGATGGGAAGAAACTGAGCTGCTTGGAGCTGTGGGGCCCTGTTGGGATGCGTGATGAGACAGGCCTTGAAGGCAGCAGCGGTTGCAAACTGTTCATTGCAAGCACTGGAGAAAAGAGTCTATGAATGTCCACAGCTTCTCAGGAAAAGTTTGAGTGGTCCATGAATTGTCAAAACTCCTGCTAGGAGACGTTTGGAGATGCTGTAGATGGGAATATAATTGTCTGTGTGCTTAGGGGGACGTGGATCTGCGGCTCTCATGCTGTGGTCTCGGTGAACTGGGCTTGGGCTCTTCTCCAAGCATCGCGTGGTGGATGACCCTGCACCGAGCTCTTCCCCAGTTGTGCCTCTGGCTTTGTTTTTACTCTTTGATCTCTGTCCTGTTTAGATGGCAAAGAGACAGCCCAGCGTGAGGGTTCCAGCTTGTTCGGCGTTACAGGACAAGGGGGTTTTAGGTGTGGCTCTAATAGTAACTGAGATTGCTGAAGAGCATCTCTGGGAAGGCAAAGTGCAGCCAGAGAGACGCTGATGCTTCAGATTGACCTTGTTGGAGCGTGGAGGGGGTTTGATGTTTCTGTAGGCTCGCTATCGCTTTCCTAAAACAGCATCTGTCCAAAAAATCACACCAGTAACGGAGCAGGGGTCCCTGTGTGTGTACCTGGGGGAGAGCTGTCCCCGCTGGAGCTTTCTGGGTGTGGTGGCACTGGAGGTCAAACTGTGCTCCTGCAGTTGAGAGAAACAGAAACCGAGTTCCCACAACCTCGCTGGTTTGGTGTCACCCCCTTGGGTTGTAACAACGCTCCCAGCAGCTGGGTCAGGGACCAGCCTGGCTTAGGAGAGCCGGTGGGAGGACCCTGGGCTGGCGCTGCTCCCTTTCCCTTTGCACAGACCCCAGCCACATCCTTAATTTTTTAATTAACGAATACATTGCGCATGAGCGCAGCTCCAGCTCGGCTGCGAGGGTGCGTGGCAGCCGCAGGGTCGGGGCCTCTCCGCGTTGCACGTGGGAAGGGGATGGAGGAGCAGAGGCTGCTCCGTACCTGGCTCTGCACCTTTGCCTAAAGCAGTGAGGTTGTTGTTGTTATTTTCGTTTTATGTATTAAAAGTTTAATAAATGGGATTCAATACTGTGAAACTTAAAGGTAATTAAATGTGGAAGCAAAAGGAAAAAAATTGTAAAGCATCCTCTACAGGAAACTAATAGGCTCCGTGTCTCCTTATCTTAATGATTTTCATAATTTAGCTGAATGCAGAGCTAATGGATCTGATGAACCTTTCTGGAGCTAACTTTAGATTTAATGGGCTCCTTGCTGGGGAGCGGGGCGGGGGCAGGTGCAATCAATGCGCTTATGGAAGGAGATAAGAGCAAGAGAGGCTGAAATAAACAGCCAAACAGGTTTTTTGATGACTTAAAAGTTGCTGCATGTCCACGCTGAGTGTTCCCTCCTTCCCACCTGGAATTAACCTCGGAAATCATTTTCAGAGGCCATATGATTTCCTCCTGTTCGGCCGCACCGGCGCTGCCAGCGGGTTTTGCCTTTCTACACAACCTCTGACCCTCCCTGGGACGAGGGAGCTGCAAAGCCGGGATCATCTGCGTTAATCTGGTCTCATTGAGGCGGGATCAGTGAAACCACCTCGCAGATTCACTGTATTATGGAGCAGATTGTGGGACTTAGAGAGCAAATTTAATAAATATCATTTTGATATTACTTGGTGGAAAAAAAAATATAGCCGCTGAGCAGCTGATGCTGAAGCAGCCTGTGAGGGATGGTTAACGTGGACGTGATGTGTTTGGAGAGCTGGGGGAGAGGGGATGGGGAAAACGGTGAGTACTGATGTGGGGGGACAGGAGGAAAGGACATATCTTGGGACTGGTCTCAGCCAAGAGCCAGGTCACAGTGGCATGGACAAAAGTGAGCAGGGCTGGGTGTGCTCGGGGAAGGGGTGAGAGTGGATGTTGGCTGTGGGATGGAGGTAACATGGTGCAGGAGCTGCACCTTTGGTTCCTCTCTGGTGCAGCTGTGAGTCTCCTGCTGCCTCCTTGGCTCCATGGGCAGTTGGTGTGAACAGAGCGCACAGGATGCTCCAGCTGATGGAGGAGCACGGTCAGAGGGAGATGCTGAAGTTAACCCTGGACTCAAAGCAGCTTTGCTGTGTTGGTGCAGTGACGGCTGCCCACCATGCAGAGCCAAACTGACCCCCATGCACCCAGGGCCAAGCTGCACCCCTGCATGGGTGCTCTGGGCAGCATCGTGAACCGGTTTAGTGGTGGTGGCAAAGCTGGGGTTGTTTTTGCAGATGGCTGTTTGAAATCAGCAGCTGCCACGTTGCCTTATGTCTGCTTTGTGCTGAGGAGGTGGCACGGTGTGGTGCCATGTCCAGGGAGGCTTTGGGGGCTCCTGAGACAGCTCCCAGTTTGGGGGTCCTGTGGTGCCTTTGTGTCTTGGGGCTCCCTGTAGTTCCCAGGGGAGTCTTTGAGCTGTGCTCTGATGTGTCTGAAGCCTCTTTGGGAGCTTTCCAGTGGAAAAAGCAAAGCTGCTCAACCAGGCTAAGGGCATGAATGGGGGGACACGAGGTGGGTGCAGGTAGCCGGGGTGCCTGAGTGTGACTCGAGGAGCTGGGCTGGGAGCAGGCGCTATGCCCACGCGGTGATCCATGTCCTGCTTGCAGATGGAGGCTTCTGCCCAGCTGCAAGTGGAATGGTGCAGCCAAGCAAAATCCTCTCCACGGGACCTGAGGAAAGCTCCTGCTCCAGGGGATAAAGGGAGAGAGGTTGCAATGGGAATCCCCAAAGCCTTTCTTCCAGGGCTGGTCATGGTGAGCGAGGTTTTGGCTGCGCCAGGGTGTGGGGATGGGTGCTGCTGCCCACCACCTCTCGTGGGAAGCGTGTCTGGATCATGCACCCTCCTGAATCACTCTGGCGAGGGCAGCGTGTCCATCCTGCGCCTGTGCTGAGGACCCGCAGTGGAAGGTGCAGCGCTCGCAGCCAACGGGTTTGGTTCATCTTTGTCCCTGGTGGGACCCCCTGCCTGCTGAAAAAACACTTGGGTTAGGAGAAATGCGTGACCTCTTGCTAACCCCCTTCCCCTCTTGCTCTGCAAGATGTTAAAAAGGAGCAGGGGAAAAAGAAAAAAAGCAAAAAAGCCCCACGCTGCGGCCAATCCAGGGAGGGCGAGAGCGGGGATCATAGCGTTAAAATGCTAAAAATGAGTGTGCTGAAAACAGACACAATTGGGTATTTAAAGCTCTGAATGAAAAGAGTGTGTGTTAGCCGGCTTGTGGAGAGCCGGTCTCCCAGAGCCCCTGGAAAATATGTGGTCAAGCCCGCACCATTAACTTTTTGTTTCTGGTTTGTAAAGTAACTGTGAAATCCCTGGGGGGAGCGCAGACCCCACGTCCCTGCCAGGCTGGGGAGGACACCGTGCTCTGCCGGAGCGGTGGCTTTGCCAGTCACTTGATGCACATCAAGTAGCAGTTTGTGCCCATCTTGAGCCTTGTGCTGTCTTGTGGTGATATTAATGCCAAAATGTGGCACTCACCATGGGAACTCGTGTGTCCCCTGCATCCCCATGTCACCGGGGACCCCTCTGCCATGTCTGTTGCACTGAAGCAAGGTCTTTCCCAACAAAACGATTCTATGATGCTGTGGGGTGTGTGGATGGAGGGGCAAAGCAGGAGACACAACCCAGAGTGGGAGCTGCTGCAGCCCAGCCTCAGACCAGCCCCAAATTGACTCCTGGGTGAATCACCACTAAGTCACTTCGGGGCTGTTGCATCATTTGTTTGCAGCATCTGAAAACTTGGGTAGCTTGGGCTGCTGGAGGCTACCAGCTCAGGTGCACGGGGCCATCGGGCTCTGGAGTCCTTGGTACAAGAAAGACATGGAGCTGTTGGAGCAGGTCCAGAGGAGGCCACAAAAATGATCAGAGGGATGGAGCAGCTCTGCTGTGAGGATGGGCTGAGAAGGTTGGGATTGTTCAGCCTGGAGAGGAGAAGGCTCCAGGGAGACCTTATTGTGGCCTTTCAGTACTTGAAGAGAGCCTGTAAGAATGATGGGGACAGACTTTTTAGCAGGGTCTGTAGCGATATGACAAGGAGTGATAGCTTTAAACTAAGAGGGAAGATTTAGCCTAGATATAAGGAGGAATTTTTTTACAATGAGGGTGGTGAAACACTGGCCCAGGTTGCCCAGAGAGGTGGTAGAAGCCCCATCCCTGGAAGCATTCAAGCTCAGGTTGGATGGGGCTCTGAGCAACTGCTCTAGTTGAAGATGTCCCTGGTCACTGCAGGGGAGGTGGACTAGATGGCCCTCAAAGGTCTCTTCCAGCCCAAACCATTCCATGATTCTGTGTGAGGCTCTCCAACACTCTTTGGTGCCTTCTTTAAGTGGAAGCATGGATCTTTGCAGCCACACTTGAGCATGGGTTTGCCACATCCCAGCTCGTCCCTGTGCAGAGGTCGTGGCCGGTGCTGAGCGGGTCGGCCTGGCCGCAGCGTGTCGCGTGGGAAGGAGGAGGCGTGCGCGGGGTTATCTCTGCGCGTGTGCGCGGGTTTCCCTCCTGTGCGTGTGCAGAGCGATCGGCGTGGGTGCAAAATGCCCCTAAAATGCCTCCTAGGGCAAGAATTAACTGCCAGGCTGGGCTTAGCTCCAGCAGGCAGGAACAGATGAATCAGACACTTAATGGTAAAATCAAACCTCTTAAAAACAACCCAGCTCTAGCGAGCTCCTCTCTGCCGTCCGGGGAGCCCCAGCGAGAGGGCGGGAGGGAGAAGGGATTTTAAACCAAACTGGGATTTTTCAGGGCCCCCCCTGCCACATCTCCTGGCTGCCAGCCTCTCCGAAGGGAAGTTTCACCCCGCCTCCCGCGGTCTCGGATGTCAGGTTGGCAAGAAAAATCCCATCTGTTTTCAATCTGGATCCTCACTTCCATCCACCCAGCCTTTCTCCTCCCAGCCCCCAGAGCTGGCGTGCACGCCAGGCAGGCCTCGGTGATGCTTTTTTTTCCCCTCTTTTTTACTTTTTAAAAATTTTTTTTCTTCTAAAAATGTATGTGGCCTCCTTTGCCCCCCGCATCCCCCCCTGCTCCCAGGCACATGCTCCAGCACAGCTCTCTCTGCGCTGGGGCCTGCCAAGAACCTCTCTGCTCCGGTTGCTGGCTTGGAGAATTCCCAGATGACTGGGGATTTTCAACCCTGAGCTTTCAAAAAAAAAAAAAAAAAAAGGGCAAAATAGCAAAATATCACTTTATGAAAAAAAAATAGAGAGGGGAGGAGAGGAATTAAGGAATTTTGTTGTGATTTTTTTTGTTGTTGTTTGGGGGTTTTGTTTCATTCCAGCTTCTTGGAATGATGTGGAAAAGAGCAAGTACAGGGTGTTTTGTTCCTGCTTAGAGATAACAGAGCTACTCTGAAATCTTACATAGAGCCAATGCAAAGATGTATACGTAGCAATGGTGACATCCTTGTCTCTCTCTGGAGAAACCCTTTTGTTGCACATCCCCTCTCGCCTCTCTCTTGGCTGTCCTCTTGCTGCGTTTATATCTTATTTAAACTATAAAGTCCTCAGGCTAGGAATTACCTGCTCTCTTTACAGATGGCTGCAAGAGCTTTGCACGTCTGTGGAGCTCCATGAAAAATAAATGAAGAAGGTTGTGGCTTTTTTTTGGTTGGGTTTTCTGTTCTTTTTTTTTTTTTTTTTTTTAAGTGTTTAGAGGTGAGGGTTTATCTGATCCTAGAGCCAGGCCTGAGGTGGTCGGGACCTGGTGAGTGGTGTCGGGTTTTGTATTGCTAAAGAATCTTAAGGCAGCGGTTATCCAGGCTTTTGAGTTTTTTTGGGGGGAGTCTTGTGTGAGGGGCCCAAGGGGAGCGGACCACAAAGGGCCGGGCAGGAGGCTGAGGGCCGGCACGGGGAGACCCTGAAGGACCCAACTCGGGAGGGGGCACCCCAAGGCCAGTCTCAGCGCCAGGGGCACCGGGGGAGGACTCCGGGGCCGAACGGGAGTAGCCCGAGCCCGGGTTCTGAGGGGCCCTCGAGGCCCGGCGCTCTGAGGGGGCGCGGGCGAGGCCTGACGGGCCGCAGCGCTCCCCCGCCCGGGGCCTCCCGCCGCCCCCGGCCGCGCTGCCCCCATGAGCCTCCCCCCGCCCCGCTCCCCTCAGCGCGTTGGGCCCCGCGGCCTGGCCCCGCCCCAGCTCCGCCTCCCTCCGCCCGGGCCGCGGCGGGCTCCTCAGCGGGGTCGCGGTGCCCGTGGGCCCGTAGGCACCTCGGGCCGCCGTGCCGAGGGCGGCGCGGGTGGGACAGCCGGTCCCCTCCCGGTAAGTGCTGCCCCACGCCCCGCCAAACCCCCCTCGTCCCTGGGAGTGTGAGGAGCTCCCCTCGCTTCAGACCTTTCCGCTGCCCCCGAAAGGAGACTCGAGACACTCGGTTCGATTTAAAACTCTTTTTTTATATCAGTTTTTAAGAAGGTGAAACGTACCCCCCCACACACCTCCATCCCCCGGTGGCTCCTTTGGGGAGCATCCAGCGCGGCCGGGTCCCCCCGGCGCCGTGTGTGGGACCAGGGGGAACCGGGGGTGAGTGGGGTCGAGGCCGTGTGGGCTCCCGCCGGTGGATAAGCGTTAAAATACCCGGGTTTGACCAACTCTTCTTGGCCGGGATTTTATCTGCGAACCACCGAGCGATGGGCAGCCTTGCTCGGGTGGAGGGGGAGCACTGGCTGGGGCTGAGGCAGCGTTTGGAAGTTGTGGAGGAGACCCTCTTCCCACCTCCTTCTCCCCCTCTTCCCACCTCCTTCTCCCCCTCTTCCCACCTCCTTCTCCCCCTCTTCCCACCTCCTTCTCCCCCTCTTCCCACCTCCTTCTCCCCCTCTTCCCACCTCCTTCTCCCCCTCTTCCCAACTCCTTCTCCCCCTCTTCCCACCTCCTTCTCCCCCTTTTCCTCCAGTCAGTGCCTCACGGGAACATTTTGCTGCAAAACAAGAGACAAAAGTGTAAAAACCGCATCCAGCACCCCTGGTTTGTGCTGGGAGCACTCGCCTGTGTTACAAAGGACCAGCTCTCCAGCTCACCCTTTCCTCCAAATCGCCCCTTTTACTACATGTTTATTTTCTGGACTGGAAATGCCTTTTATTTTTTAATGAGTAAAAGGCAGTTCTGTTCTGCAGCAGTTGCCTGTACGATGCTCTCTGAAGCTTGGGGATGGACACGGGCTTTGAGCAACGTACAAAATTTATTCACTGTAAACATTGCACAACTTCTGTGCTCAGTTCCCAGGATTAAAATACAACTGGCTTTCTTGATTTTTATATGACTTACTTGCTAGCTATTATACTACTGCTTAAGCTCAGAATGAAGATTTGTCCAAAATGTGTAATTTTAGAAACATAAGTGGGGAAAAAAAGATGCTCTATTTTCTTACAGGAACTGTGTAGCTGGAACTTTCCTGAGAAGTGACTGTATTTTATCCCTTTATGATTTCTTTCTCGCTCTGGGAAAGGCAAAATACTTCTACGTTGGAGGTAACTTTTACGTCAGGGCTCTAACTTTGAATTCACAGCAGCTGGTCTGACTCGAGGCAGTTAAAGAAACACTTGAAATTAAATTTAAATTTATATTGCTCGTTGGTGGAGAACTCTTGCAGTTAGAGTGGAAAAAAAAGTAAAGATTAAGCTGATCATTACTATATATGAAAAGCAGTTTCAAACATTAACATTATGGTGCCTCTCTTAAGAAAGAGGAGGATTCTCTAGCCTGTGCTTTGTATAGCTGCATCTTGCTATCCTTTCATTTCCCTTTTCCTGAAAACGTCACTTAGTGGAGGAGAAATCACAAATTCAAGCGCACTGGGGTCGCCAAACGCAGAACAGAGGAACATCTGCTGGAAAGAGACTTTCTGAGAATAACAAACCACCTGCACTGAGAAATTTTTCTTCTCTCCTAACTAGCTCCGTGTTCGTTGGGTGCAAGTCTGTAGTCTACCACTGGTCTGTTTCTGGCTGCAAAGGTGCTTCTTAGCCCTGGTATTTTACAAAGAGAATATTTATTTACAGATTTACACTGTTGTTTGGGGTTTGTTTGGTTTTTTTCACCAAAAAGGAGGGCGTGAAAAAATCTGTATTTGAGCTAATTGAGCTATTTTAACGGTTTCTTTGTGATTTGCGTTTTCTGTAACCTAAGGAGCATCTGGAGTTGATTGGTGGCTTTCAAACCATCCTCTCACTTGTTGAGGAGGAGTGTGTTGAGATGTGGGCTTGAAGATGGTGAGTAAGGCTGGCTCAGATGGCAGCTCTGGCTAAATGAGGTGGTGCCACACCTGGGAGTGAGCTGCACCAGAGGAGGGGTCTGCCCAAAGGATGGCAGCTCAGGGCTGTGCTTCCCTCTTTTGCTTTTCATCCCTGGAGTAAAAACCATAACCCTCGCCATCCTTTTGTGTTACTGCTCCAAGAACCTGCCAAGTAGAAGGGAAGGTATCAGTATCTTTTATCATCTTCAGAATGTGTTGTTGATCCCTAGTGCAGAAAGAGGTACATCACCTCCTGGAGAGGTGTGGATGCTTCTTCCAAATCTTTCTGCCAGTCAGAGTGGAAATGAAGGAGCGCTGGGGCTCCTGCTCTGTGGGCTGGCTGCTCTGCAACCTCCTCCTGCAGCCAAAATACAAAGCCGTGATTTTTCAAAACCAGAGAAGGCCCAATTATGCTTTTGACTTGTAAAAGATAGGTGTCATTTCTCTGGGAGGTGAAGGTACCAAAATAAACCATCTAAGGGTTCGGTGCGCCGACAGAGAGTGAATTTAGTATTAGATACTGAATTCCTGCAAAGGTGAGAGTTGCAGCAGGTAGATGAGGAAATCCCTCGTTACCCTGCAGAGCTGGAAAAGCAGGATATGGTGTTTTATTATGTTTCTTAGCCTTGATCACAGCGAGTTTCAAACACCCTCTTTACCCTCACTGTTGAATCTGGCCTGTGGGTACAGATTCTTGTACGGCGCAGCTATTTTACTAGATTTAATCTCTGAGGAGCGTGCCAGGAAAACAGCCTTGGGGAAATGGCAATCTGCTGGCTTCCTTGTCTGCAAAATGGGAATAGCGATGCGCAACTCCTCTCTGTAGAGTGTTTTAGGGTCGAGTAGTGAAAAGTGCTGGAGTGCCACGAGTTGGATCCTTCAGCCAAAAAGAGACGAGGCAGAAGCAGCAGCGAGGCCAGGAATAGACCCGGTGTTGCTGATTTCTGCTCAGGCCTCCCTGTCTGCTGCGTGTGGGCACGGGCCAGGAAAGAGCAGCAGTGCCAGTGTCACCCAGGTCCGTGTAAAGGAGAAAACTGAAGTTGCATGATCCCGTCCTTGGTGCCTTTCTGGGGATTGCCCCGTGGTGTAGGAGTGACAAGTTGTCTGACACCGGTCTGCAAAGAGCTGGGTTGAAGCCACTTGCTCAGCTCGTGCTGGCTTCTGTGCAGCCCTCCTATGGTAACAGCTTTGTAGGCGCTGCTCACCTGGGCTGAATTTGTAATCAGTCACCTGGAGATGAAAGGCACTCTATGCCATTACCACTGCCCCCAAACCATCCTCTGCCCTCTCTTTGAAGAGATTTTGAACCCCAGGTGTACTTCGTTCCCATGGGAGGCTTTGCTGTTGGACTGGCGTGTCCTGTGGCACCAGAGAAGTGGAATCTTGTTACATTTGAATTTATTTCATGCTGCGTTTGCGGGTGTGAAGGATGAACTGGTAAAATTGGGGACTGTGGAAGGTGTGAGACACCGTGTTTGTTCAAATGCTGACGGTGGGAAAACCTCTGTTAGAAGCTGTCTTTGAAGGAGTAGCTGCCCTTCCAGAACTATTTTGTGGGAGTAATGACTTGCGGTAGGTGAAACCTTCTGAATCGGGAAGCACCTGGGAGGTGTTACAGCTGCAAACGTGCTCGGGCTGATGCAGGGATGGAGATCTATCACACTGAATCCTACACCACCTTTTATTTTTCCCATGCATCTTTTGTCATTTCCGAAGTGACTGCTGCCTTAATTTTGCAGGAGCTCGTGTGTGCTTGGGTGAGTTTGTTCTTTTTTTAAAGAAACTATTCCGCCCTCCCTTTCTGTTTGCTGGTGACTCTTTTATGGGTTTGTAAGGATGTGTTTCAATTTCTCCATGCACTGATTAGTGCTCTCATTAGCACTTAGTAGGTGTGTTGCAAAAATTCTTTATTAAAATCTGTGCAGAGGTAGGTTTTATTCATGTGAGGAAGCCACACAGTGCTGGGTTCCGCCGTCAGCTCCCCAGTCGCAGGATGACTTACCTGCTAATTTTGCTGTGCTATCTCTTTACGATAAGGCAGGAAGCAGTCTGCTCCAGCTGAGGGAATTAGGGCCAGCCCCCCTGTTTATGGTAATTCTTAAATAGTTCATTTGGGCGTAATGCTTCTTTTTAGAGTTGATTCTCTGTTACAAACAGATTTTCTGATAATGGCACCTGTGCCATTCAGACAGAATCATTATTGTAATAGCAGCAAGTATTGTTATGGAATCGGCCTGTGGAATTTATGTAGTGACAGAAGTAATACCATAAATAAAATGATGCTGTAACAGCAACGCTAAACCTGGGTGTAACAGGGAAAATGACAGTTCAGATTTCCCCCAAGCCTCAGCACCTCGAGCCTTGCCAGGATTTATCCCGTATGGTCCCTGCCTGTGGAGGAGGTGGGGGTGTGGGTGACTGGGGAGGGCAGGGACTGTCCCTGCGGCGCGGGGCTGCTCGGGGCGTAGAAGGGAGGAGAGATGCTCTTCCAGTACAAGTCAGGGAAACCATTAGCTGGAGCCATTTCAGAACCCGTCCAGGGAGGTAGTTGCAAATAATTAGTGGTAGAAAACGGGGCGTTGCTCTCATTCGGCGGGGCGCTGAGGGTTTTGCTCTTGCTCCGTTAACACAGTTTTGTGGGGCTGGTTTGCATGCGCAGCCTGTCCCTCCTGCGCGGTGCCTGCCAGCGCGTCGCCTCTCCCATTTCTCTGCGGGAAGTGTGGGAAAGCTTGAAATGACATTTGTGAAATGAGGATGGAGGGCTGAGGCTCTAAGCTGCCCAGCGGGACTCGGCAGAGGAGGCTGGTGTAAATAGCGTGTCCTAATACCGGAAGCAATAGTACCAAACTCCCACAGACAGAAGAAAAAAGGAAGAAAGAGTAAAAAATCAGTGCATTTGAAAAGTTACTGAGGATTCAGAGTGGAGATGATCCCCTCCCTCTGCTTTTCTTTCTATGAACAAATCCCTGGAGATGGGTGTGTTGTTTTAAAGGCTGGTCTTGCGGTCGGGTTTAGCAAATACAGATAATCCAGATGGCTAATCTGGAGCGTGGTTTGGCTAGCAAAATCCTTCTGGCAGGCAGTGAGGAGGATGCCGGGAAGAGGTTTGCAACAGTCATATCTAAACAAAGTCACTGCTAATGCTGCTTCAGCTGTTGTGTGGACAGAGCACAGATGTCTTGCTTGGGTTTTGGTTTTATTTTTTTAATAAAATCCCTTTTATTTTCCATCAGTGACCCCTGGTTTAAATCCCTGATTCAAGAAGGGGAATTGTAACCCCTCGGCAGACTCAGATGGGGTTTGAGTTATGTGACCATGTCCCAGATGAGGGATATGGCCCTTCTCTGACATGCGGGTGTGGGGGAGCAGGGGGACGCTGGGGTGTGGGGGAGCAGGGGGACGCTGGGGTGTGGGGGAGCAGGAGGATGCTGGGCTGCACAGGCACAGGCAGGTTGTTGAGCTTTGAACTCGTTTTTTGCCCAGGGGCTCCACTGGGACAGGGACTATGGGGTGATTGGTTTTTGATGCTTGGTGCTGCCTTTGTCAGTGGACATCTGGTGCCAGGATTGCTGCTGTCAGGGCTGGGGGTGGGCTGCAAGGCCGGGGAATTTGATGGATTAGTGTGGTTGGAGGGCTGGGGGAGGGGATGGGTAGGGTTTCAGCTCTTGCTACAGGTAGAGAGAGAATTTGGGGATTAGGGGGACTTGTCTTCAAGCTGCAAAGGGAGGAGGATTCAGAGAGGAGGGGAGGGTTGGGAAGAAAATAGTCTATCCAGTTTTCCCAAAGAAATGCCATTTGTTTGCTCTGTGAAGCCACACAAGGGAAATGTGTGTGTGTCTGGAGCAGGGGATGAGAAAAAACACCCAGTAAATCTGGTGCCGGTCTGACCCCCAGCTCTGTAACCCTTGGGAATCCCGCTTGCTTGCGCCTGGCCTCGGGGTCATTTAGTTCATTCCCTGCTGCTTCCTATGGATTCAATAACCTTCTTCTCTCCCTAGAGAGCAGCTTAAATTAAAACTTTATCCTTTACTTAAGGAAGCAAGGGGCAGCCTCTCCCTGTGCTCTGTTACAGGACCTGGGTAGGTTGCACATCCCCATCCATCTCTCTTTCCCTGTGGTCACCAGATGGGCTGTGCCAGGAATCGGCAGCTTTTGAGCTGCTGGAGCAGGAGGAGGGATAGAATCAGAGAATCATTCAGGTTGGAGAAGACCTCTAATATCATCAAGTCCAGCTGTCAGCCCAACACCACCGTGCCCACTAAACCTTATCCTGAAGTGCCATGTCTACGTGTGGGCTCTTCTGCCCCTCATTCCCTTGGGTGAAGGAGTCGGAAAGAAAATGCTGACATTTAAAAGCCTCCCCTGAGGGCAGATATTTCAATATGCTCTGGCCTGGAAAGGGGAAGATTGCTGTTTTTCTTGGGGTGGGACCAGACTCGTTATCGCTGGGATGCATCACTTGGTCCTTTCCCGAAGTGCCCGTGTGTGGGTGGAAATACCCGGTCCCCTGTCTGCCGGCAAGAGCAGGAGGGTTTGTGTGGTGGCGAGGGCCGCTGGGAACTGGCCAAAGTGGGGACCTCGAGGAATAGCCGCGGGGAAATCCAGTCTCTGAGCAGTGTCGTGTTTGAAGATCAAATCCATGCGTAAAAACTGCCTGGAAGAGGTCAAGTCTGCTGGCCTTGCCTCCTGGAAGCGTTGCTGCGGGGAGGCTGGCTCTCGGGGAGCACGTTCGGGCCTGTGATCCGCGTTTTGGGGCCGCGCGCGTGTGCTGTGAGTGGCGGATTTGTTCGAGGCTGGGTTTGTTTCGTGCGGGGAGGGACGTGCAGCCGCCCCACACACAGCTCCTTCCCGCCTGCCAGCGTGAGCAGAGACACAGCCCCAGCCAGGCAGGGAGCTCTGTGCTTCTCTTGTAAAATAAACTCTTGTGGGTGATTTTTTTTTTTTCCTCCCTTTCCACCAGAAATTGAGAAAATTGGGGGTGGGCAGGAGCAGGAAATTCAAGTGTAATGAAGGAAACTTTGGGATTGAGGGGAGGGAGGTGTTGCAAAGCATGAGACAGACCTGAGGGATCTTGGAGGGTTTGACCTGGGGGATCTTTGTCTTTCCCTGTGTTGCTGTAGCTGGAATGTCAAGGCTGTTGAACTGCCTTTTGAATTTTGATTTCTTCTCTGTATTGAACAAAGTGGTGGGTAAGGGCCATGGCAATGCAGCAAGTCTTGTGTGTGCAAGGTTTCTGAAGTCAGAAGGCCTTAAAACACTGGTCTGAAAAAAAAAGGTGACATGAAAAATAAGGGATAAAGTTACAGCTACCAATCTGAAAATGTGTTTGTTTGAACTTTAGGAGCAAAAGGCAGAAGAAATTGGGGGAAGGGAAGAACCCTCTGTAAAAATGCATGCAGGGAAGTGAACAGCTGTGTTGTTCTGTGAAATGGGAGCTGCTCAGATTCAAAGGATTCCACTAACCAAGACCTGGTGTTTGCACTGGGGCTGAAGGCTGCAGCCCTGAGCATGTGGGCAGGAGGAGACCTTGCAGAAGTTCAGGCTGCTCCAGGTTTCCCAGGTGGGTTGACTCCTGGAGATGGGCCCTGGTAGCCAGGAAGGCTCCGATCTCCCCAGGATACTCCAGTATTGCAGTATCTTACAGGTCCTGTTCTCCTCAGGGTGCTCTTGTATCCTCCACACCTTGTACCTCGTGCATTGAGTATGTGTCAAGCAGTGGAAACTTGGTTATTTGTCGCCATTTTTGCAGCGTTAATGGATTTAGATGTCTTGGATGCTGCAGGATGCCACAGGCAAGCGTTCCTCTGCTGTCCCTGCCCCTCCTCACTGATCCAGGCCTGCTTCAGGTCCTCTACCAAGCAGTGGTGGCTTGGAGCTCGGAAGAAGCTTCACCCAGACAGGTAATTCCTCTGCAGCGTCTGCTTTTGGGTGCTGCTGGTGACGGTGTGTTGGACTAAATGAATCACCGTGGCCTCCAGCCCGACGTGTTTGATGGTTGCAGTGCTGCCTTCCTGGAGAGGGAGGAATTGCAGTCCATTACCAGGAGTCCATTTCTCTTATGGAAGGTGGAGCGTCACTTGAAGCACCAAGTGCCACTTGCCGTGTGCTCCCGGCTCCTCGCAGCCAGCCCCGCTCGTGTGCCATGAAACACTCGTTTGACAGCACGCTCCTGAGCAATATCCTGGAATGAGTGATGAGCCCGCGCTGTGCTTTATGCGCTGCCCTGAGAGGTGGGAACGTGTAAATCGCACCATCCCAATGATTTAGCCCCAGGTAGAGTTGTGATTCAAAATGAGTTTCCATCCCTGCTTCTCCCCGGTGCCCGCGCTGGAGTCACTGCGTGCTATAAACCAGGAGAAAATGGCAACAGCCCGCGTGCCGGGGAGGTTGTACGGGGCTGGGCTGGGAGGATGTGTGGCTGTCCCCTCCTCTGTCCCCTCCATCGTGGTCTCGATGTGCAAGCAGGGGGTGCGGGGTGTGGGATTGAGATTGGTCCCTCTTTGTCTCTGGGTGACTCGTCCAAATCTGTGTCCATCCCTAAGCGAGGAGCCGCGTGGCACACAGTTCTCATTGGGCTTAATAGGGAAGATGAGTGACATGGTAAAAGTGGCTTTAGGTTTTATGCAAACCAGCGATGCTTAAGCCAGCTGGTGGATTTGAGAGTTTTTAGAGAAATTTAACTGGACAGAAAGTTCCTTTGGAAAGTGTCTCAGGTCCAGTGTGAAGTTTTGCTGGAGATCAAGGCGATGGGAGTTGTGGGTGGCTCATGTGGTGCTTCCCGTGTTGTTGCTCCTTTGGGAAGTTGGTTGTCTCCCTTCCTGCTTTGGGAGGAAAAAATGGCAAAAAATCATGAGAAAGACCTTGTTTTCTTTGTGGTGAGGAATGAAGATTAATATTAAAACATTTGGGGATTAGTTTTGCTTCTTGGCTGGTTACCCTGGTTTAGATCTCCTGGAATAGCTTTGGCAATGCAAGTCTAGGCAAATATGTAGAAAAGATGAAGCGTGGACTCCACTCAGCCGTTTTCCTCACGATTTGCAGAGCTCTTCTAGTGCTTCACTGCTCTCCTGCCTGATCTCCAGGAGTTGGTTGCTTCTCAAAATATAAAGGTCAGAGGTGCTGGAGGAGGGATGAACCCCAAAGACATGATCACTCCTTGAGGCTTCAGCTACCCTCCTAAAGCAGACATGCCATGGGTGCTTTCTTCTCAGGCAATTCTTAAATCTGCTCTAGAAATTAAAACATGCCTGTAATTTGTAGAGAAAAATATGCATTTGCTGTTCTTTGCCTGTTACGAAGCACGGTTTTGTAGATAACCCAATAAAATTCTTGGTTCGAAGTGTTTCAGCAATGTGTTAAAGTTTATGGAGCATTTAACAAACTTTTTTAGTGTGCAATAGTTTATAGTGCCAGCAAACAGCCAAGTGTCACATCAAAGTTTTAGTCTTTTCTCACTTAATAGCACAATGTTTAGTGCTTCTTCAGTGTATCTTTAGTGCCTTTTCAGTGCACAGCTCAGCAGGGCTTTTTCTTTCCTTTTTTTCGCCCAAAAAAACTCTAAAAGACAGATTATGAACGATGACTTAGGGCCCACAATTCAAGCAAAGTGGTTGGATTTATTTTTATCTTTAAAGAAAAAAAACCAACCAACAACCCAAAGGCAAATAATCACAGTGGTGTTGTCCCTGCAGCTCCTTGCTGGGCTGGGAGAGCGGAGCAGTGAGATGAAATCTGCTCTCACTGAGGGCACGGAGGGTTTTGCCGCCACCTCTTACAAATAAATCTGTAATGATTTTTCTTTTGACGCTGAGCTGAGCCGTGTCTCAGACAGGGGTGGTCTCTGCAAGCTGAGATGAGCAGGTACAGTCGAGCCAGAGCTCGCAGACAGCAGCATCAGTGAGGCTGCTGTTCTGGTGCGTTTTGCCCAGATTTTGGGATTTGTTTCTCTTTGCCCTGAAGAGGATGAGCTCTGGGGAGCTCTGCGAGGGCTCTCCCTACCCCAGCGCTCGGGATCACAGTCACGCAGGAGAGGAACGAGGAGGGAATATAGAGGGAGTTAAACCTCCTAAAGCAGCTGCTTCCACCGGGAATGTCCTGGAGCTTGGGACTGTCACTTCTACTAAATCTTAACTAAATAGGTGTAAAAGCTCAATCACTATTTCTGGATAATGCGTCATAAACTGTCTTATTTACTTTGTTGTAGATTTAATTACGATAATGCATATCCGTATAGTTCCGTCCCCACGCAAGATCTATTCGGTAGGAAGGGGTTTATATAACGTCATAAATAATGAAACCTGAGCTGTACCAAGGGCTCCCGGTAGCATCCTTCATCGTATCCCAGCTGAGAGTGGGGAAGTCTCCGCGGTGTGAGTTCCACATGGCTGGGATTATTGTGGCTGGGCCGTTTCTGGGGGGTTAGGTTCTGTGACACGGGGTGGGATCTTTCTCCTCACGCCGCCTGCGTTTCAGCCTTTGTGTGCTTTGGAAATTTTCTGTAGAGTGAAAGACGGCATAAAATGGCTTATTAATGTTGATGGGAGCTGTCATCAGCAGTAACCAGTGAATTGGTCTATGGGAGAGGCATGTAAACAAATTTGAAACCAAAATAATCTGACTGTGTATTATGAAAAAAAACCCAAGCTAATGTGCAGCGAGGTAATGGGAGGAAATTCCATTTCACGTTTCTAACGACAAACCTTTTGCACGTTCCTCCCGTGATTTATATAATTGCCAAATTGCTTTGATGGCGTGATGGAATTACAGCTCTGCATTGCACAATGGATAATCAATCAAAATAAACTGTGTTTACCCCTTCGCTGCAGCATGTCTATGGAACAGGTACGTTGGAGCCTGAATTATTCTTCAGCGCTGGTATTCGCGCTGAGTTTCGGGTGTGATCTCGGGATCCGATATCTGCATGAACCTCACCTCACCCTTGTAGGCTTCAAAATCGCGCTGGCTTAGGCAGGGGCTGTAGTAACTTGCTCTTTCTGTGGTACATGTAGGAACATTTCTCCCTAAATATGCAGTGGGCTTGTTTGTTTAAATATCATAGAAAATAAAACCGCAGCAAGGAGGCAAAAGGTGCCAGCACCTGAGCTCTTTGTAAGGGCTGGGTAAAGCTTGTGGGCTGAAATTCTGCTTTTCCAGGCAAGCTTGGAGTTGGTTGTGGCTGATATTTAACAGGCTGTTCCCCGCCTCATTTGCTGCGCGAGTTATTTGAGTTTTAGTCTATGGCTTTAGAATTACTTATCCTATTTACCAAATGTGCTGTTGGGAAACGTGGAAACTCATTTTTTCTGAGGGGCTGCTGGAGTGAAAATGAAGAGCAGTCTTTGCAGCGAGCAGTATCTGGGATGCGTTACGTCGTCTGGTTGATATTTGTACTTAAATAGGTGACTGTTGCAGGCGGTGATCCCGTTTCCTGTCGCACAGGGCACGGTCACACCCTGCAGCACACCTTCTGCTATCGCCTCCCCCTGGTTTTAGCCCGTTTCCCTAACGCAGGGCTTGAGAAAGGGAAGTTATGAAGCGCTTGTTTAACTGGCTTCCCTGGTACTGCAGGCCCAGGGCCGTGCCCTCGCAGCGTCCCTTCGGCCTCGCTCCTCCGCGAGCAAAACCTGCCGGATTCCGCTGAAAGCAGAGAAAATGGGGGAGTGGGGCAGGGCTGCGGGCGCAGCGCCTCGTCCCGCACCCCGCGCTCTCCGTTCCTCGCCGCAGCGTCTCCGTCTCCGGCTGGGGTCTATTTTTGGGTCTTTTTCTTGCAGAATGAAGGTTCTCCCCATCACTTCTCTCCGGAGAATCCCTTCTTCTCTCCCTCCTCGCCTCGCTGTAAGGGGATCACAGCTGCTGAGTAAATGTTAAGATAATAGTGTTATTACGGAGTAATTATACTGCAAGTTATTGAATTAAAAGTGATGAGCCTGCCTGTAACGCTGAATGGGGAGAGGCTGGGTGGGAGAGCGCAGAGCCGGGAAGGTGGAGAACAGAGAAAACCTAATAAATTTTCTCTTGTCGAGAGCCCCTCGCTGCCGGGACTGGGACTGGGACTGAGAATGAATGAAAGGGAAGCTCAAAAGAGCTAATAAATAAACCATTTCCCTGAGAATAGAGGGTATAATTAGAAACCGTGGCCCTGTGGTTTTGTGTCTGCCCTGGGGTGGAATCTGCTCAGCGCTGTGCTGTGGCGATAAAACAGGGAGACAATGCAGAGATGATGTCGCACAGTTGTTAACTTTTGAGGAAGGAGATGCGTTGTTCCCCTCTTTTTCTAGAAAAATAAAAATAATAATAAATAATTTAAGCTTTATGTTACAAAACTTCAATAACTGGCTGTACCCTGGAGCCTTTCCATCAGTAACTCTGGCTGATCTTGCATTTTTCTTTCTCTGTATTTTATCGGGGAGAGGTTGGTTTTCAGCACAGACCTTAGAAGACTTTACTCTTCTTTTTCCCCGCCCCTCTCAAGGCCAAATAAAACTGGAGTTTTTTTCCTTTCTGTTTCTCCTATCTCAGGATGAGATTTACCTACAGATGTAACATCTCTTTCCTGCATTGGTGTCACTGTGCTTTTCAGGAGGGTTTGCTCACTGATAGTACACTAGTTTTTATTTTGTCCTTAGTAGCTCAGCCTGTCTCTGCCCTGGGAGATCCCACCATCTCAGCTGTGGTGGATCAGACATGGGACCTCCCAGCTTGCATGTGCAAACAGCTAACACTTGACCCAAAAAGAGGATAACTGTGTTAAACTGAGGTTTGTACTTGAGCCTCAATCTCCCCCTTATGCCATAGGGATCCTCCATGAGCTTGCTGCTCCTTAACTTCTGCATCCTTGGGTTGGGAATAACCAGGGCCACAAAGATGATGAGGGGCCTGGAGCATCTGAGGAGAGGCTGAGAGAGCTGGGACTGTTCAGCCTGGAGAAGAGCAGCCTGAGAGGGGATCCGATCAATGTCTATAAATATCTGAAATGTGGGGGCAAATCAATGGGGCCGGGCTCTTTTTGGTGGTGCCCAGTGACAGGACAAGGGGCAATGGGCACAAACTGGGACACCAGAAGTTCCACACAAACTTAAGGAAAAACTTCTTTATTGTGAGGGTGCCGGAGCCCTGGGCCAGGCTGCCCAGAGAGGGTGTGGAGTCTCCATCTCTGGAGATGTTCAAACCCACCTGGACACTTTCCTGTGCAGCCTGGTGTAGGGAACCTGCTCTGGCAGGGGGGTTGGACTGGATGATCTCCTGAGGCCCCTTCCAACCCCACCAGTCTGTGACTCAGTGCGATGGCCGATGCACAAAGCATCGCAGAGCTCTGCAGTAAGTGCAGCAGGAGGCGTGTGCCGGGGACGCAGAGGTGGAAAGCCAGAGCACTGGTAGCCGTGCAGTCACAGGGAGCAGAAGGCGAAGGAGATGTGTACCATGCTCTGTTTGAGTCTGGACAGTCTTTAGTAGCCACAGGGTTTTCATAGTTTTAAAAAAAACATAAATAAATTGCTGTCTCCTTCCTCTCCCGACAGAAGATAAATCAGTGTCTGCCCATGGCTGGTTCCTCTGCGTCCCTCAGCGAGGGGTCAGGAGTCGGTGCCCTGCCCGAGGGGTGAGAGGCAGCCCCTGCCCCGAGTGCTGGAGCCACCGTGTCTGCAGAGCCCTGGGCTGGTGGGACAGCGGCTGCGTGCGGGCTCTGCAGGCTGCTCCCTTTGCTTGTCATGATCGGTGGATCTTTGAAGAGAGGAGACAGTAACGAGTGGTGAAAGTCTGGGGGTGGAGGCAGGGGAGTGCATTTTGCTGCTGTTCAACCTCAGGGTGTCTTGGGTGGCTTTGGATGAAAAGGAGGATGATGCACCCCTATCTAAAGAGGAAGGGTCCCCCCACACGAGTGTTTGAGAAGCTGAAGTAATTATTTCTGAGAAGTGCTTTGGTAGGTGCTAGAGAAATGTGGAGTGTTTACCTTACTTTACAATCTAAAAAGCCCTAATAAAATACAGAACAGGAGTATTAACAATGAAACTATTCTGAGGATTATTAAGCTGTTATAAAAGAATGGAAGAAAATCTGCCTGGCATTATGTTCTATGCCAATAGATATTTAAATTAATGCCTTCCCTATAGCAGCTCCTTCAGCAGTCTCAAGGCACTTACTCCAGTGAATTAGATACTTGGTGTTAAACAGCTCTTCAGCCTTCTCTACTCATGTAGCACGGGAGGGAAACTGAGGCACAATGATTTGGCCAATGCATTCAGCACAGGAATGGTAAAGTGGGGATGGTTTGTGTGGGTTTCCATGACCCTTTAGCACGGTGAATGATGGAAAATGTCCTTGTCCAGCAGCGTTTCCCGCTGCCCAGGGGTGCCAGACCGTATTTCTTTCCCCTTCCCCATCTCACCCTGCTGTTGTGGAGCAGAGCCGTGTTGTGGGCACCAGGAAACTCCTTCTGGTTTTGCCCTTTTCCTAATTGATGCTGTTGCAGTATTTCCAGTGTTGCCTGTTTCACAGAAGCCCATAAACTCTGATATAATGTTATTTACTTGTAAAAGGCAATTTGTAAAGGTCTGTCTGGGGGCTGCTGTCGCCATGTCCATGGGATTTATTTCCCATTTATTTACAGTTTGTGCTCATGTCTATGCAGCTCTTCTTTCCCGTCATAATCCAAACTTGATTGTCCCTTGGACTTTTCTGTCACTTGCAGCATCAGCTGCGCAGGTCCCAGGGCTGCCTTTCTCATGCATGTTGATTTTGGTATTTTTTCTTTTTCTGAGGATGGAAAGGAAGATCTGTAGGCATTGTGTCAGCCTTGGTCTTGGCATTTGCTTCAGGAGGAGGGAGAAGGGCATGGAGCTTCTGGTGCAGTCATGCTGGGAGTGGAGCTTCCCTGGTAGCAAACCTTTTTCTTTCTTGCTTTCCTTAGTCTGTCTGGTGGCTCTTTTCTTTTCTGCAGAGTCCCAAATCCTGGGCTTGTCAAACCTGCTTTTTCCTTCCCATTTTTGGGTTTAGTTTTTTGTTGGAGGTGGAGAAGCCAAGTAAAGGATGGGAGGTAGCACCTCCAGGGCAAACCTAGGTCCTTCAGATCAAGTAGCAGATGCATTTTTCCTGTAACAACCCCTGCCCAGAGCTCTCTGTGCTGCACAGGAGCTGGAATTATGGGCTGCTTGCTTCCTGCAAAGAGGGAGGATGGTGGTGTCAACCAAACGTTGCTTAGAACGGGGGCACGTGCGCTACAGCAGCTCTTTTCCAAAGGGTGCATCTGTCTGGGTCAGCTGAGGCTGCTGCTCTCAGTGGAGTGAAGCTGTTAACGTGGAGCAGACCCCCCTTCCACCCAGGTGGATTAATTTGCACCACAAAGATTGTGTGTAAACTTCTTGGCTTTAGAACTGGGTTAATAAATGAAGAATTTCCTGGCTTTGATGATGTACAAATGGTTTGGTTCAGGACTGGATGACTGATTTTAAGGAGTGGTTTCTCCCCAGTTGCTACAATCTGGTTGTGATGGGATCTGGGGACCCTTCTTGCTGTACTTGTCCTTGCAAGCACTGAGTATAGCAGGTCAATACCTGGAAACATTCATTTAAAAGTAAGGTTACGGCATCCAGCAAAGGGCTCTGATGCCTTCAGTGGCTTCAACTGACAAAGTCTGGTGTGTGCCCAAGATTTCTACTTGCTCTCACTCATAATGATCCCACTCAAAAGAAAAGCTCAACTCTTCTCCATGCTGGATCTCCTTGTTAGAAGACAACTTCTGCCTTGAAGAGAAACAGCCGCTGCAGAGCTGGGAATAGCTCCTGGATCTTCAGCACCATCATGCAATCCATTGTCCATGCAGTCCCTCTTGAGCAAACCCTGAAATAGATCCTGGCACAGCCGCGGTCCTGGGTGGACATCTGAAGTGGTGGTTGTGGTAGCTGCTGACCCAGCAGTGCTTTCTTCGAGGAACAGTTCAGCAAAGGGACCTGAACTGGTGGAGCTGTTTGGTACATGGAGGAACACACTGTAGATATTCTGAAAAAAGCCAAAATCAAATAGAGAAGTGGTAGTGGAGCTCTTTGAAAATTGTTCAAAGGGACCCTGTCAACGTGAAACTCCTATTTATGTTTTTTTCTTCCTCCTCCTTTCTTTTGTTGATACAATCTTGGAAGTGGGAGGATTTACAAAAATGCATGTGTTTTTAGGCTGCTTCTTCAGTCACCTTTTTTCCCTTGTAAATATTGTGTGAGAGGCTGAAATGAAAAGCACAGAAAACAAACACAGAAGAGTCCTCGTCAGACCCCTCCTCTAATCACTTCAGAACCTGAAAAGCAGATTTTTTTTGTTGGATGTGTTGTAAATATATCCCCACAGCACCAAGGATAGAGCTGTAAAACCCATTGCTTGGACCCAACTTTAAACCAAGCTGGTGACTCCTAAAGGTCTGATCTGCCAGAGCAGGGATGCTCAGCACCACCGGCGCTCTCGGGGGAGCCACCTCCAGACCCATCAGCCTGAGGGTCCTGTCTCCAGGAGCTTTGGTCCTTCTTCTGGTGGACCCATCCAGTCTTTGACTGGGAAGGATGACTTTGGTGTATTGAAGGGGATCTAAAATAACCCTGAAGTCAAAGGAAAAGGAACATCCTTCAGCCTCCCCTGTGCTGGAGAAGCTTTCAAACCTCCTCTCCTCGCGTTGGACCCCATCAGGGCATCTCCAAGGATGGCGATGAGGACTGCTCCAGTGGAGAGGGGGCTGCCAGCAATTCAAGCAATAAAAGTGAGTTTTCAGAAGGTTTTTGCCACTGGTTTTAAGCAGGAGCAGCACTAGGGTGGCACCAGCGATGTACAGACCTGGCACACAGGGCCAAGGGGAACCGAGGAAGCTGTGTATTTGCTGAAGGTGGCAGAAGGCTCTGCAGATGCTGCTTTTTTTCTCCTTCAGGTGCCTTACTGGTTCCTTGGGGGCTGTCTATGGGCTGAGCCATCTCAAGAGGAGGTTATATCAGAGCAGACTTATGTTTTCATGCGAATTCACAAGCAGAGGCAAAACTTGTGGGGTCCCTTGGCTTTGCACTCACCACATAGCTCATGGGAGCTCTGTGTGTACTTTGGCTTCTGGGCGACACTCGAGCAAGCTCACGCTATAACCGTGCCAGCCCTGCGTTTGCGAGGAGCGGGTTTCTTAAATCAAAGTAAGTGTTTTTGTTGGGGATTTGCACTGATTTGGCTGAATGGTTTAGGAAGGTGCGTGTGAAGAGGGGAGAGGGGATGGCAGCGCTTTCCTCTGGGCCCCGTGGCTTTGTGCTGGCAGGGTACTCCCTGTGGCACACGCGGGCAGAGAACAAGAGCAGGCGATGAAGGGCACGATTACAGGGAAGGATGTGGAAACCAGTGTGCTGAAAGGCAAAATGATTTGCCCAAGGACATGGGGTGATGGAGCTGGGGTTGGAGCTCAGCAGCTCCGTCTCATGTGCTGCAGTGCTGTGTCCAGGCTGGTGCTTCTGCTGGGAAGTGGTTTTGGGGTAGATTGCCAATACCTTTACCTTGATTTTTCTGGCTGTTGAAAAACCGTAAAGGCCCTGGAGAACTTGAGTTCAGATGACTGGTCTGAATGTGTCTCCCTGGAAGCTATGGAAAGCAGTACTTGCAGTCCTGTTTGAACTTGCCAGTTGACAAGTTAAAAGGTTGTTTTGACCCTTCAGGATATTAAAAAAAAAAAATAAAAAAAAATTCACCTTCCTTCTCCCAGTTTTATGAGAGGGCTGAGCCAGGAGCTTTGTATTCAGCAGTAGGAGTGTAATTACAGCGAGTCTGGGCGAGTGATTCTCCCCCAGGGCTGTTTCATAGTTGGTTTTTATTTCTCTTTTTTTTTTCTCCCCCCCTCCAATGTTATTGCTCTCATTCCTCCACCTCCCCACGCACGTGCGACGCTGCAGCAGCTGCAGGACCCCACTCCTTCCCCCAAAGCCCTGGTGGGAGCGGTCTGGTTTTGCTGGGGGACGTGGTTCTTGCACACAGGAAGGAGATGAAGCAAATGGGAGCTGGAAGGGAGCAGCAGCCAGCAGGATCTGCCACCAGCGACCCTGAGCCCGTCGCAGAGGAGCGGCTGGACGGGACCCAGCGCAGCTGCTCTGGCCGGGGGAGCTGGGCCCGGCTTCCAGCCTGCGTGTCTCTGCAGAGCTGGGCAGGAGCAGGATGAGGATGAGCGGGCAGATGGAGCACTGCCCACCCGGGGAACGGCTCCCAGCTCCCCCTGCCCATGGCACGGCTCGGCGGGGTGGGCACGCTGGGTGCCTGCTGCCGGCGGGGCTTTGCGAGCCCTCGCCTGGCTCCTCTGTGCCTCTTTGATGAGCAGAGAGGGTTTGTTTTCACATCTCTTCTCCTGAAAGCCTGTAACTGCTGTGGAGGCTGCGCTGCCTCGGCGGCTGTCGGCCTGTGCGTCCGTCTGTCCTTGATGTCTCGGGCTGTCCCCTGGCAGCAGGAGGGCAGGGCAGGCTCAGAGAGCAGCGGGTCTCGTGGCGTGTCCCCATCTCCCTGCTCTTGAGTGGGTGTGGGTCAGGTTATCCATAGCTGCGCCCTGCTGCCATGCTTTCTTAGGGGTGGAAGGAAGCACTGGCCGTTTTGGTGGGTGGGAGCAGATGTGATCAGCTCAGTCTCCTTTGCTGCTCCTGCCAGGAGGATCCAAAAGGTCTGTGAAAACTGGGAGGTGGATGCACTGCTCTGCCACTTCCTTGCTGCGTGACCTTGGTCGTGCTCAGCTGCGTGTTGGATTTGAAATCATCATTCCCTGGAGAAGGCAGAGCATGCCTTGCACTCTGCTGTTCATCCCTGCCCCCCGCCTGCCCCGTGGGTGCTGGCTCCGTCCCACATGGCCACCTCTGGCGCGTGTCTGTGCGCACTTCCCTGGGGTGCACAGGCACTTCGTGGGTGCCCATCCTCTGTCTGAAGGGGTTTTCTGTGAGGTTGACTGTCATTAACCCACATGTTTTCTACCAAAATAAACACATGAGCAGGAGCGTGGAGAGCATTGGTGCTGCTTGTGCTGTCACAGCTTGCTCTGTCCTGGGCTTTGTGAATGTGAATTAAACTCGGTGCTGCTCCATTGTGGAGCAGGATGTTATCCTGATGTTTAAAGATGACGAGGGGTGGGTGTGCGAGTCCCTGTGGTGTTGACGTGGGGCTGGGTGGCTGAGGGCTGATCAAGGGGATTGGCCTTGGGGCTGGAGCAACACCATGGCTGTGAGCAGAGGGAAATGCCAAGAGAAATCGTGTTGTGCTTCTTCAGGGGAGCTTGATCTGGCTGAAGTGGGTGGCTGAGATCACCTTCTGTGCTCGCTGCCTTTTGCCCGCTTTATTTGATCTCCAGACTCACCCAGCCCTCTCCAGCCGAATACCAGAGCCGTTTGGGTGCCGTTGCCAGCCAGGTGCAGGCAGCAGCGAGCGGGGAGCTCGGAGGCGTGTGTGGGTGTGCAGAGCTGTGGGTGCATCTCTGGAGCTGGGCTTCCTTCCCGTTCCCCAGCTGTGTCTCTCGCCCTGGGTTTATTTCACCTCCAGAGCTTTCCTTTGAGCCCCGTTGGCTGATGGTGATGGATGGCTGGAGGGGCAGCAAGCCATGCCCGAGACCTGTGGGGTCAGCACCTCCTCCTGCACTTGGAAAACTCTGGTTGGAGAAGGTCCTAAATGCTCTGCTCCTCCCGGGACCTGACCACCCTCACGGCTTCATTTGTTGTCCAGGGAAAAGCTGGTGTCTTTGGGGTCTGCTATTTCCCCTGTGCAGATGTGCCTTTGCATCTCATCAGGAAGGCTGCATTTATCCTGGAATAAACTGGATGAATCCCCAGATTGGTTCTGCTGGAAGAGCAATGATCATCAAAGTCCCCTTAATTCTCAATTAGTCTGTCTGCCCAAGGCTTTCAAATTGGTTAGATAAACCGCATTAAAAGTTAAATCTGAATTAACCTTTCCTTGTATAGGTGACCCCTTGGAGCCCCGACTACAGTAAAGCAGGGTGGGGTGCAGAGCACAGGATTCCCAGTGGGGCAGCCCCTTTCTGGGGCCAAAGTGGGTGCTTTTGGGTGCCTTCCCCTGACAGGACACCCATCACAGCAGAGCTGCTCCTCTTCCATAGCTCTGCCCTGCTGTGAGCTGACCCTTGGCACAGGGCTGCCGTGCCGGGGTATTTTTAGAGAAGATAAGAGTGATGGCAGGAGAGAGGGCTCCTTTCCAGGGAGCTCTGACTCTTTAATTATGTTTTTGGTCTAGAAAATTATATGGTTCTTAGAGCGTAAATAGAGAACGTATGGAAGGTAATTGCACCTCCGGGTGCAGATTAGCTGGTAGCAGGGAGAGGCTGGGTGGAGGCCGGGATCAGAGGGAAGAGCTGGGTGGAGGGAGAAGGAGAAACCACCTCCTCGGGGCTGCCGGGCATTGCCCTGCTGTGGGGGGGCTGCACTGGGACCCTGGAGGGACCCCCAGCCCCATAAAGGTGAGGAGCAGCACTGTGAGCCACCCCACTGCCATTAGTCCGTGTGTTTTGGGGGCAGTTTCCCTCAAACCTGGCTCTGGAGGTACCTCAGCGGGGCCTCCCTGGGTACAGCGGCTGGTGCAGGTTGTGCTGGAGATGGTGGGGATGTGCCCCAGCCTCGGGGTGCTGTGGGCCCCGACCTGCGTTTGGCTCTGCAAGGAGGAAGGAAATTGAAGATGTGTTTTCACGCTTATGGCTTCTGCCTGGCTCAGGAGTAGGAGAGGTGCAAGGAGAACGCCTCAGTTTTCTCTGCAGTTTGTTTTCCTTCAGCCCTGGTTTCAGATGCGTAATCCAGAAGTGCAGGGGTGTGGGGTGTGCTCGGCTGCATCCCTCGCCACTGCCGGCTGCCAAAAGGACACTCTCATTCTGCAGCAGAAAGGGCAAAAACAGGAGCTTTTTCTTTTTAAGTGCCTTTCTTTATATGGGCAAGCTTAGATTTTGGTGCATCCTTTTCTTTTAAAGAATGCATTAAATTAAAAAAAACACCCAGAGCTCTGCGTTGGCGGCGATGATTTTCTGCGTGGTTCCCTCTCCCCCTCCCTTCCCGCCCTCCACGAAGCTCGAACAGTTTGGACGGAGGATCCTGCAAACCAGAGGGGTGTGAGCCTGGGCTGCGGCCACGCACGTGCCCAGGAGGGCGGCGAAGGGCAGCGCTTTGAGTCTGCCGGGGGCTGCCGAGCGTGACTGGTCTTGTGGGGGTGAGGAGCTGAAACCTTCGTTAGGAGGAGAAGCGTGAGCAGGGACCTGGAGTAACCCTGTCCCCATGTTTACACCATTCCCTGCTAATAGAAACAGAGAGGTTTTGTGGGACCTCATTGTCCAGGCACCTCCCTCCACATCCCTCCCTGGAGTCCTGATGTTCTTGAGATCCAGAGCCTTTTACTGGGGGCAAGTCCAGCAAACTCTTTGCATGAGAGAATAATCAAAGGTCTTGATGATGGGAGGAAGCCTGGCTGCTGGTGCTGCGAGATAGGAAAGGGACTCTGGAGAAAACAACTGGGATTGGGTAAGGAAATTTGGGTTTCAGTCTCAAATCCATCTCCAAAACAACTGGGATTGGGTAAGGAAATTTGGGGTTCAGTCTCAAATCCATCTCCAGCTGCAGTTGGTGAAGCAGTTCTGCAGAGCTGTCCCCAGCTCCCTGCTCCGGTTTAACCCTCCACCTGGCCCACTGCTGGAGAAAGGGGATTTTTCCTGCCTCCCCCTCCTTCTTCCTCACGGTTCCCAGTATAAATACATGGAGCAAAGCCACCAGCTCTGTTTATTGAACACAAATAGAAGATAAAATAGTGGAAAACTAATTTTTTCATGCTCATTGGTGGGAAAGATTAAAATTATGCAAATCCTCGGCAGCGAGCTTGGTGCAGAGATAAGGGGATGTTCAAGTCGGCTGGCTGCCTGCTAATTCACTCACTGAAAAAGAAATGAGCAGGAAAGCTGTGATCAGCGTCACCGGCCCCTCATGGCGCTCACGGGGCTGGGATTTCTTTGCTGTGCTGGGAGGAAACCGAACAAAGGAAACCTTTTTTTGGAGGCGTGCGGGATCCGTGCTGAGATGTTCACCCCAAAACTACGTATCCACCAAGTGCCGTCCGTGATTGCTGCCTGGTGTGGCACCTAGACCTTGTCCAGTGTCTTTCTGCTGACCTCCAGCCAGTTTGCAATGACCTGAAAAGCCCTGAAAGTGGTTTTTTGCCTCCCAAGCGTGATGATTCTGGGGTAAATCAGGTGAAATCTGCCATCTTGATCCCTCTGTTGGATGCTGTGAGCAGAGCAAGGCTGAGATTTGAGTGGGAAACCACCAAAGCTGAGTGATGCTGGTGCTCAGTGCTTTCTGTTACCTCAGTGTGGCTCTTGGGGGGGCACAAGAAGCAAAGTGGGGTTCAGCTGGAGGTTCACTAACCCGATACAAAGGGTTGTGTGAGTCAGGGGAAGGGAGATCCAGGCTGTGCATTGGGTCTGGACTTCACCCTGCGATCCCAGCGCTGCCATCGGTGAAACTGTGCCCATCTCACACCCGCTTTGGAGTAGAAAGCAAGTCCTGAAATTCCCCCTGTGGGCACATGAATGAATTTGTCCAAAGGAACGTTGCTGTGGGGGTTTTCCCGGGGTGAAAGGCCTGTGTGTGTGTCTGTGAAGGATCGGGGTATGTGCAGATGTGTTTGTGGTCAGGAAAAAACAAGTGTGAAGCAGCATCCCATCGCCCCGTGACTCCGGGTCTCTGACTCAGCTCTGAGCTTCAGCTGAAGGAAAGATTTAACTCCTTTAGCCCAAACTGAGTCTGTGACGCTGGAGAGCGTTGCCTGGACACCTCTTCCCTCCCGGAGAGAGATTTGCCGCTTGTGCTGCACGCTGGGCCCAGCGCGGGCTCCTCAACTGGCCGGTCTGCCCGTTTATTTCTTGAAATCTCTCAAGATGATGCTGGTGTGTGATGCCCAGCACGGGGGAGACCAGTACCCCCTGGAAACCCAAACTCTTGTGAGGCAGCTCAAGCTGCCGGCCCTGCACAGGCACCCATCAAACGATGAGGACGGCTCATTGTGCTGGGAGGGGGACGTGGTGCCAGCGTGTGTTTTTTGGAAGGGTTTGTCTGACTTCCTGTCAAATCAATATTTATTCACAAATCTATTTGTTTGCTTTTGTCACTGAAAACTCTTGTGAGTTGTTTTTTTGTGGGGTTTTTTTGTGTTGTTTTGTTCCCATCGTGTATTTTTGGCTGCGCAGTGCTGGCAGAGGGGCTGCTGCAGCTTTTGCTGGCCCCGGTCGTTCCAGCTGCTTCTCCTCAGCCGTGGTTTTGAGCCTCTTTTGTAGGGACTGGGCTGGCAGCTCTTCTCCAACTGGGCACGGCTTTCTCCCCACTCCCCCTGCGTGCCCTTGGGATGGAGGTGACAATCTTTCTCCCTGCTCCTCCCACATGCCCTTGGGCTGGAGGTGGCAGTGCTGCTGAAACTGGAGGGGGTTGTTGACCTTAGTGAATGTGGATGGTGTTTCTCCACGACTGCGTTAGGGATCGCGGTGGATGAGGGGTGCAGAGGTGCTGGCCCCCAAAATGCAGTGACAGTACCAGTGCTGTCTCTGTTAGCCAAAGCCATTGCTGGTTTATGGGCACGATGGGAGCACGATGCAGCCCTTGTGGGTCCTCTGACCGGTTGCAGGAGCTGCCTGGATGGCAGCGTGCCGTGTCGTAACCCCTGAGCCATCCCTGGTGCATCTGCCTGGGATTGGGGGAGAGAGGTTTGCCCAGAGAGGGTGTGGAGTCTCCATCCCTGGAGATGTTCAAAACCTGCCTGGACACTTTCCTGTGCAACCTGTTCTTGGTGACCCTGCTCTGGCAGGGGGGTTGGGCTGGGTGATCTCCTGAGGTCCCTTCCATCCCCACCATGCTGGGTTTCTGTGAGAGCGCCTGCGCGAGCCTTTCCCCCCGGGCCTGCGATCGCTCTCAGGTTTCACCACCACCAACAACCTTCCCTTCATTTATTTTTCCGTTTTACTGTGAGTGAAACAAATAATGGCTTGAGGTTTACCCTCCCTCCAGCCGCTCTCCCCCTTCTCTCTACATCCATCCCCTGACTCATGCCTGACTGCCTGAGCCCATCCTGCTGGTGTTTGTTTTCCTCCTTCCCCGTGTTCTCACTTTCTTGCTGGTTTACTTTATTTGTGCTACCGTAGCGTGTAGCGCACGGACCGGGACCGTGAAGGTAGCACCTCTCTTTGGTTCCAGCTGGCGTGGATCCAGCTGTTTGCAGAGCTCTTTACACCTGCTAAAACCTGCCTCTGGTGGAGATGATGCTGTGATGGAGACACAGCCCCGAGCTGAAGGCCGGGAGCTGCAAATAGAAGAAAAAAAAAGGAGTTTTTTAGCAGCCAGCCAAGGACTTGTGGTGCTCCAGAGCACCCTGGGCATGGAGAGAGCGTTGTCCCCTCCCTGGGTTATCTGCAAAGCCCCGTAGCTGGAATATTATTTATCTCTCCCCTCTCCAGCCAAATCACGCAAAGCTAAATTGAGCTGTGGCAGGCAGAAGTGTGAAGCGTATTATTAGGAACAGGGAGCTCTTGTTCCACAGCTGCTGCTGCTGCTGCCGTTGGTAATTAATGTTTGAGGAATTGCAGATCTTCATTAGGAGAACAATTAGATTAACGAGAACCCGAGCTGAGGCTGTAGTGGGAAAGGGTTGAGGGGAGGTTTTAAAAACAAAATAAAATCTCACCCTGGCACCCTGCCCTGCTGCTCCGGAGACGTGCGATGCTCCTGGGGGTGTGCCGGGAGGAGACCAGTCCTGCCGGACTCAGGGACCCGGATCAGTGGGGGGCACGTGCAGGGGGGTCATTATGGAGAGGAAAGAAGCAATCTGCCATCATCATAAATATTTAAGGCAGCCCAGCACCCATCGTTCGGCTGTGGCACCACGTTATTAGCACAGAGCACTGGGAGAAGGCTGCTCAGGGCTTAGCAAGGTCCTGGGTTTGCATCGTTAAAAACTTTAATTGGTGTCCTTGTTGCTGGAAACACTGACCCCTGCGAGGCAAGAGCCAGCCTGGCCGCGGGGCATCGCCTCCAGAGTCTGGGCCTTAATTCAGGCCAATAAATGGGCCTGAAGTTGAGAAATTTAAGAAGGTTCTTAACACTTTTTTTCAGCAAGAGGTTTCTGGGGTTTTCCCTCACCCCTTATTTTCTTCTCCAGGGGCTGGCCCTGTGCTGGGGCTGTCTGTGCACCTGCAGTGGGTTTTTCACACTGTGTGGTCATGGAAAGGTGCTGCACAACTGGCTGATGAGTGGGATGCAGCAGGAATTCACTCAGGAGGAATGAACCATTTAAGAGAGGTTGTAAAATCATGGAAAGTAACAACAGAAGGGAGGTTGGAAGGTCAATTAGTCCCTCTTGCTGGCCCAAGGCAGCATCGAGCGTTTGGATGTTGTTTGAGGCAGAGGCATGCCTGGTCATCTTCAAACCCTGCCCTGAAGGTGGTCCCGTCCCGGGGCTGTGGCCCCGCTGCCGGCTCAGCCCCGCACCGGCGATGTCCTCCCCTGGGAAATGCTCCAGGTCACCCCTCGGGTCAGCCACACCGTTCCCTGCTTCTGGTGCAAGGGAGAGGTGGGAGACTCTCATCTCCTCTTGTTTTAGGGTATTTGAGCACAAAAAAGTCGGTTTATCAGGAAGGTGGAACCCCTGAGCCGTGCAGACAGGTCTGAGCTGGGTTTGGGGAGGCTGTAGGTCAGCTCCCAAGAGCAGGGTGTGGAGTCTCAGGGGGGTTATAAACCCCGAGTGTTTTACAGAGGGGACTCAGCTCCATTTCACCCATCTCTGCTCCCCTTGGGCGAGGAGAAAAGCGGGAAGTTTTGCCTTTCAGAGGACGGCAGATTCCTCCCTTCAGTAATTGATGGGGACAGAAAAAGTTGTATTTCCCGGTGACTCCAGATGGTGCAGCGAGAATAAAAGCATTTTCTGCAATATGGTGGTGGCTTCTGCGCGTCCGAAGGAGAGGTTTGTTGCTGGACCAGTTCCTGCTTGGCTCGGTGCCTCTGACATGGACAAGTCATCACGAGCCGGTCGCTGGCTGGGCGGGCAGAGGGGTGGTGGGCTCTGGAGAGCTTCCTCCTGCAGCCACACTGCTCGAGAGTGAAAGAATCTGCTTTTATGAGGCAATGCTCTTCCTGCCCTGCTGAAAATGGAGGACAAAAAGCATCCTTCTCCCTGGCCAAGGCTTAGCCCGTTGCATGCTGATGGTCTTCACCTGCCGAGTAAATATCATTGCATGTTTAATTCATGGCCTGCTTCTCACGGGGGTGGGCGTGCGTGCGTGTGCGCTCTGCGGCGTTACAGAAACATCGTCGTGAGTCCTCAGCCAGCCTACTCGGAAAAATCTCTGTGCCTGATCTTTGTGATGATTGACTGACTGGTAACAAAGACACCTAGATGATCTCACCAGCTCGTCAAAAAAAAAAAAATCCCTTGTGTTGGTTGAAAGTGAAAGATAAAATGATGTTCCTGGCAGGTGGAGTCTTTTTGGATCCTGGGTAATGGGTAGGTTCTCCCAGGGTTCTCTCGCCAGCTCGGTTCCTACAGCCTGCTGGAGGAGGGGTATTACCAACCTCTGAATGCTTATAAATGTTTTAAGCTGCTTCTGATGCATCCCTGATGCGGACAGGCTGCGTATGGGCTGCTTTATCTTAACCAGTGAAATGCAGCTACCTCTGGGCTGGGATGTCTGTTAGCCCAGCAGGACCACGCTGCTGCAGCTGCTCGGAGCAGAAAGGGGGGAAAATCATATTTAATAGCAGTAACGCAGCAGGGTGAGATCAGGCTGTCGGGCAGGAGCTGGAGTATCATGAGGATGATGTTACTCCCAATTTCTGCTTATTTAGCAGCCTCTTAATTTTGCATCTCATATGGAAGATGAAAATTGCAGCGAAGCCCTGCCTGGCCGAGCTGCTGAGCTCAGGAGCGTTCCTGGCTTGCACTGCTCAGGCGTTGCTGCACGCTGGGGTGGTTTGTGGGGCTTTGTTCAATGCATTCAGGTATCTCCTGGAGGCACCCACTACAGCTGGGGCTCTCTACAAGGATGTGACAAGAGCCAGAGGCTTCCCTAGGCAGACAGACCAGAATTAAATCAGAGGGAAGGCAAGCACGGAGCGTGGACGTGGCCTCCCAGCCCTGTTGCTGACCTTGAGCACTGCAGCCAAAGACTGTCCAGTCTGCTCTGGTGTCTGCTGGGCTCCACCAGCCCCAGTAGTGACCTAGCATCCTCCCAGTTTAGCTCTTAAATTGAGATGAGGTCATGGCAGTGAGTGATGGATGGTTTGGGGTTTTTTTCTCTCTCCTCCTTTCTTAATCTCCCCTGGCTGGTGGGTCTGAGACACGATTCCTGCCAGAGCAAGGGAAGGGATTTGCTCATCTTCTGTCTTGCAAGCTCAAAACTAAAATCCTCTTTGTGTTTAACCCTCTGTGTTGGCTGGCAGGGCTGGAGTGCTGGGCAAGGAAATGGTGAGGGGACAGATGCTGGAGGAAAAGGCAGGTTGATCTGGAGAGAGGGGAGGACCTGGAATGATTTCCCAGCCTTTGTGTCCATCCTGAGTGCGGCATGCTTGATCGTTAGTGTGTCTTGTATGCTAGATACTGAACAGGGTGGAACATACAAACATAAATGTGTGAAGATCTTTGAGGTTAAGCTTAAAATTGAGATGTACTTCAGTATTTCTGAACTTGCAGCTCAGTCTCTTGAGCCTAGATGTGTATGCTGGAAAAGTCACAGTATTTTGTTTGAAATTTTGTCTGAGAACTGCTGTGTGCTGCTTGGGTCGATATATTGTGAAATGCTTTATTTCGTATGGTCTGAGCCCAAATTTTCAACTTGATGTTGGAGTATGGAGTTGTTAACGGGGCCAGGTTGCCCCGTGTGCTGGCTGGCAGTTGGGGCAGGGTGGGGTGTCCCCGGCGCGCAGAGGTTGGGTGAACGTCCGTCCCCTCGTGCAGGGCTCCTGCGGCAACACCCAGGGAAGACAGCGCTTGCTAATAACCTTGATTAGCTTCACTTGCTGATTGCTAATCCACAAGATGCAGGCTGGGGTGGCAAAGCCAGCTCTACAGCGTGGACCAAGCCTCCCTGTCCTCCTCCTGCCGCTCGGGGTCCCCGTCCTCGCTTGCTGGGGGATTTGCTGACCTGAGGTTGTGCTGTGCGGGGTGCAGAGCCGCCGGACTCCCCCTCCTGCTCCCACCGCTGCTTCTAACCCTTCCCCATTAAAGCACGACCGTAACTTATCCATGGGGCACGAGGAAACAAACCAGATCATCAGCTGCACTGTGCCACAATGATTTTCACTTACCACCAAATAGTAATCAGGCCAAACTTTGCGTGTTTGCTTCGCTACTTTTATTTCCTCTCATTTGTTTGGGTTTTTTTGCTGATAAGCAGAGTGTGTGCAGGCGGATCACAACCCTCCCGTGTGTTGTGTTTGGAGAGAGTTTTGGGTTTTAGTTTTGGCCTGAGGTGTGCGTGCGTGTGGTTTGGGGATTGTTTGGGTTATTTGGGGACTGTGTCTAGCTGGGGAAAAAAAAAAAGAGTGATACAGAATCTGGACCAAGCTTGGGGGTGTCAGATCTCCCCTCCCTGGGGAGATGCTGGTGGCAGGGAGTGGTGGGCTCCTGTGGGAGCATCAGGAGGATCCCACCACCACCACCACCCTCCTTCTGTGGGAGCCATAGAGCCACCAGGGTGCTCCGGGTTGGGTTCAGTGGAGAGCTCTGAGGAGCCCGAGCGCTGATGAAGATAACAGATAACAATTGGAGGCAATCGATGCCTGTAATGAGGAGGTCGCTCTTGCGAGAGGGCTGGTGACATCCACACCGGTCCAGCACTCTGCGCTGGAACTGAGAAAGCACCACCACGTTCCTCATTAATTTTCTTTCTGTAATTATTTTTTTTTCTGTTCGATTTTTCATCTCTTTTCTGTTTCTGCTTGGGCTGAAGGCTGGTGAAAGGTGTTTTGCCTGGATACAAACTCATAGCAGCAATAAATGGGCAGGTTGCATCACTCAGCTGCGGTCTTGCCCCGGAGCCATGGAGTTTGCTGGACAGTGAGTGGCCTCCCCTGCTCCTGGCCCAGCTGCTGCGGGTGGGAACACACTGGTTATCCTCAGGGCAGGGTTTGCACAAGACTTTTTGGTAACAACCACCTATTTTGTGAAAAAAGCAGCTGAAGTTGCCCTCAGAAGGCAGCAAAAAACCGTGTAGGAGCTGGAGGAAGGTCAGGCGGGTTTGTATCAGCAGGTGAGCTGCTGTCAGCGAGGAGCAGCGTTATCAGCCCCAGGAAGGAGGTTTGACCCCCCTCTGCTTGCACAGGGTTTTGGGGGTGAAGGAGGGGACTGTCACCCCCTCCTGCTCCTAATGGCAAAGGTTGTCCCGGGCAGACCTGGCCCTCGGAGGGGCGAGCGGTTTGGGGGCTGGAGGAGGCTGCAGGATGTGGCAGTGGGATGGGAGCAGTGAGCCAGAGCTGGAACAATCAGCCTGCACGGAGGGACAGATGCCACCTGGATGGGCTCTTCCCAGTACAGGTCATCTTTGTGCCATGCTGCAGGTCAGAAGAGCACTGGTTCCTCACTGCCCATATGTTCTTAGTTTGACACACAGAGGTGTGGGTCCAGGCAGTCTTTCCTCCCAGGAGCACTGCTCTGAACCTGCATTTGATCTGGGCTGGAAAAATGCTTTTTCTTAGCTTGGACTCCAGACATGAGAAAAGCTGTTGCACTTTTGTTGGTGATGGGCTGTTCTTTGGTTGGGCTCTTAAAGAGGTTTCTTTATTATTTTTTTTTCTCTTTTCCTCTGCTTTGTTTGAGTGGTGCCTGATATCTCTGATTTAGCAAAGGTCTGATGATGAGAGCTGCCTTGCCCAGGTTGGAGAAGTGATGACTGTGATGAGCAGAGGTGTTGGTATTCCTGCCAGCACAAGAATTTTGGAGGAAGGACTTGTGTAACAGGACACAGACCTGCAGGTCACTGGTGACCAGTGTGACTGTGAATGATGTCAAGTCTCTCGTGAGGAACGGTGTGTGTGGGAAGCAGCTGGAGCCTGGTGCGTTTGCAGTAGGTCAGAAGTGGGTCTGTATCTATATCCCTTTTTTTCAGGCTTATTCAGGAATCCCTACCTACTGAAAACATTTGTGCCAAAGAAAAAAAAAGATTATTGTGTTTTGTTTTGTTTTGTTTTTAAATCATAGATGATTTTAGTTGGCAGTGTGCCCAGGGTCCCACAGGCCGGGGTGGTTTGGTGTTTGCTCCTTTGCTGCCCTGTGTTTCCCCACTGATTTTGAGCACGTCGCAACAACTCAGCATCACCCATCTGCCCAGCTCCCAGACTTGGGGTGCGGGTGCTTCGGGAGAGGGACCTTGGTGGTTTTTCTCTTTAGCATTATTTTCCCACAGAAGATCGTGTTCACTCCCCTTGTGGAGGCGGGCTGGTGTGCCGTGAGATGATGCTGACGGACGATTATTTACCCAACGCTGTCGGCGTGCGCGTGGCGAGCGCGGAGACAAGATGCAGTCTGTGCCCCAAGGAACTCCCCGTCTGTCAGGCAGCTAAGCTGGGGCTAATGATGAATGACTTCCTAAATAAATAAATAAAGCTTGAAGGCTTGAAGAAGGAAAAAAAAAAAAAGAAATGCAAAAGTATTACCCTGAACCAGAAGGAAATGTAGTCGTTGACGATCGCTGATCCTGTCAGGCGCTCAGCGGAGATTTGTGATGGTGTGTTGGTAAATGGATGGTGTGTGCTTGTGTGTGGGGCAGGGGATGGAGCAGAGGGGCAGGGGGTGGAGCAGAGGGGCAGGGGGTGGAGCAGAGGGGCAGGAGATGGAGCAGAGGGGCAGGGGATGGAGCAGAGGGGAAGGAGATGGAGCAGAGGGGAAGGGGAAGGGGATGGAGCAGAGGGCAGTGTGGTACTGGCTCTGATTCTTCCCTGCCTCGCACCTTTGTGCATCCCGGAGGAGAGCCCGGCTCCTGCCCTGTGTGCACAGAGGCAGAGGAGAAGCAATGTCTTCAGCCCAGCTCTGCACTGGGCCCAGGAAGATGTTCCTGGGATTTCTGGTGGCTCCAGCATTGCCTCCATCTCGCTGTGGTGCTGCCACCAGCACGGGCTCGGCCTTCACTGCTGCAGGGCTGGTCCTTTGGGGTTGTCCCTGGGCTGTGGCCGCAGCACCCCACAGCATGGGTGGGCTTGGGCTTAATGGGGTGCAGCCTGGCCAGGGGAACTGTGCTTCCTCCTCCTCCTCATCCTCCTCCTCCTCATCCCCTGGCTGCTGGTTGTCTCTGGCTGTGGTGATGTCCCCTCTGTCCCCGTCCATGCTGCGCTGCACCTGCTGAACGCTTCCCGGCCGCCGCAGATACATCACCGCTTGTCAGAGCTGTCACTGCAGGGAACAGGGTGGGGGGAAATTAATTTCTCCTGACGATTTGAACCCAACTCAGAACTCTCCTGTCTCATTTCTCCTGCAGTGGCCATGGCTTAACTCTTGCTGGGCCATCGTGCTCCCAGGCAAGGAGTAGCATCTCTTGCAACACCCACACTGCTGCACCCAAAATTTCCCTCGTGCCTGTTGCATGGGGACAGTGCTGGGCACTTTGCACAGATGGGAGGAGCAGGAATGCTGCAGGAAGAAGGAAAAAGTGTGTGTGTGTGAGTGCAAACGCAGCAAGAGGCAGCATGACTTCATGCTCAGAGCGCTGTCGTAGTGTGCAGGTTCTTCTGGTGTCTTGCGCTGTACAAAGGGATAATACTGTCGTATTAAAGCAGCTGCAGATCTGGGGATGAAAAGCAGCGTATAGGACCATGACAGTCCTGATCAAAGCTCTTTTTTCTCCATCTGTGTTTGTTTCCCCATGGAAGATAATACTCTGCCTCTTTCTTGTAAATATATATATATTTTTTTAAGATCTAAGTAACTCTCTGATGGAGACACAGTCACGCTTAGCTCTGAAGGATCTCTGCTGGCTGCTTTAATTGTGTTTGCCAGGACCGTGGCCTTTGTTTTGAAGTGGGTTGGGAAATTGTGTTTGAGTGTAGAGGAAGAACTGTGTCCATCAGCTTCAGAGGGGAAGCAGCTGACCTGGTCTAGTGGAAGGTGTCCCTGCTGATGGCAGGGGGGTTGGAACTGGATGAGCTTTAAGGTCCCTTCCCACCCAAACCAGTCTGGGATTCTTTGTTTATTTTCCCAGGAGAAGAGGCTCATACTTGCCAGCAAAGCAACCTGAGTGGGGAGGCACTGGCCATGTGGGCTTCCAGGGACAGCACTGCACGTTGGCACGTCCTTACTCCCCATCACCCATAGGGAAGGTCCCACAGTGGGGTCCTGGGCCAGGTCCAAGCAGGCAGCTGCCCACCTTGCACGAGCCACCAGCACTGACATCCCCGTCCCAGCCCTGGTGGGGTTGGGTTTGCTGAGGGCAGGGTGTTAGACAGGAACCAGATAGAAATGTGGGGTAGCAAATTTAAATTTCATCTCTCCCTTCCCCAGGGGAGGTGACAAATGAGCTAGTGGTTGTGCTAAAAGCTTTTCTTTCTTTCTTTTAAAGAGGTTGCTGGGAGGAAATGAAGTGACCCACTGACCTTTGTTAATACGCAGCACAAACTAAGCCAGTGCTGCTGGAAGGAAAAGAGACCTCAGTGCAGCCCTCTGCCTGCGAGGTGTTTGCTTCGATTGAGATGTCTAATGGGAGTAATTCTCCTGCAGCAGCTACTGAAAATGAAGATGTTTAATCATCCAGTAGATCTGTGTGGAACTTTTTGCAGAGAATTTCTTTAAAATCGCCCTTCTCCTTATCATCTGCAGGTGAAACAAGTCCAAATGCTTTTTTGTGAATTTTTTCACGTTGTTATATTCTAATGAATCTGAAATGAAGATGTGATCCCTCCCTCTTGGATTTTCATTTTAATACAGAGCAAATCTTTCAATCTCCAGCTCCATGGGGACTAAGAAAAAGAAACATGTGGCAAAATACCTGCATAGCCCTGACCTATCCCAGTGTCTCTAACTTGTTTTTTTTAGCAGTGTTTCCCACAGGCTCCCTCTTTAAGCAGTAGGGACTAAGTAGCTGAACTGGTCTGCAGATAAAGCCCCCTCCTCCTCTATCCCCTCGGATCCCCAAAGTAGCTTAAGGGAGTTAGGTGTCCAGCACCCTCTGAAATGGGAGTTGTTGGGAGGAAAAATCTTCAAAAGCATCTTAGCAGCTTAGGTTAAGTCCTTTTGACTCTCAATGGAACTTAAGCTCTTAAGAAATGTAGGTGCTTCTGAGCGTTTTATCCTTTGTGCCTGGCACCCTTGGGTCCCTGGAGATCCCTCGCTCTGTGCTGGCTGCAGGAGCCACAATTAGGAACTGCATTTTGTAAATGTTTCAAAGTTTTATTATTTTTAATAATACTCTTCAGGATCCTGTGCTCAGCACTTACAAGATACGCACATGTAGATACTTAGAGCTAGAGATCAGGCAGTGAACGAGAATGAACGCCTTACAGGAGCTTTTTTACTGTAAGAATTAATCTTATTCCTGAAATGTGACCGTATCTAACACAAATCTGACCCCACTGGGGGCCAGGGCTTCACTTAATTGCATTCTTCAGCAAGGATTGAGGTCTATTAGGCTTGCTTGTGTTGCAGGAGATCCTGTGCCAGAGAATTTAGTGAGGGTTTGCAGGTCTGTGGAGCAGCGCAGGAAAGCTGCCGTTAGGTTTGCTTGTGTGGTGCGAGGAGCTTGGCTGGGTGCTCAGCAGACAGGCAGGAGGAGTGATGCAAACCTGCTTCAAAGAGCATAGACAAGGAGAGCTGTGCACATGCAGAGGAGGGGAGAGGATGGGTGATGAAACCCTTGTGACTGGAGCATTCATCAAAGCGGTTCCCGCTGGAACTCAGCACCGCCGGGAGGGCAGGGGAGCCTGGTTGCACGGTCGCTGCGTTTCCAAGCGTTGTGTGTTCTGCATTGTAGGCAGGAATCGTGCAGTGGATGAGAATCTGTTTCCGGTTTCCCTCTTGCCAGGGTGCTGCCAAGAAAGCAGAGCAAACTCCTGTCCCAATCTCTCCTTGGTATCCCCAGGGGAATCAGGTGGGTGCACATCTTGCTGTCCTGAAAATCCTGTGTTCAGGGGGAGACAGCCAGTGAGGTACCTGCTCTGAAGGATGACTTGCTGGATTGAAGTTGACGTGTCCTAATATCTCTGCCAGCACTTTTTGTCTCCGTCAAGAGCTCAGGAAGCAAATTAGCACTGGAGCGGAAGTGTCACCCTCTGGCATCTCCTCCTCTAATCTTGGAGCTGTTGCTGTATCCCCTTCACCAGACCTTCCCCATCGGAGCCCATTATACGGCATGAAAAAACCATGGTGGATGTGGGACAAGAGCTTCTCTATCAGAGCCCATTGTGTGGCATGAAGAGCTGTGCTGGATGTGGGAGAGTGGAGCTGCCAGGCTCCTCTCTCCAGAAGAGGCAGAACATTTCCCTGACATGCCTGCATTCAGCTCCATCATCAGGGAACTTTGGGGGTGCGCTGCATGGGGCAGCACAGCCTCGTGGATGCGCAGAGCTGTGGAAGGTCACTGGTGCTGCATTTGGAGAGTAGACAAGGCTCAAGGAGATGTTTGGTGGCAATTACGGGGACTGCGGGGGGGGATATTGCTCTGATAAAGAAAAACAGGAGTTTCTGAAATGCTGGCTGAGCTAGCCCTTGGGAATTTTTAATTTGGAGAACTAAAGTGATGGGGAGGATGCTTGCTCTCTCCAACTCCTGCCTTCTTCCCCTCCAGCCTCACTGGTGGGAACTAGGAGCTGCATGACTTGAAGCAGGGAGAAGGGAGAGCCAGCGAACAGCAACTTGGTTCCATTTGTTGTGCTGGCACTGATACCACATCCCCAGTTTAATTAGCAGTTACAATTGGAGCTATTCATAATGTTCCCGGTCTCTGCTCGCCTCTGACAACAACAAAAGAAACCCCAACGCGTTGTTCTGCGCCCTGGAACCCTGCGAACCCGGCGTTCAGTCTGGCTTGAGCCTCTCTGTGTTTCTCTACTATGTGTGTCTAGAACAAACATTTGAAGAGATTCCCAGTGGTATAATCCAGATTTTTTCTCTTTTTTGGGAGAGTATTGGTATTTAGACTCGATTTTCACAAGCCAGCACTGAAGCACAATGGATCTAGACAAGCACAGAGCACACAGCAGAGGCTTTGTAATCCTCAAAGTGCAAGTCCAAAGCCTCTCTCTGAAAAGGTGCTCTTTGGGGTTGAGTACATCTGGGGACTGCTTGTTTATCCTGGCTTTTTATTTTAATTCTGTACAGTTCAGCCTGGGAGAGTTAATGGGACAGAAAAAGATTAAAATGCCCCTTCACACTGCCTGTCCCGATGGTCTCATGCCCTGATGTGTATCAGAAAGCTTAAGCAACCTCGCTGTCCCCTTAGTCCTTTTAAAGCCTTTGATCACTGTACAATGTCTCCTACCTGGCTTTCCTCCAAAAGGTGATAAACCCTGGTTTTGATTTTTAATTGGGGTAACTGATAGCAGGAAAGAATCTGTACAGATCTGAGAGCATCCTTCACACAACTCTGGCCCATTATTCTGGTGCTCAGAGTCTGTCTGATGGAGGAACCTCTTCAGGGCTGACCCTACGAGGAGGTTGTGGCTGCAGCTTTCACTCTATTTTCAGCCTTTCTGGAGCAAAGCTCACCTCTGTCACTGAGGGAAACGTTTACCAGTATTGACACCCAGGACTGGGATAGTTGCTAAGAATACAGCTCCTTTAATGCCATTCCAGCTCTGCAGAGGGATCAGGATAAAGCTGTGAGCAGGCAGCTCCGTTTGGAGGCAGGAGCTGTCTCCATGGAGATGTGCCGGCAGGGCAAGGGGAGCAGGCTGGTGCTGAGCTTGCTCTTCTCTGTCACAGCCGTGCTAATGCGCTGGTGCTGTCCTGCAGCCACGTTCTGCCACATCCAGGGCAGAAGCAGGCAGGAGAAAATCTCTCCCGCGTCCTTTGGAGGTTGTGTTTCCTTACTGTGCCTTTTGGTCTGTCGGGATCAACTGTGGTACCTCCAGGTTTTGTCTCTTCCAGTTTGATGTTGGCTCAGTAAAGGGGTTCCTCTCAGGTGGGGAAACTGAGGCACTGAATAGGGTAGGGACTCTCAGACATGCAGAATAGCTGCTGTATCCCAGCCATGGTAAGAAGTCTGGGAGACTCCAGCGTGCATTGGCCTTGCGAGAGGGGCTTGGGACCCCTGCGCTGATTGCAGAGCTGAGCTTCAGGTTTGCTGTGTTGGGGTGAGTGTGCACAGCACAGACCTGGCCTGGGCAAAGAAATCCCTCCCCAACAGCATGGATCCTCAGGCAGCAAGAGGAGACACCTCCTGTTTCATCTTCCCTCTTGTAGGGGATTTGGTTTTTTTCTTTCTTTTCTGGGGTTTCCATGTGTGAGGTTTCAGCTTTTCTTCTCCTGCCCTGTGCTTTTGTGGAAAAATCGCCCTTTAGAGGGTCCCTGGGCCCTGTCGGGTCAGATCCCTTCACACCTCATTGCTCGTGTGCTGCTCGGCCAGCGCTGCCTTTCCCTGTGCTGGGGAGGGCAGAGCGGCCGGCGGGTGTTAAACTTTAAACAGGGGCTCCGCGCAGTTGGTGCCTCCTGACGATGCGTCTCTGTTGCGCCATTCCCCACCTTGGTGTGAGTGTGTGCAGGAGAGTTGCCGTTACCTGTGGAGGGAGGGAGGCTGGAGCAGGCTGGCCTTGTGTCCCCACCAAGGCTGCTCAGCAATGGAGCTGGCTGAGCCCTTGGTGGCATCAAGGCGAAGGGCTGCCTGCCCTTTCTCAGGACCCTGCAGCCCGTCCGGGCTCTGTTTGGCTGCTCTCTAAGTGCTCTCCCCTTTGTGTATCTGCAGGTGCTGACAACGCTGGGGAGACGCTGTGAGTCCTGCTGACCTGGAGCCTTCCTGGCTGGGGCTGGAGGCCATTCCAGAGGATGAGGATCTTTCCCAGCCCTGGGATGTCTTCGCTGGTCTCCCTCGTGAACCTCCTCTCCATGCTGCTCATAGGCTGCGTAGCTGAAAGTAAGTGACTCTGCTGTTCCCCTGCTGCTTTTTTTCCCACCCATACTTCACCTCTGCTGGAGAAGGACAGCAGGAGCAGGCTTCAGTGCTTACAGCCAGCAAAGTGTCCCCCTCTCCTTTTAGCATTAAGGAGGTGCTCAGTACCTGATCGTGTGTCTTAATTTTCCAACATCTTTAGCTTTCCACCAGTCTCTTCCTGTTGTTCCTAGTCCTGCCTTAGAGGGACACAAGGCAGCGAGGTCCTCAGAGCCTGCTTTGAATCTTGGGTTGCACCTTAGACTGCCAAAGAGCTGGAGAGAAGAGGAGGAAACTGCCTGACAGCTCTTGCAAGGGCCTTCCTCCCCTTCTCCTGGCCTCATCTCCACCCAGCTCACCCATATTGTCCTCTCCTGCTCTTGCCTTGCAGGCGTCGGTCAGACACTAGTGACCACTGTCATGTTACTCACTGGGGCTGGATTCAAAACAGCATCTGAAGAAAAGAGAATGACGTTTCTCCCTCCCCTGAGTGAACCAGTTCCAGTTTAACACAGTTTTTATCTTTGCTGCCTTTCAATTCTTGCTTTATAAAATGAAAAGGGGAAGGAAAAAAAAAAGTTAAAATCTTCAGCGGCTGGAATGTAATGTTCCTTCGAGATGAAGGCTGATCACTGGGGATCAGTGGGGAATAGACTCTTCCAAGCTGATTGAATTATGACTTTTTTTTTTACTCCCCAGCAAAGCTGCTTGAAGCTGGTGAGAGGGCTGCTCTGGTCAGCATAGCCCTTGACAGCTTTTAACGTAATCGCTTCGTTATCAGGGTTTATTAAGATGATGTGGTCACTGGGGATTGAATGGATCCTCGACCTTTTGTTGCTGGGAGATTTTTTTTTTTGAACAGTGCTGTCTCCCTTCTCTGCAGTAGGTGAGTGGGGATGTGTTTGCCCTTGCCTCACTCCTGAGTTTTGCTCAGTTCATGCTTAGCCCCTCTTTGCAGGGAGGAACATTCACATGCAGAAAGATGATGTTTCCTTTTGTCCTTTCCATTTAATAAGCCCAGGAAGTGAGCTGGGCTCTGGGAGATTCACTACAAGGCCACTTTTTGGTGTGTTGCTGTGGGTCAGTCTGTACCTCAAGACGGTGCTGCTGGTGTTCATAAAGACATACCCCAGCTTCAGTCTGAGCTTGTCTGGAGCAGCAGGAACAACGCAGTATTTGGCAGCAAGGAGCCTGACACGAGGCCTTTACCCAAGTGTTTATCCAGGGTCCTGCTTATCCAGAGTCCTACTTGGATGTTGCAGCCAGTGCTCTTGTAGGTTCTTGGATGAGCACCCAGGGTGGATGGTTAAAGCTGGCTGCTGCGTTCCACGTGGCTCAGGGTGGCCTTGTGAAAGTGGGTGCTGGTGGTAGGTAGGCTGCTCCCAGCACTGGCTCCAGCAAAAGCAGGAGAGTGCAAGCACAAAACTGTTCCTGGCTCTTCGTGCAACAGTCAGGAGAGGAGGGGATGCTTAGGGCAGAAAATCCAGCGTTGGGGCTCCAGGGTCCCACTTCTGCCACGGGTTTGGGGGAACACTCCTGGCCAAATTGTTCTCCTCGTGTTTTCAAAGCAAGCAATGCAGCTTCGCAAGCGCAGACGGAGAGTTCGTGTGTGTGCAAGCGCCTCTCTGTGTGAGTAAAGCCCTGATTCATCTACTGTGATGTTTGAGTGCCTTTGAAAACTGGGATCCTTTCTTCTTTGAAGTGTACACCAAGCCCTGTGTGCTCATTGCTGGGAGTGGGCACTCTGCAGAATCAGGGCTTCTCAAAATCACGGCTGTGTGAGTTGAGTTTTTCTGTGGTTTTGGTTTTCCTGGGAAGAAACGAGCATCTTTCCTGCCCCTGGATTCTGTGCAGTGAGATTTGCTCAGAGATTCCAGCAGAGCTGGGAGATCCCACATGTTATCTGACTGCTACAAAGCACTTTTGGTGGAGGTGTGCCCACAGGACAGGCTGATGCTGATCAGGCGCAGAAGGCACCAGTTGCGTGGCCCACGCCCTGCTGAAATCTCTCCCTGCTCAGCAGACACCTTGCTGCCAGCAGCCGAGTTTCTCTCTCCTGTAGTTCTGCAGTGTCCTTGGATCCTGAACTGTGAGGTTTTCAGCTTTTTTTTCCTCTTGCTCCTCACAGAGGTACATGTGGGAACTTTGCAGGTTGCAGGATTCAGTGTCGGAGGTGGGGCTGCTCTTCTGATGTGGAAGATGGTTGGGCCAAGCATTGTGTCTTCTCCTACCTGTAGAGCATGTTGGCATTTCCCTGACCTGTCTGCCCTTGGGGATGCTCCCTGTTATGTGCCAGTTGTTTGAATTGCTCTGTGGCTGTTGCTCTCTGCCTGGTGATGGTGAGTTGATAGCTCCTGATTTTGGAGGGGCTGCTGGATTCTACCTGGAGAGTAGTCCATAGCATCCGAGCTGGTGTGCTGTGCTCCCCACTGCGGCATGAGAACGGCTAACAGCCTTGTCTGTCACAACTGCAGAGACTGTGAGGAGCTGTCACTCCATTCTGACAATGTCCTCCCCATCAGATGGCCCGGGGCTCTGTCACACTGCCTCTCGCGTAATCCCTTGGCCGGCTTCCATTTGGCTGGTGCTCGCCACGGCGCTGACCCGATTTCCTGCCCTAATTCACCAGAGGGGCTGCCAAGGCCGTGCAGCCCCCAGGGCGAGCGGTGCCAGGCGGTGCCAGGGTGATGCCCGTGCTGTGGTGGGAAGCCCACGTTGCAGGTAGGACAGCCCTGGGACACTGGCTCTCCCAGGGCAGCACCTTCCCAGCTCCGCAGGGACACGGCTCCCCTTGCAGCAAAGCGGGGGGCTGAAAGCTTGAACTTGCCTCTTCTTCCAGTGCAGAGCTGGAGGAGCTGCGGCCTCGGCAATCAGAGGACCATTAAAATACTTCCCTTGTTTCCTAGGCTAATTGATCTCAGTCAGTGATTTAAATCTCTCTATGGCAGGAACATTCTATTTAAAGGAAACTGCTATTTAAATTAAAAAACCAAAGCACCACACTGCTTTCTGCCTGCTGTTCTTCCTGGTGAAGCTGAAGAGGATAATAATTGAAAGGTGTAAAGCAGACCTGTTTCTTCTGTTTTCCTTCAGTTGCATATGGACACTTTCTTTGTTTCTTCTGTATGGTCAAGGGCAGCCGTAGAACTGGAAATTGCTAACTCCAGGGTTATTTCCAATGGCCTCTCTTTAAATTGAACATGTTATCATTTTGTTAAGGATTCAGCTGGTTGTGTGAGTAACGTTAATCAGCGTGACTGCAGTGAGTTAGGGGAGGCCTTCCCCCAGAGCTGCAGGTCTGGAGTCCCTTAGAGCTGATAGAAAACCAGCCAGCACGGGTGGATGAGGCCTGGATATGGGTCCAGAGAGGGGAATAGTTTCCCAAATTGCTGATATACCTGGGCCCAGAACCAAGCCTTGCTGTTTCCTGGTCATGCACCCAGCCCCAGTCGTAAAACCTCTGCAGCGAGCACCTGCAGACACCTCGTTTTGGGCGCACACAGCCTCCTCTCAGCGGCTCTGGCTGCGCAGGACGCGTTCCTGCCCGCGCTGGACACAGCGCAGCTGCGGCTGGGGCTCGGGGCAGCGGTCAGGTCCCCCTGCCCTCCCGCGCCACCCCAAGGAACAGCGTGCCTGCTTTAAGTGCTCCTCAGTTGCAGATAAAAAGCCACTTACTGTATAGAAATGTGGTAATTTTTATAACTGAAGCCAGCATGCTCGCTGTTTTCAAGTGGATTTCTCCCATTGATTAAACCTTTGCGTTTTACAATAGTGCTTTGCTAATTGGTACTTTGCATAGGCGGAAGGCTGGTGTGTGGCTCTCTCCACCCCAGCAAAGATTTAATAGCAGATGCGGTAGCAAATATTACTTATTACTTAGATTTCCTTCCTTTTGTAAATCACGTCCTAGAACGCTTACTAGCACACTCTGAAGTATTACCATAAATAATTAAATCTAAATTGCGATTGACAAAATAAAAGAATAAAGCCCCTTTTATGATGCATTACCCTGGCTTTCTTCCCTTTTAATTGTCCTTGCTCCATCGTTAATTTGCAGAACACAGTAATTCATGCCGGGCCCCTGTGTGTGGGGGCCTCTGGAGCATCCGTGGAGGCTGGCAGCAGATGGCAGCAAGGGTTGCACCAGGCGTGCAGGGCTTGTGGAGAGGATGGAAACACGTCTGGTGGGTTGGGAGAGGAGCTCGTGTAGGTCCGTGCTCAGGCTGACAGAGCGGCGCTGAGTCTCGGGAGCTGGTGCAATGAAGAAAGGCGTGTGGAGCGCGTGTGCTCCTTGGTGTGAGGTGTGGGAGCTGGTGGCTGCTGCACGGCTCCTCTCGCTGGGATCCAGATCCCAGCAACTTACAGGTATATCTGACTCCTCTGGTCCCTCCCGTGCTCTTATCCACAGAGGATTAGCCTCTGCAGCAGAGCTCGCAGCTTTTAGTGCTGGAGGTCCTAGCTTTGATCTGTCCTTGGCCAAGACAGCAGTTGTCAGATCAGATGGTAGTAAAAATCAAGGAGGCTCCATCTTAGGACTTGATAGACGTGTTAAGATGACATCAGTGGGAAGTGAATCTTTCTCTGCTGTGGGAGAAATCTGCTCCATTTATAAGTGTTTGAGACTGATTTGTGACAACACAAGAGTGTTGTCCCGAGAGAAGGAAGTGTTGAAGTGTGGTGAGGCTGAGTTGCCCCACAAGCTGTTCAGGTAGCCAGCAGTCTACCTGCTGGGGGGTGAGGAGCCAGGGGGTGCTGCAGAAAGGCTTTTTCTCTTGGGTGGGTACAGGCTGGAGGGGTAGCAGACGTTAAGGTGGGACGTATAGGAGGTTGTCTGGTTGGCTGGTAGGTGGTGGAGTTTCTGCTTGGTGTTGCACATGGTTCCTTCAGTGACTAGAGCGTAACGGAGAGCAAGAGGAGGCAGCACCTGAATTGGATCCTCCCAGAAGCAGAGATCCCTGCTTCCCTCCCCCAGATCCACTTGCTGCTTCTCTTCCCTGTGCACCAGTTGCTTTTGTAGACACCTTGCTGTCCTTGTTTCTGAACTGTCCTTTCCTTTGTCGCCTTCTCTGTCTGCCAGCTGCGATCCAGCCTGTGGTTGCTGAGGGTTCTGGACTAGTTGTTGTCCCGCTCAAGGACACCGCATTAAGCTTCTGTGTCACCTTGTTTAAGTGCCTGATTAAATTAAATCTTGCCTGCCTGGATGGAGTGATGTATCTTCTTTTTTTTCTTTTTCTATTTTTTTCTTTTTTTTTTTTCAGATAACTCAAATTGAAAAGTTTGAGACTTCTATAGGACCAGGAGAAGAAATAAATCATATTTTGGAAGACCTTCCTTGGGGGCAGGAGGGGCTGTCACCTCCCAGGTCTCAGCTGTGCCCGACACTGTGAATGCTTATTAGATTAATCTCTGCTGAGGAGCACCTGGGGACAGCAGCAGCCACGGGTGTTTGGGACCCAGTCATGGGTGTCTCCTGGTGAAGGATCTTTTCCCAACCAGAGGTTCTTGCTGCTCAGCTTCATTAGATGGCTAAGTTAGGGGAAAAGAGCATCTGTTTGTTGTGTAAACAAGTGGCTTGTGTGGAAACGTCATCTGCATAGTGTTTGTGATAGAGAAAATGGATGTCTTACCACACCTGGATGCCAAAACTAGGGCTTTTTCTCTGTGTCAGGATTCACCAGGAAGCCAATAGTTATTTCTTTGTGATTTTACCCTTCGGGTGTCCTTTTCACCCAGATAGTTCTTGCACATGCTGCCAGGAAGGACGGGATCTCACCAAGGCCCTGAGTCCCGTCAGCTTTTCATCTGGCTGGCAAGGTCTGTGTGGTTGTGTCTTTTCAAGACCAACTAGATGTGAATCTCCTGGGTCACTAAAGGGAATCTGTGAGGGTATTCCCACCCTTTTTGTGGCCTGGCAAGCCCAATATTATTCTTAGAAGGCAAGCAGGGTGTTTTTCAAGGACACCCGACCAGAGGAATGTCGTTCTTCAGTGTGCGTGGGATGGAATCTGGGCTCGAGCTGGCCTGTGAGACACGATCTCCAAAGAGCAGTGTTGTTTACTCTGTGCCACTCGTCCCCTCCAGTCAAGGGTGTTCTCTTGCACGTAATTGGTCCCAGTTCCCACCTTAGAAAGCTGTGATGTTCCTGCACTCTAGCTGGATTGTTAAAAGTTTGTGAAAACGGTCACGTTTTCTGCCATCTGCTGCCCGTGGTGGAGCTCACCATCGTACGGGCTGCGGGCCGGGTACTGGCGCAGGAGTCTGGAGCGTCCTGACTCTGTGACTGCACCTTCTCAACTCTCCTTCCCTCCTTTTGCCTGTCTAGGTTTGGGTTTTTGAGCAAGGACTTTTCTTGCCATGTTGTTGTCCGGTGTAATTGGTCTCCGTCTCGGTTTGGGGTTCTCATACTGCAAACGCTAAACAGTCGTGTTACGGCTTGGCAGAGGAGCCGCCTCTTCCGTCCAAGGGCACAGCAGATGACAGCGTGACTAGGGAAGAGATCACAGCTAACCTAGACCTGAAGGTTGCCAGGAGAGAGCATTAGAAATATATTTTGGACATCTACTGCTAAGACTTTGGAAGGGGGTACTGCAGCGAATGGTTTGAGCAGTTGACATGAGGAGGATGGATTGACCTGTTGTCACAGTATCGTCGCGTGGAGAATTTTTAGCATGTCCCATCTTGCTGTTGCACACACGAAGCATTGCTGCTTCATACGAGGTCGTTTCATCTGTCATGGACAGCATCATTTCTGTTTCCTTCTGAGGCCAAGAGGAAAAGCAAAGCTTTAAAAAAAAGAAAAAAAACCCCTAAAATAAAGAGCTGCAACTGGTTTAGCATTCTACAAAGTTGCTCCGAGTCCTCCAAACCTTTAATTGACTCAGGAGCATAAAATTGAGAAGGGGAGAGAGTGAGAGAGCGTGCGGAGTGGCGCGAGTGGTTTGAATAATTTATTGTCCTTTGAAGTTGCAAGAGAAATTTCAGCTGCCTTGGGGAGTAATTTCTCCCCATTCTGAAAGGGTTTCTCCTTATTTTAAACTCATTCAGAGGATGATAGTTTTGCATTTTTTGCATAATTAATGAACATAACTCCCCCCCATCACTCGCACACAACCTCTGAAGAGTGGTGGGGTGATGAAACTTGGTGGTTTTTTTAATTAATAAAGTCAAATTAATTTGTCTGTGTCCTCTTCCTCCCTCACCTCCGTTAGAATTCGTGGATTTATTCATAAATTAGTCTGAGCATGCTGTTAAGAGTACTGACACTTACAAATCTTCAGCCTGGACTTTGATTTGTTTGCATGAATTTCTAAAAAGACAGTGCAGGGTTTTTTCAGTTCAGCTATTAAAGATCACCTTGAGACCGGCTCTCACGTGAGCACCCAGTGAGCCAGGAAGATCCTTCAGCTCTCGTTCTTCTGTGTCTGCGTGGGTAAGATGTTTGGTTCTGAGGGCTTTCTGTATGGTGGTTTGGGTTTTTTCTTTCCTTTATGAATGCTATGATACTCTCCTTTCCTTATAAGATCTGCTAATTGTGGTTAATTCCAGTAGCTGCCACTTGAGGGACTGCCTTCACCTGAAAGGGGAGGGCGTCTTCTGCCCCGGTGCCTGGAGGGGCTGCCTTACAGCCTTCTGATAAGGAGCCATTCCTTGCTCTTGGCAGGTGTCAAACACGAACAGAAACCTGTCCTACTCAAAAAAGCTCACCTTCCTCAATCACACTCTTTGATCAAAGAATTTAAAGGGTCCTTCCTGCTGCTTTTCCATGTTTCCATTTCTCTCACTCCTGTCTTGCACCGTTTTTTCACGCTCACTGGATCTCTCGTTATCCCAGTGCCTGTTGGGTTCCCACTGCTGTCAGTTCTCAGCACTGTTGTTGGATTCTCCCTTTTTTTCTTCTCTTGTATTGATGTGCCTGTTACAGATCTGTATGATGAGTACTGTGGTTCAGAGACAGAAATTGTAATGACTCATGTGCTTGGAGTCAAAGTTCATGATTGTTAAAGGTCGTGTTCATGCATTAGACATGATTTTACTAGGTTTTGGTTCTTGTTTTTAAGATCTCCCATGACATCCCAGCCCCAATACTGATAAGCACCACAGGCTCACAATATATGGTTAAGACCCAAGGTGAGGTGCTTCAAGCTTGTAAACCCAGAATCTCCTTTTGTTCCTTGGAAAATGAGGCCCGAAGTCTCTTACCAGAGGTTGGATAGGAATGATATCACAAGCTTTTGAAAATACCCCAAATTCTGTGCCCTGGGATTTGTACCTTCCCCTTTTCCTGTAGACCAGGAGACTTCCTCCCTTGCCTGAAAGAAAGAAGCAGACAGCCGCTAGTAAGTGGAAGTAATAGAGCTTTTATTTGCAGGAGTTCAAGAGCAGAGCTTTATCAGATGATATTCTGTTTGTCTGATGTGCCTTTCATCCCCAAGTGATCCCTACATGCGTGTGTTGGCTAGCAGATCTTGACTGGGACCATTCATCTGCCGTGGTGCTGCAGTCCCTTCTGAGCTGGCGATACAAGGCAGGGGACCGAGCTGTGTGTTTACATTTTGCAAAAGTCTTTGGCATATCACTACACCAGGGATCAGAACCGATCTCCCTGATCACATCCTTGGGGCTTCTCGCACCGCGCTTGCTCTGAAAGACTGTGAGATGCAGAAGCTTGTAGCGGTTTGTTCTCCCTGTTGCTGCTGACTCTGCTGTCACTTCTCAGTGGCTCAGGTCCTCTGCTGGGCTGTATTAAGATGGCATGGCCCTCTGGGAGTTGGGATCCTTGCTCATTAAGCTTTTTCTTCTTTCAGGCTTGTCCCATAGGGGGTGGTTTTTCATGTTCTGGTATCCCCCATAGACTCTGATTCTCGAACAGAGTGGCGGAAGTTGAGTGAAGAGCCAAGTCCTTTCAGGCTGCGTCTTTTCTAGGTAGGGGGTGAATCGAGCTTCTCTGAGATGCCAATATCGATGACACGGCTGGAGTAGAAGCTGTCCTAGCAACATGGCAAGGGGAGGGAGAGCTCCCTGCCTTGAGCTTCTGATTGCAAACAATCTGGGATTGCTGTCATGACATTGATGGGCAAGGGGTCCTCATTAAGTTGCCAGGATAGCTCCTTGGGTTTCTTGCTCTTCCTCTGCCCTGGGTTATTATGCCTTGTTATAGGATTTACAGACAAATATGGAATGAGATGTTGTTACAGTTGATTGAAAGCACTTGTGTACCCCCAGGGTCCTGGCCTGCCACGTTGCTCAGGCTATATGTGCTCCTGTGCTTGTTGGCCCTTCTGTGGCTGATCGCTGGGCTGCCACCTTACATGACAGCATTGCTTGGCTGCTTCAGCTCTTGCTGGTCATCAGGAGCAACTTTCTTCTTGGCATTGTGCTGTAGTGCCAGAAGGTGAATGAGAATCCTGGCCAGAGGTCCATCCGCCTTACCCCCTATTTGCTCCTTTGCCCCTGGGTTTGGTTTGTTCCGGAGGGTGGAACCATCCTGTGCTGGGAGCAGACAGTAAATAGGGAGAGGAGCTGTCAGTACTCCTGGAGCGCTCTGTCTGAATTGGTAAGAGAAGGGAGGTGGGGAAACTGAGGCATGGGGAGAGGCTGTTTGTGAAGCCACAGAATGCATTGAAAAGCAGACTCAGTCTTGTATCTTCTAGGTCACATTCCCTCATGGGCATACTCCATACGCTGCTAAATGCTGCCTCTCTTCCATCCTCTCTTGCCTTGTGTGCAGAGTCCCGTTCTGATGCTGGGCACCAGCTGCCTGCCACGTTTGTGTCCTTTTCTTCCAAAATACAGATCCCTTCCCCCCTAATGTTAATCCCCTATTTCTTATTGACTAAACTGAAGCCCATGTGGTGCTCTGGGCTTCCACCATGCCCGAGCTCTCACAGGATGGGCAGTTCCTGCTGTGTGCACACGGCGTTGTGTGAGGCACCAGATACCAATTTTCCTGTGTTAGGGAGGGAGGGAAGAAGAATGTCCAGAATGCCATCCCACTCCCTGGAGAACAGGGACATCTCTGTCCTGTTCCTATAGAGCAATTTGCATCCTGTTTTCTTGTATCTTTACGACATGCCCTGTATATTTGCATAAATGACAGTTGGAAGAATGTTTTCCTTCACTCTGCCAGGGTGCCAGTCACTAGGGCTGGGACTGCTCTGTGGCAGTGACAGGTACCCTTTGTGCTGTGCAGAAAGGTGGATCCTTTCCCTACATGCGGATGTAAGATGGTAGCCTGGAGAAGTCCTGCCAAAACTGAATGACTTCATACTAGCTGCTGTTCCTGCATGATAAGACATGGTCCCATCCCTGCAAAATAGCATTTGAAATAGACCAGAAGGAAGGATTCTGCTTCCCCTCCAGCAGGCAGGATAACGTGGTTTTTCTCACCTTGGATGTCAGAACTAGGAATAGATCTTTGGTAGTCTCAGTCTCATCCTGCCTCCACTGCAGCAGGCTTGTACCTCCTCTTCCAAAGGGTCTGTATCTGAGTGCATTGCAAACAGGGACCTGAAGGCTGGATGGATGTGCCAGATCCCCAAAATTACAAGCCTGATGGCAAGAACAGCTTGGCATGGTGCTAGCTATGAGGGGTCGGCTGCTTTATCCTGGCTGTGGGGAAAGGTGGGAGCTGACAGCACAGACAGGCGTCAGAAAGGAGCAGGAGTTGGGGTTGTTGGACAGCCAGTGCAGTAAAAGGGTATGAAATAAGTTCTTGATCTTTCTCACCCATTTTCTGCTTGCATTAAATGCCATGCTGTGTCGTATCCTTCACTGCTGTCCTTCCTTCTCTGGGAGCTTGCGAGAAAGAGAGGGTGTAATCTTTCAAGTGACATTCCCTTGTGTCCAACAGGGAAAAACCTGCAGTCACCTGTGAATAGCCCAGCTTTTGAGTGAAATAAGGGCTTTGGTGGAGCAGCAGCAGGGAGATAGCAAGGTGGAAGTATTTCACTTCCAAAAAAACGTCCTCGATCTTTTTTTACCCTCCTTTCCCCAACCTTGCCAGTCCCATCTCCCTGAAGGGAGCCGAGAGCTGCTGACAGTAAGAGGAAGTCTCTGTCTGAAGCCTATAATTATCCTGTCTGCCTTCCCAGAAAAGGCCAGTTGGGGAGCGAGTGTGCTTCTGTTTCACGGAGCAGCCCTGCGTTCTGCTGCCTCCCCAATTACTGCTTAATGGACTTTTTATGATGATAAGACGACTGGGTTGGGGAGAAGTTATTGACGGGGAAATGGAATATAATTCACTCCCTGTTTGTTTGTTCTGTCAGAAAACCGTCATTTTAATTTTATTTGTGAGGCACTGAGAAACAGCCCTTGGAAGAAAAAAAGTGCAAAATCTGTCAGTAAAACCCTGGGTTTCAAGGGGACAAGAGTCTCTGCAGGACTTTTCACAGGGGTGTTTTCAATCTTGTTGAGTGTCTCCATAGAGATCCTCCTCACAGCCTGCATCAGCCCTGCTACCTCTCACTCTTCTCATGAAGAGAAATGTAAATTATGGAGCCATCTTTCTTGCCTCTACCCCTCTTGCAAGCTCCCCCGCTCCCTAAAGCCGCTGCTTTGAAATACATACCCATCCCAAACATCGCATTCTTGCTCCTCACTCTCCATCTGTCTCAAATTTGCCTGCTCTCTCCCGTTTTCATCTGCTTCATGGTTTGTCTCCTCTATCTAATCTCCACTTCCTTGCTCTGACTCTGAACATCTCCTTCCTCTCCATCTTGCTTCAGTTCTCTTGCATTTTCCCCATTGATCTCTCCTTATCCCTGCTGATTTGCCCATCCTTTCCATTCTTTGCTCCCCTCTTTAGCTCCCCAATTCATTGGTGTGACAAGGCTGCTCCTCTGGCCGTGCCTCCCAGGCTGCTCAGCACTCCCATCCCTCAAATGCAGGGCGTGCATCTGCTGCATGCAGACAGACTGCAGCAGCACATGTGTGTCAAACACGTTTCCTAAACCAGCAAACAAACACTCAGTGCATGGCTGGACCCAGACTGCACATTTCTGGAGAGGTTTTTAGGAGGGGAGATGAAAGCTCTACTGCCCAGGGCTCCTTCTCAGCTTGTGAGTCTGTCAGCAGTTGTGGAAAATGGAGATGGAGTTTCACTAGATCAGCAGAAAGTTTCAGCCCAAAAACCAAAGGGAAGAGGGAGGAGAAGGGGGAGATTTAACCCTTTGCATGCTAGTGAGAACATCATGGGATTCCTTCCTGGCTGCTCTTGAAGTTAGTGAGTGATGAGAAATAGTGGAGAGAGATGTCCCTGGTTCAAGCAAACATGACTTGGTTCCTGGGAGATTGCAAAGCTTTTGTCTGGCTTTTGTTTTTTATCTTCTTCCACCATGAATTACATGTAGAAGAAGGTCTCAGAGTTCTGTCTCTAGTGATATTTTTTTTGGTGGTTATTTTGTTTTGTTCATATTACAGTATTTAGAGGCTGTAGTTGTGTGCAATACCACCCAGGGTGCTGAGTGCTGAACAGATCTGTTCTGAGACCATCCTTTACTCCAAATTGCTTGTAGTGTCTAGACCAAGGCAGGCAGGCAGGTGTGAGAAATGAGGATTGTCACCTCCGCGCTACGTGTGGCAGACTGAGGTGCGGGGAAGGGTGAGTGCCCAAGGTCAGCCGAATTTGCGTCGGAGCCAGAGATCTGAATCCTGATTATGGGAATCATCTGGAGCCTGGAAGAGCAGATTGGGGTGTGCTAACGCTAACAGCAAAATAACATTGACCATAAGTGGCTTAATGGCCTCATCTTTTACCTTCGTTCTTGAAAGGCAGAGATGCATGTGTGTGTGTATATATATGCACAAAAAAGGGTGAATTTTGATCTGTTCAGTATTTTTCAGCTGGGGTAAAAGGTCGACATTGGCTAACATGCCCTGAACGTCTCTTGTAGGATGGGCACACTGTCATGGTGGGCAGCTCCCCAGGGAAATGTCGGGCTCAGCACCACGGGGCTGTTTGTTGAAGGTCGATTGGGAACGGTGAGCAAAAGGAGAGCTGCCCTTCATGTTTAGGAAGGCTGTGATAAGCCAGCAAGGAAATGGCCTGCCTGCTGTGCTCTGGCGTTGGCTTTAGTTCCTGTGTCGGGTCTCGGGTACAGCGGAGAGCCCCTCAGGTGGGGATAATGAGTGTTTATTATTCAGCAGCGAAGGAGGAGGTGAAACCCGGCTTCATGTGCCGGCGCCTGGGCTTCTGCCAGGGCACTGATGGCAGAGACCGGGGGCACCAAAAATGGAAGGAAAACCTTTTAAAACACACATTTTGTAGCTGGCTTTCTTTTGTCTCTGTGGATTGCTGCCGCTGTGGGCGGGGGGCCCTTTCAGCTCGGCTCACGCTGCTCTCTGTGCTGAGGCCAGATGGAAGAATAAGCGGTTTGTCTTTATTTATGGTCCATTGTCGAGGTGCTTTCCTGGGGGTGGCGGGAGGGGGCTGTAGAGTGGGGGGTGTTAAGCACAGAGGTGGATTTTGGCATCTAAAATCAGCACCAGCTCCCTGCTGTGGGGCTGGAGATGAGGGGAGAGAGCTGAGGGTCAGGAGGAAGCAGAGCTGTGGAGGTGCCTCTCTGCAGCCCCCTCAGGGAGAGCCTGCGGGGTGCAGGGCCAGCTTATACACACACACGCGCCTGTTCCCTCCCAAAACTGAGGTAAATAATACAGTAAAATGGTCAGGGACCATCCTCTGCCCTTTTCCTCGGTGCCTGTGGGGTGAGACAGGCCTGTAACTATGGCGGTGGCACCTCCAGGCCTCCCCTGTGGGGAGCGGGAAGAAGGGAAAATGGCGGACATGTTGTTCCTCTTCTCCCTGTGGGAGCAGCTTTCAGCCTTGGACCTGGCCCAAAGCTGGCAGGCTGTAGCTGAGGAGGGAGGAGCAATTTAGGTCACAGTTGGGTCTCCCAGCCATTTTGGCAGCAAAATGTGTGGCATTTTCTGTTTCCCGCCATGGCAGAGTGGCAGAGGGCTGCGTGCCGCTGGCCAGTCCTGTGTGTAACGGGACTGAGGGTTTTCCCTCAAGAGCTTCACGTTGTGGGGCGGGTTCTGGCCATGTGTAGTGCTCATGCAGCCCAGGCTGGAGGGGCAGGGGATTGTCTTCAGTCTGCTCTTGTTGGCATTTCCCAAATGATCCCATATCCCTGAGCCAGCACCAAGACATTTTGGCTGAGGGTGGCTGGGAGGATGTCAGCGTATTGATCTGGCAGGTTGGCTCAAAATGCTTGAAGTATCAATTTTATCTCAGAAAGGCCTAAGGAAGTCAATATTTCCCCACAGGGACCTGCCTCTCTCCTTCCCCCTGTTTAGGCTGACTCTGGCCGGCCTTCCCTGAAACTCCCTGGATTGCCGGGAAGGGGCTGGCGGCAGCCATACTGGTTTCACACAGGCCTGTGCCCTGCCAGAGAGCCATTCGACTGCCTCGGCTGAGCCGGTGTGAGTTTTCCCCTCAGCTTTCCAGGCTGCCTGTCCCACGTTGCAGCTGAAGCATAGTTAGGTAGTGTAGAGAAAGCTGCTCCTACCCCGTGGTATGTTCTGCAAGGCTAAATGTATGTCCTGCCCCAACCTCCTTGTCCCTCCATAACCCAGTTGCAGTGCTGGCAGGAGGGGCAGCCAGCTCAGTCTGCCGACCAGGCTTGCAGGAGACAAGGGAGAAGGATCCATGATGCAAGTTTCTAATTGTGCTTTTTCTTTTTCTTCCCCCTGCACCCTGCTCCTCTTCAGCTGTCAGCTCAGATGTATTAAGCCCATTTGTGTGCCGGCTTCTCTCCTACCCCTCAAACCACCTCTGGGTTCTCCATCCCTTTCCTCTGTCTTTGGCTTTTGATGATTCAGACAGGCATATGGTGGCCGGCCTGTATCCATCGCTCCTCGTCCATCACCCGTTATTCACCATGGCAGCGGTTCCTGAGGGACATTTGAGTTTAAAGAGTGAGATGTCCGTTCCTTTTCCCCACTCCTACATCTTTCAAGCTTCCTTGCTGTAAAGCTTCTCAGACTATTTTGTCATCTGTGTGTAGCATTAGCAGGGAGATGTTGGGTTGTTGGGGTTTTTTTTTTTTAATGTGACTGCATTTGAAGAACTTGTTCTGCTTTGGTGTCACATGAAAGAAGGAAAGAGAGGTGAGGTGAGGCAACGGCATTTTCATCTTCTTTGAGGAAAGCTGCCTTGGTGTGCAGCTCTTGTACGTGGGCTGATGTCATACCATGCTGTGTGTCTTGGGGATGAGTAGGAGACCCCACCCTTACCACCTCGCAGCTTCTTCTCAAACTCTGCGTTAGAATTCACAAAATCCCAGCAGTAAATGTGCATCATGTCCCTTTTGAACAGGTGCCAGCGCCGCCCATGTTTCTCTAGGCTTGTGCTTTGGCACGGGAAGCCAACTGGAGGTTGTTTGCATAGGGGTGACCAGGAGGGTGAGTGCGTGGTCCCATCAACTGCCCTTGACATCTCTGAGGGACACAGGGCAGGAGCAGAGCTGTCTGGAAGGGGTGGCAGAGGTTAGGGCAGAGGGCAGACGGCGTGTGCGCTGATCGTCTGTGCGGATGCGGTTACAGAGCACGGGATGGATGGTGAACGTGTGTCTCTTCCATACAGCTCGTGGCAACTGTCCAGCGTGTCGCTTGCCCCGGCTGTTGCTTCTGGGAAGTGCGTAGGTGGTGGGCAGGAGTGAAAGGTTCAGCTTGACTTGATGGCTTTCCATTAAGCTGTAGAGAAGAATCACAGGTACACAGCAGCCATCCGGTCTTTTCAACATTCTCTCCGGAGATACAGACCCCGCAGGAAGCCTCTCATAGTAGGAAAATTCTGTTAAGCTCCAGGATTTTCCATTCCTGTTTTGATACTGCAAAAAACCCCCAGGTTCTGCTACTTTGCAAGCAGAGAAAAAGGAAAAAGAAAAATCTCTTGTGACCACTGGACATAGGTGAAACTCAAGCTTAATCTTTCCAAGACTGACTTGTTCTCAGCTCTCTGGGAGGGAAGGCTGGTGAAGTGATATAAAATTGCTGGATTGCAAGCATGTCATCTGGAAAATGCCTATGTCTGATTTTTATTTATTTATTTAAAACTGAGGTTCTGCAGTCTTGGCAAATGAGGGGAAACACATGAGCCCCTCTGAGTGGGCTGATAGGGTTTCACTTTCACATGGCACCTGGTTCCTGCTTTTGGAGGCTTTCAGAGCAATTCGCAGAGCTGAGGACTGAATTCTAACTGCATGTTTCAGTGCAAGCTGGACCTGGCAGAGCTGTGGCAGTCCTACGCAGCACGGAGGAATCTGCTTCAGCTTTGTCTCGTCACCACCTTGCCTGCGACAGCGCCGGCTTTCTCCTTCCCGGAGGGGAGAGGGTTGCTCTGCGATTGGCGTGGGCTGGAGTGACAAGTGCTGCAGTGACGAGGGTGCATAGGTGGAGAGCGCCATGGGTGATATGGTGAGGAGGGGGGAAAGAATCAAAGTCTGGAGCTCAGAGGCTTGGGCAATTTAAAACCCAACAGTTTAGCTTTGATTTTTCACCGATTTTCCAAGTGAGTAGGTTGTTTGATAGGGATTTTTGTTTGGTTTTATTTCTTTTCTCTCTTGCTGTCTGAGTTTATCGTAGGCAGTTCAGCATCGCAGCGAGCTCAGGAGAGCGATGTTCACAGAGCAGCTCAGCTTCCTGGGTACCACACACTGAGTCAGCAGAGATCCCCAAAAAGGGATGTTGAGCAATGGCTCCAAGTTCACTATTTTTTGTTGCACCGTCCCTTTCTTCAGAACAGAAATAGAACCTTATTTTTCTCCTCAGCAGTGCTCTCGTCATGCTGCTTGCATCCATTTAAATATATATGTGACATTAAGCATTATTAAGGGCTTTCATTTTAGGAAATGAACTTGCATCAATAGAGTGTTCTTAAAAGCCCTGGATGTTTTTTACTGTACCTTCAGCACTGACTTCTGCAAACTCCGGAGGTATTGAACTGAGGAGAAGAGAGGAAGGAAGTGAGGTTGTGGGCAGAGGGAGCATTTATATTTTAGCCTGAAGCAAAATTTTGGTTTTGCCTTTCTCAGATGGAAGACAGATTCCCCAGTGCCAGTACCTCCGGTGGGACTTGCTTGATAACCTTTAGCTGTCACATTGCAAAGACAACTCTGACCTCTAAATATAGATTTGGATATTTATAAATCCGATGCTTTGTACACACAGCGTTCAGTGGGACATAAACAGCTCCAGCAAATTGTATTTACCTCCAGCATGGAAACAAATGCTTGATTGCATCACATGAGCTTGCTCAGTGGCTTTTATTTATATACTGCTGGCTACACCAGGCAGGGAAGGGAAGACTGCTTCCTTTTGTCTTTCGACCCCTAAAAGACCCTGGAGACCTCTCTCTAGCTACCATTTGCCCTCTTCTTAAGTTCTTTGGTAGACTGTTTACATCTTATTTTATAGGCCTTGAGTATGTACATATAAATATACACATTTCAAAGTCATGTGTTCTACTTTTCTCAAGAATAACAGACGGCAACTTTATGATCTGAGTGATTTCATTTGAACACAGCTGTGGCCTTGTGATTTAAATATTTCAATAAATTTTAAACTAACTAGATGAGAGAAAAATGTGCAGGGAAAACAGGTTAGAGCATGGAAAGAGGATTCCCTGAGGGTAGAAGCAATACAGAAGTTCTGCACAGACACTCCTGGCCTCGTCTTCCTCTCATCAGAAGGTCCTTGACACCCTCCTTGGCTGGAAAACCCATCCCAGCATCCTCTCCCCTCCTAGCAGAGGTGCTTTTGGAGGCAATCAGTCATGGGTGGAAATCAGTAGCAGGGGCTGAGGGAAAGGTGCTGCGAGCTCAAGTGTTGTTCCCTTGGGTCCACGCTGGCTAAAATGCAGCCCTAGGCTCTGGCTGTGTTCGTTCAGGCATCGCTGCACCTTTGAGCATCTGGTTATGAGAGGAGTTTGAGGAGCTTTTGGCTTCTTCCTTCAGCATTGTGAATTCCTTGGTTTTCTCAGGGGTCTCATGATGAGAAGGGGGAGAAGAGGGAAAGGGGGAACTTCAGGAGCAGGCCGCAGACTTGGCTTGCCAGCTGAATTGTTTTGAAATGATCAGGATTTCAGTTTGTTGGGCTGCATCCTATCAACTCGCCTGTTCCTAAGGATGGTTTGCCTGTTGCTGTGTAAATGTGCCAGTGAGGGCCAGGGGAAAGATTTGCAGATAAAACCACAGCTGTACTACAAACCAGGGAGGTTTCATATCCTAAGGCCACGGGCATCAGTCTGTTTCACACCATCTTCCTCAAGATCTCATGTGCTCCATTTATTTCATGGTCCTTCTCCCACCTTTGACCTCTGCCTTGGCTGTGTTCCTATAAGTCTGTCCCATTAAAACAGTTTTTAAAAGTCCACTTTTCAGAAGTAAAAGAGGCTTTGCTACATCATGGCGTTGAAATCCCTTTGTAGGATCAGGCCCTCAATCATTTTGTGCTGTAGCTTCTTCATATGTAAAACAGAGGTAAAGATTGTTCGTTCTTAAAAGGCCAAGAGGTTTGATTTCATCTGGGATCGTTAGAGAACACCAGCGATAGTGCTACTATTAATTACAAACAGTGTTCATTAGAGCTTGTCTTTCCTTGTGACAATGATGATACTTCTTTTTTTTCTTAAAGGTCCCCCTGTGTTCATTAAAAAGCCTGTGGACCAAATCGGTGTGTCGGGAGGGGTGGCCTCCTTCGTGTGCCAGGCGACTGGAGACCCAAAGCCACGGGTCACCTGGAACAAGAAAGGGAAGAAAGTGAACTCTCAGAGATTTGAGGTAAGAGATGTCCTTGAAATCTGTGTCTGTGCACATAAGAAGAGAGAGAGACTGACACAAAGCAGCCAGTGCTCTTCTTTGGCCATTCTAAGACCCGATAATAAAGGGAGGTTTGGAGGAGGAGGACTTTTAACAGCAGAAGGAGTGAAATGCAAGCTCTTGGCCATGTCAGCAGCTGGGTTTGTTCCAAAGCAAGGGAGAACTTGGCTGATTTATGTTATTGGAGTTTTTTTCTTTTGTTTATTGTTTTTTCCCATCCTGGGATATAATATAAAGCTGCCTTCTTCCTTCCCTGAGAAACCCAACTAAGCAGGTGCTTCTTCAGCTCTGAAAATGCACCTTTCATACTCATCCATGGCTCGTTATTTTAACCCTGGGACAGCCTGAAGTAAAGATTACAGTTGCTGGCAGCCAGACCCAAGCAATTGGTATTGTTTAGATAGAAATGAGAGTGGAGAGAACAAGGACTAGGAGGTCATCCTGTGGAATTTGCTGTGGGACTCAGCCCTGCCAGGCAGCTGTGTGCTGAGAGGAGCTTTGTAGTGTCAGCTGCCCATGCAGATGGAGGAACAAGATGAGGGTTCATTTTTATTTTGTTTTCTCTTGGTCTGTTTCCTCCTCCTTCATCACAGTTGTACCCTGAACACCCACCCCACACACACTGTCGCCGTGGCCCATTCTTTCAGAGCACTGAGATGTCCATAGCAGTTTTGGTGTGTTGGTGGTCAGAGACAGGCTTTGGCATGTGACAGTTCTCTGTCACCTTGAGGTCAGGGGAGAGATAAGTTGCCCATGTTGGTTATGTGTAGGGGATTGTGGGGCAGCTGCTGAAGTGTGTTTCTGAGTGTACATGCCTGTATATATGCTGGTGCCTCCTTTAGAAGCAAGAATGAGCCTTCTACTTGCAACCCAAGGAAGCTTACTGTGTGTGTGTCTCTTTGCCTTTCTCCCCCAGACAATTGAATTTGATGAAAGTGCAGGTGCTGTTTTGAGGATCCAGCCCCTCCGGACTCCCCGGGATGAGAACATTTATGAGTGTGTTGCTCAAAACCCTCACGGGGAGGTCACCGTCCATGCCAAGCTCACCGTCCTCCGAGGTAAGGAGCCTGCCTACCTGCCATGTGTCAGTGTCACAGGGGAGAAGGGACCCTTCAGCTTCTCCCTTCCTTTGGATAAGTGTGAAGACTGTTAAAAAATGCGTGGCTGAGGCACAAAGTCCTCCTTTTTTTTAGTTTGTTCTGACCTGTCAGGTCTGTTTGCTGTTACTATCATAAAATTTCTATGTAAGAAACAAAGCTAAAACTGGGCCACTTCAGGAGGTTTGACTGGATGATGTGCTGAGGTTCCTTCCAACCTGAATTATCCTATGACTCTATGATCCTTCCAATAAAAATTCCTTCCCCAGGTTTATGAGCAGCATCAGAAACTCCCCATCATTCTCCTCAGAAACGTGGCACCGTTCATGTAGACACCCAAGAAAACCTTCTCTTGGAATCACTCAAGGAATCACTTAATGGGCTGAGGTCAAGATGATTACGCATCTGCGTGGGCTTTGACGCTGTTGGCAGCAATGCCAGCATCTTCCCTTGTGCAAGAGCCTATTTTGCCCTTCTTCTGGGCATGTTCTCTCTTTACAGAGGTCTTTTGCTCCATGCTCTCTCCAAGAAAACAGCTCCCCTCTCCATTTTGTTCTGGTTCTTTTTTTTTCGCTTGTCCTCACTATAGAGGATGTTTACATGGATGCCTCCTTCATGTCATCTGTTTGAAATATGCTCCCTGAACTTGATGTGGGGGAGGGAACGATATGCTATTGCTGTGTTTGCCTCTGGATGTTGACTGTTATTACCCTGGAGATCTGTATAATCACTGTGTGCAGCACTGAGCTAGGCTGCTTGCTAAAACTGACCCGTTTTAGGGGGAAATGATACGTGATGTTCTCTGTTCAAACCACAGGGCAGAGTGGATGTGGTGGATAACTGCCTGAGAGCTCCTGAAGGGACTTCAGCTTGGGAGCATTGACTGTTGATGAGGCCATCAGCAGGAGATGCTGTAGAAAACCCATGGGCTTTGAACAGAGGTACTTGCAGGAAGAGCCATTGTTCCTGCAGCAAGCACAGCTAGCAACAGTTTTAGGTGCTCCAGGCAGCGTGTGGTCCTCATGAGGCCAAGTGGTAGCTCTGCCTGAATGCCAGTTGCCTTTTCTTCAGCAATTTTAGTGTTCTCTCCAAAAGCATCCTAAATCCTTTTGTTTGAACAGTGAGCACATCCCCAATAGTGCAGAGCGAAATTTGTGTGCAAATACCCAACATACAGCAGTAAATAAAGAGCAGACATAAAGGGCACATGGCAGAGCCCTCGGCCTTCCTTTGCAGTGGGGAATATCCCTGGTGCTGCCCGCCTGGCAGGCTCTGTGTTGTCAGGATGCTGGCTGTCTTGGAGCTTGCGGGCCCATGGTCCAGTCATGCCTGACAGATTTGTGTAGGTGCACTTAAATCTTTGTGTAGCTCCTTTGCCTAGCATGGCATTTACCCTTCTGTTAGCAGTGTGTGGTGGGATGTATCTGTCAGGAGATTGGAACGGCGCTTTATGACAAGAGTATGTCTAGCTGCACTTATCCCAGAGGGCTGGGAGCCTCCCTCATCACACTGATTCCCATGTATTCCTTGGGAGCTGTGACACTTTGGGAGAAGTGCCTCTGCAGTCATATTCCAAATTTCTTCTCCTTGAATTTAGCTCCCAGCAGTGGCAAGAGAGAAGGTTGTCCTTTAGCTGCTGCCCTCACAAATCCCCTGGATTCTCACAGCATTTTTAAGACGTTCTCCACCCAAAGAAAGCTGCAGTGGATGGGAAATGACGAGCTGAGCCGGTCCTTAGGGACCGAGGTTCTGTGTACATGTCTTTTTGCAGCTCTTCCTTCCAGTATCAGCATCATACACGTGTCAGTTAGAAAGACAGATGACACAACAGGAGCTACATCTCCCCACTGCCTGCCTAATTACATACTTTGCTGATCCCACCAGAAGATTATTACTGTGTGCTTTGCTCCTGTGTTGCACTGCTTTCACAAGCACTCCTGTTCTGTTGGCCTACCAGGACCCTGTTCGTTAACTGACTGTGGGTACCCAGCTCCTGAAATCTGGGGGAGCAGTAATTAGCTGCAGACCTGGGCCAAGATGATGTTGAAGAGCATCGAGGAAGCAGTTTTTGGAGCATACCCTTCCTTTCCCTTCTCAGTTGGAGTTACTCCATCCTTAATCTTTCCTTATCTTTCACACACCAAAGATTATCTCCTCTTTATCTGCGTTTTTAAGTGCTGGGAAAGTTAAAAGGACTGAGCACAAATCCCCTAATCTCCACAATGACAAAGTTAGCATGCTGGCATCTATTCCTCTCTTTTTCCTCCCCATTTCTGCATTCACCCACTCTCCTGTTGGTCTTTTCTCTATCTTTCCTTGCAAGGCCTCCTCCTCCTTTCTGTCTCTCTTCTCTCACTTTCAGAACTAACACTTACCATGAAGATGGGGGCTGCTCTGCAGCTTGGAGCTGAATGTGAGCTGTCATCTGCAGAAGCTGTTACCTTGGCATACCATGGAGAACGGAAACCTGGGCCCCAACTGTCACAAACTGCAGGATGAGCTTTGTAGTAATCCTGCAGCCTGTTGGCTGTGCTGTTGAAATCACAGTTAGACATACGTGTGTGTACCTTCATGCTGTCCACATGCAGGAACAGCTACAAGATTGCCTCAGCACCAGCACAGTCTCATGAACAGCAGAGAAAAAAATAACATTCGTCCCTACTCGCTGCAGCTGCTGAAGGGATTGAGAGTAAACCCCTTTTTGCTTATGCACGTGACTACTCCTGGATCAGACCCTGATAGAAATCCACATGCAGTCACTTAAAAACAGGAAGCTACAGGAGAGGAAACCTTTGGGAGCTTCTGAGAAGCAGAGCTTATGATGGACACCATTCAACTTATACAAAGTCTCTTAACAGCAGCTCTGCTGGCTTGTTTGTCCTTCCTGCTCTGCTTCTCCAGGGATCTGAGTTTTGATAGAGCTGTGGAGACTGGCTGTTCTTTCCACAGCTGGCTAGACGTAGTGCCTGCAAACCTGATTCCTGCAGGGCTCAAAGAAGAGGAGAGAAAGTGGTTTTGGGAAGCATTTTCTAGTTATTGTTGACTCCAGCTGCAGTCATTTTTCATTATAACTGAGGCAGAAAGGAAGCTAGTTGGCACAGGCACCCCAGCTCCCAGTTGGTTTAGTTTCTCTAAGCTGCACACTCCCAGGAAAATTATACATATTTTTTTTATTATTATCATTATTATTGCTTCCTGTGTACAGATCACACTTTCTCTCCATGTTTTTAGTAGCCTGAGACAGAGATTCTCGTGCTGCAAGGGATTGTCCTGTGCTGTCAGCAGCTGAGTGGGCTGAGAGCACAGGGGAGCCTCGCTGCAGTGCCTGCCTGCATTGCCTCCGCTGCTGGAGCCACGAGCTGGGTTTCACGCAGGGGCCAGGCTGCCTTAGTTTTTAGCTCTGTTGAAGCTGGTAGAGTTCGTTCTGTGGAGGTTACCCTTTGTGAGGCGTTAGTAAACACAACATCATCCCATAAAAAACAGTGCTTGGTCCGGTTAAACGTAATGGAACAAAATTTACTGTGCCCTGATATATTGCTCGCTGCATGCTAGGCAGTGCTGTCTTTTCCAGTGATTACTGCACTCTGGAAAATTGAGGAAAACTGGCTATTAGACATAGAAAGTCTGTGGTACTTACTACTGGAGTTTGGTTCAGGCTGCTATGGACAGACTTTCTGAACTTCTTTTTGTAGTGATTCCCTGTTGATTTATTTTTATGAAGTATTCATACATTCCTCTACCAATTCTGGCCTGAAATTTTCCTCACACATTTCCTACTCCAAGAGGACATCTGGTGTGGGCACGTATAAAGTCATAGCAGGATCCCTGCTGTTCTGTTGTTCTTTGTAATTATTGGCTTTAGATCAGTGAAAGGTAAACAAATATCAGTTCTAGATGCTCAGCAGAAAGCATCGAGTCCCACAGCAGCACATCTTAAAGAGAAGCTGACCCCTCTGAAATGTTACTTTGCCACTTGAAAAATTCTTGGCAGGCTTTCTTCAAACTTGACTTGTTTTGCTTTTCTTGTAGTGACCTGAAAATCAGGCCACGTTGAAAGCAGATGAGTTCTGTAGCTTATGAATAATGTCAGAGCGGTTTTGGTTCAGGTGCCTTGGTAAGGGGGGTACGTGGGGATACGTTAGCGTAGGGATGACGGTGTATTACCTGCGCTGTTACGGGGTCCAGCACACATATCTAAGTGTGTATTTATTGTCTGTAAGCCTGCAATTTTTAATAACATTGTTAGGCTGTTTCTATTTTCATAGTAAAACTTTCAGATCAAAATAAATGGAATCAATAGACAGAGCATGTTACTGAGACTCCTGGCGCGTACGAAAATTGTCTTTGGTTGTGAATTAACAGTTAACGAAGAGACAGGCACATATGTATTGATGGAAAGAACTTGCTGATGTCATTCACAAGGTGCATAATGCCAGGGTACCTGTTGGGGAGGGGGCAGCCATAAGTGTTCATGAAAGAACAGGAATAAGTTTCAGGAGTGCTGGATTTTGATTGTGATTCTGCTTAAAACTGGTGTCACTCGAGCAGCTTCATCTTTGTTTTCTTGGTCCTTCCACCTTCAAGTGAGGATGGCTGACTGCTTAGAGAGCAGCCAGTATCGATGCTGGGCCACGGGTCTCCAGAGAAGAGTGAAAGATTCCTCCTCTTCTCCACTTCGACAGCATCCTCACTGTGGCTTTCTGCATTCAGTACACAGTGTGTCTGTACGTGCTCACACCCTCCTTCTACTCTAAATTATTAAACAACTGTGCACACCCTGCGGGAAAAAGAGCAGCAGCAACGCCCGCTTTATCTTTCTTTATCATCCTCATTTCCAGCACAGCTAATTATTTAAACACAGAGCTGCCACCTTCTCGGGTGACAAGGAGACAGCGAGCACCAGTGTCTCCCTTCGCTGTAGCTGGTGTCCCTTGCTTTTTCGTGTGTCAGTGCATGTGCTCAGGTTGGTCTGAGGTGTGTCCCCAGCACGGGGCGTGTCCTCTGGTGGGATTTATTATAACTGAAAGCTGAAGTGGTCTTCTCTCCCTGCCTCCCTCCATCCCTCCTGCCTCATTCTTTCTCACCCTACTTTGTTCAGTGGTCTTGAGCATCTTTTCATCGCAGGGGCCTTTGAACAACTCAGTCTAAGAGCAGGTATGAATGAGTTGTTTGAGATGCTGTCCTGGGTCCACGACAGATGTTCTGTTAATATGGCAAGTGCAACACGTGAAAGCGTTTCCCTGCATAAGCTATCGTGCTTTTCAACAGCAGGCAGCTGCCCAGATGTGCCCTTGAAGCCTCTTCAGCTTCCATCTTGGTTCTTTTGTTCTTGCAGTTGCCTGGGCTGCTTTTAGAAAGAGAATTCACAATCCAAACCATTCCTTCCTTATTTATTTGGTAACAGATCTGGGCTGGTGTTTGGGGATTGATGGGGAGGGTGGCAGGGCGTGTGCATGCATGTCTTGTGGGGATTGAGTTGAGGTTGTAATTGCATTATTAAAGGGAATCCAATTGTTCGGGGATGAAGGCGGTTTTACTGTCCTGGTAGGAAGGAAATCCGAGCACTTGAATCGGTGCAGTATGTGATGCTCAGAGATGCTTCCTCCACGGATCTGATCCTCAAATCTGATCACGCCTCGAGTCGCAGTTGTTTTAATTAAACTCAGAGGAATTCTGCACATTGTGCTGCAAGATTAACATTTTTGTTTAATTAGAAACACTCGGTAATAATAGTTGTAACAGGCCTCCCCCAAAACACACACACACACACACACGTGCACACTCACACGCACACACCCTGCCAGTCAAGTGGACTGTTCTCTCTGTGGATTAATTGGTTCATGAAATTAACGGACCCGGGTTTGAGCCAGGTGGAGCAGCATCACCAGGGAGCAGGATAAAAGCAGTGATCAATAATGATGTCATCTGCAGCCAATGCGGCAGCAGCTCCGCGGCTCCTTAACAACACAGCACCGCCTGGTTAAATAGCAGAAGGGAAGAGAAGACGTTAAAAGCCTGGCTGAAAGCTGTGCGAAGGCAAAACAATTCCCAGAGCCCCTCTGTCCTGAGCTCACTCTTGGAGGGGCTTGGGTTTTGCAGCACACGCGATCTGCACAGTTTGGAGGCTCCTGCATTGCTGAAGCACAGCCTGGTGAACTGAGAACTCAAAGGCTTGGTTCAGTCCCCAGTTAAAGATGTTTATGTTACCGTTTAGAGTGCAGTATCGTGGTTTAGAGGTGCTTCAGGTGCACCCAGTGACTATGCCTTTGTACAACTGGAGGTTTGTCTATACTGGGAGATCTGTATTACTTCAGCAGTTATAAAATGGTAGGTGTTTTTGTTTGTGATCAGACTCCTTTGATAGATAAGAGGAGGTGTGGTTAATATATTTCACTCTCCAGTGAGTCACAATAGATCCTTTATATCTCTCCAGCAATGGTCAGAGGAAGGAAACAATGCACATTTTGAAACACACAATTGGGGCGTTTGAACACTTTTCTTCTCTGCAGTAGCTCTGCACCGCTAATAATGGTATTAGAGGCAGTTTCTTGGCCTCGGGTATCAGAGCACTGCACAGACCTTGAGCTCTGCCTTCATGATCTTCATGGATTTTTAGAAGTTGAGCGTGAGGCACAGCAGTGTGGAATAGCTCTTACCCAAATCCTGTGTGTTTGGAGCTCATGTAGAGCAGTACTGGGATCTGGCAATTCTGCTTTGCTCTCACAGGAAAAGCCACCCACCACAGCAAGGCTCCTGGGTTTCTCTCTTGTTCCACAGCCTCTGGGTTCAGCCACACATGGTTTGGCTCCGTTGCTTCTGATACGTAACGTGCCAGCAGCAGGAAACGAGCTCTGACTGTATTTGCAGTTGGCAGGGATGTTTCCCAAGGCTGAGGGGTTCCAGCCCATCTCTGCTGGTACTGTGAGAGCTCCCACTGGTTTCAGTGAGGGGCTGATTGTGATCTATGTTCCTATTTTAAAAATCCCACCTTTTAAAAATCCTTTATGTTATTTCTCTTCTCTTCCCTCACCTGCTTTTGGGATGGATCCGATGGCATAGGTTCCCAGGGCTGTGATTCCTCAATACGCCTCCTTTGAAATGACAGGGAATCCCTATGAAGTCTCACTCTGGTGCCTGCATCCTCTTTCCAGGCTCCTCTCCCACAAATACTTATTTTCTAGGGGAAGAATTTGCCTAGAAATTAGAAATACAAATAGAAGGGGAAGAAATTGCATGTTCCTGAGCTGTATCAGCCAGCATAAGACAACTCTCTACCACATGAGTTAGGAGGTCATGACAAAGATTATGGGGGAAGCATTGGGTTTTTTATTAGTTATCACAAATTAGTCAGCATCAGTCAGGATTGCCCTCCTCACCCTCATTAGTGAAGGCAAAGGCAAGACTGAGAGGAAGCAGGAAGCTCCGTTGAGCCTGTCTTCCAGGTGCTGGTGCCACGTCCCTCTTCTTCTAGGGCAGCAGTGCTCTGAATTAATAAATCTAAAAATCACACCCTGTCTGACAGCACTTGGCTTATTGTTGTTACGTGTGTCCCCTCTGGTAACTACAGCTGGATGATATTTTCCTGTCCTTTCTCTCCTCGTTTCCACTGCGTCTCTGACCGCCCTTATCACGTCGTCACTTTCGTTATTTCTCTTGTGCAGTTTGTTTTGTGCTGTGGGGTTTGGAGGGGGAAGATGAGCCGCTCTATTTCAGTGTGACTGTACGGGCTGTTCTCTGCAGCGCAGGGATCTCTGCCATAGTGTGCACGGCTTCTGCTGTAGAAATAAATAAGTGTGGGCCGCTTACCTGGCAGAGGGATTTAGTGCAAGACCTGGAGAAACTTTGAAATTACCATTCCCATGCCCCAAAGGGTTTTAATAGATTGTGTTTAAATGTAGAATCTTCTTGTGGGACATTAGTGTAGTGACACAAAATGGACAAACTGGTAGATTTAACTGTATAATGTATTCTCATGTATTTTCACCTCTGGCCTTGTTTTAAATCGTGTTGCACAGAGTACCGGGCAGCAAATCTGCCTGATGCTTTCTTCAGCGCGTTCCACTGAACAGCTCCTTCAGCCGCCCCAGTCCCTCGTGTGTGTTTAACCACTCTTGCTTTGTTCTTTACCACCAGAGGACCAGTTACCTCCCGGCTTCCCAAACATTGACATGGGGCCCCAGCTGAAAGTGGTGGAGCGGACGCGAACGGCCACGATGCTCTGTGCAGCCAGCGGGAACCCAGACCCAGAGATCACTTGGTTTAAAGATTTCCTGCCTGTCGACCCCAGCGCGAGCAACGGGAGAATAAAACAGCTGAGATCAGGTAAGGTCTCTGTGTGAGTCTGGAGGAGCTGAGACCTAGCTGGAGCTGTGAACAGACTGCTCAGAGGTTTCTGAAGCAGAAGAGAGGGCTGATGTACACAAGGCCCCACTGGTGTGGATCGGGGCATTAGCTTCTCTTTGGTTTTGGGACTCACATTCTTACCCAGGGAGTGGCTGGAGTATTTTGCTCTCCAGCCCATCCTCCTTGCCTTCCCTAACTGACATAAAGGGAATCACAGCAGGGAAGCTGGTTCCCATCCAGGAGACCATGTAGCTAGTTCACTGGATAACGATGTTCTTGTGGCTCAGGGGAAACCGGGGCTGAGGGTTTTCTCCTCAGACCAAGAACTGAGTGAGGAAGAAAGAGAGCTGCTGCAGCAGAGATGGCTTTTTAGGCCACACGCACGTGGTGTAGGGTTCCACAGCTCAGGCAGCCTCTCGCTGTCGGAGCATGATCCTGTTGGTGTACATCGAGCCTCTCAAAGCTGGTGTTGAAGAACAGCTCTTGCAGGATCTCTCTGGCATCAGGTCCCTGCAGTCATCGCTGCAGAGCAGTTGTGAGCAGTCTGGAGTGACCCCTTGGTGCTCGGTGGCAGTGCCCATAGAGTGAATCTTCATGAACAGCTGTACCCCAGCTCCGTGGCTCTTGTCAGTTTTCTGTCTTTCCCCATCTGCTTGTCCATCTGTCTGATTTGGTTTTTTTATGTTTGTTGTTTTGTGTGTGTATCACCGTGACATCTCTTAATATTCACGTTTCAGGAGCTGTTTTTATCCTTGTTTAATCTGCGAGTTCACTGCGTGAGAATGTGTGTATGTGTGCAGGGAGGGCACAGGTGTATTTATTTTTGAATACTTCTGATAAAACACTTCCATTGGTAGCTGCAAAAATGAAAGAAGCTTTGAAAGTTTTTACCTTTTGACAAAAACTAACCCAAGAAATAATTCTTTTCAAATACTGCTTGGACTGACTGCTTTGACCCAGCCCAGAGAAAACGTGTCTGTGTGGTTGGACCCAGCGAGCACTAGCGTCACTTGAGCTGCTCAGAACATTCCTTTGGCCAAGAGAGATGGAGCGTTTTCAAGAGTTGTTTTTTGGCCAAGGAAGGACATTGTTGTAGGCAAAGGGAAATCGAGGCTTCAGTGAAGCAACTGGGGTTGCTCTGTTCATATTAGATATGTTAGAGCTCAGCCAGGCAAGTGGTAGCCGGTTCCTTTTGCCCAGACCTCTGCTGGCTCTGAAGAAATCATTTCTGTCTGTAACACTGGATCTGAACACTAGAGAATGTAACCACCTTGCCCTGTTTGACAAAGATTCAAGATAAAGGTTTTTAGTTCTGTGGGCCACGGGTGGAAAAGCTTCAGTGTGGTTCCAGTTCAGTGTGGCTTTTGTACACCTGCATAAATGCATCCTTATTCAGCGGAGCAAACTCACAAGCTGACACTTAAACTGCTTTGTTGAATTAGAATGGATTGTTGAATCCCACAAACACAGATGAGATTGACCTCCCTGTTTTATCATAACAGCTGAGGCAAATGCAAATAAAAAAAATCACTCAGCATAAATAATGAGAGGTAAACTAGAATTATATCATGCTCTGTGACCGTGATCTGAAGTGTGAGTAATGTGCAGGCAGATTATTTTTAATACATTTATCATCTTGCTAGAATGCCTTTGTACTCTTTAACTGGGTTTGATCTGGTGTTTTCCTTAAAGCCACCTGAGTGCTGCATTTTTATTCCAGTGAATTGGTTAGCCTCCCAGTGAACTCTTGGCCTTTCTGATAAATCAGATGATACCTGCTGAGAATTAATCTCATTTACAGCTGCTTTGAATTAGTAAACTGGTGAAACCCTGAAGCATCCCTGCTGTCCTTAGGGGCTAAAACCTGTTGCTTGTGTGAAAGGGAGTGCAGATTCCTGGACAGTCAGGACTCCTGAGTTCTCCTATTTCATCTACTTTTATAGCCTTTCAGAACTTGCATGTTCTGTGATGCAAAGGCCTGTGAAAATGGAAAACATTAATATTAGGGTCATCTGTACTGGGTTAATATTTCAGTCAGTGGAAAGGAGTTTGTTCAAAGGCCAAGGCAGAGCAGACTGAAGTGTGGGTTTGTAAACTGGATGTGATGTGCGAGGGGCTGCCTGTGTGAGCGCTGATGATGCGAGTGCTGCTGAGATCAGAACTTCATTTAATAACTTTTATCTTTCCAGCAAACAGGCTTTGCTGCCAGCAGCATGGCACTGGCACACGTGAGGGCATGGGATGCTTCAGGGCACTGTTCATAAGCTTCGGTGCCTTTCACCCACAGGTCACCAGTGTGACTCCGGCCCAGCTTCTTGGGGATTAAGAACTACACCCAAGCCAGGGGTGTTTGACAAACCCACAGCCAGGAGGGGTGACCCTGGCACTGAGTTACAGCGTCCTCACTGCGCTTTGTGCCAGCAGATTTAGCGCAGAAGCCGGCGACTGTGTTGTCTCTGAACACGTGTCTGTGTTTTGCTCCTGATGGAGACTGGGGCAGGCTGAGAGCAGCACCCAGGTTCTGCCTTGGAGATGAAGCCATCGGGATAGCAGCCACGCGGCTCTAATGCGGAGGGTGTTAAGAGCAGAATTTCTATCGATATGTGAGTTAGTGGCAAACATGCAAATTAGCTCATTAAAAGATACAAGTGAAATGTCATGCACAGAGCTCTGCAAAATTGTGTAGCCGTGTCCAGATTTGATTCTCATTTATATTAAAACTGAATGTTTTGCTGGAGTATAAATGGACCTCCGAGACCATGGTCATTATATTCACATCATCCCAGGCACCCATTTATGTTATGGGTCTTCAGTATAATTGAGAAAGAGGTGGTATGTCAGTAACCATACTCCATCCACTATTTCTTCTTCTCCTTTCCATCTCCAGATAAACTTTCCAAGCAATTGGAAATCTTTTAGTGCTTGGAGGTTTTGGCTGGATGAAAAGCTGAATTGTCAGTCAAAGGAGAATGGGAAGAACCTCTGTCTAGGCTCCTGCTTCCCTTGGACATCTCAGCCTTAGAGACCCAAGTTGTCTAAGAGTTCACGTGGTCTTGGTGGTGGAAAAGGAATGGATATTTCTGCCTAACGCTGATGCAAGCAGTCTGGGGGCATTTCAAGTGGAAGCCAATGTCCTTTGCTCAGCCGTGGCATCTGTGGGGGGATAACAGGAGGCAGCCTGCAGCCACCTTCTCACATCATAGAAACACTGAATCCTTGTGTGTCTTGTGTCTGTCTTCTGTTTTCTAAATAACTGCCTATAACAAACTTAATTTTTTTTTCTTTTTTTTCTTCACTTTTTTTAACATTCAGAGACCTTTGGTAAGTTTGTTCAATTAAAATTAAAAAAAAAAAACCAAACAAAAAAACCCCCAAACCTGCTGATGTCCAGATTTGTAACCCTTGCCCTTTAAACTAATTCCTTTGTAACAGCTTCTTGAGAGGCATGCTATGCATTTCTTCTACTAACTCTTTCAGTAGGGATATTCTACCCTCTTAATGAATTTCTGCAGGGGTATTGCAGGCTACAAAAAGAATAATAATCATCCTAATTAATGTATCTGTATAAAGAGATAACAGCTAAATATGAACCTTCTAACATTGGATAGATTTTTTTTTGTGTAACTCAGCAACAGTTGTCCTGGAATTCCCCAATTACACAATAGCTTGTACCCTGGAACTGTGATAATTGTGTTCACACCTGCAGGAGGTCTTGGAGTTTCACATCTGACGGGGTTATTGGCATTTTCAGAAGGGAGAGGTGGGGTTGCAGCATTTTCAAATTGAAGCTGTAAATCACAGGTCATGGGCTATGGAAAAGGGTTGAGCAAAGGAAAAACCTCCCCTCCCCAGATCATCTGTGTCCCTTGAGAAGCCAGAGCCTGTCTGCAGAGCTCACGTCACGTTTCCTCTGTGTGCCAAGTCTCCTTTTGTTCTCAGAGATGTAGCAATTGCAGCTGTCAGCCAGGATCCGGCATTTCAAAACTGCAGAGGACCCTTGATGATTGCTCGCTTGTTTAGAATAGAAAGCTCCCTCCAGCCCTGGGGAGAGGAGCAGAGCACACACATGTTCTCACACGTGGCCTGACAGAAGGTGGGGATGTGTTTTCTGTCATTACCATGGCAATGGTGACTTTCCTCCTCTCCCTGTTTTCAAGGCTTGGAGAATCCGTAGGCAGCTTTGCTGTGTGGGAAGTCAGAGGAAGGGATGGTGGAAGAGCAGATCCCATCCTTTGGGACAGAGGGGGACACCTGCATGTGATATTCTGCCTGGCACCATCTTGGTCCTTTAAAATCCATAGAATCATAGAATTGTTTTGGTTGGGAAGGACTTTTTAAGATCATCTAGTCCAACTGAAAACCCAACACTGCCAAGTCCAGAGGCAAGTCCTTTAAGCTGTGTTTTGCCTCTGCTGCTCAACACTGGGCTGACCCTCTGGGCTCATGCAGCCTCAAAATTTGCCCTAAATAGGCAGATTTATAGATCCTGGGGGGCTGTGGAAGGCAGTATGAATAGTTTATGTGTGGCATCTCAAAACTAGCTTTTCACTCAGAAAGTCAGCATCCAGTGTGAGTTTTCCCTCTTTTAGGTGCCCACACTCTGCCCTGGACAGTGCTGAGCCTCATGTGTTTGCTCATGCACTGTTAGGACACTAGGAAAGGCAGCTATTGACTGCAGGTGGCTCTCCCCACAATCCTTATCAAATCTTACAAGACCTGTCAGAGTTCTTCAGAATTATTAATCTATTTCAGATCCTCTTTTAGCCCCATCCTGCTGCCCCTGTATTGAATATGAAGCTGGTTAGATGTGAAACTCCAATAGTGAAAATCTACCATCTGTGTCCCCCTGTCCATTCAAACTGTTCTATCCTTAGCAGTTACCTGATCTCATTCTGATTTAACTTCTGTCCCCTCCATCCCTGGTGTGGGGCATCTTACAAAACACACTTTGCTCCTCACCTCTGTGTCCCATGTCCCAGAGTTAGAACTGGAAAGACCGAGGTGGCATTGCTTGGCTTATCTTCCTCTCCAAGAGCAGTGTCTCCACGTCAGTCTGTCTCCAAGAGCTGCTGACAGCCTATTTCCAGGGGCAAGGCTGATGCTTAGAGGGAACAGGGGATAACTAACCGACAGTGACACAAGAAGGTAACGGCTGCGGTTGTACCTTGCATAGCTCCAACTCCCAGCGTGTTTCTCCTGTCGATTAGAGTGAACCTTTGCAGGAAATCACCAGGCTTAGCCAAGGCCAAAGAAGCTGTATAGCAATGGGTGATGCTGGGGTCTCCTCCCCTCCTCTACCCTCTTCCCATTAGCCTTGTTCCAGATTTGTGCCACAGATGGCAGATTTTCACTCCAGTTTTGAGACAGAAGGATGTGTTAGAGGCTGTTTTTATTTCCACTGAATTGAACTATAACCCTTTGCTGCTTAGTCTCTCTCTCTCGCTCGCTTTGTAACACCTTCCTGCCATCTCCTGTGTGGAGATCTGCCCAAGTACACGCTCCCCCCACCTCTTTCTCTTTCAAGCACTGTCTCTCCAACCTTTGTCCTGATAGCTAACCAGCCTGCTTTATTAACCTTAGCTAGTTCCTAACCCTAACTAGATGCTAACTTTTCTCTAGCAAATAACCTAACCTCTTAACTAGAAGCTGAGTATAACTAGAATCTAATATCCTAACACTATAATACCTCTCTTCCCTCATCTCCTTTGAAAAATAAAGGTGAACTGTAATCAGTATCTCTGTATTTTTACCTTCTATCCTGAAAATGGAGGATTGAACCGCAGCACAAGAAGGATGAGCAGGGCTGAAGGATAAGGAGGGAAGGGGTTTTCTGGTGGTTAAGGCAGAAGATTGGCACGCAGGAGGCTTTGACTCCTGCTCTTGCCTCTGCCACAGACTTCCCTCTGTGACCTTGGGCAGGTTTCTTCACCTCTACCTCATATCCCCATCTGTAAAGTGGGGGCAGTCCTGCTGCTGTAGCTCACTGGGGGAGAGGAGAGAGTGTAAGGCTGATATTTATTGTGTGATGTGCTGGGCCAGCCCTGGCTGGGAGGTGCTGCAGAGTGACGGCGTTGGCACCGCTGAGCTCTGGCATTGCTCCCTAGTAAGAGGCAATACTTGTAACTGCGGAATCTGCCCTGTTCTCAGGATTGGGGTAAAAAAAAACCCAACCAACTAAAACCCCTTCTTTGATGAGCTGTGTGACGAGTTTGAATGCCACTGTGAGCAAAAGGACCTGCCGTGTTTTCAAAGGAAGATGGTTGCAACCTCAGGAGGTCAGACAGGAGGACAGGGATTTTAACGTTGACTGTGACATGGCTCACCAGCCAGAGTGTCACTTCCTCTCCTCTGTGAGACCTGTCTAGGCAGAAGACTCAGGTTAGGCACTAGAGACAACTGGAGGGGGTTGGATAAAAATAACCCAAGGGAGATGCAGTCAACAGGCAAGTGTAGCAGGACTTCTCTCTCCATACAACCCCCTGGTCCTTTCACTTGCACAGTAGCTTGGCCTTCTTTAGTGCAGAGCTGCTGGCTTCAGTCTCTGTGCTGAGCCACTGAAGGATAACTGAAGGTCCTGATAAGGATTGGAATTCCTTGCACATGTGTGCCAATAAGTAACGTTTGGAACTGGGAATTTGGTATCAAAGGTGAGATCAAACCTGCAACTCTTAATGTGATGCCAGGTACCTAGATGTCCCTTTCCCTGTCTGGGCTAACATGGCCATAACGCCGACCCTTCTCCCCAGGAATGATGAAGATAGATGCAGATTCATCCCGTTTGCTGCAATAGCAAGCAGTGGTGTTAGCTGAGAGCTTGAATTCTTGCATTCTTAGCAACAGCATGGAGCCAGTCTTAAGACTTTTCAAGCCAAGTGCAATGGGGGCTCTGTAAACAGGCAGCTGAATTGGAGTGCTTTAAAAAGGGCATCCCCACCTTAAGAACCCTGAGCCCTCTTCAGCTGGTAATTTCAGATGAGGTAGAGCAGGAAGTTTCCTACTGGGAACTGTCTTCCTTGACTCAGGTCCTTTTCCCACGGGCAGTCCAGGTGTTTGGGGTTTTGCAGTCTTTTCACTTATTTTCTTTGTTTTCTTTGCAGAAGGTACACCGATCCGAGGTAAGACACCCCCAACTCACTCACTCACCCACTCTCCAAACACTTCTCTCCACTCAGTTCCTATTTCATTGACCTGTGCTCAATACAGATTCTTGTTGATTTGTTGTTATGTTTTCTTGTCCTGCTTCACCTCTGGATATTTCTTTTTTTTACCTGTCTTTATTTTATATGTGGTTATAATGTCCTTTTTTGTTTGCTGGGTGCACTTGGTAATACTGATACTGTTATTCTAATAACATCTCAGGCTGTGCTGCCTCAGATTTATGGCAGAGTTTTAAGAGCTAATCTCTCCAGGACTGTGAAGGACTGAAGTTTATCTTGAGCATTAAATGCTATCAGAGCTTGGTAAATACTTAGGGCCTCCTCTTGACTGGTGCAAAGTGCTCCCGAGCCACTGATGATGGTGAAAGTTTTCCAATCCTTTGCTCAATCAGATCTTTAGCACTTACCATCTCAGCATACTCAATTATTTGCCTTCAGAGCCTTCTGTCCCCTTCCTCCCCGCTCCCTTACCCTTAGGTTTCTCTGGGAAAGATATCCGTGGTAAGTAGCTTCTGCACTGTCTCTTTAACGGAGCCGAAGGGTACTAGACCTCAAGCTGTCATTGGAAGTCAGCAGGAATTGGGTGTGCACCCCCTGGAACACACTGCTTTGGTTAAATCTACACTGGCAAATTTAAAAATCTGCAATTCTCTGCTGGTAGAAGCAACAGGAGGTGCTGTAGGTGTGATTTACTTTTTCACACATCATCTCTATTGGCTCCTGACAAGTCCTGAAAACTTCTTGACCTCTACAGTATAATTTCCACCGTTGCATTCACCAGCAAAGCTGCAGGATGAAAGGGGCGAGTCCTTACTGCCCTGGTGAAGCTGCCTGCATGCAGGTCGTGGTTCTGTTCCTGCTCTGCAGCGTGGCTTCATCTCCCCTTGTGTACACTCAGACCAGCAATGCTCATGAGCCCCACAAAAAATTTGTCTGGAACCAGGAGAAGCAACCCACAGATTTGTCCAAATTAACAGAAATTTCCAGGAAAACTCACTGACCAGCTCTCCACCAAAGTGGAGCTTTCAGGTGACAGAGTGTGCTCGAGCTGTAATTCAGTATGAAATATGCTCAGCTGGTGTCACAGTGTGGAGCTTCAGTCTATTTCTAACTCCTGTTACGCTGGAATACCCAAAGATTCTTTTGAAATGAATTTAGTTTGGTTTAGTGGCTTGGGTAGGGGGGTTTTGTTTTGTTTTTTTTGATTCTGTCTGTTCTGCCTTTGGGAGCTACCAGGCACAGTGGGTGCTGGCAGGAGTCACACTATCACACCCCATCACTGTCATAAATACTCTCACAGCCTCACGTCTTCCCACACAGCTTCCTTTTCACCCATGCACACACAGGGGAACATGAGCTCCGTGTCCTCCTCATGTGAGCACACTGGTTTTTCTTTCCAAAGAGGCTGTATCTGCAACCAACACTGATGTATCATTTGCACTTTTCTCACTTAAGATTTTATCAATAATATTATTCTGAGCTGGAATTGTTTGATTTTCATATTTAGGGTTTTTTTTTTTTTTTCCAGAGATGGGAGTTGAGTCTTACCACATGTGAGCTCTGTCCATATCTGTAGTATAATCATGTACTCCTAATACATAAAACATTTGATAGCCTGTTGAATTATTTATGTAGTATGTATTTTAAGTGGAATTTTACAGGGATGAAACCTTCTGAGGTAAATGAGGCAATTTTCTTCCATGTAGTTACATGCTGCATATTTCTGCATGTTTGCTTACAGGAGTGTTTAGTATGGGCTCCGAGTATTTTCTTGTAGGCTGCAATAATAATAATAATAATATACAGGTTTAAGAAAAACCTTAATCCTTTTAGCCCAGTTGGTGTAAACCACACAGGCGATTTCGAGGTTCCAATGCAGTATTTACTGGGTTTTCCCTTGGGAATATTCACTATCTGTAAGGTGCTTTTCACACTGACTCTTATCTCCTGTAGGCTTCCTGTGAATCAGGTATTTAGGCACAAAACAAAGGCAACGGTGAAAAAATGCTCCAGGGATCAGAGCAATTCACTGCTTCAATCCAGCAATGGAGAGTTACCTGCCTTCTGACAGGTTTCTGGGGATCACAGGAATATGGATTATTGAAGGTGATTCCATGAGCTCTGATGCAGAATGCCTGCATTGCAGGAGCCACAGAAGTTGGTACTTCTGCTGATCATTTCGGTGTAGAGAGTAACACTGAGTGTAGAGGAGGGTGTTACATTTTCTCTTCCTCTGGGGTATGTGTTGGAGCGCAGACATCAGCCGATACCAGCACAGGGCTCAGTACTTCCAGAGCTGGCAGCCCAGGACCCCCAGGCAGATTTCCAGTGTGTATTAGCCCAAGGGGAGAAGAAAACAAAACATTGATGCTATTGCTCTCTCTTAAAAACAGAGCAAAATGGTGATGATGGTGTCTTTGCTGCGGTCTTCTTCTCTCCTCCCAGGTGGCCTGCAGATCGAAAGCAGCGAGGAGACGGACCAGGGGAAGTACGAGTGCGTCGCCAGCAACAGCGCAGGAGTGCGCTACTCCTCCCCTGCTAACCTTTACGTGAGAGGTAGGGAGCGCCTCGGCTCACACCACTGGCAGACATCTCCCTCCCCACGGCCTTCCTTTGTCCCCAGCTGTTTGATTCCATCCTGTCCCCGAGCGCAGGGGAAGCACTGGTGATAATCGGTTGGATCCTTCACGTTGCGCTGCTGAGCTTGCAGAGGGATCCTGGTGCACCCTGACCTCCTCACCATCGCTGGTGGCTCCAGCTACCGCCCCAGAGTTGCAGAGCAGTTGTGTTACCCACAGTGAAGTCAAGTGTGACCCAAAAATAATGTGCCCAAGAATCTGCCAGCATCAGCCTGCAGAGCCCAAAGGGGAACCAGCAGCTTTGGCTGCAGAGAGGCCATAATCCCTTTTTCTCCCAAAGGATCCCTGCTCTCTGGAAGTGGGAAGGTTTCAGTTCTGCTGGTGTGGGTGTGAGAGGAGGGGAGGACCCTCTCAGCCCCCTCCACTGAGCTCTCTGTCCCCTGGATCTTAGCAGGTTGCAACAGGAGGGTGCATTCTCACTTGTCCCCTAAGTCCCAGCTGGTTTTCCCCTTGCCAGCAGTAATTTGTCACTGCTTCCTTGGGCATGGACTCTGGCCGTGGGCACAGAAACATGGAGATGGCCTGCAGACATCCCTGCCACAGTGACAGGTTCCTTCACCCATGTAGCATGAGGAACAGATGACAGGGTTGGCTTCTGCTTGATGCCCCCTCGATGTTCTCACACCCAGTGGGGCAACAGCCTTTCTCCTTTCTTTGTTACCTCATTTTAATCTCTCTGATCTGTAATATTTTGTGTGTAGCTTTGGTTTAATGTCTTTCCACAGCAAAATCCTTTTGGTAATGAGAGAGCAGGGCTGGTCCTTCTCGCTTTTTAAAAAAAAAAAAAAAAGAAAAATACCATTGGGAGGAAAAAAAGAAAAGTTACATCCCAGCAAACTGTTCCCATTTCCATCCCATCGACAGAGGAAGCGCCTCCCACCTACACTCACGTTAATTCTGCAGTCCAATGCAGAGCCATGCTCCTGTGTGCACTCCTTTCTCTCTCTTTCTCTCTCTCTCGTGTCTCACGCTCACTAAATCACATGCACATGGAGAGAAGGCTTTTAATAATTTAATGTTTCCAAGCTAAATTTTTAAATAGCCTTTTGTGGCCAGCTGGAAAATTGCATTTGAAATTTGCCCTGTCGCCTGGGCCCCGAAATTCTTCTTTTGGGAATGTAAATTTGGATCTGATACTATTTCAGGGCTAAATCTTTTGCAGACAGCTTAGCTGGAATGTTTTGGGTTCCTTTAAAAAAAATTTAAAAAAATTTTTAAAAAGGAAAAAAAGTGGGGATTTTTCATTATTATTTTATTTATAAATTTCTTCTATCTTTCTGGCCACTCGGAAACTACTCTGGAGACAAAGGTTGTAAGCGTGGAGTTGCTTGTCTCCGCACCTGGGTAAGAGCCGGCTCCAGGTGGATAGCCCTCGTTCTGTCCAGGGTAGCCTGTGTGTACCTGGGGCCTGCCTGAAAAGCAAAGCCAGCACTAGCCGGCCGAGAGAGTGCAGAAAACATCGCCTAAGCAAGCTCGGCCTGTGGTTTGGGTGTTTTTCATGCTGTTTAATTCCTTGTTTTCTTGTGTGTTAATATCGTGGAAAGGTAACAAATTTCTGAAATGGATTTGCTTTGGTGGGAGGGAAAGTTCATGCACATTTTTCTTCCCTTTTTTTTTGTTTCAAAAGAGTCGTGAGCACTCTCGTGTTTCCAATTGACTTGTTTCTCCCATAACATGCTTGTCTCTATAGAACACCTGGGATAGGAGTTGTAAGTTTTAACATTGCAAGGAAATGTTTTGGTTTTCTTTGGCTTTTCTTTTCTTCTTCTAATTATTTCTTTTTCCTTATTCAGTCCTATTGTGGAGTTAGTGGCAGCAGGGCTGGGTGTGGGGGCTGGTGGGAGCACGGGCTCGGGCAGCGGATTTCCAGCTTGGGATCTCCTTTGTATCGGGTCTTCTCTGCCCGGTACAGAGTCCGCTCCCCTTTCTCTAACGAGCAGGTGGACCGAAAGAAGTGAGAACTCCTGTCTGGGGTTGGCACCTCTGTCGGGTGCTGATTCCGAATTAGGATTGCTCACAGTCTGACCTTAACCAAAAGGTACCTAGCTGGATGGGAGGGGGAAAGTTAGGAAGGCAGGAAAGAGGGTCGTTACTATCTTCATTTTATTTTATTTTTTCCTTTCTTTTCATTTCGGTTAAGAGAAAAAAAACAATCAATTTGCAGCTGACAGCCTTGAGAAGGCCTTTTTTTACTCTCTCTGTGTTTCCCCTATTTTTCTCTTCTCCTCATGTCATTGTGTTCCGCATCAAACCCCCTTAACATCCCTCAGAGCTACGAGAAGGTTGGTGTGGTTTTTTTCTTTTTTACTTTCTTTACCCACATTTTTACATTCTTAAGAGAAAAAAAAAATTAAAAAATAAAAAAATAAAAGAGAAAAAGCAAGAAATCTTTAAGATGAGCGAGACCCGCCGTTCCCGGGTCTCGCAGAGATGAGTTGAGTTGCATTGTGGGCCTCTCTATGCATCCTTTGGTAATGTTGCTGAGTTCTTGCACTTTTTTGTCGTCATGGTTACCTTGCCGTTTGGACATTGGGCCTGATGCATGATAGGAGAATGTAACAATCTTCTTTGCATGCCACTTTTTAAATTAATTATTAATTATTTTTTCTCTATATAAATATGTATAGTTTCATTTTATTTAATTTTTTTTACAATTCTGGTTTATTTGAAGTGGATTTACTTTCTAAATTTTGTTGTTCTGTTGGGTTTTTTGCTTTCTCTTGATTTCCTGTTTCTGTTTTGATTGGTTATGCTGTGCTGTAGTTTATTCCAAACGCATTGTGAGAAGCCAGTGTTCCTGCCCACCCGGTGGTAACTGAACTCCTCAATCCCTCCAGGAGGAAAGGAGTCACACAGCTCTAACGCCTGTCCGTGGAAGCCCTGCTATTTGGGACAAGCCTTTGTCCTAGGGGGAGGGAGGGATCTGGGAAGTGGAAAAGATGGTAAGAAGCCAGGGTGTCGTTCCAAGTGTTAGCACAGACCCTGGGTCACCTTATTACTCACATATTTCTTGGAGGTGTGGCTCTTGTTCCACATCCTACACACAAAGAGAAAAACCCTGATCCCTGCTCTGAGGGGCTTCCCCAGCGATGCAGAACTCGCTCACTGGGAACTGCCCGTTCCCCCCAGTCACACCTCGGGCGCTGCGGACGGGAGCTAATCTGTCAGCCCGGGACGGGTAGAGGCGATACTGCATCTCCCGTCGTTCCCTGAGCACCCATGTGTGCGGGGAGAGCCCCATCATCAGGCAGTGCCTTGTCTCCTCAGCAGAACTTGGCAGATTCCCTTGTAGGAGGGTGATGCCTCGTCCGTGCAGTGTCGGGAGTGAAGGGCAGCCAGCCAGCCAGCCGCCCTCTGCAGGAGGGTAGCTGGATCTCGTGGCTCTGCCTCTCCCCGTTCACCCTCTTTCTTTCCTGTCACTGAACCATTATTGCCTGGCTGCAGGCACCTTGAAAACCAGCCAGGGCCAGAGAAGGTAGAGCCCTCCTTTCTGAAGGAGCGTGGAAAGAGAGACGCAGCAGCGATAGACACGAAAGAGACTGCCAGGACACATCTGGCAGCTGCAGCTCTATTGCAAACAGCAACAAGAAAAACAGAGAAGTTACATTCTAGCTGAAAATGCCTCTTTTCCCTCTTCTCATCTCCCTGTTTGTCCCCATTAAGCTTCTGTTGCCTCCCATGTGTGCATCCTGCGTGGGTGAGCCGCATGGGATAGTAAACAGGTGGGTTTTTTGCAGTGTGTTAGCTGTACCGTTGGTGCTTGGTGCTTTTGCCCTTTGCAGAACTGAATGCCCTTCCCTGCCCTGTTGATGCATTTCCCTCTGCCCATCAGTCCGCACTACTCAATAATCTACCAAAGGAGTGGCTTTCCTAGTGTACAGGTATTAAAGCTGTGTGATTTTTGAGAAATCCAGTGCAGTATTGACACAGTATCTGTCTCTCTCTTTCTCTGTCTCTCTCTTTCTCTCTGTCTGTCCTTCTCTTTTTCTTAAAATGCTGAGATTTCAGTGCTCGGACCCTCAGTGCTGGTATTCTCCCCTCCCCCTTTCAAATCTCTCTCCCTCTCCCCTTAGGTACCAGGGTACCACTCCAAAATGCTGCACTGTTGATAATGTCTTTGTGAAGCGGCCAGCTATGGCTCTTCTAACTTTGATGCTAACAATAGTCAAAAGACATCCCCCAGCCCCAGTGCTCTATTTAAAGAAAAAGAAAAAAAAAAAGATAAAAGAAACAAAAAAAAGCTTGTTCTATTTAAAAAGAGCAAGAGAAAAGGAATAGCATTTGAAACGAGGTGTTCCCATCCCACCTCCCTCCTGCCTAGGACTAAAAGGTGATAATCAGTACTAATTACAGGATTTTCCTTCATGAATAGGAGTTTGAGTTTCAGGATTTAGGTGCAATTAAAAAGGGATTTATACACCATTGTTTTTTATTTGTTTATTTTATCTTTTATAAAGTATTTCTAACATATCTAAACTGCACTGCTGCTGCTAGAATCTCTTGTGATCTGAGAAGGTTTTAAGATTTATTTCTTCCTTAAGAGTCAATAATAATAATAATAATATCAACAATAAAGTAGAGCTAAATTGGATGTAGTCATGATAGGCTGGAATGACACTGGGTGAAGAAATAGAGACTGGATACCTGGTTAAAAGAGCTCATATGGTTTGGTAGAAGTTACGGGCATAGTCTTGCAATTATTGGTTAAGGGTTTACCTTGTGTATGATTACAGATCAGATCATGCCATGGTCCAAAATAACAGAGAGTTACTAACAGGGAATTTCCAAGGTCAAATGCAGAAGTGTCTTTATGGAGACCCACAAAAGCAGATCAGAAGTAGATGAGATTAATTTTGCCACCAGCCTGGGATGTATGAAGGTTTCTAGTCTGAGCCAATCTGTCCAGGATCTATGCCCACAGCTGGTTTTCCCCCCTTGAAACAGAGCACTTCATAACTCTTCTCTTAATTTTGAAAGCTTCAGACTTCCACCTCGATTGCTCTGTTTTGATCCAAAGAGCCAGCTGCTTGGCTCAAGCTAGGGCACTGTGTGGAGGGACTGAGTGTCTCTGCGTGCTCTTCCGTGTTACAAAGGGAAGGGAAGAGGGAACAGTGCACCGCAGAGCTGCGTGGGCTGTGCTTTAGTAACCTCGGAGTATGCAGAGCTGCTGCTGTTGGTACAGGACAAATTGTCATGGTTGAATTTACCAGAATTAAAAATTTTCCCCTATTTCACACAGTGGTGCCCTGTCAGGAGTTACAAAAGCTAGCAGTTGTGGTGCTGCAGGGATAATCCTTTTTCCCCTCTGCTCAAGCTTCTTGTTGCTCTGCTCTTTTCATGCCCAGGGTGTTTTAAATGGTTCAGCAGGCATTGAAAAGAGCACAGTGCACTCGCTGTGCCTGCTTAGGCTTTGCCTCTGCTGCTGCTGCAGGAGTCAAGCACAGTGCTTAGTCACCCAGAATCGGGTTCTGCAGCCCCATTCCTGCTGAGAACATTTCCAGTATTTTTCAAGGCTCTCCAGAAAAGCTCAACTCATTGAGGGACCAAAGATGAAAACAGGCCAGGGCTAAACATGTAATAGCAAAACTAGTTGAAATCAATTAAAATAAAAACCTTAGAAAATGCAGAACTAGTGTGCCTAGGACCTCAGGAAGTAAAGCTTCAAAATACATTAAAATGTGACTAATTTAACAAATAATTTAGCCTGTAGCCTGCTCCTGGGCTGTTTGGCTCATGTGCAATCTGACCATCAAACCAGAGCTGCTGGTTGCTCAGCCCATCCCTCAGCAGACAAGTGGACTGGTTGCTAAGCTTTTCGCTTTCAATGCCATTTAGAGGTTAAGAAGGAAATAATTTCACCTGCACTCTAGATTTAACAAATAGCCCCAAGGTCAAAGCAATCATCGATATTTTAAAATGTAGGGATTTTAATATCTCTTTTAGCATTGATAAATTCTTTAATGGAAAAGGAGGGAGGCAGAACCACCACTAGTTTGTACAGCTGCCCCTGTAGGGCCGTTTTCCAGGCGCTGGAGTTTAGGGAGGGAGAGTTCTGTGCTGATTTGGAAGCGTGACGTTAGCGCTCCCACGGGTGGGGGAGCGCCCTGTCCGTGTTTGGGGTGTCCTCAGCTCTGAAATTCTAGTTTTAAAACCAAACAAAGCAAACAAACAACTTTGCTGTGTTTCTGCAAAAGGATTTCTCAAGGGTATCAGGAAATGGAAATGGATACAAAAAGCCACCCCCCCAAAAAACCAAACCAATCAAAACAATATATATGTATATATATGTATATCTCTCTATAGAGGGCACTTTGCAGGAACACTGTGCTGTACTGATCTCGAAATCTCTGCCTGCCTGTGTCTATTACACCTTTTGCATCGCTGTTCTCTTTGTTTTAGGGGAAAAAAATTAGATTACACCTTGTCAAATTAAAATAACAAAAATAAAATAGTAAAGTCTGTGTTTAATGTTACAGAGTTGCTTGAAAAACAATTGGGTTTAGATTATTTTATTTTCAAAAAGCAACAGAAAAACAAACAAAAAAAGAAAGTTACAAAAGACCAGAGATGTTCAGCCAGCCTGTCACTCAAATGATGTGTTTTTTTAAGTGGAAAAGTAACGATAATTGGGAAGGTAATGGGTTTCCTCCAGACCAAATCCAAGCTTTGGTCTCATTCTTTATTTATTTACCTATTTACTTATTCATTTTTATTTACCATGAAGGAAATTAGGAAGGAGATGGGCATGAGGAGGGAAGTATCTCGTCCTCTGGAGGGACGGAGGTCGGAAATCCGAACCCGAACAGCGTCTGGCCCCAGCGGAATGAACTTGCAATTGGAATGGGAGAGGGAGAAGGCAGAGGCGGCTGCACGGACAGCACAGGGGCAGGGACGGACCAGCTTTTGGGAGGGGAGGACAGGTGTAATCTAAGCTTCACTAATAATGTAGAGGCTGCACATTATTTTGGCACCCTTTCCCCTATCCCCTCCTCATTTTGGAGCAAGACGGAATGAGTCCTGTCTCGCCAAAATGGCCAATAATGTCCGCCTTCTCACCTCATTGGGAGCAGCAGCTTGCTGAGTGTCAAAATGTTTAATACCATTTGGTTTTGTTTGGTGCTTTCAACCAGTCACTTCACTTTCTTTTCTTTCCTTTTTCAATTAATTTTTTCTTTAAGAGCTAAAATATGTTTCTTTTTAGTTGGTTTAATGTGAATCGGTGTTTGAAGTGACGGGTTCTTGTCTAGTACGTTCTCCTTTCCCCACCTCGCTCCTCCTCCAACACTTTTCTCCCTGAGCTAATCTGGAAGGGGCTTAAAAAGTGGAACCGGTGGGTTTCCTCAGCACAAGCTGGTTGGTTGGTCCTCAGATTTCTCTCACTAGCAGCGTCCTGGGAACACATTTTAAGGATGGATTCTGGTGTTGCAAAAGTCAACCCTGGATCTCCCAGTCTCTCTTCCGAGCAGGTCTGTAAATCTGTCCCTTTCAAAAACGTCTCTCACCTTGTGGACCCCAGCTCTCGTTTTAACTGAGTGGTGGTGGTGGTGGGGAACCTTAGTGACATCGATTGGTACCTTCTCCTTGGAAAGAATAATGCACCAAAAATGCCACTCACAGAACACAAACTGGGTTCACCTCTGTGTCCGTCAGCAGCAACAAAACCAATTGGCTTTCCAAGGGTGTGAAAAGTTATGGATCTGTTCAGTTCCCAATGGAAGTTATGGTCAGCAGAATTTGGGGTGCAGATTTGCCTGTGTGAAATGCCCAACTGACAATATTAAACAGACTCATAACTAACTGCACTTAAGAAACCTTTCTGTGCCTCAGAAATGGCTTCTCTGCATTGAACTGATTTGACTTGCATCACAAACATCCAGCTCCAATTCTGAAATCTGGTTTTAGCAGTAACAAGCTGTATCCTTGTTTGAAAAAAGCTCCCGAGAGGCATTTGGGGGTTTTTGGCCTTTGAAAGTGCGTGTTTGTGTGTGCCTGCTTGTGTGCGTACGTCGGGAGGTGTTGCACATGGCGCATGCACATACGTGTATGCATGCAAGGTCGGCTTCGTAAAACAGGTCTGACAAAGCTGTCATGGAAACCAAACATCCCTAACACTCAGGGCAGGTGCTTCTTGAAACTAGAAATTGGTAAAAGTATTAATTAAGTGTCTGTGAAGTGGAGCCCTGACTGCCCCATCCAGCTTTTCCATTCGAGAGAGGGCAGTTCTTTTCTTTCCAGTCCTTTGAGTGTGTTGGATAGGAAAATGGAAAATGGAAGGAATCTCTCCACTGCATTTTTTTACATGTAAAATTTCACTCTTTCAGCTGCTATGTGTGAAACCCAGAGCTGAAATTGTTCTTGATTCAATCTCTAGCTGCACTTCAAGCTTTCCTCCCACCACCGCTCTCCTCCTCGTAAGCCCTGACCTAAACGCTGACCCAGAGATTCTTCTCAGCTTGAGAAATCTAATGTCATCAGCCAAATCAGAGTGGTAGAGCAATTAAAATAGACAGCAGCATGATGGTTCTTGGTATCCAGAGATGAGCCCTCTAAATATTTCCTGTTGCAGTAAATGCAGTTGTCACAGCCCCGAGCATAGCAGGGATGTACCTAGGGACTGTCTCCCAGCATTTAACGTTGGAGTTCTTTTCCCATCCTAGACTGGTGTGTGGATGTTTGTGTATTGGTGCACACACGGGAGTGTGTAGCTTTTTTTAAACCAGGATGCACATCAGAAGTGCTGCTGCTGCCTGTCTTGCTCTTGCCTTTGCCTGCTGCCAACCTGGATCCAAGTTCTCCTTTTTCACAGAACAGCAGCCAGATGTGCTGGTTGCTTCCCATTAGGTAAATGTGACAAATGCCATCAAAACAGCCAGAAAGTAACGCTGCCCTGAGAGCCAGCAAAGCTGACCTAAAGCCCTGGGTGCTGCGAGGAGGGGGGAGGATGGCTTCGCAGTTGTTTGCGAGCGTGCTCTGCACGGCCCCGGCTCCGTGGCCCTGAGCTTGTGTTTTGTGAGTGGATCTCTTCCCTCCCCTGCCCCAAGCCGCGCAGACAGCAGCAGTCTGTTCCCTTCAGACTCCGATTCTCAGCACTCCACCATACATCAAATGATGCTTTTCAGTTATTAAATTCTGGGGTTTTTTTTCCTTTTTCTTTTTTTGTTTTTGTTTCCTTTCTCTTTTAGTTTGGTTTTATTTCTTTGTGATTAGCCTCGGTTTGAATTAATTGTCTTGTTCTGTTTCCATGACAACTCAGTGTTTGCATCCCACCTGCCGTTGTTTGTTGCTGTTGATGCTGTTTGCTGACCGGATCTTGTCCGGTATATGTCTCCCCATTCCTCCTCACCTCTTCCCACCTTGCCTCCCCTCTCCAGAAGGTTAAGCATCAGCCCCTCCTCAAAAGAGCCATCCCCACCCCAGATCTGTCTGCATGTTGACCCCACTTGTTTCTTTTCCAAGTTCTCTCCATCTTGTCTCAGACTGTGACCGGTGCGGTCTTCACGTGGCTCCATTTTCTGAAATGTGGCACCTCCTGAAGCAGACAGTGGGAAGGATGGAGTAGGCAACAGGGACGTGCCCTCATGTCTAGGGCTAAAAGTCTTCCATAGTGGTGTGACAGGAGGGAGCAAGGAGCACGTTGCCTGCTCTCGGGAGCCAGTGCTGCTGCCTGAGGTTGTGCAAATACCCTGGTACACTCCTTACACCCTTCTCTAAGCAGAAAGTCATCTTCTAGTGGTAGTGTCCAGGTGAGTTTGCTGTCTTGCCCTCCACACTCCGGTCCTTTCCCAGCTACGTTGGAGGTGAGGGCATGCTACCCATTCTCCTTGCAAGTCCATGCATGCAGGCGTTCTCCTTTGACATCTCTGAGCTCCTAATGCCGCAAATCTGGAAGTTGTCCCTTCCTTGCCTCTCAGTACTGGTTCCTGGGCACTGGTAACCGTGCAGAAAAGGGTCTGACAGCACGATGATGGGAAGAGCACACCTTTCTGTGAAGACATCTCCTCGTCAGCTTGCAGGAGGAGGCAGAGGCTGTATTTGGCTTTTGTTCAACAAAGCCCCCACTGCATGGAAAAGAGCCACTCCCTCTCCTGGCAGCACCCTTCCCCTCTGAAAAGATCCGTGGGAGTGGGCTGGAAGATAAATACCAGACAAAATCTAAGACATCAGTTCAGGGGGACATCTGGAGGCACCAGGACTTGGGAAGAGCGATGGCAGGCTGCGCTCTGACGTCCTTTGCGTTGCTTTTGCATGGATGCAGTCGCCACTGATTTTTTAGAGAGGTTGTTACCTGGGAATAGGACAGCAGGGACGGATATTTTTCGGGCCCCCAGCATTCCTAACTCTCCTGTCCCCTCGCTCCCCTGCCTGAGGGGAGGTTACTGCATGGCTGGCTGAAGCTGGCGGGATCCCGCGCTCCTTTCTCCTCAGCCTGCCGCTGTGCCTGCAATTCCTCTGTAAATCCGAGAATCCGTATCCTTTTGTCTTTGCTTGCGGGATGGGACCTTACCCTCAGCTCCCTCCTTAGGACCTCCCTGATCCGCTGACGTTTCTCCTTTGTCCATTCTCCTGCTTTCACCCCTAAGGAAGAGCACCCACCTCGGCCATCCCAGTCAGCCCAGTTAGTTCAGAAAATGGAGCCAGGGAAACCGCACCCTCCCCCTTGCGTCCATGTTCTTCCTGTGTAAGGTCTGGAAGCTGCATCCACCTCTCTGCTAAGGAGATGCACAGAACATGTCACTGTTTTTCTCAACGTTAAAGTTTCATTACCTTGTTTTTCTTATTAATTCTATTCTATTTATTATTCCGCCAGGGCTGAGATGTGACAATGTGAGCCACCACATTGGGTCACATCAGCTAGAAAAAGTATGCAGCATTAAAGTGGGTTTCCCCCTCCCCTCCCTCTCTTTCTCTCTCTTCTTTCTCCCTTCTCCTCCTGGTTCTCCTTCTCCTTGTCTTCCTTTCTTTCTCTGTCGCTCTCTTTCTATTCAGTATCCATGTGGGCATTTGCTAGCCGCCCATAAATTATATTTCTCTGCATTTTCCTCTCTCTTTCTCTCTTTTTTTCTCTCTCTCTTTTTTACCTATTTTGCATGATGTTTGTGACTCTGAGAGCTGCATCTATCGATGGAACCGTGTCAGATCTTAAAGAGGCTTCGTTAGGGTTTCTATACCCGAAAACCACAAAAATTTCATTAGAGTTTCTCATCTTTTCCTCACTCCTTCTCGCTCCAGGGGGACTGCTTCCCCTGGACGTTTCTCACACACAGACACTAACTAAATTCTGTCCCGCTCCGGGGACTCCCTCTCCTCCCTTTTTTATATTTGTACCTCTTTTCGTTTCAAGTGGTGTCTCTCTGGCCTTTGGGGTGTGATACTTCTCTCTTTGTTGAATTCTCTGGGTCCAACAAGGCGAAATCTTGAGAAGTTTCCATCTCCATCCCAGCCTTCTCCTCACCACCAGCCCACCTCTGCAGCATCCCCTGGGCATGGCGCAGCCGGTGGGAGAGGACCCCTGGACCGTTTCAGGCCAGGCTGGTGGAGGGGTCATCACCTTTCGCTTTGATGTGGGAGAAGGTGAAACTGGGAATCAGGATCCACTGGAAAAGGGGAGGAGCAGGTTTCCCGGGGCGCGGAGCGGGGAGCTGGGGGCCCCAGCGCCTGTGGAGGAGATTTTTTCGACGCTCGCCATGCCAGCTCTTGTCAGTAAAGATGAGAAATTGCTAATAAATTTTTGTGTATTTATCTGTGCTGTGATGGGTCTAATCTTGATCAATGGAACCCTGTTGCTATGAAATATCGCTTTTATGTCTATATTCTATATATTGTTTGTGAAGTAAAAATTTATTTGAAGTTTAATTTTTTTGGTTTTTGGTTTTTGATTTTTTAATTTGTTTTTTGGTTCATTTTTAATGAAGGAAGCAAATAAATGATGACAAACCCCATCTATATTTAAATTATCTTTTGCTCTTTTTTCTTTTTCTCCCTTTTCTTCTTTTTCTTTTCTTTCTTTCTTTCTTTCTTTCTTTCTTTCTTTTTCGTTTTTGTTTTGGTTTTTGTTTTGTTTTTTTGTTACCTCTGTGCGTCTCGTCCACAGTTCGCCGTGTGGCCCCTCGCTTCTCCATCTTACCCGTAAGCCATGAAATCATGCCCGGCGGCAACGTCAACATCACCTGCGTGGCCGTGGGTTCTCCCATGCCATATGTCAAGTGGATGCAGGGAGCAGAGGACCTGACGCCGGAGGATGACATGCCTGTGGGCCGTAATGTCTTGGAGCTCACGGATGTCAAGGACTCAGCCAACTACACGTGTGTGGCCATGTCCAGTCTGGGAGTCATAGAGGCCGTTGCTCAGATCACGGTGAAATGTAAGCGAGTGTGAGCACGCTGGGTGAGCGAGTGCGTGGGTTCCCCGACCGCACGTTTGTGAGCGTGCACGCACGCGTGTCGGCTGCTGCACGGCTGTGTCGATGTGCGAGGCTCGATCGGAACCGCCTGTCTGAGCACGTGTGCAAGGCAGATGTGGGCACGGGGCGTGTTCGTGAGCATTTGTAGGCAACGTGGTCCTGCCTGTCCGCCTTCTCCGGTGCATGAGTGGGAATGTCACTGTGCGACTGCGTGGGGACCTGCCACTGCTTGTGTCTTTGTCTGCCTGCATGGGGTGAGCCCGTGACTGTCTGATCCCCACGTGAGGAGCGTGGGGACACAATTCCGCATGTAAAAGTCATCGTGCATGACCGTGTGTGTGTGTGCACGTGGGAGAAGGAGCAGCCTGGCTGTATGGGCATGTGGGTGCCTGGCTGCATGTATGTACATCCGTGTTACCAGCCCGTAGGTACACGTGTAGATGTGTGTGCATGAGCAGGAAGAGGGACTTGTGCACCGCGAGTGCCACGTGCTGGGATCTGTGCATGTGTCTGCGGGGATCACACACACAAAGGAATCCACAGTGAAGGGGAAGCTGGTGGCTTGAGATCTTTCCTTGCTTTAGGACAACTGAGCTGTTTGTTATGAAGAAAACTGATTCAAAGCCCTGCATGTTTGTTTCTGTCCTGGGATGTGGGGCTGGCTGGGCAGTTTGCAAGGAGCCTTGGACGGCTTGAAGCCTGCATGCCATCCTGTTCTGAGAGCAGAGATCCAGCCAAGGCCCCAAGGATCTCTGGCATGCGTGCCTTTGCAGTAGAGCCTAGTTGCAGCATCTTAGTGGCTGTTGTTGCCTCAGCAAGAAGGGGAATAACCCCAGCTTCCAGCTAGCAATTCCCAGGAGGAGCACGGGTGCAATCTTCAATCTTTGCTGTCCTCAGCAGGGGAGTATTAAAACCCAAGCGGGATGTCCCTGCGGTTGGGTGAGTGTAGAGCTCTTTGTATGAGCTGGTGTTTGCTCTGAGTGCTGGCATTGCCTACGAGGGATCCAGGGGGAAAGGGGGTGGGAAAGGATGCAGGGGGTCGGGGAGAGGAGGAGAAATACTTTGGAGATCGGGAAGGGTAAAGAAAAACAATCCTGTTGTATCAGTGCATCTGATCAGGAAGGTCTGACAACAGAAATGAGTAGGCATTAGTGAATCTTGACATGACACTCGTCCGGAGCTTTTGCACAGGGAGTGGGCTCACGTGCTAGCAGAAGGATGCCTGGGGCTGGACTGAGGTGCTCTTTATTTTCCTGAGTATTTTCTTCTTTCCCCTTTTTCCCTGTCTTATCCTATCAATTTAAAAAGCTGCTCTGCAAGATACATTGCTTCTGCTTCCAACTGTCCTGTCTCTTCAGATGGGGAATCTTACCCTGCTGGTACCTTCTGCCTTCTGTCATTTTTTTGTATTTAATTCCCTGTTATGTTCCTGCATGTAAACATCTGTGATCTTTCCCAGGCAGAAGGTGAAAGGAGAAGTTAGAGCTCTAGAGGTGCTCAAGTCTAGAGAAGATGAGGTTGGGAAGAGTCTATAGTGTGTATTGAGGAGAACACCTAAAGCTTACAGTTAAAAGTGTCTGCCATTTAGCATGCAGTCTCCAGCGAGCTCCAAAGGTATTCTGGCTGAGGGACAGGGGAGGTGAGCATTAACGTGTTTGTGGCTTCAGAGGAAGCACTCAAAGTATTTATAGATTTTCATTCTGGAGAGCACAGTCCAGATTATACTGTTACCTGCACACTAAACCTGGGGCGATGGGGCAGTGCTGGAGCCAGGCTGCCCGCGCTGTGCCGGGAGATCTGATTACGTGCTGGGAAGAAGCTCCTGCAAAACTGCTTTTCCTTTTGCCGTGTGAGCCGGCGGATGTGCAGCTGAAGTCTGTGCTAATGATTCCAGATGTTTAGCTGAACACTTGCCTTTTGATGGAGCAGTTTAAGGAGGATAATAGAGTGTATAACTAGGTTCATAATATTTCAGCGGCACTTTACGGAGCTGCGGCGCTGTGATTGGTGCTGTGCCTCTGGCTCCTGCAGCCCTAACTAGCCCAATTAGGCACCATTTCAGCATATGTGGGTTTGTTTAAAATGTCTGTTCTTCCTGATTCTCAGCACTCCCCAAGGCTCCTGGGACGCCAGTGGTGACAGAGACAACAGCAACAAGTATCACCATCACCTGGGACTCTGGAAATCCAGACCCTGTGTCCTACTATGTCATTGAATACAAGTCTAAAAGCCAGGATGGACCATATCAGATCAAAGAGGACATCACCACCACACGCTACAGTATTGGGGGGCTCAGCCCCAACTCTGAGTACGAGATCTGGGTCTCTGCAGTCAACAGCATTGGGCAGGGGCCTCCCAGTGAGTCAGTGGTCACTCGCACTGGGGAACAAGCTCCTGCCAGTGCCCCCCGTAATGTGCAGGGACGAATGCTGAGCAGCACCACCATGATCATCCAGTGGGAAGAACCGGTGGAGCCCAACGGGCAGATCCGTGGCTACCGTGTGTATTACACCATGGAGCCTGACCAACCTGTCAGCAACTGGCAGAAGCACAATGTGGACGACAGCCTCCTGACCACGGTGGGCAGCCTCCTCGAGGATGAAACCTACACAGTCCGGGTCCTGGCCTTCACCTCCGTGGGAGACGGGCCTCTTTCCGACCCCATCCAGGTTAAGACGCAACAGGGAGGTGAGCACTTGTGTCACTAATCTTGGATGCACTGGGCTGCAGGAGGTGGAGGTGTTGGCTTAGAGCATTATCCAGATGTTGCTGCAGTGTCACCAGAGCATTTTTTTCTTTATTGATTCAATTTGGTTAAAATAGAAGGAACCTTCTGGGAAGAAGCTCAGTCCAGTGGCTGGAGCCAGAGGGCTTGGTGCATGGTTTCTGGTCTGTTTTTTCTCGGAAAGATTGTTGCTTAAATGGATGGAAAAAGCAATTACGCAAAGAATCCATTTCTGCTTCTGTACTGTGCTTCAAAGTCAGATATCTTATTGCTTGCAGTTTCTAATTGTCTTTAGTAGACCTAAAACCACTCACTGTCCAGGCCATGGTGAAGCTTAGCTTTTCTTAAAAAGTACCCAGAAAGTACCTTGTCCCAGATGAGTGGGGAATGAGCCTTGTTTTGCCTTTTTCTAAAAGGCGAACAAAACAAAGCCCTAATTGTCACAGCAGATCTGTTGAGCTGAGAACAAAAGGTGTTTTATCACAGGCTGTCACCCAGCTTGCTTTGGGGTGCTCTGCTTCTGGTGTGGGGTGTTGGTGAGGAAACCCTGCATCCTGAAAGGGCTGCTCATGGGCTTCCCACTTCCAGAATCTTTTAATACTGGGGATTAGTGGAAAGGGCTGTATCCTGCACTGCTGAGAAAGAGGCATATGATCCAGTAAAACTCTTCCATCTCCAGCAGCTCTGGACATGCTGGAGTCCTGCAGTGGGATTTAACCCTCCACTCCTTTCCAGAAGGGGCCTGCTCGCTCTGCAGTGAGGTGTTTTGCTGCTGATGTGCTCTTCACACACAGGCTTTAGGGAAAACAGGGTAAGAGTCTTCTAATTTGCCAAGTTAATGTGGTTCCTCCTGTCTCTCATCTTGCCTCCTCTGCCCCATCGCCTCCCTCTCTGTGTCAGTTCCTGGGCAGCCAATGAACTTCCGAGCAGAAGCCAAGACGGAGACGAGCATCGTGTTGTCGTGGAGCCCTCCCCGCCAGGAGATCATAGTGAAGTATGAGCTGCTCTATAAGGAAGGAGACCACGGCAGGGAGGTGAGTCCAGAGCGGGGAAGCACAAAGGGTTGGGCCCCTGAGGAACATCCCAGGCCATCGGTTCCCCAAGGTGGCTGAGAGAGGGGAGTAGGGCAGGTGTCTCTGGGCAGGGCTGGCCTCTGCTCCTTTTTGTTTGTTTTTATTTTTTTCTTCCCCCTCCGCCCATCTCAGGTGCCGAAGAACTTCGACCCGACGACCTCCTTCACTGTGGAAGGCCTGAAGCCCAACACTGAGTATGTCTTCCGGCTGGCCGCCCGCTCGGCTCTGGGCCTGGGGGCCTTCACCCCGGAGGTCAGAGAGCGCACCTTGCAGTCTAGTAGGTGTCTCTCCTTTTCCCACCCTTCTCTGAGGGGAAGACAGTCAGGGAGCCAGAGATGGTGGGCACAGGGGTACGGAGCTGTGGGGCGGATGGTCGCGGTGCTGCGGCGTTTCACACGTTTGGGGTCCCTCTGCAGGGAGGTGGGCACTGGGGGGGGCCTCGGGGACCTGCTGCCTTCTCCCTTTGCTGCCCCAGATAGCTGAGATGTGAACAAAGAGTGGGGCTGGTGCCTGTTTTGGGGGGGAGATGGGAGGCCAGATAGCAACATCCACTTGATGGGGTGGGCAACAGTGAAGAGCTTGTTGATGGGCCGCACTGGCCCTTGGTGCTGAGCATGCTCAGGGAGGACAGCACCCCCCCACCACGCAGCAGCTTGCCTGTCCACCAGCAGAAACCGAGCAGCAGCTGTCTGAATGGGGGGCACAAGCAATGGAGCAGGGAGACGGTGGGGGAATTGGGAGGAAGAGGAGAAGAGAAGGTGATTAATCAAATGTCCAACGTTTTCACCAGCCTTTGGGAAAGCAGTCCTCATGCTCTTTTCCATGAGTGACTTCGTAGCCGCGGGGAGGAAAGCCTGCCAGCCCAGTGAGCACTGGGAACAGTCCCAGTTGGGATCTGGCAGAGCGGGAGAGAGGAGTCATGTGGAGGCTATGGGGGTGGGATTTAATGACACCAGGATGGAGTGTACGCAACCAAAACGTGCTGGTTTTAGTTTAATGGATTGTCTCCCTTCGCTGTTGCCCTGGGGACAGTAACCCTGGATGGCAATATTTCAACCTGGGCTTTTCACAGATCTTTGCTTTTAAATGAGGTGTTTTTTCACTGCATGAGTGGCTGTGGCAGCTGTTCTTTGTGTTTTCTGTCTCCTCTCATCTCTACTAAATCACTCCGCTGCAGTTTGGAGTAGCTGGGAGCAGAACTAACTCAGAAATGACTCTGGTCACCAGTGTGAGGAGAGAGAGCGCCTGCTCCCATCTCTCAGTGTCCTTAACAAGGGAGAGCAGCGGGCTCTCGGCTGGGCACCTGCCCCATCTTTCTGGTTTAACTGTCACGTCCTGCTGTCTCTCTCTCTCTCTCCCCCCTGTCTCTCTCCTTCTCTTTCTCTCCTCCCAGGAGTAGGAGGAAAGGGGAGTCCGTTTCTGCATAGACAGAATTCCTTGCTGGGGCTTTCTCAGGCCTCCAGTCCATTCAAAGATATTTTGTTTTCTTCTTTATTTCAAATGTTTTTCCCCTTTTTTCCTTTTATTTTTTTTCTTACTCTATGTATAAAAAAAAATTACTTCCCTGACTGCTGCAGATCTGCTGTTTCTGATCCCAGTATGGTACTGTCAGAGGGAGCATCACTGTGGGGTGGGGGAAAATGAACTGAAAGGACCTGAAAAATAAGTGTCAAACTTCCTCACACTCTGCTTATGTTTTCCAAGGGGTTTTCTTCCTTGAGATTCATGGGGATGGGAGGAAAAGAGGATCTGGGATTTGTGTTTTTGGTTTTGATAAAAACAGGCTGGAAGAGGGGTATGGGAGCTGATGGCAGCAGGGCTTAGTGACACTGAGAGCTTTTCCCTAAAGGGTGAAGAGAAGGGGATCTGGGAAAGGGGAAGGCCTTGGGGCTTTTTCTAACTTGGCAGCTGCCCAGAATGAAGCCTGGTTTATTTCTCTGTAGCTCAGCTTTCCTAGGGATAGTTTCATTAATTTAACACTTCTAAGAACATCAGCTGGGAGCTGTCAGTGTCCTGTAACACCGTGAAACATTTTTTCCTGGCTGGCTGTTGGAGGAACGAGTCAATTCTCCCTGGTCCGGGCGACATCCTTCGGCTCACAGACCTTCTGGCTCGGGACAGGCTTTTGTGTCTTCCCTCTGCAGCTCCTTTTCTGTTCAGCTCCTCCTTGGCCTGCTCCATGGCTCTTTCTCTTCTCTTCTGCTGTCTGCTTGCCTGCCTGCATGCTCTCGCAGCCCGATGAAACCGGCTCCCTGCTCTCTGTCTGTCTGTCTCTTGCTGGGCGGTTTCACACCACGATGGCATCTTGTCTCTGCAACGGCAAAGCCTCCCTCGTCCTCCGCAGCCTGCCGAGGCGGTCGGTGCTCTTCCCCTCCTAACTCAGCTGGCAAGCATGTGCCTGCATGCCGCAGCCCTCCCTGCATTGCACACCTTTCTGCACAACACCCTCCACCTCCCTGTCAGGGTGGCTCCTCCTGAGCATCATAACCAAAGTAAAATCCATTAAACTAAAGGTAAAGTATCTTTTTCTTCTTGAAGTAGCTGGGTTTTAACTCTTCAAGTACCAGAGACGTAGATTGTAAAAATAACTGAATCTCATGTTTGGGGGGAAGCTGTTTTGTGCTTTCTACCTAGCCATGACCTTCCCAGGGCTCCTTGGCAACTCTCCTACTCAGAAATTTCAGAGTGCAAAGCATGTGTCAACAGACAGGGGTGGCAGGGTGGGTGCTGTGAGGCTGCATGTGCAGGTGTGGAGGAACAACAGGGCTTTCTTACCCTCTGTTCCTTCCTGAGAGAGGATGTTTTCCCCCACCCATTAGCTCTGCTGTCCTTCCTTTTCCCCTTCCTCACAGTCTATGAAGTGAACAAAACTTTATCCAAAGTCTATGGTACCTAAAGGGTTAAAAAACATTGTATTGTACAAGGTCAGTAAGGGTCATTCTTGTGGCTTGGACAGTCAACTTTAAAGCATGTAAAAGATGCAGCTCAGGTGAGTACTGGCTGGTCTCAAGCGGATTCACAAATACAGTCCACCCTGTCGCTGCAGGCTCACACACACGCGCGTGGATCTGCACACACTCCTGTATGCCCTGGAGCCCGTGGGAGGGCGGGGAGGGGTTCCCAAAGCGCTGTCTGCCTGGTTAAAACAGAGACCAGCGGACAAAGATGATGATCTGCTGGCTGGGGGGCTCCTGCCTGTCCTGTGGCTCCCTTCCCAGCGAAGGGGCTTGTTGCAGAGGTGAGCTCCCAGCCTCTGCTTTGGGCTGCGGTACTTTGCCTCCTGCACACAGCTCCCACCTTCTCGCTGCTGTCCCCGCACACACATGCACGTCTCCAGGGTCACGCAGGTTGGGCTGGATTGTGAAGGAAACTCCCAGTGCCATGAACTCCCCAGATGTGTCTCCAGTATGGCCAGCCAGCACTTGGTGGCTGTTTTCATCCAGGTGCTGTAGTCAGTGAGTGACGGGGAGAGGGTCCGGGTGGGATCTGGGCCTTCTCCTCCATCACCCACCCACTCTGCCTTTTTAACCAGACCAAGTACAAACCGTCCCAAAAGGAGGCCTCACTCCAGGGCCTCTCGGTAGGTCCCTGTGCTGGAGCCTAGAGGGTGAGTGAGCAAGCGAGCGTGACCACGCGCAGCAGCTGCCAGTGCAAACAGTGAACCCAAGTGCCAGCTGGAGCTCCGGCTCTGCTTACTGGGGCTTTCATAATGAGTTTCAGGATGGAAAGGGTAGGTCAGGTCAGACCCTCTCTGCAGTGGGTTTCTCAGCTGTGGTGGCTTTGGCTGGACTGCTAAGCAAGAAAGGTGGTTTTTAATACTACCAGCCCCTGATGGGGAGAAAAAAGAAGTGAACAGCATCAGGGAAGGCACTGGAAGAGGTTTGAGTTTTGTCCTCCATACCCTGAAAGGGACTTGAGTTGTTTCTGGGACGTGGGAAGGAGCAGTGCACCTCCATTCTGGAGATGTCGGTGCTGCAGCAATCACAGCAGATGGAGAGAGCTGTGGGGGAAGGAAACCTGCTGCCCTGCTCTCTGTGCAGGTCACCCAGCAAAAGAGAATGGATTGGGCTCCAAAACTGCCATTACTGCCATAGCTAGGGTTCTGCTGGTGGGGGGCTGTAACTCGGTCTGGGGGAGCTAGCATGGGGCAGGGTGGCATTTTAAAAGCCAGTCATGAGCAGAAACCCACCAGGAGCTTGGTCTGGCCTCGTAGCTCAGTTTCTCTTGTTCTCTCGTAAGAAAGTCTTGTAAGTTAGCAGTTGAAGCGTGGAAGGTAGGTAAACAGACTGGGAATGTTCTGGAAGGAGTCACTTTTTATATCAGTATTATTTTATTATTATGATTTCCTTTCTGGTGTTTTTTTTGTTTCAAATTACTGGCTTGATTTATGTTTTGTTTTCCAGTTTGTTCCTTTTGGTTTTGTTTGTTTGACATATTTTGTCTTCTTTTGCGTGGCTAGCCATGGCTGGGGCTTGTCACCCTCCGCAGGGGGATTTCTGAGGATAAGGGTTTCATTCTGCCAACTTAAATACAGCCAAAATGTAGCAGTAAAGCATAAAAGTAGGAGGACAACACCCAAAATGTCCTACTGGACAGAGTGCTCAGCACTGCAGTGTAAGGACTCTTTACCCTTTCTGCAAAACCCACTTATTTCTGTTAAGTGGAGGCATATGCCAAGCGTGTGGCTTTCACTCCGGTGCAAACTGGGCAAAGCGTGACTTGATTTAGCAGAGTCTTCAAGGCAAGCTGGGCCTAAACATCTGTTTGTGACTCAGGGATGGGAGTAAGAGGTTTGAAAAATTCATTTCTCAGTAAAAGAGCTTTTTTGTTGTTTAAAAAGCAACAGATAAATGAGAAATGATGACCAGTATTTATCTACTGTGCTTCTTGCAGGTGATGCTTTGGGGGCTTGTAAGGACACCTCAGTTTCTGGCAGGGTCTGCAGAGAGTTAAAAGCTCTTTATTGCAGTTTGACTGTATTGGGTGAGGTTGGATTTGCAGAGTTGCCTCGAAAATGTCCCACTCTCACTGCTCTCTGGGCTGGTTGGTTGTAATTAGTGGTTGAAAGAACTCTGGTTAAGATTTCCCAAAGTGACCAGGTTACAGGTGGGTACAGGAGTGGCAGACTCTTTGTCCAGACTTTGCCAAGGTCTCAGACCCGTGACATCACCTGTGTTTCTCGCAGTTCTCCCTGTACCTCAGGGCACAGCCGTGGCATGGCGGTGTCCACCCTGGCACGTAGTGTCTGATGGAGCTGGTGTCAGCGTCCGGCTTCCTACTGAGCAGACTGCACTAAAAATTACCTACTGCAGTTCAGCACACGCTGAAGTGAGCAGCCTGGTGCTAGAAAGCTGTGGTTTACACCTTCCCCATCTCTGGAAAATCAGCCCTTAGACAGTTGAGTGCTGCCACCGCGAGAGCAGGCAGCTCCTCAGGGACACGTTTCCAAAGGTGACCTCCTGGGACGTTCAGAAACACCTTGAGGTAGTTTAGGCAGAGTGCAACGGGAGTCAGGCTTGCAGCCACTTCTGAAACCCCACTGAATACCTTGTCAAGCCTGCTGCCTCGCTCCTTTGCAGATCTCTTCTGTAAAGTCCTCCTGTCTAAACACATTGTGGGCTCAGTGCTCGGGCATTACCGCCGTGGTTTTTTACCTCCTTCAGTCTGTGGACAACTAATAACTTCCATCTGGAGGTACAGACTCTTAAATTTAAGCTTCCTGGCAAAAGATTTGCTTTTCTTACTTAACATTTCACAGATCCCTTCAAAGAAATTCAAGATCCCAGAGGCTGCAGTTTGGAAACAAGTGCTTTACCAGCCAGGGCAGGATTTGCCAGACTGCTGTAAAACAGGGAGCTAAAGGAAAGGGCTTTTTTAGGGTAGAGCTGGGTGCTTAGTTTTGTGCCAGCTGCATTTAGTTGAAGCAGCAGGACCCCTCTTGGCTAGCCCGCTTGCTGTTTGAGTCCTTTGCTTTATAACATTTCAGTTTTGATTCCCCATTTCATTTCTGTTGGCTTTTTTTTTCTTTTCATTTAAAAAAAAAAAAAGACAACAACAAAAAGCTCTCTTCTTTTAATTTTTATCTTCCTAAACCAAATTTTTGTACGTTTTATTTTAGATTTTTTTGTTATCATTTTCTTTTTTTTTTTTCTTTTATCTTTCCCATCTTTTGTTTTTTTCCCCCTTCTTCCCTCTCCCTCCTGAATTTTCCCCCCCCTCGTAGAACCGTCTGCCCCCCCTCAAGACGTAAAATGCGTCAGCACCAGATCCACCGCCATTCTGGTAAGTTGGCGGCCGCCTCCGGCTGAAAGCCAGAACGGCGTCCTGGCTGGATACAGCGTCTACTATCGAGCGCTGGACTCGGAGGACACGGAGCTTAAGGAGGTGAATGGTATCCCCCCGAGCACCAGCCAGATCCTGCTGGAGTCCCTGGAGAAGTGGACAGAGTATCGCATCACTGTCGTGGCTCACACGGAGGTGGGGCCGGGCCCGGAGAGCTCGCCGGTTATCGTCCGGACAGACGAAGATGGTAATTGCCCTTTCTTCTGATTTTTCTCCTGGTTCCCTTGATGAATCCGTGTCCCTGGAGTGGGTTTTTCCCACGCTGGAGGGGACACGTCGAGTCTCTTCTCATGGCTTGGGCGACCAAAGCCTCCAGCCCGAGACACGCAGCTTCCTTTGCTGCCTTCTCCCCAAACCCCTCTGCGAACTGGGGTCTGTAGGGTTGTCCTTCCCTGCTTTACCATTGAGTTTAGGTTTGTTTGGGGTTTTTTTAAATTTCTGGGATTTTTTTTCAATATCAAGCCTCTGAGCCTTGACTGCACCACTTTGCCTGAAAAGGTGCTCTTACTGAGCAAGGAACCAGCTGAGCAGCAAGGAAATGAAATCAGAGAAGAGGAGACGATTGCTGCCAGAAACTGTTTTAAAATATTAAGAGTTCTTCCCACACATTCCATGTCACTGACTCCTCTCAAAGTCAAAGTTTTGGTTAGTGGTAAAAAAGAAGAATCTGAAAAGTTTCAAAAAAACCTCCAGTGCCAAGAAGTTCAGACTCCAGTTCAGTGGCCCAGTGTGGAGACTTTGAGCACAAACACAGACAAGACTTGAACTTTCCTGGTATTTCTACAGTAAAATAAAACCAGGAAAAAATGTGTATGTGTGCGTGAGGGGAGAGCACCCTCCCTGTGAGGGTGAGGTAGGACCCTCAGATAATACAGGTCAAGCAGATAACATCAGTAAATTCCAGACTTCTCAGGCTTTTTTCTTCTGTCCCAAATAGAAATAATTCTTTAAAAAACAAGTTTTTTCCCCCAGCTTGGGTCCTGTTTCCCTGAGCTCCTGCCCATATCCAAATGGACAGAATACCTCGCTCAGAGAAAGTAAGGTTTTCTTGCAGTTGAAGCTGTCATGACCTGTAGAAGAATTATTATTATTATTATTATTATTATTATTATTATTATTATTATTATTATTATTATTATTATTATTATTATTATTATTATTATTATTATTATTATTATTATTATTATTATTAATCAACCCAAATTCCATCCAAGACATCTCTTGTTTCCAGTCCTGAGATTGTGCAGTGCCTGTAACCACCAACCCACCTGCCCTGCCTGAGAGACAAGGGAGCTCCAAGGGCAAGTCCCTCTCCACTCTAAGATCCCACAGGCAAGACCAGAGCTTTCCTGGCTCATTAGAAATTGGCTTTGCCCTCAGGATGTGAGCTGGAACTATCTGGTTTCTTCCATCTGAGCAAACTGGGGACAAAAGGAGCCTGTGGAAGAATGGCTGGACTGAGATGGACCTGTTTCCATGCAGATAGATCCCCAGAACTGCTTCCCTGTTCTGCTGAATAAAGACCATGGCAGGGGATGGGATATCCGGTTTGACTGCTCAGTCTCCCCCACCTTTCAGGGCTGTAGATTCAGCGTGCATGTCCCATAGGTGAAGTGACAGGCTCCAGATAGAAATCCTTGAGTGACTCTTAACCCCTTCCTTCTCCTCCTCGCAGTGCCCAGCGCGCCGCCTCGGAAGGTGGAGGTGGAGGTCCTGAACTCCACTGCAATCCAAGTGTTCTGGCGCTCCCCAGTCCAGAACCGCCAGCATGGCCAGATTCGCGGCTACCAGGTCCACTATGTACGCATGGAGAACGGAGAGGCCAGGGGGCTGCCCCAGATCAAGGACATCATGCTGGCTGACGCCCAGGTAAGGCCTCACCTGCTTCAGTCTCTTCTATCACGGAAGGTTTGAGGGGGTGGGTGCTCCAGCCGCCGTGTCTCATCCCAAGCGACGTAATGCTGGAGGAGGTAGATGAGTGTCTCTGTGACATGGTGTCTTTCTGCAGTTCATTTGCACTCCCAGACAATAGCTATTGTGGAAGAGTATGAACTGCTGTCCCCAGCACTGAACTAAATACCATCCATCCTGCCTGTGTCTGGGAAGTCTTTTAAGACAAAGGCCACAGGGGAATCTACTAATTTCTCCCACTTTACTTCTTCCTTCATGCTGGCCTGGTAACTTCTGACGTTGTGTGGCTGCTTGCTCAGGGACTCCTTCCTCATGCTGTGTCTCTGTCTTTCCCTTCTTTCCCCTTTTGTATTCTCATGTGCAAAACCTCTCTTGTTCTCTGCCCAGTGGGAAACAGATGACACTGCTGAATACGTAAGTAAAAAAGCAAAAATCCTCCCATCCTGGTTCTGTCCCTTCCCTTCTCCCACTTCCTGTTGTTGTGGTGTGATATTTTCCTTTTTTCCTATTTTTTTTTTTTTTTCAGTACCAATGTGCCTGTTTTAAAGCCTGTTCTTGGTGCTCCCATGCATTGTCCCTACCCTGTTCACTTTGCTCTGCCACCCTGTGTGATTGTGTAGTTTGTCAGCACGCAGCAATACCGCAGGGTTTTCCCCTCAGCTCTGAAGGAAGGATGAGTCTGCTGCTCCTCCACGGGGAAGCTGATGGGACGTTGGATTTGGGACAATCTTGAACATATGCTTAAAGATGGGCTGGTCTGCAAGCACCTCTGGCTTGTGGCTGAAAAACATTGGGTGTTCAAAGCCCTGTAAGTCCTAAGCTTTCAGGGCATGAACAAATGCTTTGTGCCGTTAAAGGGCTGAGATTCTTAGATACTCCTTGATACAGAGCACTGAATCACTATTGGCCCTTTTACCTTTCCAGTAGACCTTAAAATCAGCTTGGCTGTTTGACATTTGCTACTTCTGCTAAAATGCTAAATGGTTTCCGTGATCTTATAGCTACAAAGCTGTAGGAGAAAGCATTTCCGTCTTGGAAAGGCAGAATCCCAAGATAACGCACCATTAAATTGAATGTATTCGTGTCTCCTAGAGATTGCTGAGTGCCCTGCAAAAGTGAGGGGCCTGTCTTGTACAGCTGGAGAAACTGAGTCACGTGAAAGGCAGAGTCTCTTGCCTAAAATCTTAATAAAACTCAGTGGCAAGTGTGAAAGCAGAACAGGTTTCTTGACTTCTAGCAGACAGATCTGTTTCTGTAGCTAACGGCTTCCAAACCTGTTGATCAAAATCCCGCTGTTTTGAAGTTCTGCTGTTCCACTCCCTGCTCAGCTTTGGGGGCAATACAGCGATTTTCAGGACCAGCAAATTCTTCCCAACTGCTGCCCCGAGATTTAATATTGGAAGCACAAAGGGGCAGTGGAGGGTAGGGGGACAGGAAGGCCATAAAACATGCACAACATTCCCATCTCCCTCCTTTTCAGGGCCTTGGAGAAAACCCTGCTGCATACGCTCCCATCCTGTTTGATTTAGCACGGGTGTTCCTTTTTACGACACAGCCCTTTGAAGGGCTGAATGCTTCATGGGAAATTCTTCATGGCCTATTCTTGAGGCCAGTCTTCTAACAAAAGCTCTTGGTAGCCAGGTGTGGTGAGGCTGATAGAGGACGGAGCAAGGTGGGTGTTGAGGATTTAGCAGAGAGCTTTAGCGTGCAAGCAGAAAATGTCGTCTTGCACTTTGCGTTAAAGCAATCCCTTTAATATTATGAAGGCATTAAAAAATACATCTGAGGAGAGAAGGGAGGGGAGCAATGGAGAAAAAAATGTAATCTCCTTGAAACCGTTGAGACCTCCTCTGAGACGGCATAGTGAAGAGGAACACTTTGAAGAGCGCAACAGCGTTTTGATGGCTGAAGCAGTTTGTGTTGAGATAGGGAATGTGTGAGAGGGAGATCTGGAAGAGAGCACGTTGAACCAGGGCGCTGCAGAGACACTCTGTGTTTACAGAGGGACTCTTTGCAGCTGAGGTGTGTGTGCCTCTGGCTGAGGGAACGTGGCTCTCATCCTCCTGCCGATTGCCACATCTGCCCAGTTGCCCCAGAGTGTCTCGTGGTTTCAAATTCGGTGAATGTTTCTGCATGCTAGAAAAGGGCTGAGACTTCTGCAGGGAGGAGAGACCTACCCATGTGTGTGTACCTGAATATTTACATGATTTTCCTTTGGAATCTTGCAAACAGGAAATGATCATTGCTGGGCTCCAGCCTGAGACTGCGTATTCCATTACCGTAGCCGCCTACACCATGAAGGGAGATGGTGCTCGCAGCAAACCGAAAGTGGTCACCACGAAGGGTGCAGGTAAGAGTCTTTTCCTGAATCATTGGGATTCACCAGTTTCCTAAAGCCAAGAAGCTTTTTCTCCAGACTCAGCTTCTTTCATCCCGCTCCCTTTGTGAAGGACAGACTTGCAACAAATGCCATGCTGCCCCAGAGACAAAATTATATCTAGTAAGGCAGAAACTCCTTCATTTCTCACAGGTAGCCAACACTAAAGGACATAATTTTCTGTCCAGTGCTACAGAAATCCAAGATACACTCAGAAATGCAACAGAGGATGAATTCATTGCTTGTAATCTCTTGTGCTAGGAATTCCAGTGCACCAGAAGTAAAGAGAATCTCTGCCTGGTCTGAGGCTGCGGAGAGACTGCGTAGCTTTGATGGTTGGTGCACACAGGTACCTTGGGGAACAGGAGAGTTGGAGCTCTGCTGTCATGGTGTTGACTTGCAAAGATCTGAAAAGCAGCAGGGAGACAGTGATGGCTTATACTGCCCACTCTTCTCTTCTTCTAGTATCATGTCTGAATATATATCCCCTCTTTGGTAAGGACCAGCGGAGGGAAAAGTTCTGACAGTATTGACCTTTCCTTGCTAGCGTTTCTGGGGCCTGGGCTCTGTCTGCACATATCACCCAGATTAATTCCTCCCTTTGACCTCTTCTTCATGGCAGAGTGTCTGTCAGCCTCAGTACAGAGGATGTAGTGCCAAGCTTAGGATGGCAGAGCCTAAACAGAGGAAAGACAAAGGGCAACAGGGTATCCCTTGCTCCTCCAAACCATTGTGCTGCGGGCAGAAAGGAGAGGTGCACACTCTACCTGTCCTCACCATCTGCCTTCCTGTGGTTTCTGCTCTCGCAGCTATAACACTGCTCTGCGCTACGGGAAGAGTTTGGTGCAGTGGAGGGAGACAGCAGTGCCTAGACCTGAAGGTGTCCCTCACCCAGCCCTTCTCTTGTTGAAGTGTAGTTACCTGCTCTCACCTCATTTTGCTCGTGCTCTTTCTTTTGTTCCTGCTGTCAGATGATGACTTTCTCCCCTTTTCATTTCTTTTCTTTGTCTGCTGCCTTTCCACCCCTGGTTATCTGTTCATTTTTGTCTTAGTCTGGGGGCAGTCGTCTTCACCCTGTGTGTAGCAGCTGCATAAACTGACATCATCCCTTGTTTCTGGAAGAGCGTTGCTCTCTGTCTCTGCAGGGATCGAAGGCCTTCGGTCATTGCAGCATAATTAATCTGGAAACCTCTACTCAGGTTCTGGAGGCAGCACAGACACTCAGCTGAGTGCACAGGACAGAGAGAGCTCAGGAGCCCTGGCCTGGAGCACACAGGGCTGGAGCCACGGCTGCCCTCCATGCCCTTGCCTTTTTCCTGCCCTCACTCACATCTTCATCTCATTTTATGTTCTTGTGTTCAGAGAAGTGAGTGGGATTTCAGCCTTTCTCTCCCCTCTTGCTTCTCCTGCCTCGTTAAGAGAAGGACACACAAGAACAGGGTTGCTTTCCAGGACAGCAGCTCTTGCAGATGTTACAGCGGCGTACGCTTGGATGTCAGCATCCGGGCTCCTGTCCTCGCGCCTTGGAGTGTCAGTGAGCTGTCAGAAGCCTTTTCCTTCACTCGCCCTCTTCTCCTTCCGCCTCTGGCTTTGCCCGTGTTTCTTCTCACTGGCTCCCTGGTTCTCTCTTCTCATTTCCTTCTTCCAGAGACTTTCTACCCTTTTCATTTTTCTCTCCTGGAGCCTTTCTCTTTGCCTCCCTCCCTTGTCACTCTCTCTTGTCACCCTCCCTCATCTCTCCCCATTAGGATTTGCAGTGCAGGTGATCAGTCACAGAGGAATGTTTTCTCCAGCACAGCAGCTATTACCCAAAACTCAATTTCCCCCAACTTGAAATAGCTATTTTAAAAAAAATCTTTCAAATGGCTCTGTAACATTCTTATCTTCTTTGCAGTGTTGAGTCAATATACCTTCTGAGAGGAGAGATTTCTTTCTTTATCATTCAGGGCTAGGGGCTGAATTTAAATACAGTAATACATCCAATTTTCTCCTTTACTGTCCAAACCAATTGCAAAATAAAACACTTCCCACCCCCCCACACGCACTTTCTTCTCACCTTTCTTCCAAACAATATTTGTTGTGCAAATGTAATATTTTCAAGCTCAGCTGATTATAGTAACGTTTGTGATAAAAACCGAAACATAAAGGTAATGGCATTGTTTTTCTCTTTAATGTTTTTCTTCAGCATTTCCAAGGAAGGCTCTCCCAGCACTGTTCCCTAGCCGTTCTTTAGCAGTTTGAAATGAATAAAGCATTTGTTTCAGACACAGCCCCTCATGCCCGTGTTCAGATGTCTGTCGGTGCAGCTGGTGGAGTTGGTTCCCCAGTTTGACTCTGCCAGGATCCCTGTTGCAGGCAGCATCCTTCCCTGCCCGCCCCCGGGCTTGTGCTGCACGGGTGGGACGGGATCTCTCCTAACTCCACTCTCTCTCCTCCTGTTCAACCAGAAGAAATACCAAAGCGGAGAGAAGGACATTAGATCTCTAATAGTGGAGTTGAGTGTAAATGATGCGTGAGCTGCTGGAATTAATGCTCTGGTTTCTGCAGCTTCAGGAACCTCTGGGCCTACACTTGTCATTTATCTGTGGGCTTGCTTAGCAGTTGGGCAGTGCCAGGGCTCATTAGGCAGAGGCACGGCAGTGCTGAGCTCCTACAATATCCCCCCAAATCCTGAGGAACTGACTGACTGGTTAAGGAGGGAGCTAACTGAAAACACACCAACACTCAGCTGTCTTTTCCTTTCCTCCAGAGGAGAGGAACTGCACAGAGTAAGCAGCAACTCTCCCTACCCTCTGCCTCGCACAGATTTTGGGCTCTGTTTCCACTCTCTGTGTGCTTCCTTCTTTCTGTACCCAACTGGGTGATCAGATGCCTGCCAGACTGGCTTAGCTGGCCTCCTGCCTGCTGCTCAGGACCTGGGGCTGCCCAGATTTCCTTTCCCATCCTTCATTACTTCACCCTCAGCTGCTCTGGACTTCCCAACCTGAGCCAATCTGTTCCAGTCTCTTTCTGCATGAGTTAGGCTGTGTAATGGAGAGAGAGAGAGAGAGAGAGAGAGAGAGGATGGGAGTCTGGGGGACTCCTGCGTTCATTCTTCCCTGCCCTGGGATGCAGTCTGCTCAGCTGATTAGGACAGGAGGCTGGGAGTCAGGATTCTTCATTTTATTCTTCCCAGCTGTGGGAGAGGATGTGGTCCAGTGGTAAGGGAGGGGCTGTGCACACCTTTCCAGCCTGAGGAAAGGGGAGAACATAAATCCAGAAATGTGTCAGCGCCTGACAGCTGCCGCGTTGCCAGCGCACCTCCTTTCCTCACCTTGCTAGGGACCATCCACCTGCACGGTGGGCGGGCAGCAGCAGCTCGGTTTAGAGGAGGTGCACTGAAGTACACAGAGTCGAGCTGAACCCTGGCCACTCACTTGAGGAACCTGTTGCTCCAGCTGAAGAGTCTCTGCATCTCCTCACCAGCCACCCTGTCCCACGTTTGACTGAAGCTGTCTCTTCTCTCCCAGTCCCAGGGAAGCCCATCCTGTCCGTGCACCAGACAGAGGAGAACACTCTTCTGGTGAAATGGGAGCCTCCATTGGATGCAGAGGGCCAGGTGATGGGCTACCGGCTCCAGTTTGGCCGCAAGGATGTTGACCCCCTGGCCACCTTGGAGTTCACGGCGCTGGAGGATAAGTACACCGCTCCCAGCATCCACAAAGGCGCCACGTATGTTTTCAAGCTAGCCGTGAAAAGCCGGGCTGGCTTTGGGGAGGAAGCTGTGCAGGAACTCACCACCCCTGAAGACATCCCCAAGGGTTACCCCCAAATCCTCGAGGCGAGCAACATCACTTCCATGTCGGTCCAGTTTGGCTGGCTGCCCCCCGTGCTGGCCGAGAGGAACGGAGCCATCGTCAAATACACCGTGGCCTACCGGGAAGCCGGTTCTCCCGGCAACCCGCTGGAAAAAGACCTGCCCCCCTCCCCAGAGAACTCGTACACCCTCAACGGCCTCAAGCCCAACACCGCCTATGATGTTAAAATCCGTGCTCACACCAGTAAGGGCCCCGGGCCCTACAGCCCAACTGTCCAGTATCGGACGTTCCAACTGGATCAAGGTAGGAGTTACCGGTTTCTCCTCCCTATCTCTCTCCTTGTAACCGGGGCTGGTGCCGGGAGGCAGAGAGCTGGAGAGGTCAAGCCAGGCTCAGCCAGGCTCGTGAGTAAATGCAAAGCACTCTGGTTTCACACTCAGTCCCTCAGCTCCTCTCTGCCTTGTGCCAGGTAAGTCCCTTTTACCACTTTCTTCTAAGTTAAGTCCGGACACCCTTCTTTCGCTGGCACCTGAAGTGGGGGGCCAGTCGCTGTACAGGTGGGAAGAGCATTTTCTTCAGCTTTTGCAAACAGCCAAAAGACAACAGAAAAATGAGAAAGCCTCAAAATGTGACCTGGGATGGGTTTCCTCACCTGAGCATGCTCAGAAAGCCAGCACCTCGTTCCTGCAGCAGCCACCCAGACCCATAAATGTGTGGGCAAAGCCACACACCCTCCCTCACCCCTCCCTGGGGTTAGGCATGGGGACAGGGAGCACTGGGAGATGGACCTTGGCAAAACGCAAGCAAAGTGTGGAGGAGGGAGCAAGCCCTTCCATTCCTACAGTGGCAACCAGACTCAGACTGGCAGGCCCTTTTGCTAGTGCCTGACGTTCTCTTCCTTCTCTTTCTTGCTCATCCTTCCCTCTGCTGCCTTTTCTTCTCCTTTCTCCCCTTCCTCCTCACTTTTCTCTCAGCAGTTTTACCCAAAAATTTCAAGGTGAAGATGGTGACAAAGACATCTGTCCTTTTGAGCTGGGAGTTTCCTGAGAATTACAACTCTCCGAGCCCATACAAGGCAAGTGGAATGAAGGAGTCAGAACTGTGTTTCTTCCCCGTTTCCTGGGAGTCTTGTCTGTCGGTTTGAGTAAGAGGGTGTAAGAAGCAGGAATTCTGGATTCCTGCCTCAGATATGGGCAGATAATGGTTAATCACTAGATCAAGGAGGTGGACTGAAAACCAAAGCTGTTAGGTTGCATTCCCACCTCTGTTACCAAATTAATACCTCCCTAGGCAAGTTACTACAATTTTCCCATTTCCAGATAAAAATAGCTCTTCCCAGAGAAGTCTCAAGGCTTTGTCCTGTGTCTGCCTTATGCCTGGGGACCTTGCAGTGGGCAAAAGAGATAGACAGCCCCCCACTCAAATCACTCCTGTTCCAGTGTTTGCACCAGCCCTGGCAGAGCTGGGTGGAGGAAGGCACCACCAAGTGCCTCATGTTCTCTGCAAACCAGAGCGATGGGGAGGAGGGGGTTTGGTTGCTTGAGCAGTATCAGCCTTGCTCATGGTCCAGCTTTGCTGCCTCTTCTCTTCCCACAGATCCAGTACAACGGGCTGAACGTCGACGTCGACGGCCGCACTACCAAAAAGCTCATCACCCACCTGAAGCCCCGCACGTTCTACAACTTTGTCCTCATGAGCCGGGGCAACAGCATGGGTGGCTTGCAGCAGAACGTCGCTGCCTGGACCGCTGCTGATATGTTATCGAGGAAGCCAGAGGTGACCCACAAGCCTGATGCTGATGGCAACGTCGTGGTGATTTTCCCAGATGTGAAGAGCTCTGTGCCTGTCCAGTAGGTTTCTGTTAAACTGCAGACGTGGGGGTGCTCAGTTTATGTTTTGGGGGTCAGCCCTGGTGGCTGGAGCCCACAAGGGCAGCGGCAGGGTGTGTGTTCCCTGTGTTTTTAGCCTTGCCTGCCTCTTGCCTTTTGAAGCTATGTCCCAGGGCTAACAGGGGATGCCAAAGAAATGCAAAGGGGTAGATAAGGAGACATGTCCTGTGGGGCTGCCAGGGAATCCAGGCTCATTCCAGGAGCAGCAGTAACTACTGGGCTAAATTAAAAATCAGGGGCTTGCTGGGTTGAGCCAGTGGGGCTGCTGGGGCAAACGTAGCCTTCCACATCAGTGTGTGTGCTCTCTTCTTCTGTGGCTCATAGAAGAGTAATTCCTTCTATTTATTCTGATTATTCCCAACTCTTAGGGCTTACTACATTGTGGTGGTGCCTCTAAGGAAGTCCCGGGGAGGACAGTTCCTCAACCCCTTGGGCAGCCCCGAGGAGATGGACCTGGAGGAGGTGAGTGTGGGTGAAACTGAAGCCAGCTGTAGGGAGAGAGCAAACAGCTGTAATGGGTGAGATGGTGACCTGGGAGCGGAAGGGTGGTTTGAGGGTATCTGCTGCACATTCTGAGTAGCTAAGGTGTGGCTGATCTGAGTGGGATGGTTTGGCTCTCCGTCCTTCCTGGTCCCTTGATGGTGCTGAAGGCATCAGGGCTCAGAGTGTTTCTTTGCTTCCACCAGCTCGTTCAGGACATTGCCAGGCTCCGACGCCGAAGTCTGCGTCACTCCCGACAACTGGATTTCCCCAAGCCCTACATTGCTGCCCGGTTTCGCTCCCTCCCCTCCCACTTCATCCTGGGAGACATGAAGCACTATGACAACTTTGAGAACAGAGCCCTGGAGCCTGGGCAGAAATATGTCATTTTCATCCTGGCAGTGCTTCAGGAACCCGAGGCTGTAAGTGCTGCCTGCTTTCTCTTGCCCTCTTAAGAAGCTTGTGTCCCTCTGTCCCCATTATCGACCAGAGACAGCAGCTGCTCCCTCGTGAGCTGCCAGCAGCCCTGGTGCCCTCCTGGCATTCTCCAGAACTCTCTCCCACCAGGTGCCAGAGCTTGAGGGTTTTTTTCCTTTGTGAACACCTTCCAGTCCGGCTGTGGAGCTGTTTGTGCTCGTGTCTGCGCGGCAGACGGGCGAATGACACGAGCTTCTTGTTCACTGCTTCTGCATTTTGCCAGTCTTCATAGGTGGGACTTGCTGCAATGGTGGCTCCAGATTTGAGTCCAGAATGAGAAGCACTGAACTATCTGCTCAGGAATACACCCGAGTTCCAAGATTAGGTCAAGCCCCTTTACAGAGAGTAATTTCTTGTAAAGTTTGTCCTTTTATTCCTGAGAGCAACGACCTCAGACATCCTGCTTTGAGAGCGGCATGTCACACGCCCTGGTCGTTACTGAAGTTCCCCGGCCAAGCAGAGAGGGGAGCATTTTTTTGTGTAAAGCTAGATGTGCTCTCTTCTCTTTTTACCACTTCAGCACCTCTGCTGATTTCAGTGTTGTTGTGTTTGGCTTTATGAAAACAACTGTTTTACCTGCCTCCTCCCTCACACACAAGAGGAAGCAGTCTAATACTTTGTTGTTTTTAAATCCCCCTATGGAGTTGTAGCAGGGAACTATTTGAAATTAAGGGTTTTCGGAGAGTTTTTTCCCCAAATAAATATTTAGTTGTGTATTTGATATTAAGGGATTAGGCTGACACGCTCCTGAATGGGTTTCTCAATCGGATTACTGCAGCTTGTGGTAATTTCTGCTTTAGAACAAGGTGCTGCACACTTGCTCCCAACGGCCTGGATTCACAGCAGCTCCCGAGTATGGCGCAGTATTTCAGCCTTGCTAAGAGTGGATGGAGTTCAAGGACCCAGAGCCCAGATCTCCTGTTCTTGTCCTGTCCCACACTTTTCCTTCAAACCAGGGTGTGCCAGTTCTGCTCTGTGCATTTTAGTGTTTGTGTAAGATGGGAACACGGCCTTCCTGGGCTGGGGAGATTGTAGCACTCACGAGAACAAGCAGGCAATGCCCCTTAGTTAGGACTCTGACGAGTTTCAGTGTGTCTCCAATGCTCCTCCAGAGCACAGCTCACAGCAGAAGGAGCAGAGAAGACATATTGCATTTTATTAATTTATATTTAATTGTAAGGGTGGGGTTTTTTCAGTCACCAGACCAGACTGTTTCTAAGCGTTAATTCTTGTTTTAATCCCTTCCCTCTTTCTCTGTAATCCTGACTGTCAAAATCCAGATGGTTACATGGGAGCTTGGAGAAAGTGTTTGTGTGTTTGTGGAGGTGGAGGGGGCTCAGGGATGTGGTGGAACAGAGTCAGAGTCAACTGTGTTCCTAAAAGTTTTCTAAAAGCACCTTCCTGGCTCCAAGATGAGGTGAGCCATAGGCACAAGGGAGTTACAACTTCAAGTGAGTGTGATCTTCCAATGGTCTGTCTTGCCTGGAGCACTGGAAGAGGAAGACACCTGTCACATAGATGCTCACAAACAGGAGTTTTTCTGTAGGTTGAAGAGGGTATTTTCTGTTATTATTTGGTTTGTGCTGCAGAGATCTCACATTCCCTCTCTTGCACTTTTTCTTGTGGAGTACTGTATGCTTCCTCATTGTTTTCAGTCCCCATTCCAGCTCTGAACTGTGTTCCACAATCTTTCATGTCTTCCAGACTTTTGCTGCTAGTCCATTCTCTGACCCCATCCAGCTGGACAACCCCGATCCGCAGCCGATCATTGATGGAGAGGAAGGGCTGATCTGGGTCATCGGGCCCGTCCTGGCCGTGGTGTTCATCATCTGCATTGTCATTGCCATTCTACTCTACAAAAAGTAAGTGATGCTTCTTTTTCAGACCTGTGACCACTCTGAACATCCCCAGCTCTAGTCCCTAAAGGAATTTCCTCCTTGGTCCTGTAGTTGTCAGCTGAGGGCAGATCCTTTCACCAGCACCAGGGAGGGGAGCCCTGAGGCACAAATGCTGAAATGGAAGAGTCTGACTGGCACAGGAGAGATTTGCTGCTTCAGAGTCTACCCCACGGCACGCTCAGTAAAGCTGTGCTTGTCTTACAGACACTCTGTTGTGGCATATGTGCAATGAGTTTGTCAGGCCTCTTGCTTGTCTCCTCCAGACAAGCTGCTCACAGCTCTGTGCACAGTGGGGGTGATGCAGAGAAAGCAATCAGGAGAGACCTTCATTGTTCTCAAACTGGTTTTCAGCTGGAGTTGGAAAACAGAGCAAGGGTGTAATGTGAGTCTGCAGGAGCGAGGAGGGAACAACCCCTGGAGATCTCTCCCTGTTTCTTGGCTTTCTGAGCAGCCCATGGTGTGTGGATGAGAACAGGACCCCTTGAGCACACACAGGCCACACTGTGCAGTGAAAGAGGACAGGAGAGCAAGCAGATGCTGAGCAAAACAGATCAAGAGAAGGGGCAAGATGGCAGCTATGGGCAGTGCAGGGTTGTCCTTAGCTGGGACATCTAGCAACCAGGATGGAGGGAGCTCTCTTAACCCTGCTCCATCTTTTATCTGCACAGGTGTGGCTGCTTATGCACGTGGGTGTGTCTTTTGCAGCGTGAAGCTGCTGGACACACAGGTGCTCTGGGGTCAGGAATTCAGGTGGTCCTTGTTGATGTTCATTAGCAGTGACCTAAATGGGTTAATCTGTGCTGGTCCCACCTTCCACCTGTGTTACCAGGGTTAGAGCTGAGCAAGTACTTCCCCTTTCCTCTGCAAGTCCTTTCTAACCTGAACATTTGTCTTGTCTTCTCTCCACTTACTGCTTTCCTGGACAGCAAGCCAGACAGGTAAGAACACCAGATTTGCCGCTTACTTAGGTTCTTTCTTGCTGGGCTGGCTGTGTGTTAGGCAGTGTTTGCTGCCTGTGGTGATGGGGCTCTGTTGGTATGGTTCCTACCACTAGATCTGTGTCAGACTGGCAGGGGAGCATGTTTGAATGGGGGCAGAAAAAGCAAAGGAAGCCCAGCTTTCTCCTGCTTGTCCATTCCTAAATAGAACGGCCCTTTTCTCAAGCTGAGCAGCAGTGACAGTAAACGGCTCATAAAATGTTGGGTTAATGGAGCAGAGAAACACCCATTTGTGTTGCAGTCAGAGGTGAAAGTGGGTTTTCTCCGTGTGTGAGTGCTCCATACAGGCTGTCCCTGAGCCACTGGCATAACTGGAAGCAGAATGTCACCAGCTGAGCTGTCCTCGCCCTATTGCAAAGGTTTTTCTTGCCCCATCAGCCAGGGACTTCTAACAGAGTTCATTTATGGCTGCAAAAATGAGACTTAATTCAAACCATTTCCAAGGCCAGGAGAACTTTCACTGGAAGTAACTGATGGGTTTAGCCAATAAACTATTAAGAGCATTTTCAGAACTACGATAAAAATAAACTACTCCCAAACTGCAAAGTGGTGTAATTCCAAAATGCTGCCCCATGCAGTGTTGGCAGAGCTCATGCCACTTTTTCTAGCTATTAATGACATTAAGAGACAGCTAAAAATGTTCTGAATAACCTCCTCTCTGCCTCAGTAATTGCCATTATTGGCAATTTTGCAGGCATATTATTAGAGGCTTGAGTGCAGCCCAAGCAGGAGAGGTGAGGAGCTCTACAGCCATCTCGCTAGAAGGGCTGGGACAGTGTTTGCAAGCCTCATGGTGTGGGGTACACATTCTCTGCCCACTGGAGATGTTCTGCTCCCAGCAGCTTGTTGCTGTTCCCTTGCTAGAGGTTATCACATCTTCAGTCAGCACTGGGCTTTGCTTCCAAATTCTTTTCAAGGAGAATGAGCCAGGTCAGCAAAGACTTTTCGACTGCCTCAGCTAACCTTACCTGTTTTGAGCAAAATATATTAGGAAGCACTTACATGTGCAGCTCAGCTGGCTGTTTGGAGCAGCTTCAGCTTCTGGCAAGGGGGTGAGACAGATCTCGGCAGGCACAGCTGTGATGGAAGAGGATGTGTCTACATTGTTTTTTGAACCCAGATTTTTAGGGTTCTACAGATCAAAAAAAGGTTGAAAACCACTGCTCTGACTTCTCTGTCTGCAGCAAGGCACTGAGAGCTCCTGAACAAGCCAACAGAGCAATATCAGTACTTCATGTCCAAGGTCACAGCCAGGAGATTCTGTACTCTTCCAAATTATTATCTTGGCTCTGGTTCTTTCAGGCTGAAAATGGCTTGGCCAGAATTGGAAGGTTTGTGCTTGCAGAGCTCTGCAGAGTTCAGTGGAGGCTTCTCTGTGCAGAGAGGCTCAGGTGTGAGTTCACAGCACCTTAGCTGCTCCTTGCTGCCTCTCTGTACTTCTGCTGTGAGATGGGGAAACTTCTAGACTTGTCTGAAAGCTGCTGGGGAGCTGCTGGGCTGTTATAAACCCATCAAACACAGCACTGACAAAACCTTCCAAACTCCATCGCTTTTCCGATGCATTTTATGTAACTTACATCCTTGGTAGCTGGAAAGACTAAAAGGCCCATGAGCTAAAATGCTTTGTCTTTTTGTTTTTTTTTGTCCTTTTGTTTTGTTTTGTTTTTTTAAAAGCAAACGGAAAGATTCAGAACCACGGACAAAATGCCTCCTGAACAATGCTGAAATCACCCCTCACCACCCCAAGGACCCTGTGGAAATGAGACGCATCAACTTCCAAACTCCAGGTAACCGGCTGCACACCAGCCTTTCTCACTGGGAAGGCAGGAACGGAGCAACTGCCCTTTCCTCAGCCCCTTCCTGCCGCACGAAGGCTGCGGTGCTGCCTCTGAGGCCTGGCGCTAACCCAGGGCTGTGCTAAGCGAGACTGCGGAAATAAACCTTTGCTGGAAACCTCAAGGTCCATGCACTCAGCACTAGCAAGGCAGGAAGAAGGACTTCCATGGATGCCCAGCTAAACTGGTGCATTCTGGGCTAAGCACACCGCTGCGGTTGCCGTGGCCGTGCCAAGCTTGCCAGACCAGCAGTGCTGCCGCGCGGCACCGTGCCTCACACTGGGTGATCCCCAGGGGTGGTGGAGATGAAGCGTGATGGGCTGCCCAGCACACACTGCTCCAGCCACATCTGTAACTGGTGCTTTCTGCCTACCTGCCAAAACACTCCTGGTAGGAGCCAGGCCTGCCCCGTGGGCGGTGCGGGGAGAAAGGCAGCCGGCTGCTTCGCGCAGGCCAGGGAGCGTCTCCTGGCTTAGTGCAGACGCCATCACTGCAAACAGCTGCTGAGCTAGCGCCTCACCGCGCTTAACTCCCGGGCAGGGCGGCTCCGTGCACCCTCCTTCCTGCACACGTGTGTCCCCATGTACATGCATGTCTAAGCTGCCTGCATGGCACCTCTGCAAGCCACCACTGACCCGGCCCGGCACGGGCATGTCCTCACGCAGACAGACACTTGGCGATGCTCAGCAGTCCCTGCGCGCTGGTACGCACCTCTGCCTCCGAGTTCCTGGTGCTTGAGGATTTGGAAGGGAATTTATTGTGCTTTTTGGGGGGGGCTGGCTGTTGTTTTCAGTTTGTTTGTATTTTTTTGCTGTTTTGTGCTTGTTAGTAATGTTTCTGCAGCTCCTGTTTCCCCGTCCCATCCCAGTCCTGTCCTTAGCGTTGTCTGAGTTCTCTTAGGGTGAGGTTGGCAAGTCAGTAGGTACCCAGAGGGTCAGGATCTTTGGGGAAGCACAAAGACAGCCCTGAGCTGCAGGTTTTCATATCAAAAAGAGTTAGGAACAACCTGGTGGTATCAGCCCAAGCTTAGGAGTGGTTGAGTCTCAGCTGAGGGATGGAAGTGGGTTCAATCCAGCATGTGGGGACTGAATGCAGAGCAGTTCAGCAGCCGTTAGGTCCCTAAATCAGCTCGCTCTTAGTGGTGCTCTTGCAGGAGAGTCTGAAGGTTTTTGAGATCTTTGAGTGGCAGCTCAGCAGCAGTTTACATTTATGTGGGTTCAGTGTTATATACTGGGTGCAAGCAGGAGCTCCCTTTGGGAGTGTTCAAGTTGACTTCTGGGTGCTCCAGGTGGTGGTGTGAGACCCAAGAGAAAGAGCTGCACTGCCTCAACATGAAACAGACGCTGAGATAGAAGGAAAGATAAAAGATTGTGGCCATCCAGGTGCTAAGAAGCAGCTGGAAATGCTGTTTCATATATTTCCTTTACTGGATACTTCTCCCTGTCCCCTCAGGATAGCAGAGTCAGCTAAGGGTGTTTCCAAGCTTCAGTTAACGTGATGGATAGATGAGTGATTCTGTCTTCCATTGACCCTGCTGTTTTGGTCATGCTGTACCTCTGAATTTTTGATCTAAGAAGCTTATAAAAGGTATTTAAGACATGCAAGCTTGCCATTAAAGCTCTGCAGATCTCAAAAGACTGCCCAGCTTTGTCCAATCTAGCTTTAGAAAGATGCTACCACCTTTTCTTTCTAACTGTATTTAACCAGCTAGTTTATTCTGCTCTGTAGTTTGGAAAGCAGGAAAAGGTTTTAAAGGCTTTGGGAGAGTTGGTCGTCTGCCTCCCACAAAATTTTGCAAACAGTTGGATGGAAATGGATGGCAAATCAGAGCTTGAAGCATGTTGGTGATGATGGAATGATTGTGGTCCAGTTTGCAGGGGAAGACTCCACAGGTGCTGTCTGAATTAAAGCTATTGGAATTAAATATCCTGTGGTTTAGAAGAGGGTCTGTAGGCTCTTCTCCAGCCAGGTGACCTGGGGTCCAGCAAGCAGAAAGTCTCTATTCTGTCCCCAGCAGCAAAACAGGGGAGGGATGTGGGAATGGGAGTGTGTGTGAGCATCTGCAGCTCGGAGAGGGGAAAGCATCTTAGATATCCTGTCCTACCTAATCAGCACAAAAAATAACTTCCCTCTTTAGGTTTATGTTGGTTTTTGGTTTTTTTTATTAGCATGAAATTTTTTAAAAAGTGTATATTTTATTTATTTATTTTTTACTGTTTTCTGCAGATTCTGGTCTGAGCAGCCCTCTCAGTGACCCTGAGTTTGACTTTGAAAGTTAGTTCCTGTGTGTTTTTGTTCCTGTTGGTTTCATTTTTCTCCCCCTACCCCCCATTATTATTATTTTTCCTCTTCTGTCCCTTTCCTTTCCAATTCTGTTTCGTTCCTGTTATTTTTATTTTCTTCCCCCCCCAGTTCTCTGTATTCCTGCGGTGTTTGCCCATCTCATCCCTTTTCTGTGCCATCTCTTGTCTGAACTGCGCTTCCAGTTTTACAGTCTGCAGTAACAGGCCTTTTGCAAGACACCAGTAGCAGCAGCAGGATAGAGCCCCTGGTAGCAGCGTGGGACACTGTCTGTCCTTCTGTGTCGCTTTTGCTGTCCCAGGAGAAGGACCTGGGGTTTCAAGGCTTCTTTTTTTTCTCCCCACCGTTGAAGATGTTTCATTTCTTGGCTTGGCTAAATGTCCCTTGTCCTTATTGACGGGCAGAAAGCGGTCTCTTGTGCAGCTGTGTGAGCGTTGGGTGTGTTTGTGTGCCTGTGTTTTTGTGTTTGTTGCTTCCTAACATGGGGAAAGACAAAATCGGAGCTGCAGCTGGCGATCCCCTCTCTTTGGAGAGAGCTACACGGTCACCTTTTCATGTCAGGAGGAAAAGGGCCATTTCCCATCTGTGGCAGGTGTCTGTTCCTTGGCATCGACTCGTTCCAGGAGCACAAAGCCCGGCAGCCTCTCCACACCCTGGGTTTCGTGCAGAGTGCCATCCAGCGCCGTGGGTTTTCAGGGATAAATGGGCTCTGGCCATGGAGCAGATGTTAGGGTGACGTTCTGACGGGTTGGCTGGTGCACAGAGAATCAAGTCTTTTGTGATAAGATTAGAGAGATTCAAGTGATTGAAATGTTAGATGAGACTGGCTCTAAAGGACTTCATCCCCACTAGAAGCCAAGATCCCAGCTTTGCTGGGTGGGTTTTGGGTTTGATTTTATTTATTATTTTTTTTTAATGCTGAGCAGGGAAGTAGATGTGAGGTTTTAACTGATGAATGTGAAAAGTCACAGATGCTGCTTGTGCTCGGAGGTGTGATGAGGGCTGGGACATTTTTCTGAATAGTTTATCCAAATAATGGTCTCTTTGGGATTGAATACTCCTGCCAATACTGTCCCAGGCCACCTGCCACCTCTCCTCAACCCCCTTATTATAACAGAGGGGGTTTGTGCGGGTTTTTTCAGGCTGCACTGACTCTCAGCCCACAGCAGTGCTCCCTCCAGTGCGGGAGGTCTCCCTGGGTGGCAGCCCCGCAGGTAGCCGGGAGGCCACTGAGCAGAGGAACCTGTGAGCCGTTTCCCTTCTTGTCTAAAAAAAGAGTTACTGGGTTAAAGCAGACAGAAAAGGAACTGCTGCAGCAGCAGCACAGCTGGTACCACTGGGAAGTACTGGTACTTGCCCCTGGTTCCTTTAACATCCATCTTCTCCTGGATCTTAATGAGAACCTTGATGCACTTGGCATTTTGACCAGGAAAGTTTATCACTGCAGAGATTTCTGGTCATCCTTTATTACAAAAAGCCCTAAAAATCAATCTGACAAGGAGATTTCTGCCTTTAACAGCAGCAAAACACACCAAGTTCCCATGTGCTGTCAGCCAGGGTCTGTTTACAGCGAGTTGGAGGCAGGATGTTCCCCAGCAAAGAGACAGAGCTGGTTTTCAGGAGCTGAGGATTTTTCCTGGAGCTTTTATGAAAGAAACTTGTAAAATACCTTCAAGGGGAACGTGACTTCTCGTTCCAGATTGGCACACGGGGCCTTTCCCATGGAGCACACTTGCTCAGAGGGAATGACACGTATTGCTCTGTGACTTCTACGCCAAAGAGAATCTGGGGGTTTTTTTCTTGCTTGCTCGTTATTACTAGTTTTTCCCATTGTGGTTTTTTTTCCTTTTAACCCTTTCATCACTGGGGATTTCACTTATGGCACTCTGTTTCTAAGCACGCTTCAGCAAATAATCTAGTTTTTTGCAGCAGAGTCAGGCGGTGGCAGCTGGGCCAGGAGCTGCCCGGCTGCCTCCCGGCCCGGGGGGGAAGAGGTCAGTGAGGGGGTGACCCGCAGAGATCTGGAGGTGGTTTATTGAGTTGGCAGAAGTTGTTCTGAGTAGGGTTTGGCTTTGCTCTAATGCTGCAGCTCAAGGTGTGTTCGCTGCCCTCTTCAGCCTTTACTTTCAGAGGCAGAAGGACAGACACTGAGAGGTTGTTTATAACATTGAGTTGGTTTGGTGTCTGATCTCTGGCATCTCAGCCTTCCTGTCCCACACAGGCAGAGAGAGGACCCGTTCCTCCCCAGTCTGCATCCCTGGCTGTGGTACTGGGGTGACAGCAGCCACCTCTAGTCCAGGGTGGGAAGCAAAGGAGAAATCCTTCTCCAGGTGCAATGGGCTACAGGACAGCAAGATACTAACCAGGAGCTTTTCCTCCATGAGCCAGGAGAGACTTTCTGCCTTGGTGCTCAGCAGGCATGACTGAAGCCAGCGCAGCCTCCAGAATACTTTGGGGTTATTTTTGTGAGCTTTTTTTGGTCTATTCCCTCCCTGCCTTCTATTTTCAGCCAGACTTCCTTGTGCTGAAAATAGCTGTCTAGTTAAGCTTAGGAGAAACCTGGAGTCGTGGCTCAGATACCCGCTCCGTGGCAGACTCGTCCTGTTCCCCAGGCCTGGGAGAGGCAGCATCTCTCTAGAAGTCACTGTAAAACTGAGGATGTCATGCTTGCTTTGCCATCTCTGTGCTGAGTTTTCAGAGTATCTGACCATGCTGCTGCCACCACCGCTGCTTTGTCACACACCAACACCCACGGGGCTCGAAATTCTCCCTGGCTTCCATCTCTTCTCCACTCCTGTCCTTCTCATGGGGGCACTGCCCAGGGTTTCTCGCCATGCTGTTGTCCCTGCCTGCCCGCTGTCAGTCGTAGCGGGATCGGCTGGCAGACAGCATGGGAAGCCTTTGGAGAAACATAATGCAATGCAGATGAGCAGAGCACGGAGCGCTTTTCCACCTGGATGTGTAGCACAGCTATTTGAGACGATAGGACAGGCAGGATCCCTGCTCCTTCCAGGGCTCCAGCTGCCTCTCTTGAAGCAGGATGTGCAAATCACACTTCAGACTGAAACCTGGATCTGTCTTTGCTGCTCAGCCCCATTTGTGGTTGAGATACAACTTCAGTCTGATGCAGCGTGGCCCTCCCACTACCAGGACATCCCAGAGAAGATCGAGTCTGTTCCCTGGCAGTTCTCTCTGCCTCAGTAGGAGCACAACTGAGTGTTGGTGAGAATTGCGAGGGCAGCAAGTAAACCAGGGTCATGAGGCATCGGTCTCCCCAGCAGATTGATTCCCATCCCTCAGACTGAGAGGAGGCAAGAGGATCTTTTGCCTCTCCATCGCAAAAGGTAATGACATCCCCAGCAGAAACCACGGCAGGGTCGGTACGGCCCCGCAGGTGGAGAGGGGAGGGTGAGGGCAGAGCAGCGCTGGCCATCTGTGTCCTGTGCTGGAGAAGGAACATCATCCACCAGCCACGAGTGGGAAGAGGAGCCAGTGGGTGACATGTCCATGCCTGGCTGCACTCTTGGAACAGTGAAGGTTATCCCACTGCGTCCATGAGCTCACCAGGAAGCTTACAGAGCCCATGTTGTGCAAAGGACAATTCCTGAAAAGCCTCCCCTGCTTCCCCCCATCTGCATTCCCTTCCCCTGCCCCACATCACCATGGTTGGCTGGATCCCTGCCCCTTCCCTTCTTTTGTGTTGGAGTTTGTTTCTGATCATTGCTGGAACATTTGCTGCGTAGGTTCCTCTGGCAGCGTTTGCTCATTTTGAGTCCACTATTGGAATCGCTAACACGCATCTGCTCTTCGGATTTTCCTTTTTGTTTTGCTCTGATTTACACATTGAAAATGGGGCCATCACGGGAACACTCTCATTTTACTGTTTTGGGGTTTTTTTATTTCCTTGATTTTTATTTTTTACTTCCAAGGACACAATTTCGAGCCCTGAATTCTTCTCTTCTAACCTCCCTACTTTCATTGCAGATCTTACATTGTAATTTTGTTTCTTTCCTTGTTTCTTCTTTCTTATAAAATGTGCAACAGTTGTAAATTTTTAGTTATTATTAAATGAGATTCTTTTCCTGCTGTCTTGTCTTTTAGGTATGCTCAGCCACCCACCAATCCCCGTTTCCGAGCTGGCTGAACACACAGAGCATCTCAAAGCTAATGATAACCTGAAATTGTCCCAAGAGTATGAGGTATGAGCCAGAGTGAGTGCTGTGCATGGGTTTGCAGAGCCAGGGAATTAGGAAACTCAGACAGGCCCTCATCCAAATACACATATCTTCGTTTTAAGGATCTGGTTAGTTAAAATAAATAACATATTTATGTATTGAAAGTGAAATACTTGCTCACTGCTTTGCTAGGTTCAGTTCCAGATTATTGGAAGGAAAGAGGCTTGGTCCATGAGCCAATCCTGTCCAAAGAGCAGGCATCTTGGACAGGGTCTGAGCTCCCGTCGGGAAGGGGGATGCATTTATGGAAGATGACTGCCAGACAGATGGGATGGGGAGCTGTCCTTGAGAGTGCCCATGTCTTGCTGCTGAACATGGAGAGGGCCAAGCCAAGGACTGAGATTCACAGTTTTAGATAGCTGAAGTTAGGCGAGATAAACACCGAGTCCTCCAAAGCTGAGGAGGTCAACAGCCATGGAGCTAAAGCTGAGAAAACAGGATGATTTGTGTCTTTCTTGTCTTGTCTGTGGGTTTTCTGCTCTTTTTTTCTCCTTTCTGATAATATTTGGTTACTCAGATAGGCTCCTGCAGGCACCCAGCTGTGGCTGCTGGACTTGCATTTCACATTACAACCCCAGACTGTAAAATTCCCACCTTGCTGGGCCAGTCCCAAGGCAGACTGAGGGGGGAAGGCAAAGAGCATCACAGCCCACCCTGTTACCACTGCATCTACATAGCACAGCATCCTTGTCACCAGACAGAAAAGTGCTGTGTGCTTGTGCAAACCTTCTCCTCTCCGCTCACGGTGCTGTGGCTGCATCAGCACTGGGTCAATCCCGGCGTGAGTGCCCGGGGCCGCCGGTACGCAGGTCGCTTTCACTGCAGATTGAACATAGGACTGAATTTTTTTGTTATTGTTATTCAAAGACAGAAAATACCCTCATATTTTTGGACTAATGACTAGTCTAGACTGCCCAGTCCTGTTTGCAGGCAGCGAGCGAGGGGATATTTTCTGAACAAAGGGCTGGTTCTGGGGGTGCTTCCTCCCCAGTCTGGTTTGCGTGACGCAGCTCCGTCCTCGCAGCTCCACACCCACGGAGCAGGGTTGTGTGGTGGAGAAGGCACATTTACTCTGCAAGGGTCTGGCACCCCAATGTGGGGTGCAGGGGGAGCAGCAGCCTGTTAATATGCTCAATCCAGATTTCAAAGGTTGATTTGCATAATGCAATATCCCAAGTGCCCTGGCTTCGTTCCAGCACAACCTCCTCTAGTGGGAGAGCCAGAGCTAAACAAACAGCGCTAATGAAATGAATGCGAGGCGAGATTAGAGGGATAGAGAGCAAACAGACACATTACAACAGTATAAATACCCATTAGTTAGGAATGCTCCGCAGCCAGAGTGCAGGAGGACGTGTGTGTGGGGTGAGTTTGGAGCTGAGCTGTGCCCGGGGAGCTGTGGGATCGACACGGCGGGTGCCTGGCAAGGGCTGACCCCAGCGAGCTCAAAGGGACGCGTGTGCAGGACCCTGTCCCCACTGGCCAGGAGGAGCAGGGAGGGAGGGAGAGGGAGAGTGAACAGCGAGAAACACAACTCGGCACGCTCCTGCCAAGCCTCCAATTGAGGCAAACCCCTAGGGCTCTGCAGAATGATGAAGGAATTAAGCCCTTGTTTTATTTAATTCTCTGGCTGAGGATTTAGAGGTAAACGTAATTAACCTAATTTCCATATCTGGGACAGCTGGACTTTAGGAAAAAAAAAAAAGAAAACAAAACACAATCACCAAACCTGGCATAAATCACCAGGACAGGCAAAGAGGATTTTTCTTTCCAGTGCATTTCATTGTTTGTTGCTTCATCCCTTCTAGGAAAAAGCCACAGTGATTCAGTTTCTTAGGGCCGGGGTCCTCACCCCTCTCAGCCCGGGGTGATGTGCTCGTCCCACCATGCTGAGCGGGCAGGAGCTTGCCCCTGCCAGAGCCCTGTGGTGCTTTCTCCCCATTTTTTACCTTGGAAACCTTCAGCACTGAGTCTTTGTGGTCCCAAGTAGCTCTGTCTCTGCTCTTCATAGAGCAGCCTAGTCCCCTCCTGCTGCCCACAGCAGCAAGGGTTTGCCCTGACGTTTCATCCTGATGGGATGCTCAGAGAGATGGTTTAGTAGGGGACAGGTATGGTTGGACTCGATGATCTCAGAGGTCTTTTCCAACCAGGAGATGCTACAATGCATATCCTGCTTGCACATGTGGTTGTAAACCTTGTTCTAGCTTCATCTTCTTCTCCAGGTATTAGGACTCAGCAAGACAGTGGTATATTTATGCACTGTTAATGGCTGTTTAGTTTAACCATGCACAGATTTAGCCTCTTCATCATTTCATAAATACATCCTGATGGGGTTGTTCCTGTTCTCTCCCAATTGCCGGCCGTTTGTCAGTGTCAGGCTGGAACTAACCCAGCGCAGCGTTACGTTCCTCGGCTAGATCTTCAGAGCCATGATCTGTCCCACACAGAAGGAGATGTTCAGAGCTTGATTTGCTGCTTTTCTCTGACTCTCTTGTTTTCTTTCCCCATTCCTCCAGTCCATTGACCCTGGCCAGCAGTTCACCTGGGAGCACTCCAACCTCGAAGTGAACAAGCCCAAGAACCGTTACGCCAACGTGATCGCCTACGACCACTCGCGCGTCATCCTGCTGCCCATTGAAGGTACTGTGGCATCTCTCCTCCTGCGTGCCAGCACTGGGCTGGAGCTGCTGCAGGGGAACATATTGCTCATGCTCTTCTCCCTTCCCTCTTACCCTCTATTTATATTCCTCTCTTAGCACCTCCCTGGGAGTTTAGCAAGCAGGAGATACCTCTGTAAACCGCACATTTGTTAAATCTGGTGATTGACATATTCTCTGGAGCTGCCATCTCTTTATTTCAAGGGCTGGTTTATCAAGAAACTGTCTTCCCTCTCCTTGGAGATCCCTGCTTGATACATCTCTGATTTAACGGGAAGAATTCAGACCATACAGCGCTTTAGAGAGAGCGGGATCAGGGCGGCGGGTGGCAGTGGATGTCAAGTGTGTGGGTACGGCGGATGAATGAGAAGTAAGCACGGGGCTAATTGTACATATGTGAGTGTCAGCAGCGTAGCAGAGATGTGGCTGCTGAGTTGCACAGACATAAAGATTACTTGATATGCAGCTCCTGCTGCAGTCCTGGCCCCTAAAAGGCTAAGAATGAGAAGGGGTTAGTGTTAGCCTGGTAGGTCAGCAATTGTTTCCTGAGCTGCTCATGTGAGTGATGGTGCAGTCAGAAAATTTACATTAAATGTCACAACTCGTGGCTCTTGACAGAGGTGCTCTGGCACACGCTAGGATAAGAGGGGCTTTTGGTGGAGAGGAGATGGAGTTTAACAGGGCACCTGCTTTGCTCGCCGCTGTCGAGATAATAGTTGAGTGTCATCGGCTGGGGTTGTGTGTGGCTGTACGGATAAAGCATTTAAGGCCGGTCTTGCATTGCCCAGAGCTGATCAGCTGAGCAGAGAGGATATGGGATGTCCTAATGACCCCCTGGTGAATACAAAGGTTAATGCAGAAGCCTTCGTGACAGGGGAATTGCTGGAATAATCTCCCTCTGCGGAGGTAACTGAGGGGCGTGAGGAAGCGGAAGAGCTGTTCTGGGCTAACAACAGATCATGGTGACTTGCCAAAAAGCTGCATAAATCTGGATTGGTCTTGTCTGCTGTTAGAGGGTTTTAAACATTTCTCATTGTGAAGATGACTGTTCTGGCTTGGTTTTCTTCTGAGATTAATATTGTATGAGTCAAGGAAAGCCAAGTCTTTTAAAAGTTGCCTTGTCATTCAAGGGAGAAGACAAGAACACAAGTGTAGGAATGAAGGACACTTTGGGCTGGTCTTGGCTCTGAGGGAAGCAGAAGCACGGGGCTGGGTGCAGGCAGCAGTCCTGACTCTGCCCAGGTGGCATCATGAAGGTCTGATGGTGCAAATCTGATGGGCCAGGGTTTAATTTTCAAGCATCTGAGTGGTTCTGACATGTCTTGGCTGATGTGTTCCTTCCTACCAGGCTGTATTTTATGCTGAGGGCTGGAAGATGAAAGGAATTGGAGGAATTAGTTGTTGCTTTCTCTTTGTTTTAAATCTGGAATTGTCAAGGCTGCAGATTGTCACTGTCTGCTTGGTCAGGAAGAACTAGAGGCTTTAATTCTGTGACTTCTCTGTAACTGGGCCTGTCACACAGCAAAACATCGCAGGAGCTCATGGCCACCATTTTAAATTACAGAGTGGACCTGAGGGGGCTGGAGAGGAGATTAATTCCAGAAGCTCAGCCTTGATCACGTTCCTGCTGCTGCTGCACAGCCACCTCCCCTCCTGAAATTTCAGATTGGGAAGGAGTGGGGGCAGGGAACTCTCCAGAAATTTAATCAAAAGCCATTTCTACCAGCAGCTGAAATTACCAAGTACCCGTGAGGACTGGCAGGCAATTCAGCGCGGATTGCTCCTCGCCAGCAGAAGCAGCCATGTCTATTGCTGCAGCGGGACGAGGACGAGCAACCCAATTTCATCCTGGTACCGCTCCCTACCCTTGGCCCCCCCTGGAGACACGAGTTAAGTGCTCTGTACCGAGTTAATCATAGGTTAGCAGGACCCTGCCAGCCCTGCCAGCCGCTCTGCTGTCCTTAGGAACGGGCCCAGTTGCCAAGCGGCGCAGCTCCTCCGTGCCAGTCTCAGAGGCTCTCGAAAGCTGAACCTGAGCATCAGCGCTTGCCAGTGTCCATTTTCACTTCAGAGCAGTTTTCTCCTGCCACGTCCCAGTCACCCTCTTCGCTCTGGCAGTACCTCCTGCCACTCGTATCGAGCCCTGGAGCAAGGACACGGGCGAGCAGCTGGAACTCAATGGGCTGGAACTCTTGTGAATAGAACAACCTCTCCTAAAAATGACAGCAGACAATTTACAGCAAGTCAAAGCCTGTAATTTCGAAGCCTTTGCTGGCTGAATCAAGCCTGGTTTTATTCCTGACTTTGTCCAGCTGTAGTTCACTGCCTGGGTTAGACTATGGACTGCGCAGCACATCGACCAGCTGCAGCTGCTGCTGGGTGTTCTGGGACAGGGATTTGGTTTTGTCCTGTTTGAGACCAGTGACGCCCTAGGCCAGGACTTCTGCTCCTGTTGGCAATGCCAGTAAGAAAACCATGGTTCCAAGGTTTGATGTTCCATCTCTTTAATATCTTTTGCAAGAAGTAATTTGTCTCCCTGCGACGCAGACTTTTGAGGCAGGACCTTTAGCTGGGAAGAACTTGCAAAGAGTCTGTTACTCCCAGCTGTGATTCTAACCCACCAAACTCTGAAGGTGTTGCAGGGGAATTATCTCTAACAATATTCCTGCCAAGATCTCCTCACACTTCCAACTACATAAAGTTCTGCACAATGCACTAACTGGCTTTTGCTGATTTAATACAGGAATTGTGGGCAGCGATTACATCAACGCCAACTACATCGATGGCTATCGGAAGCAGAATGCCTACATTGCCACGCAGGGGCCTCTGCCAGAGACCTTTGGAGACTTTTGGAGGATGGTGTGGGAGCAGCGCTCAGCTACTATTGTTATGATGACTAAGCTGGAGGAGAAATCACGGGTAAGATGCATGAGAGGGATGACTAGTTAGTCATAATCCTGGGGGATTGGAGGGAAGGGTTGGGGAACAGCAAATCCCTTTGATCTGCGGCCCACACTTATGTCAGTGGGGGATTTGCCAGCACCCTGAAAGTTCAGTGATTCATTGCTTTTTAAAAAAACAACAAAAACCCAAAAAAACCCAAACCATTTGACCTGGAAAGCTGCAGCCTCCTTTGCAACTCCAAGAGAAGAGGACACTCGATCCCACTGCATGCTTTGTAGTTCTGTCTCGGAGTTAATCATGTGGCAAGTTTCACATTCAGTTCTCTTGTTTAACAAGCCCCAGTGCATTCACTCTAATCTTCAGGATCATTCCAGTCTATTGTCCACATGATTGATGTGCTGCATCAAAGCCTGTGCTTAGTCAGTAGGAGCTTTTCAAGCCTGCTCTGTCCCTATCCTGGTGCTCTGAAAAGACATTTCTTGCACCTTCCCTCCTCTTTTTGACCTGTCCAGCTTCACCTGTAACAGGGCAGTGCTGGAATGAGCTTCCCCTGCAGCACAGGGTTTGTTCCAGGGATTTCCAATGCCTCTTGTCTTCCAGATAAAGTGTGACCAGTACTGGCCGGGCCGAGGTACGGACACCTACGGAATGATTCAAGTGACGTTACTGGATACCATTGAATTGGCCACGTTCTGCGTGCGAACGTTCTCCCTTCACAAGGTAAGCCTTCTCCGCTCCTCTGGAGATGGGCCATGGCACGCTCTCCATCCATGGCACAGGCAGGGTCTCATGTGCTGGCACCTCTGTTACTCTTGGTGCTCTTTGTCTTTTCAGAATGGCTCCAGTGAGAAGCGGGAGGTCCGCCAGTTCCAGTTCACGGCGTGGCCTGACCACGGTGTTCCCGAGTATCCCACCCCATTCCTGGCTTTTCTGAGACGGGTGAAAACCTGCAACCCCCCTGATGCTGGTCCCATTGTGGTGCACTGCAGGTACTGATTTCCTTCACCCAGCTCTTGCACGGGGCCACCTCCAGGGGCTGCAGAAGTTCAGGAGATGTTGGTTTGCACCTGAGAGACGTGTACATTCTAGTGAGTGCCCAGCAGTAAAATGGATTCCCAGCCAACATCTGAGGAGGATACTTGGGTTTTTCATTGACTGGGGTTTTCCCTGAGCACCAAATTTCCAGAGATGATGAATGGTTTAGTTTCAAATCACCAGACCTTTCAAGTACCAAATCACTCAGACCTTGTTAGCAACAGGAAGCACCCTGTGCTGAACTGGTGTCTGGTTCTGCGTGCAGAGGTTGTTTCTTGTCACAGCGGGAAAGGAGGAAGATGGAGTGCGACTTAGGAAGCTGCTTGGTGTTGCTGCATTGGGTGTTTGGGAGGCAGAGCTGCCTCAGCTGTCAAAGGGAGAGCTGACAGTGATGGAAAGAGGAGGATTTTTGAGTGCTGCAGCTATTCTGCTAATGACAAACTGAAGGCCCCTATGGGCAGGTAGCGTTCCCTAATTCAATTTACAACCCGACGAGGAACGCTCGCAGCCTCAACTCAGATAAACCCCTGTGTTCCTCAGGAGGGGGCGAAGGAGCCTGCAGGTTACTCAGCACTGAGGGAAGACATCTGAATTTTACAGGCTGATGGGGGAAGCTAATCCTGCCTCTCCTACACGATGCTGTTTAAACAGTCTTTGTAAGTGGGCAACTTATCACTAACCTTGCAGATGGCAATTATCGTGCACCTCTCAGAAAATGAATAAAGAGAGCTGTCAGCTCACAACGTGCAGGAACTGGCTCCCAGATCAGCTGCTAAATTCTTGCCAAAGCTCCAGTCACCTGCTTGGTTCAGGTGTTAGGCAGTCTAATTAAGAGAGATCAAGGGGGCTTTATGAAAAAAGGGACTGCACTGGAATAGTAAAAGGAAACCCTTTATTAGCAGCAGCAAATGCACAGACCCAGAGAGCCCTGCTGATTCACAACTGCCGTTACACACAGGTTTGATGTTACCTCGATGCACAAAAACATTGAGGAAAAGAGCTGACGCATGTTGCTCATTACAACATCAATAGTTTCTCAGCCGCTGAAAGATCTGAGTGATTAAATATGCTTTTTGAGCCCTGAGCTGGTGCCAGCCTTTTGTTCAAGCCTAGAGCTCCCTACCTAGAATTGTCATAATCGTGTGTCTGCCAGGAGAGCTCCCGTCCTGGGGATGGCAGAGCTGACGAGGCAGGAGAAGTGAGGCAGGGCAGGACGGAGGGGCGACAGCCACGTCACCAGAGGCCACTTTTCATCTTCCAGCCTGGCCTCAGGTGACACAAGAACTAAACTCTGGTTTGGGAAGTTTTTGCTAAGCTGAGCTGAACAAATCAAAGCTCTGCAACACTGCAAACTCTCTGGGGCCCGAGTCCTTCTGCCTACAGACCGGGAGAGAAGATGAGGGGATGTTTCCATCCCTGGCTCTGACCCAGCAGCCTCCCCCTGCCGCTGTGGCAGTGCTGGCCCAGGTGGGGTTCAGATAAATGGATTTCTAGGTCCCAGCACAGGCTTTACCAGCCCCAGTGCAGCACTGTGCTCACACACTGGAGTGACTCGGAGCAGCAGTGACTTTGGTGTCACCACTGTCTTCTGCTGTACAACTGTCCAAACCCTCCAACAGAGCCTGGGGGCCTTTAGGAATAACTTTCTTCAGTGGCAGAAAGGTCCATCACTTCATTTTTTTTTTTCCCTTTTCTTTCCAGTGCGGGCGTTGGACGGACCGGCTGCTTCATTGTGATCGATGCCATGCTCGAGAGGATAAAGCATGAGAAGACAGTGGACATCTACGGGCACGTCACCCTCATGAGGTCACAGCGCAACTACATGGTGCAGACAGAAGACCAGTACAGCTTTATACACGATGCCTTGCTTGAGGCTGTTGCTTGTGGCAACACAGAGGTCCCAGCCAGGAATCTCTACACATACATCCAGAAACTGGCACAGATTGAAGTCGGAGAGCACGTGACGGGCATGGAGCTGGAGTTCAAGGTAATGGTAGATGCTTGAATGGGGACAGGAGTCACTGGGGAGGGCTCTGTATTCCTCACGAGAGCTTTGCTCTGCTGGCACTCAGGCGTAGCAGACAGGGAGCCTTGATAAGACTGATGGGAACATTTTGGTTCCATGTTAGAGAAGTAATTACTTTTCTGACTTAAGCTACTGCAGTTCCCAGAGGAGACTTACCTGCCGCTGCGGGAGGCTTGTGTGGTCATTTCCAATCCAGATTGAATTTGTCCCTTCCTTAGATTGGGTTTTTAAACACTTTTTTTTTTTTTATTTCTCTCAAAGTTTTACTTCAGGAAAAGTCTCAGACTGTGTCCCCACTCCCTCCCCAAAAAAACCCAAAAGGACGTGGTGGAATGTGGAGGGCAAGTTCAGTGTGCTGGCAAAGGGCTCAAGAAAACCCAAAGCTGAGCAAATGGTTGTGACTCTGCTTTTCCCTTCCAGCGCCTCGCCAACTCCAAAGCCCACACCTCCAGGTTCATCAGTGCCAACCTCCCCTGCAACAAATTCAAGAATCGCCTTGTCAACATCATGCCCTACGAGACCACGCGGGTCTGCCTGCAGCCCATCCGGGGGGTGGAGGGCTCGGACTACATCAACGCCAGCTTCATCGATGGCTACAGGTACGCGTTAGCCCGGCCTGCTAACGCTGGGGGAACAGAGCAACCCCAGGGGCACATCTCGCCTCCAGCCGCAGGCAGCTGTCCTGGCCCTGGCTGTGGCACTGGGGTTTGGGCATCTCCGTGCCTGGCAGTTGAATTCTTGGTGCTACTTGGGCCCCAAAAACATGGATTCTGTTTCCAAGAATCTGGTGTACAGCATGATAGAGCTTCATCTGGATAGGGCATCATGCTAATCTGGATTTACCCCTTGGGAACTGTATGCAGAGAAAGTTTCACTTTGGGCTTGTTGTTTTCTTTGGCCATTAGCCCCAAAGACCCCTCCAGTGCCTTCACACCGTGTCCCGCTCTAGTTCTTCCCCAGCATTTCCATTTGTTCTCCTGCTTTCCAGCCTCTGTGTGCATTTCCCAAAGCTTCTGCCCAAACAGTTCTCCACCCCCCTGACCCGCCCCCGCGCCTGGCTCTGTTGCAGGCAGCAGAAGGCGTACATCGCCACGCAAGGGCCCCTGGCAGAGACCACGGAGGATTTCTGGCGGATGCTGTGGGAGAACAACTCCACCATCGTCGTGATGCTGACGAAGCTTCGCGAGATGGGTCGGGTGAGTGCGTGCTAAGGGTGAGCTCAGGGGGGCGGGGGGAGGCCGGCAGCACAAGGGGCTAAAGGACATTTCCTCCCCCTGGCAGGAAAAGTGCCATCAGTACTGGCCCGCCGAGCGCTCTGCCCGCTACCAGTACTTTGTCGTGGATCCCATGGCTGAATACAACATGCCCCAGTACATCCTGCGAGAATTCAAGGTCACTGATGCCAGGGTAAGTGGGTGAGAGCTGGGGCTGGGCTGGGGCGGTTCAGACCTGTGCAGTCAGGAAGGAGGTGTACAGAAAAGAGGGAGTTTGGTGTGTTTTGGCTTCTGTAAGAAGGAGTGAGGTGTAAACGCTTCCTGTGTGCAAATCTAGATCAGCACCAGTGGAGAGCTGAGTTGTGAGGAGGAACAGAACACACAAACACAGATAGGTTGTACTTGAATATATTTTCTTACAAATGGGAAGTGGTTTTCTAACCTCTGCTCACTAATCACAATAGTGAGTCACTTTGTTAGAGATGGACCCAGCTTTTTGCCTTATTTGCAGCTCATTTGAGATGAAAACAGAAAATAAAATCTCCCCAAAGAGCTAATAAAAAAAAAAAAAACCCAACAGATTTGCAAAGGATTCTCTGCACCCTACAGCCAATGTCCACTTCTCTGGCTTTAAGAGGAGCCACTGTGACAGAGTCCAAGGGACACTTTCACTCAAGTAATCTTACATTCAAAGTCAGATTTCTCCACCGAAGGAGAATTTTGGTTCCTTCTGAAATGTAACCCTCACTCTCAGCAGAGTCTCCTACTTCTGAGGTTGCCAGTGTTACAGAACCTGATAATTCCATTTTCAGGATTGAGGAGGAGGATGCCTCATCAGTCCTGGTAGAACAAGATTTATCTTCCTGTCAGCTGTAATTCTGACATTGTGGCAACTCTTTTTCAAGATTGATAGAGAGGCCATAACCTCACCTTGAACATTCCTCTGCTGAAGACTCCATCTGTGCAGTCTTTGCAGTGGTCAGAGCTCTCAGCACACCTGCCAGGACTATAGATCTGTACTGACAAGCTGACTCCAGAAATGTCAACTGCAACATGAGGAGCTTCATCATTACATAAATATAAAATATCTCTATTTTCACTTGATTATAACACAAAGTTGGTTCAACTTTTTTGTGTCCCTTAATGAACTAGCACCAAAATGGGGGTTGCTTTTGTATTTAGTACCACAAATAGAGGATGTTTAAGTACCACTGTTTTCTCCCCCAGGATGGTCAGTCACGGACTGTTCGTCAGTTCCAGTTCACTGACTGGCCAGAACAAGGCGTGCCAAAGTCGGGAGAAGGTTTTATCGATTTCATTGGGCAGGTACACAAGACCAAGGAACAGTTTGGCCAGGATGGCCCCATCTCAGTCCACTGCAGGTAGGCATGTGTGAACGGAAACATCTCATTCCTGCATGGAAATATCTCATTTTTATCAGCATGCAAAAGAGCAGAAGGAATTAAAATCCTGCAGCCATCACCCTCCTTTCCCACCCCATCCTTGCAGGCACCTTTCTTGGGGCTGTTTTGACACTGTTGCTTTTGCCCAGCAAACTCATCTCTCTTCAGACCTGGGTGCTGCCCACAAGGCCTTTGACTCTTGCTATCCAGGGGAGGGCTCTGAAATGCTGATACTCCAAAGGAGATGGGCAGCAGTGTTAATCAGTGTTTGACCTGCAGAATGAGAGGTATTTTTATACCAGTTCTGCAGCTCTGACACTGCTGGGTTGTGTTTGCTGAGAGCAAGAACTGTACCTCCCTACCCTGGACAGCTGAGGATAATGCATTCCTCAATTTATTTCATTTTAAAGGCTTAATGGTAGAGATTAGTAATATTTTCCACACTACCCAAAGCTTTTGGTTTTGTTTGGTTTTTTTATTTCACTTTCTTAAACATTTGTTTGGGCACTTTTACTATTTCCTACCTCTTGGAGAACTGACTGAGCCTGCCCAGTCCATAAGCCACAACTCAAGCACAGCATGACCTCAGCATTTACAGCAGCAGCTGAACACTGCAGCACACAGTTCCATTTTTCTTTCTCCCATCCCTGCAGCGCTGGTGTGGGCAGGACTGGAGTGTTTATCACGCTGAGCATCGTCCTGGAAAGAATGCGTTATGAGGGTGTTGTAGATATTTTCCAGACAGTGAAGATGCTGCGAACACAACGACCTGCGATGGTGCAAACAGAGGTAAGACAGAGCAGGGGACCTGTCCTGTCACAGGTCAGGGGGCTGAGCAGCAAAGCACCACGGCTACAGAGCAATCCCCTGGCTTTTTGCCTTTCTACCCACCAGCAAAACCTTACCTGAAGATTAAGCAAGTCCAGGCTGCTCTGCTGGTTTTACTTAACTGATTAATTAATATATACATATATATCCCATTGTTATAAAGTCTCTTAAAGATTTTATCCCAGCCTCCCTCCCTATCTCATCCCCACCTCTGAGGTAAGGGGGACTCACCTGCCTTTAAAGAGCCCACAGCTGCAGAGCCAGAGAGGTTAGTGGCGGGACAACTGGTCGCTATCTGTGAGATGCACAAACCACTACAGGGAGGGATTTCCTTTCCCAGCAGTTTGCAGCTCTTTGAGAATAAAAGAGCCTGCTGTGGTTCCTGGCAGCTGAAATACAGGGCAGGGATCCTGCAGAGCCCTTTCAAACCGCTGAAACTGGTTCTTTTTCCTGTTTGCAGGACGAATACCAGTTCTGTTACCAGGCAGCTCTGGAATATCTGGGAAGTTTTGATCACTATGCAACATAAAAAGCCATCCGTTGTGCAGACTCTACCAACCACTTAAGTCCTGGAAGGCCTCTTTTGACCCAGGAGGAGCGCTTGAACTTAACAAAACTGAATCAGAAGAAGTACCTTTTCATCTGGACAATGCATTGGGGAGCAGGGGGAAGGATTGCAAGGAACACCCCTTCAGGAACTCCATGTTGTAACCTGGAGCGTGAAGAGGCAGCTGGGGAGGTGACTGCTGAAGGACTGCGTTAAGTGGTGAACTGCTCTTGTTACCTCAAGTGGTGTTCGCTGTGGAGGACGTAGGGACATCATGAGACAGATCCAAAAGCTAAAACACACCTTGGGAAACGTGACCGCTGGAGAAGGGAAGGAAACCGACTTTGGTTACATCATTAGAGTTCAGTTTATTTACTAATATAGTTGGCAGTCTTTAAAGGAAGTCACTTGCAGAATTGGTGGTGTTCTGTAAAAGAGAAGGAACTAAATCTCAACACTTAGGCAAACTTAGGGTCAGGAGTTCTTCTAGCTGGAGTCTTAATAACCTCAGCATCAGCACGGGGATGATTCTGGGCTTACAGGCACCTTGCAAACAGCAGTCACGGCATGGCCCTGCCACGCGAGAGGTTTTATAGCTCACCTTTTGAATACTTGGAACATTCCTCATTTCTTCTAATTCCAAAATTTATTTTTTAGGATATTTAAAAAAACTAGAGAGAGAGAGAGATAAAACCCCAACCTGGCTGTGTGGTGTGGCCCCCTCCCCTTGCACACCAGTGGCACAGGTAGAGGTGGCAGCTCCCCTGGGCTGGCTTCCCTGACTGCTGGTTCTGTTCCCAATTTCAGCACATCCAGCTGACACAAAGGCCTTGATCTGAGCAGTGGTGGGAGCCTGGAGAAGGCAGGCAGCCCCCTTCCCCTTCTCTTTGCACATTCACACAACCCCACGTCTGCTGTAGGCAGCTGGGCTACCCCCCCAGGCCAGTTCCAGCCACAGAAGGCCAGGAGCATCTCTCTGAAAGGAGCCCAACAAGCACCCTGATGACATTTATTTCCAGTAGCCAACCCCTTCTTGCTGCCAGCCCCTCACCTCTGGCCACAGCAGCTCTCTGGCAGCAAGATGCAGAGAGACTCAGGACTGCCCCGGTCCCAGGTCACGCCGAGCCCGTGGGCACAGCTACGAACACGCCCTGGCTGTAAAAAGAACGGGGAAAGATCGAGTAAGAGGCATTCAATGGCATCTACTGTGAGTGGCTTTCTTTAAAGTATCGATGTAACTGTAACAAGTGACATTACATTTTTTTTTAAATAGTGTATTTTTTCCTTTTTTTTTTAAAAAAAAGACAAAGAATATCAGTCAATGAATTTAAAAGAAAAATTTGCTTATTTGTTCATATTATGTTCAAAGACAGTCTATTTTTTCACTGTAGAAATGTTACGTGTAATGGCTGTGATATATAAAAATGCAGTGCAAATTGCTACTTCTACATATTGCTTTTCTACCATTTAAAAGGTTTAACTTGCTCATGTAAGAACAAAATGTCCTTTCTGGCTTTTTTTTTTTTTTTTTGGGTTTTTCTGTTTTCAATCGCAGACATATCACCTGTCTCTGGAAGGGTCTGAGCTGAGCAGGCAGCCCTAGACACACCCTGGCAGTGCCAACCCGCTCCCCTTCAGCCCTGGCCCTGTTGCCCAGTTTTACCAGTGCCAGGGGTGAACTGGGAGATTAAACAATACCAGTGTCTTACGGTGAATAAAGACAGAAGGGTGGGGATGTGGGAGCCGTGGCACAGATCAGCACACACACACAGAGGGGTTTTAACAGCAGAGGGGGATTGTAGGTAACAGCCCAAGTCTGTCTGTGCGCTGGGTTGTAGATAAAATGCTCTTGCAAGTGTCTGTGACCAGGAGTTTTCTTGCAGAGGTGCACCGAGGACAGCGTGGCTTGGAAAAGATGCACTGCCCTGAACACTGCTTGCCTGTGACTTTTCCTTTTTTTATTTTTATTTTAATTTTTTATTATTATTATTTTTTCTAGAAGGGGTATAATCATGGCCATCAAGTGCTACCCAGAAAACCCCACAACAATCTATTTCCTGTCTTTAACTGAAAAAAAAAAAAAAAAAGAAAAAAAAAAGAAACGAACGAAAGGCTTCTTCGAGATTTTACTTCTTATTTGTGTGAAAGTTGCCCAAATTTCTAAGTATGTTGCAGCAAAATCTTACTGGACAAGTTGGGGGGGTGGGCGGGGAGGGAAGGTTTTTTTTCTTTGTATGAGAGCAAAGTGCTGTTGCTTTCACACTGTTATTTCAAACTGAAACAGTAAGTGGTTTTCATACCACTGTGTATGTAGATATATTGACTTTGTATTAAAGGAAGATTGTCTGAAAGGCCTGGCTGCAAACCTCTTTGTTGGCTACGGACGAGGCAGTTGCTCTAACGCGGCGACTGCAGAATCCCTTCCGCTGGCGCCCACGGCCAGGTACCCGGCTGCTCTCCCTCTGCTGTGCTTATGCTCCTTCTAAAAATAGGTCTTCACACACCAAACGTGGTTGCAAAGGAACAAGCTCATTTGAGCGTTTTTGGCCAAATCCCTGCAGGGACACAGGCACGAGGCTGCTGCTCGTTTGGGTCTGGCAGTGTGGCCTTTGGCACGAGCGTCCCCAGGACCGTGGCTCAAGCGAGAAGCCGTGTGTGCGTGGGTTACACCTACCTCCAAGGTTTAAAACCTTCAGTGACTCCATTTCTGCCGACTTCTCTGCATTTTCCTCAAGTGGGACAGTGGCTTTGGAAGGAGCAGATCCCGTCCCCTTCCCTGCTCAGTCTGGAGTCCAGGTGGGAAGAGGTTGCCAATGCCCCTGAGCTAGTCCAGGTGCCATCCTGGCACCAGAGGACGGCTCCAAGCCTGCAGTAAAAAATCTCAGTGCAGACACTTACCTGCAGCAGAAGGCAGCGAAGCCAAAGGGCCCGTTTGAAGCTCCTGGCAGATGGAGATCCCCCTCGTTACGCTGCCGGAGTTCCCACGTCTGCGCTGAGGAGAAAGCAGCTCCACAGCTCCTCTGCTGCCCAGCAAAGCCTGGCGCTGCCATTACCTACAACACAAGGGGTGGCAATGCTGCAAGCACAGAACCTGAGCTGCCTTCTCAGTGCCAACATAAGCCACTTAGTTAAAAATCTTTAACCATCTGAGCCAGAGCCCAATAAGCTAAACCAGAGTCTGTGCTAACAGTGGCTCCTGCTCACAGGCAGGCTCAGGCCAGACTGGGCTTCCCACTTCATCCACAAAAAGCAGCGAAGCAGGGAAGGCTGGTGAGGACACGAGTTTCTGGAGGACAGTGGGAACATTCTGTATCAGGTATTAATCTCCTCTCCTCTACAGACGGGCTGTACCAGCACAAACCCTCTCTCCCTACTACGAATGACACCACCATGAGTGTTTCGGCTCAAGCTTCCAGAGAAAAAAATTAAATTAGCCACTCAGTAGAGAACTGGGATCAAGCATCAGGTGAGCTGTGAACCCAGGGAACTACATCAATTACATCATCACCTTCAAAATGTTGTTACTCCACACAAGAGATGGAGCAGGGGGGGAGCCAAACAAACATCAAACAGCAACAACCTGATGGCACAGGAAGAAAGGAGAAAGGAAACAAACAAACAAAAATATCTGGTTTATAATCGTGTCTCATGTTCCAGAGTACCTGCAGGCAGTTCCATGAATAGTAATGATTTTTGACTCTTCATAATCTCCTGGACTCAAAGATCATTTGTAGCACTGAGCTCTACAGATCAGCCACGCAACCCAGGACAGACACCTTTCATCAGCCTGACATCAGTCAGTGTGTTGATTTTTGACACTCACTTTATTTTACCATTGAAAAACAGAAAGGAAAAACTGATTGTTGTTCTGAGCTCTGTTCTTCAGCCTCCCCTCCCTCCACCCTCTGCCTACCTGCTCTCCTGCACGCTCAGCAGTACTATTCTTGTCTCTCTGTGACGCTAATCACCCTCATCACCGCTCTCCAGTCTCTTATTTTTGTTCTATCCCTTTCTGAGCTGGTGTGACCATCCCCCATGTTGAGATGCAAAACCCTTACAGAACAGAAATAAATACCACATGGGGTGCAGGAAGGTGAGTGACAAAGAGAATTGGAACAACAACTGGGAACTAAGGAAATCATTAAAAAAAAAAAGAAAACAAAAAAAAAAAAAAACCAACCACTACAGCAGGACACTGGTTGGAGAAGCAAATACAAAGTGAAATCTCGGCACAAGAGTAGGGCTGCAAAGACTTACAGTGACGCTGAGTCTGCTGTGACACTACTGCAGTGCTGGGGCTGTGAGGGCAGAGGGGACACCCAGACCCCCACAGCCAGCCTGGTGCTCCCCGCAGCGAGGGGCTGGTGGGTCAGAGCAGCAGAGATGGCACCGAGATCCCTTCCCAGGGGCTTGGAAGGAGCAGGCACGTCCCAGTTCTCATCTACACCCCACACTGGGCAAAACCAGCTCGTGCACCAGACCCCACTGCAACGGCCCGGATGGCAAATCATTAAGGGATTGATTTGCAACAGCCCCGGCGCCTCTGCACAAACCTAAACCGAGAGCCCCTGCGGTCCCCTGCAGCAGAACAAAGACTTGAAAGTAGATGTAACTGTAATTTACATTCCAGAGGAAAAGGAAAAGCCTTTCTTGGTTTTCAGAATTACCCAAGTGGCAAACCAGTTCCCAGGCCAGGAGAAATTCTTCATGTTGCAATATGCTTTAATTATACCAAGAGAAGCAGGAACAGAATGAGAAATCAATTCCTTCTCCTGGATAAGATGGTTGCAAATTCCAAGTCAGTAACTGAACAGATGTAGAAGTGAAATGGAAAAAGTAAATATGCTCAGAGGCTCTGAGAAAATTGTCTTACTGTCTCAGCAAGTTCATCCATTGGGAAAGGGACACTGGGAGGCTGCTCCCAAATTTCCTAAGAAGGAAATTGGAGCAAGTTCCATCACTTTTATTGCAGCGTCCAACACGTGACACCCTTGATGGTGCTGTGCTGCCTGAATCAGGCTGGGATGGATCCACCACACGTCCCCATGTCCTGATGGAAGCAGGGACGATGACATTTGGCTCACTCTGCACACACTGACCTCTCGGCTGGCAGCAGCGTTGGGACTCGGCTCTGCCAGCAGTGGAAATCCAAAAGACAAACTGAAGTTTGAATCCCAGGTGTTGCTTTTGCTTGACCTGTAATTTCTCGTTAGAGCTGGCACAGGAGTTATTGAACAGCCTCGGAAAGGAGACAGCTTCACCTCCTGATCAGCCCTTCCACTTCTACTGGTGTTTAAAACATCTCTGGAGGGGAAGGTGGGGGAAGATACTTTAAAGAGACCTTTAGGATACAGCAGATAAAGAATACAGAATTATGAAGAAGCTGAAGAAAACACTGTCCTGGTGACTAACCAAGGCACAACCCTGCAGCCACAAGCAGTGAAAACAAGACGAGGATTGCTTTAAACTTCACCCATGCAGGCAGCTGGGTTTGCCTCCTGAGCCTGCACTGACTATTCACAATAAAACCCAACGACTGGATTGTTCCAAGCCGAGGAGGATGGCTGAAGCCCAAACAGAAACGTTACATTTCTATTTATTAACGCTGCGCTCTCCCCAGCCCTTTAACGGATTCATCCCCGTCCAGCTTTCATCTGCCTAATTTTGTATTGTCTACTTATCCATCCACAGGTTAGAGTGGTAACTCCAGATCCCTCTGCAATTTGTGCAGAGATCAAACACCACCGTTGCTATCTCACCACCCCTTTATCTCTCCAAAGACTGACGTGCACAATTCCCTTCCAGGCATTAAAGAGAGATTCCTGATTAGGAGCTTGGGGCTCCCTCCATCTGCAGATGTATATGGTGATGCATACATACAGGCACACACGTACATGCAGATGGCCATCCTAGATTAATAGTTACACAAGGGTTTTATCCTGGGCTTACTGAGGATAATAAACCCCTCTAAAAAGAAAAAAATTGTGTCCAAATGATTAAAAAACCAAACCAAACCTCTTTTCTTTAAATATGTAACATTCTGCCTGAGCTGTGTGTAAGGTGGTCAGGAAATTGCTAACCATCACTAACTCAGGTTCCACTTCCACTGGATCCTCCTGCTGGCTGGGAAAGTCAAGCACTTCCCAGCAGAATAACCCCACAGCAGGGGTGGGGACGGCACACCGGGGGGCAGGGGGGACAGCACACCCTGTATCTGTGAACAAAGAAGGAGCCAGACTCATTCTACTCTTTTACTTTTTTCTTTTTTTTTTTTTTTTCTCCTTTTTTAGGGCAATAAATGCCCCATTGCAGGCTCAGAAGGTGCCTGTCTGTGTGTTAAGGTGGCTCTGGTGCCTTCCTGGGGAGATGCCTGGAGGAGGCAGCTTCACTGGGATCAACGCTGATGCTCCCAGTTGCACAGTGGGGCCCACAGAGCTCCCAGGCTCCACCTGAGTTCCTGCATTTCCAGGATTCACCATGAAAATCAGTAGATGTTCTGCTTTTAGAGACAGGAGGTGGGTAAAGGGGAGTTGTGAGACCCTTGCTGTGTAGTTTGTTTAGTCATCTCAAAGGCTTTGTGTCTGGTTTTGCTAACGAGCTCCTCGTTTGGATTCAGCTGTTCCCCACCCTCCCTCACCACAGCACCAGGACGAGACCTGAGCAACTTCCTTCACTTTCCTTGGCCAAACCTGGACAACAAGGGACAGACAAAGCAATCCAGTAGAAATGTGCATTTATGGATCCCATTTTTAATTCAGTCCCTTACAACAACCTAACTCATTCCTGCCAGACACCAGAAGGACTTTGCTTAACAAAACTCAACCATGGCTTTCTAACACAACTCATCACGTTGCAAACACACCAAGACATCTCAACAAGGCCAGATTTTTTCTGAAGGCATCTCCACTATGTTCCAAACCCCACCTAACTGTTATTCCAAACAGGGTGGCAAAATGGTACCTCCAGCTTTACTGTCAACATCTGGGGAAGCACAAATACAAACAAGCCATTGCCAGTGACCTGCAGCCACGAGTCTTCCAAAAAGACGCAGCAACACCAAGTTGAACAGCAGCAGAGACCTTCTGCTGGGTTTGTTAATCCAGACAACCATTTAAAAATAGATAAAACTGAAATAACATTTGCCATACTGCTACATTTAACAGACAGAAGAGGACACAGCAGTGATTTATACATATTCTAAAACGTGGGGGAGGAAGAGACGGTGAAATTTCGCTATATTATGCATCCATCTTCACTTCCTCCAAAACACTACAATGAAATGAAGCTCACAGAGCATTTGCCTTGGGGGTGAGGTGCAAATCCTTCCTACAGACTGGCCTGGAGATGACAGTCAAGGCATACGGCACCTCGCTGAATCACACAGCCAGAAATACAATGCAAATGACAAAAAATGCAAATGATTTTAAAAACCACCCCCCCGTGGGCCCTGCAGATATTCCCCACGGGGTATTTTTAGGGGCCAGGGAGGAGGTGCTGAAGATTTCCCCTCGGAGACGCGATGCCAGCTTTCAGAGCTGCAGGCAGGGTGAGCAGTGCTGTGCTTCTCCATCTCCTGGCAGCTCCATGTGACTTGGGTTTGCCCCAAGGGGTGTTTTGGGGTCTTCCTGGCTGCCATGTGGTCACATGGGGGGGTGAGACACCGACACTCTGATCCCCAGCCCTCCTGTGCCAGTGGGACAAACAGCAGGAAGGCAAAAATGTCTTGGGAGCAGATAGAGAAGGGACCAACACCAAAGCAGAACAAGTTGGCAGGACTACTGCTAAGAAACTGATAGTACCTGTAGCTGCAGATCCAGCTCACGGTGTGGCATGAACACGACTCACCTTCACCTGTACCAGGTCACCTCCATCCCTGGGGAAAGCAAATCCTCTTGGTGACACTGAGCTCCTGCCCATGGACCTGCCTGGTCACCCCTAGACCAGCAAGTGTGGAGTGAAGCAGGAAGCTGGAGCAAAGCAGGATGAGAAAGTGGCATCAGGTGTGTGATTTGGGCAGCAAAACAGCTGGACAGCACTAACCATGAATAAAAGAATGAATGTTCTTCTCTGGTGCTTTATCTGGAAGAGGAGCAAAGAGAAAATCTGCTACAGCTGTGACACAAAAGAAGGGATCTCAAAAAGGTTTAAGAAGTCCCAGAAAACTGCACTTCTAAAATTAAAATAAAACTGGTTGTTGACCCTCATGTTCTCAGTTCTGGACGCTGTTCTGTTCCAAAGGTGCTGCTCAGACTCACGGATACTTTAACACCATCGAGAAAACTGTTTGTCAGGCAGGTGGAGAAGTTCTGCTGTTTATGAGGACAGGGGGGACACTTCTCTGTCCCTGTTCCCTCTGAAGAACAGGACCCAAAGGTGACCAGGTGATTACTGCAACCAACATTTGTAGAAAAGCTAAGAAAGTGCCAGAAGTGACTGAAGAAACCCCATGGCTGTGGCCATCAAGGAGAGCAGGACGTGGGACCTCGTGACTCACCACATGATGCAATCTATGAGAAATTCCTTCTTTAAAATAATCTTACACCAGTGACAGGCCTCTGACCAGATCCCACTCTCCGTGCTTCCATGAGGAACACCTCTGCCCTGATCCTTCCCATTTCAAGCTAAATCTCTGCAAAAGCCCTGCAAAGCTTCGTGTCTGGAGATTTGGTCTTAGTTATTTTATTTTAGTTTTACTAAGGTCAATTTAGCATTGCTCTGGTGAAGCAGCAAGGTCTAGAAATCATGTTCCTCTAACCTGGATGTTTATTCCTCAAGCTCTTCTCACTGTTCTCCACTCTCCTTCCCGGCACCGATCTGATCTTGAGCTGGGTTTTCACCTATAACAGTGAAACAGGATTAGGTGAATATGGGACAAAGAGCTGAGCTACGAGGCAATGCTGTCCGAGAGAGCAGAGCTTCAAAAGCAGACTCAAACACTTTAAACAAAGAAATCATAAACAATTTACCTTGGGTGTGCTTTCCCACAGAGCAGAATGCCATCTGATGTCCAGCTACAGGGGTGTTTGCAGCATTTATGTCACTCCACAGAGGCAGACGTGTTCAAACTCCCCAGTGATTATTTGCAAAAGCTCCATCTCTTCACAGAAGATGAGGCAAACCATCTATGGGTCTAATTAGCATGGCAGATGGGCATCAGAGGGGGAAGCATTCCACAGGTGTCATCTGAAAACACAAATTTCACTTTTTTAAGCAGGAAGAAATGCTTTCACAATTTCTTGGCCTCCAATATCTCACTCCCCATCTCCCACTGCCGTCCCATCACATCCAACAACCTGCTTCCCTCTCCTTAGGGCTCCCAGACGTGCAGGGGGTCCTGTATTTTAGGATATCATCTCTTAGCTATGGAGGAATTTTTTTTTAGGTTGAAACCTAAAGATAAATCAAAACAAATTACTATTCCACCAGGAAAAGCAGATTCAAATGCTGTGCAATTTTTTATCTAAATAATGTTTAAATTTTAAAAAAGGTGGGGGGGAGAACTAATTACATCTTTGTGTGGAAGATCATAAATCACATAATTACAATGGGAACCTCTGTATCTTTCCAGCAGACTAAAAGCAGACTACACAAGTTCTTATCTCATTACTGTTTAATTAAGAATTATGTTTGCGCATCTTCTTTTTAATTATCACGGAGCCCAGATGACTTCTAATCTTTTTTTTTTTTTTTCCCAAAATGAGGGAGGGTACGGTCCAAAATGGGCACTAATGAATTTACAATTTGCTCTTTGGGGAACTTTAATAAAATTACTCCACAGAGAAGATTAACACTGATAAAGTGAACTTTCAAAGAGAACATTTGGTTCCTTTCAATTAGCACCACACAACTGTCAGGAGCTTATAAGGGGGATGCTGAAGTGTTACTTTTTGGGGCAGGGATGGGAGTTTTACACACAGCTCCACGTCCGTGGCCAGACCTACACCCCAAAACACAGGACAGCAGCAATGGGGGGAAAAAGGGAGCAGGAGAAACCAACACCCAGGTCTGCAAATGGTCCCTGCCCCCGTAAGGCTCAAAGGCTGGTGAATGGCTCCTTACCTATCAGATGAAATAAACAATAAAAATAATCTGATCTGAACACAACGCTTCACCGTGCACTGACTGCAAAAATCTTACTCAGCACCTGAAGAGGAAATCTCGGCACCGCTGGATTTGATTTTTTTTGCCGTCTCTGGCTAAAATCCATTTATTAAGGCTGCAGGTGCTTTGTCTCCATCTACACCAGAACAATCATTCAGCAATAACCCAGTTAGAGGCAGTGGGATTCCTCCAGCTCCTAAAATGCTCCAGTTCCCTCCTCTTAACATCAGGGGCAAGTTTGGGGATTCCCCATCGAGACCTTTTTGCCACCGAGTGCTCCTGCACTCTGTGCCACACTGAGCCCTGCTGACTATCACCACCCAAGATAATGAGCTGGGAAAAACACACACACACATATATATATATATATATATTTTTTTTTTTTTAAACCAAGCCCACAGCCAACACCTTTTAATTCAATTGGTTGAATCGACAAAGAGAGATTATTAGTTTTCAGTAAGATTTGATTCAATTAATTAGCCTGAAAATATCAGCACAGCCAGGCAAGCAAAGAAAAACAGAGATAAATCCCTGCCATAGCACTGCTTCATCTTTTAAAGGCAATTAACTCTTAGTTATTAGCTTTTAATTAGGGAATAATAATGACACCATTAATACAGTTTATTATACTTGTCAGCAGACAGCTGTTCCAAACAGATTCTATTATCAGATCTTGGTGGTTTTTGTCTGCTCCCATGTTTATGGGGGAAGGCAGCGACGCCCCCAAGCCCTGGCTGGGCGGTCCAGGGGTGAAGCTCCTGGACACACGGACACAGAAACTGCTGGGGCTGCTGCTCTGGGGTCCTTGTCCTCAGCAGGAGCTGGCTCTCTCCCCGGCCCCTTTCCAAGGAGGGATGCAGAAGGAATGTCAGCTCCCTCCCAAACTTCAAAGGAGCCCTACATAATTCAAAGGGATTTTATTTTATTTTATTTTACTTTTTTTTTTTTTAAACCATCTAAAATGGTTTCTCCCTCAGAAAATTCTGGTGGCAGCAGGATCCAGCCTTGACTGCACATTTGATGTCTTTCTCACAGGTAATTTTCACGCCTTTCCTGCGCCGGGGGATGCTGGATCTGCACCAGAGCTGGTTTTACACCTCAGCTCCTAACACCCAGCACAGCACCCAACTGGTGAAACATTTACAATGCCAAAAAATTCCCTGTTTTCTTTTGTTTCCTTCCAAACTTATCCACCTCTATGGAAGTGCAGTGTATTTAGAGCACAGCAGAGACAGTTTGGAAGCAAATAATCCCTTTAAAGAAATTAAACATTCTGAATAAGTTTACCCATTGATAACCTCACTCCACTCTACTGCTGGGTGCCTGTCACTATGAGAAGGCAGCTGCAAAGGGGGGCAGAAATACCATGCCATGTTCTTTCTTCTTGCCCCAAATTTACCCTAAAACTGTAAAATTCAAATCCTTCTGTAAGAGTAACCACTACCATCAGCAGTGGCCAACTGCCTCAAGTTCTCACTGACACTTTATTATTTTTGTCTACTGCATCACTAAAATAAAATACCCAGATGCTCGTGATCACACGCTGCCGTACACACAAAGCAAAGCTGCTGTTCCCATTATTTTCTCCATCATCCTTGTCACTGTGTCCTACAGTTGTGGTATTTCCCCAACAGAGACTGCAAACCATTTCCAGGGCAGAAGCTTGTCTTAACTGTGTTTTATTATTCCTATATCATACACCCTTAATCCAAATCATGTATGCAGGGTGCTGCTCTAATACAAAAACGTGATGCAATGAATTTCCCTGATTTACTCTGGAGTTAATAAATCATGAACACACTGAAATAAAAAACAAGTGTTTAATGTTGTGCTGGGTTTCACTACCTTTTTTTTTTTTTTTCTTCTGGACTAGAGAAAGCCTTAAAGGAAATACCAGGGGCTTGAAGGAGCTCCTCAGCACTGAAAGCCTGCTCCTGGCAGGCATCTTCCTCCTCCTCACCCAGCACAGTGCAATCAAATCCCAAGGAAAGAAATTAACCTGGTGTAGGAATAAAGCAGCTGGAAGAATCTATTTTCAATTTTCTACAGGAAAAGCAGGGAGTTGTTAAATTGAAAACAAGGCTATCCAAAAGAAGAAACTTCCCCTACTGAGAACTGACATAAAAATAAGAAGGAAGAGGGCAGCAGGATTATAACCAGCACCAGGCAGACTCGGGAACCGAGGCGAGATGCTGTACCTAAGGCAGAAGGCAATGGCAGGATGAACATTGTCATCAGCATAAACAACAGTGGGACACAGCAGCTCCCGGGGCAGACAGCCTGGCTTGCTCTGGAGCCCAGCTGGGCCTCCCAAGAGCTGATTTTAGTCTCATTTTCACCCCTTCACTGACAGGGGCTTCAGGTCCCAGGTGTGATGCTGGAGGTGTTTTGAGCATTTGTGCTGCCACGCAGCTCCCAAACCATCAAAGTTTGCTATTCCATCACACTGGTGACTAAGCCTGAATATTTTAGGAGAAACTGTTTCAGAGATCTTGGTGCAACTATAAAAACTTCTCAGCTGAGGGGGTTTTTGTGCTCAGCTGTATCCAGGCAGAATTTGGGAGCAGAAAACCAACAGAGAAACTGCACTTCATCAAATTTGGTCTCCAAAATACATTTGATGCCTGAGAGCATGAGACACTTCAATACTACTTTCCTCATGTAGCAATAAACAACTTGAAATGAGGGTTGTAAGGGAAATATAATTAGTGTTCTGGTAACACTGGCACTACCCAGAGCTTGTGGCAATTAGCCTTTAATTTAAGCACCATCATTTGAGATGGCACAGCCGCGCTGGGAGGGCAGAGCCTCAGCCCAGGGCCCCAGAGGAGGACAGGTTCCTCCTGTTCTTCAGTGAGGAACATCAGTCAGACACAACCAAAACAGATCCCCCAAGAGCTCGGTGGCAGGAGAGAATTAACTTACCTGTGACTGGAGCTGCACACCTTCTCTGTGGGCCCAGCTCAGCGGTCCCAGGCTCAGCCTAGATGTCATCTCTGCCCTGTACAAGACCAAGGGGTCTGCACACACATGTGGGAACACATGTCCGAGGTGGGCAAATCTGCAGAGAGGAGCAAACAACAATGTTAATGCTTTTGCCTTTCTCAGTTCAAACAGGGCATAAGGAAAGAAAACTTGTCTGCAGCCCAGGGGCTGCAGGGAGTGGCCATGGATCCACAGACCCCAGCTGAAGGCGAGGGGAGAGCAGCCCCTGCCCCGAGCTGCCTGTGCCGACCCCCCAATCCCCGTGTCAGTCTTACACCAGGGGATTAATTTCCAATTTTACTGCTGCTCTTTATCAGAGACAGCTCTGAAAGGCACAAATTCTCTCCCCCACAATGGACCTGTCACACTGATGACTACAGTTAATAGCAGTGGCACAGCCCTGCCTTTGGGTGCTGATGCCAGTGGTAGAGAGCAGCACATGGGAGAGGTGACAAGACACGGACAGGCTGTGTTCGCATGGCATCGAGGGGCCGGAATGGCCTGATCACACTGTGGCCTGGACAAAGAAACCCCAGGGGATGTTCCCTTTTATTGGGCTTTTGGGGAGGGAGACAGGTAGGAGCATGAGGTTAAAAACATTCTGGTTTAGGACCAGGAGCAGCCACGAGAGCCCAGGCTGCAATGCAAACCGTGTAAGGAAAAACCCAGTACACCAGGGGAATGATGTGACTGTTTTGTTTCCTCTTTTTGCAGTCAATCACCCACTGAGAATGAAATATTGCAGTGATTTTAGCAGTGCTATAACTAAACATGAAGTTTAGGTCTTAGCACTTTAAGAGTAAATCTTTTTAAGAGCATAAAATTATGTCCAAAGTCAAGGGAAGCACCTACAAGCATAAACTGGGAGGCTCAACATCAGGGTTCCCTTCCCAGCTTTATCACACAGTTACTGGGAAATTCCTGGGCAATTTTCAAAAAAAGGAGCTTCCATGTGGCCACTGTAATAAAGTTATAGAATAATTTTGGTTGAAAAAGACCTTTCAGACAGCGTGGTGCTGCTCATCACCTCCACATCACCTGCAGGTACTTGGCTGCCCTGAAAACAGGGTCCCACGGTGGGCTGGAGGATGCAGTTGAACACTGAGCGTTAGAGTTGGAGAGCAAACATCTCAATCCCAGCTAGAAAAAAATAAAAAATAGGACACCTCCAACTACTGAGAAAAACTGCAGAGAAATTAATTTAGACAAAATGGACCAGGTCTTTGATTTGAGACTGTTACAGAAGTGAAAGAAATCATAGCACTTAATAAGCAGGCAATTGTCTATGCTCTGAGGTAGTAAAAAAAGTGTTGATAAATTCTTCCTGTAAAACAGAAACATCCCTAAAGCAGTGGGACCTCACAGGAACAGTTGCAGTCGGGCAGATTTTTCACTATATGCTGACAAAAATCTCACGCTAATCACCCAAGGCAGGACACAAAGCTACTGGATTGCAGCGCTAATTCCATGTTCTATCCGAACCCCGGATTAATCAGATGCACCACTTCTTCAGCCCAGATATTCTCTAGTGGCTCCAAGCTATTAAGAGAACAAAAAGGAAATAAACCTCGGATCTAAGGGGCGACACAAGGAAATCAGACTTGCACAACTGTTCTCCCCATTTCATCATTTCTCCACGTAGAAAATTGTCCAGCGACCGTTCTGTGCCTAAAATCAACTCAGATTTGATCTTTCTAGTCAGGCAGCTGATCCCTGCTATTCTAAACAGCAGCAGCATCTTGGCTTGTATCATGGGTAGCTGACCATTCATTCCCAACCACAGAAAATTTGCAGTGTTTTCAGGAGATGGCTCCATTAAACGAAGCAGATGAGCAGTGGATCTGTCAAGTTATTTATTTTTAAACCATGATCTGGGGCACAGGGGAGGGTATCACTCCTGTTTCAGGGACAGCTTGGCTATGAGCTCATTTGCTGGGGGATATTAGCAGCTGGCAGCTGAAATGGCAAGGCTAGGGTATAGAGGTAAGCCAAAGTCAACGGTGCTGAAACATTGCCAAATTCTTATTTATTCCACAGAAAAAGTGGCTAAGCTGCGGTCACCATGTAATTCCAAACAATATTTGCACAGCGATTTTTACACTTCCCCTCCTGGAAACAAAAGATTTTAATAGTTTTGCTCCTCTAATGCTGAATAAATAACTCCCAGTAATTTTCTATTGGTGTGTGAGTAAACCAAGTATCTGCTATCAAAGCTGCCAAATAATTCTAGCTCAGTAACTCCAACTCAATCAAGTCTTGGTACTTTGCCAAAGTTGGTTTGCTGCTTTTTGTGTGTCTGTGTGAGGGGGTGTGCCAGTGCAGTTGTTCATGGGACCAGAAGCAAGAGAGATGACCTGAACATGTGGCTGGAAATCAGGAACCCACAGCAACTCAGTTTGAGTGTTTCTGCTGGAATCTAAAGTAATTTGTTCAATCCTTATTCCTGTTGGCAAGCTCAAGGAGCGCTGGCAGGTTATCACCTGCATTCGGTACTCTGAAGCAGACACTGTTTAAATTTCCTGGGGTTAAACTCATTCACAAGGTCTCCTCATTAACCTGCAATGAGATACAGGGACGAATTGTCCTTCTAACCCAAGAAACATGAAATTAATCACAGGAAATAACAAGGGTCACAAGAGGTGCTCGTCACACAGCTCCTCCACCCCACAGCCACACAGGCGAGCGCCCTGGGAAGCAGCAGTAAGGTGTCAGACGAGGGGAGTGTGGGGATCGCTGTGCGTGGCTGTTCTCACACTACCTGGCGAGCAGGATGGCTCCAGCACTTGGCAGGTGCACGCAGTGTTGTTCCTTGCTTTAATCCATCAAAGTACAATCCCAGGCTTGAAAAAGCTCTTCTACAAACCTGCACTCTTTTCAACTTGGTTTATTTGCAGGTCAGGACTTTGCAATCATTTGAATTATGACAAAAAGGGTGTAAAAAGCTTATTAGACCACCTTTAGCTGGACATAGGGCAAGGAAAAGGAGCCCAAACAAGAAAAGTAACAAGGAATTGCCCACTGCACCACTAGCAAAGGAATCTACTGCAGGGAAGGCTTCACCTTATGCTGTGAAGAAATTCAAGCCAGAGAGAGAACTGACATGAGCAACGTGTTGACCTATCACCATCCTTCCTCTGAGCCCCCAGATGAATTATGCCCACCACCAGAGAAGACATGCCCTCACGAGAAATTCCACCAGTTCAACTCAAATTGGTATTAAACTAAAACAGCATGCCCAGAGTCAAAGCAAAGTTTCATTTTAAATGGCTCCTGATTACCTTAAGCTAAAACTCCCTGAGTAAACCACTCCAACCAAAACAAGGGCAGTCTTCCAGAAGGGAATTGCACCTGTTTAATGAGTAGTTTTATTAAACCGGTGCAATTTGTTCAAGCTGGAGGAGAACTACTGATGAAGAACTAATATGTACAGCGAGGGAAGAGCAATAGAGAAAAATCCCCACAGAATAACCTCAAGAAACAGAAGTTCTGCAAAACTGGCCAGAGCACAGATGTCTGCAGCATGTGACAAGGCTTTTTCCACCATCCACTCTTTCCCTCAACTGAAGAGTCACGAAAGTAAAGCAAAAAAGGAAAGGAGCAAGTACACCACGGAGGGAGTGCCTGCAAGCCCCTGATGTCCTCCCATGTACAAGCAGCGAAGCTGGAAGTCAGAAGGAGAGGCCGTGAATGGGAAACACACTCAGTAGAGCTGCGGGCTGGAGACGGGCAGCGACACCCCTGCGAGAAGAATCGTTTCAGTAGAAGTTACCACAAGAAGTCCCGAGTGAGAGAACCATGAAGGGCAAAGTGGCAGACATCTACTCAAGCTTTATGGAAGTTGGGGCTGTCCACTCAGCCCCAGCACTAAATAGCCTCATCCCAATCAACTCTACTGTTTTTAGTTTTCTAAGTAATCCTGTCCTTTGCAAAGTAAAAAAAAAAAAAAAAAAAAGAATTATTTCCTCCATTTCCTCTCACCAAGCTAAAGATCTTTCTCCAACCAGACAAGGAGTTAATGAATCTCCAGCCACTGCTCCACTCTCCAGGCATAGGGTAAAAGTCTCTCCTGGCCTCAGAGCAGGAATAACCAGCCTGTTGACCTCCATCTTCTCGTTGCTGCCAGCAATTATCACAAAATGACTTTATTGTACATGTGACAGTTGGCGACACCGACTCAGGGAGCTTTAGCAGCTTCCATGCTACAGGTTTCAAAACATCTGCTTGTGTGAAGGCACCCTGCTGTCCACCAGCTCCAGTGAGCCGGACTTCTGCAAAGCAGCACGAAGAAATTGCAGTCCTTTGCGGAAGCCAAAGCATCACATGTGGGCATCTTGTTCCTACCTTGGCAACCCAGGTGTGCTAATGGCCAAGTCCTAAGCAGAGCTCTCTGAGGCGAGTGCCAGCAGGAGGGAGCTGCACAGCAGGTACCAGCACATGAACATGCCATCCAGGGATGGATGGAGGAGGCCAAACTGGCAGGATCACCAGAGGATGGAGCTGGCACAAACAGAGAACGTGGAAAAGCAAAAGGAGGAAACCAAAACGTGCTTGAGAATAAGAGATGCAGCTCAGCTGCGTAGGTTTAGAAGATACAAATACACTTTCTCAAGGGATAAGAAAGATGTAGAGGTTAGAAGAAGAGGCTAATGAGTTGTGCTCATCTACACTCTTTCATCCAGCCCCAAACGGTACTGAGACAGAGGAACACGTAGGAAGCAAAGCTCCGCGCGCCAGCAGCTGCAGCATTCACGTTGTCCCTCAGGACTCCCTGGGCACAGCGTAATTTCCTACAACCCCACAACATCTATATTTTAGTGGAGCAATCTCAGCCAGTAACAGAAACCCACAGTGACTTAGGGGGGTTTGTGTGGAAATGACTATTCCACCCTGGGAGGCTCTGATAGAGCGACAGGAAGGTTTGATCCTTGCCTTTTGATCACTGATCCAGGCAGTTACTTGGAAGTATGTACTGCTTCTTAAAACATCTTTAAAATTACATTAGTTCTTATTCCAGCAATATAGCAGACCTTAAATTCAAATGTAAGCTTTGTGTGGGTGTAAATTCCAACTGACTTTGTAGCAGCAGCTTCTTCCCACTAGTATGATTCCTCAGATTAGCTCAAGAAAAACTATTAAGCTGCAAAAAACTGGAAGTTGGAGATTTCTTTTCTTTCACATAATCTGTAGCATTAGCCTCATACTGCAACAAATGGAAAGGAATTTGTAGGAAAGTATCAGGGCTCAGGATGGGAAATGAAGGTGTTTAAAGGATGATTCAGGAAGATGCTATTTTTAAGAGGTTCAATGTCAGCACGACCTCCAAGGGCTAGAAAGAAAGGGTACGAAGCAGACTCCAAAAAGGAAGTAGCAAATAGTGATTTAAAAGATAAAGGAGTTTAGAACCACCTCTGGCTATTTAGCAACCACAATTCTCATGAAGGAGCCAGCTACAGCAGATCCTGGACCTTGGATAAAAATGCACTGCAAGCTTGGTTCTTGATTTTGGGAAGGGGTGCAACGACAGACCTCTTCTCCTGCACGGTTACAGAGAGGAAGGAAAAGAGCACGCTCTTCTTCATCAGCCTCAGCTTCTCTTGGCTTAGTTTTATCAGCTTTACCCATCAGATCTGGGAGCCACCTTCTCCTGCAGTACAAAACACTTTTAAACTTAGAAATGAAGAGACTTCAACCCCCCAAAAAGTGTCATTCTGAAGTGCTCAACAGCTTTTAATTCATTATGAACCTGGAGGCAGAGAAAAAAATATGCAAAAAATACATCACATCCTTAATCTAGAGGGAGAAAAAAAATCATTATTTTTATAGCACATAATCAGACACTTACAAATATATTTCACTGGAGGAAGGGAGGGTAGGAATACTCATTTCCTATTTCCTTCTCAATAGTCTGATGTAGAGAGACCATCAATATGGTCATTATAGATAATCTGCACAAGTCATTCCTAAACCAAAAAAGAAGGATTTAAGAATAAAACCAAAAGGGAAAACCCCTGTGACAAGGTAGGGCTTTGACAGTTCCAGGTTCATGTTTAAACATAACTCAGTATCTGAATATGGGGTGAGGAAACACACTTTGTTTTTACAATATAAATAGTACTTAAAAAAGGTATTACATATGAATACAGTAATGGTGCTATTTCAGTCAGGACTTCAACATGTCGAGGAAATTCCCCATTGCTCACAACCACTCATCCCATCCCATCCCACCCTTCCCCTCCCACCTCCAGACAAAAAAAAAATCCTCTGCTGTTTAAATTCTCTTTCAATTCTTTTAAATATTTCTCTTGTGGCCTGGCAACATTCTTTTTCTCTTATACAAGCAAGTTTTCTACTAAATTATGTCTTAACCGACAAGAGACAACTACGTAGGAGTAACAACCGAGGCATTTCAGAACCTTGCCAATTTTTAAAACTTTTATTAGTCTCAGTTTGTTTTTATTCTTGGAGACATCTACTGAAAATGTCAAAAAACTCAGAAATAAAAATAAAAAAACCAAAAACCATTTCAAACATCTTACAAACACGCACGCGTGCACACACGCACAGACACGCACACACGAAGAAAATCACCCATAGCAGAGGCAGCAAGAAAGGGAACTCCAGTTCTCCCAAAAGGGAGAAAAAAATCAAAAGTAAAAAAAAAAAAAAAAAAAGCTTTATTCTATCTCCACTCTTTCACTAGGACAGTTTAATACCCATTCTCTTAAAATGCTAATCTACCATCTGTTAGCCCACAAATCCTTCCCACTTATTCCCTTAAAGATCCAGCTAGAGCATTGCTTGAAAGACTTCTCCACACAACGACAACCACCTTGCAAAGGGGCTTAAAAAATAAATAAAATAAAATAAAATAAAATAAAATAAAATAAAATAAAATAAAATAAAATAAAATAAAATAAAATAAAATAAAATAAAATAAAATAAAATAAAATAAAATAAAATAAAATAAAATAAAATAAAATAAGTCTCTTTCTGCCCATTTATTTTAGGGAATTAAGTGGAAAAGATTGCAGTGCAGCATTCTGGATAGCTCTGCTATCTCACAGCAGCTTCTGCCAGGCCAAGGCATTGAGGTGAGTGGTGCGATGCGCCCTTGCCCCCCTTCACCCAGACATCGTGGAAGCCACATCCCCATCCCAGTTCTGTACTGGGGCTGCCTTTTTCTTTCCCTCTGAATTGACAGAGGTCCTCCAAAGAGAGTGGAAGACTTTCCAGTGACTTCAGCAGGGTTTTGGATCAGGCTCTTTTACAACACACTGCTCCATAACAGCTCTTCGACCGGAGGTGATTTTCAAGTGCCCAAGTGGGAGCTGCCCACTCAATACTTTAGGATTTGTTTTTGCTTTTAATGCTCGTTCAATTCTCAGTGAACTGAGTCCAATCAAATGAAGGGCTTGCATTCCTCTTCCCCAGGAGTATTTAAAAGGCTCAGTCTTTACTTAAGTAAAGGATGTCACAACAATCAAAGACGTTTGGGGAATTTCTTCTTTAATGAGATAAAAGAAAAACATACAAACACCTCCCAGGCTTCTGTCATGGAATGATTCTCACAACTGTTAAGGAGCAAAACTGAAAATAAAATAAAATTAAAAAGGAGACAAAGGAAAGAAAAAGGTTCCTATGGGAGACATGCCTACCAGAGAGCTAGAGCAATCCCTCCATGCTCTAGTCTGCAGTGGGGAAGGGGGATGGCTTGGAAAGGAACTAACACAAGAAGTAGCAACAGAACACTTGCCAAAACCAAGTGGCATATTGTAACTGAAAGCCATGCTGATTTTTTAACTAGAAAGCAACTGTGACAGCAAAGATGGGGAAGGAAGATGACAAGAATGACCACACCTGGTCATTTCTTCCCTAAGTCCCTTCCTGGTGACATGGCAGAAATGCACACATCTATCATATGTCTGTAAGAGAACTAACGGTAAGAAACGTCCCAACTACGAAACATTTCTTTCCCCATCTTCCCCAGCTTACAAAGAAGATAGTGTTTCTTTACAAAAAAAAGAACCCAGAACTTTCCAGGACATCTGCTCTTGCTCTCTCTCTCCCCGCTGTAGTATTAGTCACATTTCATTTCGGGAGTGAGGAGGGAGGATTTTGTTTATTTTCTGTTTTAAAGCCATAATCTAGAAAAAAATGTTTTGTGGAAATTTTTGTTTTCCTATTTTTGTTTGCTTTTTTTTTTAATAATCCTCATTTATAGAAAACTTCACAAAGGTGACGTCTATGTACAGAAAACACAATTCCAAAGGCTGCTTCAGTAGTCAATGTAATAGCACCTTGAAAAGACAAAAGTTTGACATATTTTAAAAAGTCACTTTCGTTAAATCTTAACCCTTTCCAAGCCTCAAAAAAGAGCCAGTCACAAAGCTCCGTTAGTACAAACTCTTCCAAAGTCTCTGTGTGAAATGCTGTCTGAAGGTTTTTCAAGTGCCCTACTCTACTGGTCAGCAACATCTGGCAAAGGAGAGGTAGCGTGCAGCCAGACAGGATTTTCTTGCAGTTCAAACCAAGAGTAGATGAAAGAATTCACAGCAGGCTATTGCACAAGGATGGTCTTCTATTCCACAGGCTTGAAAAGGGTTAATTGAATATTTTTAATTAATCCTGGTTAAAACATGTTGCTCTGAGTTCCAGGCTGGTACTGTGTCTGCAACAGGCTCTCCATAAAGGCCAAGTAATCGGGGTTTTGTCCGTATTCTTCGGGATTTCTTGAATTCCCCAGCCGGGGACGCTTGGCTGCTCTCACTTCATCTCCCGAAAATACATCTTCCTGAGGGGCCCCAGTGCTGAGGGACTGCAGGAGACAGGAAAGTACAATCATTAGAGGGACAGGAGGAAAACAGGGAGAGACACGGGTGCACACCGTGGAGCGTGCCTGCGTAACAAGGCAGCAGGGACAGCGAGTGAATGATTTGGTTCAGAGTATTTCTGTGGAAAAAAATGAACTCTGAAGCATGCAAAGCACGTGGCTGAAATTAAAAATCCTGGACTTCTGAAACCAAAGTGGAAAGAAAAACCCTTGAGTTGCCTTCCTTCTCTTTCAGAATACTTTCACTTCAGCTCCTGCCTTGCCACTTCTCTGTTTGCTCCTGTTGTCCTCTGCCTCTTCAGGCTATTCACTCCTAGTAGAAGGCACAGAGGAAATTGGGGCTTCCCTGATGTCTTTGAAAAAAAGACCTAAAGAAAGCACTTAAGGACCACTGTATGAACAATTCCTGCTGTTGGTCCTCCTCTTACACTCTCAAATGTGATGCATTTCTTGGTAGAAATTATTATCTCCTATAGCTTTGTTCCTTTGTTCTGCCATACCACATGAGAGCACTGGGAGCATCACTTCCACGAGCACAGTCTAACACTTCTGGCAGCAGGAAGTATCTGAGAAAAGCCTCAGCTTTCTACTGGACTTGAAACTTTTTATTCACTTTCCAGCTTGCATTCCTCTCTCTGGAACTGTTATAAAGCCTAATGTCTCCACTGCAGAGAGTCTGTTTCTTTCCAGGTCCTGTATTTCAGGGCTCCCATACATTATCTTTATTATTAGACAAGCTTAAATAAACTGGAGTATTGTGCATGTCCTAGAAATTAATTCTAGGGTGCTTCTTTGCCAGTCAAAGTCTTTCAAGAATAACAAGGGAAATTATTATTAACCTCTAAAATTTACGCCACGAGGTCATATTGAGATTAACAACCTCTAACAAGATGGAGATGCCATCCAGAGTTAGGTTCCAGAAAGCATTTTACAAGTGTTTTTTGGGTAAAACCCTTGAAGATCTCATGCATAAGCAAACTGAAGTTTTCTCCAAACTGTCAGCAGTTCTTCCACAGAATTGCCAGTCACCAGGCTATTTCTGACAACGTGCATCTCACGCTTCTGCTAGTGGCCACCAATTCACAGGGTCAGTGAACCACCGGTTTAACTCGGCACAGCAACTCAGATATTCTTAAGGGAAGGTTGGACCATCCTCTTTTTGTCTCATAAAAGAGACAGAAGCCCAGAACTTCATCTCAGGTTAACTTTGTGGATCCGTCCCTGTCCTGCAGTGTGGCTGATGTGACATTTCAAATTAAGAAGAAAACTGTAGATTCTTCATCTGCATAGAAACCAGTCTCGTCATTTGTTTAAATGAGATGGCTTTAAAGGTGAAAGCGCCAGGTTTGAAAACACCCAGCAAATCTGGAACAAAAAAAAGCTATGAAATAAATCCCTCATATTGTCCAGATTCAATAATTCCATTGTATGCAGTTAGAGAGCCTGATCTTTTAGATAAAGAGCTTTATAGGGAAGAGCTATGTTCTAAATCTCCTTTTTGGTAAGAAATGGGTTTGGTCCAATGGTGCTAATCAACTCTCCAGAAACCACTCAGCTGTAGATCAATTCATCTCACTTCTCACGAAAGGCAGTATTCAGACAGCACAACAGTCCATATAACTGAATTCAGGTGGTGTAAAATGATATGAACATGATCTTCTAACCAGAGAAAACAAAAATCAGATCTGAACATGTGAAAGGGAAAATCATTTAAATGCTTCTCAAGCATTTACATCAAGGATTTCTTCTACTCTACATATTTTGTGAACAAGTGGTTTTACAGCCACAGAAACTGGAGGCTGCATTCACCTAATGTCTCAACAATACGCTGAGAAAATGTGAATGAGTACTGCAAGCCATGGCCATTCTGCTGCTTCTGTTACTTGGGTACTCACCAGGCGAGACTTCACTCTCTTGGGAAGCTCTTCCTCCAAGGTATAAATATCACCACGCTTTACCATTAGTTGGGAACCATCTTCAAACTCGACCTGCAGAGCAGGCAGAAGATGAAGTAAGAACTTGGCCTCTACACTTACAGTACTTGAGCCTTTTCCAGGCTGTGCCACATGCAGTCCCTTCATGGGAATACCAAGGAAGCATCAGGAGCCAGCTCCCATGGATGATCCCCTGTTCTTGGCACTGCATGTCTCCAGGATTGCTGTGGAATGAGCATTCCTAACTTTGTTAAGGATTATGAACTCAAAAAGTGCTGTTTTCAGTGCTGCTCAGGCACTCCCATCTTATCTGGCCCAAATGGTTTCATTCAATGTCTAAAATGTCTATACTACAGCTGGACCAGCACCTCTGCACCCTCCTTCCCAGTCACAGAGCACCAGAGATTTCCACTGATTTTTTAATACAAATCATGGAAAAAAAGCAGCTTTTCACTTAGAATAAATGCTGCCCTGTATACAGGCAATATGGTAATAATAATTTCTTTCATCTTAAACAAAGCATTTTCACACGTCATAAGGAAACAAGTCCAGCTACTAAAATACATTTGTATTTTAACAAGCAGAAACAGTCAGGTACAAAAACCAGTGGTAACTCCTCACATCAAGCCTTTTTTGCTAAGCACTGATTATATCATGAATTATGCATCAGATGTTGCAGGAGTGTTTATTCATGGAAACGTGCACATAAAAATGTTAAAACTATTAAAAGTTTTTAAAGAGATTCTCATTTCCTTTGCTCAAAACTTATTATGCTCTTCTGGATCATGCAGAAGGACATACATCACAGCTTAAAATGGGCTGTCAGGTTCAGACTGGACAAATTCAGAAGGAAGAAAGCAGCTTGTGCTCTGAACTGCCAGGTTCCTGCACTGCCCAGGTTTTGCAGTCATTTGGCTCCTATTTTTTTTTAAATGAAATCTGAGCACACAAAATAAAGAAGTAGAGATGTGAACTGGGATGCTACTGCAAAATAAGACAAGTTTAAAATGCAAAAGCTAATCCATGTTCTCATCTTCCTACGAACACACTTATTTCATAACAAAACCATCTCTGTGTTTTTAAATATAATCTTATTCCAAAACAGATAAAAAAGATGTGTCATAAGTACTGAAAAAGTATCTACATAGGGAACCAACATGGAAAGCTACTCAGGCTATTTTCCCCACGGAGAAGAGTTTTACTTATAGGTAACTGTGTGATTTGAAAAACACAGGGGAAACTCCTCATGCATATTTTTCTGTCATCTGGCACTATCAGTGGAATAGTCTATTTCAAATTATTGCACCTTTGAGAAATCAATGACAATTTCCTGTACTGTGATTAAACTGGAAAGCAAGCATAACAGTAGATCTTTATGGAACTACATATTGTACTTATTCATAACCAGGGTCACCCCAGATCACGTCTTGTCTGAAGCAGTTAATGTCCATTATACACACCAAAAAGACTGTTAACTGACAAGGTGGATTACTGTGCTCTTCACACACAGATATGAAACACTCTGTGGAGACAGGATAAAAACCAGAACCCCACTTCAAACAAATAAAAGATAAGGGACTTCCTTTGCCTTTTGTCTAGAGGCATTAAGCTCCTTAAAATAACAATTATTTGCAACTTTCAGCATATATTTTTTCAAGAGGATGTGCACAAAGTATACTTTCCAAATCACTATAATTTTCAACTTTTTGGCATTATTTAAAATTGATTTAGTCAAATGAACATACTGCATCTTACAAAACCTTCTCTGCTGAAATAGGATAGAATAAAGACCAGGATGTCTTTATAAAAGTGGTATGTGTCTGTCCTACTAAGGAGTAAAGACATTTACTTTCAAGAGGAACGTTACTTCATGCCAAGCAATCCTGTATTGACTTTAACAAATGCTGTTGGTTTACTAAGGCTTTTTCTCTTCTCTCCAGCTGAAAACTGCACAACTCTAAATACAAACCTGTGTGGTTTTCCCACTATAGGGAAAAGGGCAAATCTATTTTATATTTTACAAGCAGGTACAGTCTAGACATATGTCTATCCATACCTGCACATTCTGTCACACAAAACCTCTACTCTGATCCTATTTTAACACTGTATTTCTCTTTAGACTACCAGCAGCATTCATTTCAAAGGGCAAATTCTCATGTTATGACCAGAGGAAGCATTAAACACTAGTGAGATATACAATTTGAGTGACAGACAGACTTGTTGACATGAAGTACGTGGGTACTCTTCCATCCTCACCTGGTAAATCTGACTGATCTGGGCTGCAATGAACTTGGCCTTATAGACGATTCCATCCGTCCACTGCAGCTGAACCAACTCACCCTCTGGAGGGGGTCCCATTTGGATGCAGTCTCTGCTCTAAAGACATAGAGTGAAAGAGGTCAGACAGCCAACACCACCAAAGCTCAACAACTAGAGTGTTCAAACTGCTCAAGGAAGTTGCTACATAACACTATAATTAAGTATAAGAATGGTTTTGCTCTTGTGATTAATTGCAGTTATCTCAAACAAAACCATTAACCTGGGAGAGACCAGAAATAGAGACTCGCACCTCCTGGTGACAGTACTCAATTCTAGGAAATTTTGCATTACAAATCCCAACACTTTGATCTCCTGTATCAACAGAAACAAGAAGGGTGACGTGCTCTGTTTCATGTGGTGAAGCAATGGCACCATCAGGAAGAGGATGCATGAACTGACAAGTCAGTCTCTTCTAGATATTCCTTCCATTAAATGAATTCCCTATTTTGAACCAAAAGTGCTTACAGACAATCTGCTTCCCCCATGAATTACACTTGACAGTTGAAAAATAAGAGATTATTCAACCACAAAACAAATAGGATGCAACTTAAAACAAATATTGCTTTCTGTTAAGTCATCTGTGTATAGCAAGATCACATCTTTGTAAAGGAATAAAAAAAAATTGAAATGAGATCATGTCATAGACAAGAAGAACAGTAATGAAGAGCAGTATGAGTTTTTCTATGCAAGCAGGAACTTTTAAATTACTTTAAGTTTTACTTTGTTGTTCCATCCCAAAGCACACAGAAGAGGAATGCACCCATTACACTTTGTGCTCATCTACCACAGCAATAGTCTCCACAGAGAGCTGCTTACAATAATGCTTTCTGGGTAAACGTTGTCACTGTATGAACCGTCATCAAAGTTTACTTCATAGAAAGTCTGTGTTGTCATGCCAATCACTCTACATCTGTAGTAGAGTCCGTTCCGGTTCTTTGTGATCACAGTCTGTCCAAGAGCCACTTCCCTTCGAAACTGGATCTGTGTTACAGAGAAAAGGGAATAATTTGCAATTAGCAATCATAAAAGCTGTGTCAAAACCATAGATGTAGAGAAACTGTTCTGCCAAAAAAACAACCAACCAAATGAAAAAAACCACCAACAAAACAAAACAAAACAAAACCAGAGCAAAGCCAAACACGCACGTTCTGGTTAGCTGCCTTGTGTTTGAAGCAGGTAATGGAGACGACGTAGGGCCAGTCATCCGGCTCCATGGGCACGCCGGCCGCGTGCGCGCAGGTCACGTGGAAGGAGGTGGAGCAGTGCTCGTAGGAGCACTGGATGCAGGCACCAGACACCTTCTTCATCCGTTTCCGACAGTACACGCATTTCTGAAAAGAAACACGGGTCAGTGTCATGCACAGGCCCAACAGCCCCTGGAACACAACATCCGTCACCGCCGCCTGGCGTGGCGGCAAAGTCTCCAGTTAGTGTTTAGAGCCCACAAGTCACAGCCAAAAATGGTGATGTTTCCAAGTCTAATACTTCCAGAAGCATCTATTTACACTTGCCTAGACTCACTCAAAAGCCAAGAAACTACAGTAGATATTAACTTATTCCCTTGAGGACACCTCTCAGTAACTCTGCCCTCCAGAACCACGCTGGACAGTGAAGCAGATTTAAATCCAATTTGAGATCACGCTCACCAGAGGGTTAAATGAAAGGGAGAGCAAAACAGGCAAACACACACCAGTTGTCTTAGAGAACTGCTACAGCTCAATACTCATCCTCCTTAGATACTCAAAATGTACCCCTGTTAATTCAAACAGCAGCTGGATCTTCACAGATACACTGCTAGAAAATAATGTTCTCATTTTTTTGAAAGAACAGAACACAATATCTGTGTAATAATTGGTTCTATTATATTTAATGGAACATTATACCTATTAGATCTAATAGAATATAATGTCATAGAATGGAACAAAAATATTGCAAGTTTATTTTACACACATAAATATATCAACCATAAATGCTTTATTGGTATCCATGTCAGATTAGCTACTGTAGTTAACTCAGTCACTGCTTTACAAAAAGAAGAAATAAAAACATTGTACCAACATCAGAATTACAGGGGGGAAAAAGGTACTGAAATTTTTCAGTATTTTTTTTTTTAACTAATTTTCTGCAAAGCAGATCCACTGCTAATCCAATCAGACAGCACTCGGAGGGGACAGGTAATCAACTTCAGAAGTGTGACTACTTTAAAAAGAAATCTGAATGTTTTCAAAGCTAAAAATCCTGAGCCTTATGGCACTGCAGACTTGGCAGCAAGCACGAGGCGTCAGTGGGAAACGAGATACATTTCCTCAGTCTCTAACAGCACCAAATTCTTGTTTCCAGCCCCTCAGAAATACAGAAGGCCAGATTTTAGGAGTCCCAATCTAAAGAAATTTAAGTAGCATAGCTGTTTAATGGGAACTATGTGGAAACACTGTTCTCAGCTTTTAACATTTTAAGTCTAGGGAACGTGTCACTGATGGATGGCAGCTTCTTTGCCTCACCTCAGCCTTGGACACGGCAAACCAGGGAAAATTAGCATCGCACACGTGAGACGAACATGCACTTTGTTAGAATGAACAGCTCATATAAATAAAATCCTGAGAGATATCACATGCCCATGAATCTGACTATATAACTATGTAATTTATATATTACAAAGAAATAATTTCCACCATATAAGGAGAAACAGAGGAAAGCAGGGATTTTTAGTGCCCATTTCAGATGACCGTCTCCAAAGCTCACCACACCGGCTTGCTCCAGCCACTGCCCCCAGGTCTGACCACCTGCCTCCCTCCCAATCCATCCACTTACCTAAACATAAATATCCTACAAACATACTCTGATACTACAAACCACAGGTTCTTTTTCTCTCTCAGGCATCTGATATGAAACAGAGCCTTTCTTCCCCTCTCTCACTCTCCGTGGCCTCTCAATTACCCCGCTCCCATTACAGCAATGCTCAAAGTATGCAACACGACAGAACACCACCTACATTTTTAAGATCCACGTGAATTACTACACCCCATGGGATTAGAAATGTAATGTAAGCTGCCCGAGATCACATAATAAGCAAATACAACCCCCAGAAGTTCACTCTGCTTCCAGATCTGAGCTATCTTAAAAGTGTACCCTCAAAAACATGGGATCATATTATAAACTATCCAGTAAATGCAAAATAAAAATTGTCAAATTTCAATGTTATGTTTTATTTGTGTTACTAGAGCTAAGAGCCAGGGCCCCACTGTGCTAGCTACAACACATTGCCAAGACAAATAAAAGACCATTCCTTCTCCAAAGAGTATTTCTCTTTTCCTTGAAAGCAAAACATGTAAAAGCAAGGGAGATGCATTCTTCCCAATTTCTGTGCAATATCACCCCTCCCTGAATTGGGGTCTGCCCCATATGCATATGAAATAAATCAAATTAACTTCCTGTGAATTAACTGAAGTCAGTATGTTTACACCAAAGATTAATTCGACTTTTGTACTTAAAACTAACAAAAGCCAGGAAATTCAAAGCCAGAGCCCTAGTGTTGCCAGAACGTGTTCCTCGGTATTTAATAAGCTACGCCTTTATCGCGCCGCAACCCGTGTTCAAAAGCTAGATAAGCACCACAGCAAAGTGCACAGCAGGAACACGGCCCCGAAAGCAAGTCAATAGCAATGAGATCTCATTATTAAACTGTCAATACCTAATTCTTCCACCAGCAGGGACAACTGCTGATATACAGTGTGCTCAATACGGCCTCTCAAGGGAGCGTTAACCCTCCGCTACCAGGAATCCGCCTGTATTGATGCCAACAGGAGCCATCCCAGCCAGGATGATCAGCATGCACCTAACAACACCCCAGTG